>AP027110.1:36830865-37540865 GCA_028142955.1 Pinctada fucata | reverse complement strand
AGTAGGTCACGGGGGGTACCCTCCTTTGACAAACTTCTTCTTCAGAACCGAAGCATGTATCGACAAACCGAAAGCATCAGGATGATGTAGAGAGATGTCTTAAGAAGTGTTGTTATTTTTGGTTCCACTTCGAAGTCAAATTTTTGACGCGTTTTTGACGTCTTTTCGGACTTAGTCAGAAATGCACATTTTTGCACTATTTCTTTAAATAACTCAATAAGTGTATGATTTTACACACTCATTTACTACATATTTATCATATTTAACTTACTTAATGCTTTGATATGCATTTTATGCTTAAATTTTATTTTTTTGATTTTTTATGAATTTTTTTCTTATGTAAAAAGGAAGGGGGGGGGGGTGATTTTCATACATTTTCTGCTTCTTTTCTATAACCACTCTTCAGATTGTCATGACTTTTTGTAGATATGAGGTACTCATGCATGGTACCCTACAAGTGAAAGAATTTTGTCAAGATATCCACTTTTAGATTTTGAAGGAATATTTTTTAAGATTGTACATAGGTATAATGTATGTTTTCCATGCCCAATGGACCCATGGGGATTGGCTTCAAACCCCGACGGGATCCCGACAATTTTTTTTCCCTTTTTAGCTCAACTGAGCCAAAGGCTCAAGTGAGCTATTGTCATAGTGTTGCGTCTGGCGTCCGTCGTCCGGCGTCTGTCGTCGTCGTCGTCGTCGTCGTAAACTTTTCACATTTTAAACTTCTTCTTCAGAACGGCTGATGGGATTTTGATGAAACTTGGTAGGTATGAAGTACTCATGGTCCCCTACAAGTGTTGTTGTTTTTCGTCCGGATCTGTCAACAGGTGGCGCCACCACAGCAAAAAGTAGGTCACGGGGGGTACCCTCCTTTGACAAACTTCTTCTTCAGAACCGAAGCATGTATCGACAAACCGAAAGCATCAGGATGATGTAGAGAGATGTCTTAAGAAGTGTTGTTATTTTTGGTTCCACTTCGAAGTCAAATTTTTGACGCGTTTTTGACGTCTTTTCGGACTTAGTCAGAAATGCACATTTTTGCACTATTTCTTTAAATAACTCAATAAGTGTATGATTTTACACACTCATTTACTACATATTTATCATATTTAACTTACTTAATGCTTTGATATGCATTTTATGCTTAAATTTTATTTTTTTGATTTTTTATGAATTTTTTTCTTATGTAAAAAGGAAGGGGGGGTGATTTTCATACATTTTCTGCTTCTTTTCTATAACCACTCTTCAGATTGTCATGACATTTTGTAGATATGAGGTACTCATGCATGGTACCCTACAAGTGAAAGAATTTTGTCAAGATATCCACTTTTAGATTTTTAAGGAATATTTTTTAAGATTGTACATAGGTATAATGTATGTTTTCCATGCCCAATGGACCCATGGGGATTGGCTTCAAACCCCGACGGGATCCCGACAAATTTTTTTTTCCCTTTTTAGCTCACCTGAGCCAAAGGCTCAAGTGAGCTATTGTCATAGTGTTGCGTCTGGCGTCCGGCGTCTGTCGTCGTCGTCGTCGTCGTCGTCGTCGTCGTCGTCGTCGTAAACTTTTCACATTTTAAACTTCTTCTCCAGAACGGCTGATGGGATTTTGATGAAACTTGGTAGGTATGAAGTACTCATGGTCCCCTACAAGTGTTGTTGTTTTTCGTCCGGATCTGTCAACAGGTGGCGCCACCACAGCAAAAAGTAGGTCACGGGGGGTACCCTCCTTTGACAAACTTCTTCTTCAGAACCGAAGCATGTATCGACAAACCGAAAGCATCAGGATGATCTAGAGAGATGTCTTAAGAAGTGTTGTTATTTTTGGTTCCACTTCGAAGTCAAATTTTTGACGCGTTTTTGACGTCTTTTCGGACTTAGTCAGAAATGCACATTTTTGCACTATTTCTTTAAATAACTCAATAAGTGTATGATTTTACACACTCATTTACTACATATTTATCATATTTAACTTCCTTAATGCTTTGATATGCATTTTATGCTTAAATTTTATTTTTTTGATTTTTTATGAATTTTTTTCTTATGTAAAAAGGAAGGGGGGTGATTTTCATACATTTTCTGCTTCTTTTCTCTAACCACTCTTCAGATTGTCATGACATTTTGTAGATATGAGGTACTCATGCATGGTACCCTACAAGTGAAAGAATTTTGTCAAGATATCCACTTTTAGATTTTTAAGGAATATTTTTTAAGATTGTACATAGGTATAATGTATGTTTTCCATGCCCAATGGACCCATGGGGATTGGCTTCAAACCCCGACGGGATCCCGACAAAAATTTTTTTTCCCTTTTTAGCTCACCTGAGCCAAAGGCTCAAGTGAGCTATTGTCATAGTGTTGCGTCTGGCGTCCGGCGTCCGGCGTCTGTCGTCGTCGTCGTCGTCGTCGTAAACTATTCACATTTTAAACTTCTTCTCCAGAACGGCTGATGGAATTTTGATGAAACTTGGTAGGTATGAAGTACTCATGATCCCCTACAAGTGTTGTTGTTTTTCGTCCGGATCTGTCAACAGGTGGCGCCACCACAGCCAAAAGTAGGTCACGGGGGGTACCCTCCTTTGACAAACTTCTTCTTCAGAACCGAAGCATGTATCGACAAACCGAAAGCATCAGGATGATCTAGAGAGATGTCTTAAGAAGTGTTGTTATTTTTGGTTCCACTTCGAAGTCAAATTTTTGACGCGTTTTTGACGTCTTTTCGGATTAGTCAGAAATGCACATTTTTGCACTATTTCTTTAAATAACTCAATAAGTGTATGATTTTACACACTCATTTACTACATATTTATCATATTTAACTTACTTAATGCTTTGATATGCATTTTATGCTTAAATTTTATTTTTTTGATTTTTTATGAATTTTTTTCTTATGTAAAAAGAAAGGGGGGGGGGTGATTTTCATACATTTTCTGCTTCTTTTCTATAACCACTCTTCAGATTGTCATGACATTTTGTAGAGATGAGGTACTCATGCATGGTACCATACAAGTGAAAGAATTTTGTCAAGATATCCACTTTTAGATTTTTAAGGAATATTTTTTAAGATTGTACATAGGTATAATGTATGTTTTCCATGCCCAATGGACCCATGGGGATTGGCTTCAAACCCCGACGGGATCCCGACAAAAATTTTTTTCCCTTTTTAGCTCACCTGAGCCAAAGGCTCAAGTGAGCTATTGTCATAGTGTTGCGTCTGGCGTCCGTCGTCCCGCGTCTGTCGTCGTCGTCGTCGTCGTCGTCGTAAACTTTTCACATTTTAAACTTCTTCTCCAGAACGGCTGATGGAATTTTGATGAAACTTGGTAGGTATGAAGTACTCATGGTCCCCTACAAGTGTTGTTGTTTTTCGTCCGGATCTGTCAACAGGTGGCGCCACCACAGCCAAAAGTAGGTCACGGGGGGTACCCTCCTTTGACAAACTTCTTCTTCAGAACCGAAGCATGTATCGACAAACCGAAAGCATCAGGATGATCTAGAGAGATGTCTTAAGAAGTGTTGTTATTTTTGGTTCCACTTCGAAGTCAAATTTTTGACGCGTTTTTGACGTCTTTTCGGATTAGTCAGAAATGCACATTTTTGCACTATTTCTTTAAATAACTCAATAAGTGTATGATTTTACACACTCATTTACTACATATTTATCATATTTAACTTACTTAATGCTTTGATATGCATTTTATGCTTAAATTTTATTTTTTTGATTTTTTATGAATTTTTTTCTTATGTAAAAAGGAAGGGGGGGGGGGGTTGATTTTCATACATTTTCTGCTTCTTTTCTATAACCACTCTTCAGATTGTCATGACATTTTGTAGATATGAGGTACTCATGCATGGTACCCTACAAGTGAAAGAATTTTGTCAAGATATCCACTTTTAGATTTTTAAGGAATATTTTTTAAGATTGTACATAGGTATAATGTATGTTTTCCATGCCCAATGGACCCATGGGGATTGGCTTCAAACCCCGACGGGATCCCGACAAAAATTTTTTTTCCCTTTTTAGCTCACCTGAGCCAAAGGCTCAAGTGAGCTATTGTCATAGTGTTGCGTCTGGCGTCCGGCGTCTGTCGTCGTCGTCGTCGTCGTCGTCGTCGTAAACTTTTCACATTTTAAACTTCTTCAACAGAACGGCTGATGGGATTTTGATGAAACTTGGTAGGTATGAAGTACTCATGGTCCCCTACAAGTGTTGTTGTTTTTCGTCCGGATCTGTCAACAGGTGGCGCCACCACAGCAAAAAGTAGGTCACGGGGGGTACCCTCCTTTGACAAACTTCTTCTTCAGAACCGAAGCATGTATCGACAAACCGAAAGCATCAGGATGATCTAGAGAGATGTCTTAAGAAGTGTTGTTATTTTTGGTTCCACTTCGAAGTCAAATTTTTGACGCGTTTTTGACGTCTTTTCGGACTTAGTCAGAAATGCACATTTTTGCACTATTTCTTTAAATAACTCAATAAGTGTATGATTTTACACACTCATTTACTACATATTTATCATATTTAACTTACTTAATGCTTTGATATCCATTTTATGCTTAAATTTTATTTTTTTGATTTTTTCTGAATTTTTTTCTTATGTAAAAAGGAAGGGGGGGGGGGGGGTGATTTTCATACATTTTCTGCTTCTTTTCTATAACCACTCTTCAGATTGTCATGACATTTTGTAGATATGAGGTACTCATGCATGGTACCCTACAAGTGAAAGAATTTTGTCAAGATATCCACTTTTAGATTTTTAAGGAATATTTTTTAAGATTGTACATAGGTATAATGTATGTTTTCCATGCCCAATGGACCCATGGGGATTGGCTTCAAACCCCGACGGGATCCCGCCAAAACTTTTTTTCCCTTTTTAGCTCACCTGAGCCAAAGGCTCAAGTGAGCTATTGTCATAGTGTTGCGTCTGGCGTCCGGCGTCCGGCGTCTGTCGTCGTCGTCGTCGTCGTCGTCGTAAACTTTTCACATTTTAAACTTCTTCTCCAGAACGGCTGATGGGATTTTGATGAAACTTGGTAGGTATGAAGTACTCATGGTCCCCTACAAGTGTTGTTGTTTTTCGTCCGGATCTGTCAACAGGTGGCGCCACCACAGCAAAAAGTAGGTCACGGGGGGTACCCTCCTTTGACAAACTTCTTCTTCAGAACCGAAGCATGTATCGACAAACCGAAAGCATCAGGATGATCTACAGAGATGTCTTAAGAAGTGTTGTTATTTTTGGTTCCACTTCGAAGTCAAATTTTTGACGCGTTTTTGACGTCTTTTCGGACTTAGTCAGAAATGCACATTTTTGCACTATTTCTTTAAATAACTCAATAAGTGTATGATTTTACACACTCATTTACTACATATTTATCATATTTAACTTACTTAATGCTTTGATATGCATTTTATGCTTAAATTTTATTTTTTTGATTTTTTATGAATTTTTTTCTTATGTAAAAAGGAAGGGTGGGGGGATTTTCATACATTTTCTGCTTCTTTTCTATAACCACTCTTCAGATTGTCATGACATTTTGTAGATATGAGGTACTCATACATGGTACCCTACAAGTGAAAGAATTTTGTCAAGATATCCACTTTTAGATTTTTAAGGAATATTTTTTAAGATTGTACATAGGTATAATGTATGTTTTCCATGCCCAATGGACCCATGGGGATTGGCTTCAAACCCCGACGGGATCCCGACAAATTTTTTTTTCCCTTTTTAGCTCACCTGAGCCAAAGGCTCAAGTGAGCTATTGTCATAGTGTTGCGTCTGGCGTCCGTCGTCCGGCGTCTGTCGTCGTCGTCGTCGTCGTCGTCGTCGTCGTCGTAAACTTTTCACATTTTAAACTTCTTCTCCAGAACGGCTGATGGGATTTTGATGAAACTTGGTAGGTATGAAGTACTCATGGTCCCCTACAAGTGTTGTTGTTTTTCGTCCGGATCTGTCAACAGGTGGCGCCACCACAGCAAAAAGTAGGACACGGGGGGTACCCTCCTTTGACAAACTTCTTCTTCAGAACCGAAGCATGTATCGACAAACCGAAAGCATCAGGATGATGTAGAGAGATGTCTTAAGAAGTGTTGTTATTTTTGGTTCCACTTCGAAGTCAAATTTTTGACGCGTTTTTGACGTCTTTTCGGACTTAGTCAGAAATGCACATTTTTGCACTATTTCTTTAAATAACTCAATAAGTGTATGATTTTACACACTCATTTACTACATATTTATCATATTTAACTTACTTAATGCTTTGATATGCATTTTATGCTTAAATTTTATTTTTTTGATTTTTTATGAATTTTTTTCTTATGTAAAAAGGAAGGGGGGGGGGGTGATTTTCATACATTTTCTGCTTCTTTTCTATAACCACTCTTCAGATTGTCATGACATTTTGTAGATATGAGGTACTCATGCATGGTACCCTACAAGTGAAAGAATTTTGTCAAGATATCCACTTTTAGATTTTTAAGGAATATTTTTTAAGATTGTACATAGGTATAATGTATGTTTTCCATGCCCAATGGACCCATGGGGATTGGCTTCAAACCCCGACGGGATCCCGACAAAAAATTTTTTCCCTTTTTAGCTCACCTGAGCCAAAGGCTCAAGTGAGCTATTGTCATAGTGTTGCGTCTGGCGTCCGGCGTCCGTCGTCGTCGTCGTCGTCGTCGTCGTCGTCGTAAACTTTTCACATTTTAAACTTCTTCTCCAGAACGGCTGATGGGATTTTGATGAAACTTGGTAGGTATGAAGTACTCATGGTCCCCTACAAGTGTTGTTGTTTTTCGTCCGGATCTGTCAACAGGTGGCGCCACCACAGCAAAAAGTAGGTCACGGGGGGTACCCTCCTTTGACAAACTTCTTCTTCAGAACCGAAGCATGTATCGACAAACCGAAAGCATCAGGATGATCTACAGAGATGTCTTAAGAAGTGTTGTTATTTTTGGTTCCACTTCGAAGTCAAATTTTTGACGCGTTTTTGACGTCTTTTCGGACTTAGTCAGAAATGCACATTTTTGCACTATTTCTTTAAATAACTCAATAAGTGTATGATTTTACACACTCATTTACTACATATTTATCATATTTAACTTACTTAATGCTTTGATATGCATTTTATGCTTAAATTTTATTTTTTTGATTTTTTATGAATTTTTTTCTTATGTAAAAAGGAAGGGTGGGGGGATTTTCATACATTTTCTGCTTCTTTTCTATAACCACTCTTCAGATTGTCATGACATTTTGTAGATATGAGGTACTCATACATGGTACCCTACAAGTGAAAGAATTTTGTCAAGATATCCACTTTTAGATTTTTAAGGAATATTTTTTAAGATTGTACATAGGTATAATGTATGTTTTCCATGCCCAATGGACCCATGGGGATTGGCTTCAAACCCCGACGGGATCCCGACAAATTTTTTTTTCCCTTTTTAGCTCACCTGAGCCAAAGGCTCAAGTGAGCTATTGTCATAGTGTTGCGTCTGGCGTCCGTCGTCCGGCGTCTGTCGTCGTCGTCGTCGTCGTCGTCGTCGTCGTCGTAAACTTTTCACATTTTAAACTTCTTCTCCAGAACGGCTGATGGGATTTTGATGAAACTTGGTAGGTATGAAGTACTCATGGTCCCCTACAAGTGTTGTTGTTTTTCGTCCGGATCTGTCAACAGGTGGCGCCACCACAGCAAAAAGTAGGACACGGGGGGTACCCTCCTTTGACAAACTTCTTCTTCAGAACCGAAGCATGTATCGACAAACCGAAAGCATCAGGATGATGTAGAGAGATGTCTTAAGAAGTGTTGTTATTTTTGGTTCCACTTCGAAGTCAAATTTTTGACGCGTTTTTGACGTCTTTTCGGACTTAGTCAGAAATGCACATTTTTGCACTATTTCTTTAAATAACTCAATAAGTGTATGATTTTACACACTCATTTACTACATATTTATCATATTTAACTTACTTAATGCTTTGATATGCATTTTATGCTTAAATTTTATTTTTTTGATTTTTTATGAATTTTTTTCTTATGTAAAAAGGAAGGGGGGGGGGTTGATTTTCATACATTTTCTGCTTCTTTTCTATAACCACTCTTCAGATTGTCATGACATTTTGTAGATATGAGGTACTCATGCATGGTACCCTACAAGTGAAAGAATTTTGTCAAGATATCCACTTTTAGATTTTTAAGGAATATTTTTTAAGATTGTACATAGGTATAATGTATGTTTTCCATGCCCAATGGACCCATGGGGATTGGCTTCAAACCCCGACGGGATCCCGACAAAAATTTTTTTTCCCTTTTTAGCTCACCTGAGCCAAAGGCTCAAGTGAGCTATTGTCATAGTGTTGCGTCTGGCGTCCGGCGTCCGGCGTCTGTCGTCGTCGTCGTCGTCGTCGTCGTCGTAAACTTTTCACATTTTAAACTTCTTCTCCAGAACGGCTGATGGGATTTTGATGAAACTTGGTAGGTATGAAGTACTCATGGTCCCCTACAAGTGTTGTTGTTTTTCGTCCGGATCTGTCAACAGGTGGCGCCACCACAGCAAAAAGTAGGTCACGGGGGGTACCCTCCTTTGACAAACTTCTTCTTCAGAACCGAAGCATGTATCGACAAACCGAAAGCATCAGGATGATCTAGAGAGATGTCTTAAGAAGTGTTGTTATTTTTGGTTCCACTTCGAAGTCAAATTTTTGACGCGTTTTTGACGTCTTTTCGGACTTAGTCAGAAATGCACATTTTTGCACTATTTCTTTAAATAACTCAATAAGTGTATGATTTTACACACTCATTTACTACATATTTATCATATTTAACTTACTTAATGCTTTGATATCCATTTTATGCTTAAATTTTATTTTTTTGATTTTTTCTGAATTTTTTTCTTATGTAAAAAGGAAGGGGGGGGGGTGATTTTCATACATTTTCTGCTTCTTTTCTATAACCACTCTTCAGATTGTCATGACATTTTGTAGATATGAGGTACTCATGCATGGTACCCTACAAGTGAAAGAATTTTGTCAAGATATCCACTTTTAGATTTTTAAGGAATATTTTTTAAGATTGTACATAGGTATAATGTATGTTTTCCATGCCCAATGGACCCATGGGGATTGGCTTCAAACCCCGACGGGATCCCGCCAAAACTTTTTTTCCCTTTTTAGCTCACCTGAGCCAAAGGCTCAAGTGAGCTATTGTCATAGTGTTGCGTCTGGCGTCCGGCGTCCGGCGTCTGTCGTCGTCGTCGTCGTCGTCGTCGTAAACTTTTCACATTTTAAACTTCTTCTCCAGAACGGCTGATGGGATTTTGATGAAACTTGGTAGGTATGAAGTACTCATGGTCCCCTACAAGTGTTGTTGTTTTTCGTCCGGATCTGTCAACAGGTGGCGCCACCACAGCAAAAAGTAGGTCACGGGGGGTACCCTCCTTTGACAAACTTCTTCTTCAGAACCGAAGCATGTATCGACAAACCGAAAGCATCAGGATGATGTAGAGAGATGTCTTAAGAAGTGTTGTTATTTTTGGTTCCACTTCGAAGTCAAATTTTTGACGCGTTTTTGACGTCTTTTCGGACTTAGTCAGAAATGCACATTTTTGCACTATTTCTTTAAATAACTCAATAAGTGTATGATTTTACACACTCATTTACTACATATTTATCATATTTAACTTACTTAATGCTTTGATATGCATTTTATGCTTAAATTTTATTTTTTTGATTTTTTATGAATTTTTTTCTTATGTAAAAAGGAAGGGGGGGGGGGTGATTTTCATACATTTTCTGCTTCTTTTCTATAACCACTCTTCAGATTGTCATGACATTTTGTAGATATGAGGTACTCATGCATGGTACCCTACAAGTGAAAGAATTTTGTCAAGATATCCACTTTTAGATTTTTAAGGAATATTTTTTAAGATTGTACATAGGTATAATGTATGTTTTCCATGCCCAATGGACCCATGGGGATTGGCTTCAAACCCCGACGGGATCCCGACAAAAATTTTTTTTCCCTTTTTAGCTCACCTGAGCCAAAGGCTCAAGTGAGCTATTGTCATAGTGTTGCGTCTGGCGTCCGGCGTCCGGCGTCTGTCGTCGTCGTCGTCGTCGTCGTAAACTATTCACATTTTAAACTTCTTCTCCAGAACGGCTGATGGAATTTTGATGAAACTTGGTAGGTATGAAGTACTCATGATCCCCTACAAGTGTTGTTGTTTTTCGTCCGGATCTGTCAACAGGTGGCGCCACCACAGCCAAAAGTAGGTCACGGGGGGTACCCTCCTTTGACAAACTTCTTCTTCAGAACCGAAGCATGTATCGACAAACCGAAAGCATCAGGATGATCTAGAGAGATGTCTTAAGAAGTGTTGTTATTTTTGGTTCCACTTCGAAGTCAAATTTTTGACGCGTTTTTGACGTCTTTTCGGATTAGTCAGAAATGCACATTTTTGCACTATTTCTTTAAATAACTCAATAAGTGTATGATTTTACACACTCATTTACTACATATTTATCATATTTAACTTACTTAATGCTTTGATATGCATTTTATGCTTAAATTTTATTTTTTTGATTTTTTATGAATTTTTTTCTTATGTAAAAAGAAAGGGGGGGGGTGATTTTCATACATTTTCTGCTTCTTTTCTATAACCACTCTTCAGATTGTCATGACATTTTGTAGAGATGAGGTACTCATGCATGGTACCATACAAGTGAAAGAATTTTGTCAAGATATCCACTTTTAGATTTTTAAGGAATATTTTTTAAGATTGTACATAGGTATAATGTATGTTTTCCATGCCCAATGGACCCATGGGGATTGGCTTCAAACCCCGACGGGATCCCGACAAAAATTTTTTTCCCTTTTTAGCTCACCTGAGCCAAAGGCTCAAGTGAGCTATTGTCATAGTGTTGCGTCTGGCGTCCGTCGTCCCGCGTCTGTCGTCGTCGTCGTCGTCGTCGTCGTAAACTTTTCACATTTTAAACTTCTTCTCCAGAACGGCTGATGGAATTTTGATGAAACTTGGTAGGTATGAAGTACTCATGGTCCCCTACAAGTGTTGTTGTTTTTCGTCCGGATCTGTCAACAGGTGGCGCCACCACAGCCAAAAGTAGGTCACGGGGGGTACCCTCCTTTGACAAACTTCTTCTTCAGAACCGAAGCATGTATCGACAAACCGAAAGCATCAGGATGATCTAGAGAGATGTCTTAAGAAGTGTTGTTATTTTTGGTTCCACTTCGAAGTCAAATTTTTGACGCGTTTTTGACGTCTTTTCGGATTAGTCAGAAATGCACATTTTTGCACTATTTCTTTAAATAACTCAATAAGTGTATGATTTTACACACTCATTTACTACATATTTATCATATTTAACTTACTTAATGCTTTGATATGCATTTTATGCTTAAATTTTATTTTTTTGATTTTTTATGAATTTTTTTCTTATGTAAAAAGGAAGGGGGGGGGGTTGATTTTCATACATTTTCTGCTTCTTTTCTATAACCACTCTTCAGATTGTCATGACATTTTGTAGATATGAGGTACTCATGCATGGTACCCTACAAGTGAAAGAATTTTGTCAAGATATCCACTTTTAGATTTTTAAGGAATATTTTTTAAGATTGTACATAGGTATAATGTATGTTTTCCATGCCCAATGGACCCATGGGGATTGGCTTCAAACCCCGACGGGATCCCGACAAAAATTTTTTTTCCCTTTTTAGCTCACCTGAGCCAAAGGCTCAAGTGAGCTATTGTCATAGTGTTGCGTCTGGCGTCCGGCGTCTGTCGTCGTCGTCGTCGTCGTCGTCGTCGTAAACTTTTCACATTTTAAACTTCTTCTCCAGAACGGCTGATGGGATTTTGATGAAACTTGGTAGGTATGAAGTACTCATGGTCCCCTACAAGTGTTGTTGTTTTTCGTCCGGATCTGTCAACAGGTGGCGCCACCACAGCAAAAAGTAGGTCACGGGGGGTACCCTCCTTTGACAAACTTCTTCTTCAGAACCGAAGCATGTATCGACAAACCGAAAGCATCAGGATGATCTAGAGAGATGTCTTAAGAAGTGTTGTTATTTTTGGTTCCACTTCGAAGTCAAATTTTTGACGCGTTTTTGACGTCTTTTCGGACTTAGTCAGAAATGCACATTTTTGCACTATTTCTTTAAATAACTCAATAAGTGTATGATTTTACACACTCATTTACTACATATTTATCATATTTAACTTACTTAATGCTTTGATATCCATTTTATGCTTAAATTTTATTTTTTTGATTTTTTCTGAATTTTTTTCTTATGTAAAAAGGAAGGGGGGGGGGTGATTTTCATACATTTTCTGCTTCTTTTCTATAACCACTCTTCAGATTGTCATGACATTTTGTAGATATGAGGTACTCATGCATGGTACCCTACAAGTGAAAGAATTTTGTCAAGATATCCACTTTTAGATTTTTAAGGAATATTTTTTAAGATTGTACATAGGTATAATGTATGTTTTCCATGCCCAATGGACCCATGGGGATTGGCTTCAAACCCCGACGGGATCCCGCCAAAACTTTTTTTCCCTTTTTAGCTCACCTGAGCCAAAGGCTCAAGTGAGCTATTGTCATAGTGTTGCGTCTGGCGTCCGGCGTCCGGCGTCTGTCGTCGTCGTCGTCGTCGTCGTCGTAAACTTTTCACATTTTAAACTTCTTCTCCAGAACGGCTGATGGGATTTTGATGAAACTTGGTAGGTATGAAGTACTCATGGTCCCCTACAAGTGTTGTTGTTTTTCGTCCGGATCTGTCAACAGGTGGCGCCACCACAGCAAAAAGTAGGTCACGGGGGGTACCCTCCTTTGACAAACTTCTTCTTCAGAACCGAAGCATGTATCGACAAACCGAAAGCATCAGGATGATCTACAGAGATGTCTTAAGAAGTGTTGTTATTTTTGGTTCCACTTCGAAGTCAAATTTTTGACGCGTTTTTGACGTCTTTTCGGACTTAGTCAGAAATGCACATTTTTGCACTATTTCTTTAAATAACTCAATAAGTGTATGATTTTACACACTCATTTACTACATATTTATCATATTTAACTTACTTAATGCTTTGATATGCATTTTATGCTTAAATTTTATTTTTTTGATTTTTTATGAATTTTTTTCTTATGTAAAAAGGAAGGGTGGGGGGATTTTCATACATTTTCTGCTTCTTTTCTATAACCACTCTTCAGATTGTCATGACATTTTGTAGATATGAGGTACTCATACATGGTACCCTACAAGTGAAAGAATTTTGTCAAGATATCCACTTTTAGATTTTTAAGGAATATTTTTTAAGATTGTACATAGGTATAATGTATGTTTTCCATGCCCAATGGACCCATGGGGATTGGCTTCAAACCCCGACGGGATCCCGACAAATTTTTTTTTCCCTTTTTAGCTCACCTGAGCCAAAGGCTCAAGTGAGCTATTGTCATAGTGTTGCGTCTGGCGTCCGTCGTCCGGCGTCTGTCGTCGTCGTCGTCGTCGTCGTCGTCGTCGTCGTAAACTTTTCACATTTTAAACTTCTTCTCCAGAACGGCTGATGGGATTTTGATGAAACTTGGTAGGTATGAAGTACTCATGGTCCCCTACAAGTGTTGTTGTTTTTCGTCCGGATCTGTCAACAGGTGGCGCCACCACAGCAAAAAGTAGGACACGGGGGGTACCCTCCTTTGACAAACTTCTTCTTCAGAACCGAAGCATGTATCGACAAACCGAAAGCATCAGGATGATGTAGAGAGATGTCTTAAGAAGTGTTGTTATTTTTGGTTCCACTTCGAAGTCAAATTTTTGACGCGTTTTTGACGTCTTTTCGGACTTAGTCAGAAATGCACATTTTTGCACTATTTCTTTAAATAACTCAATAAGTGTATGATTTTACACACTCATTTACTACATATTTATCATATTTAACTTACTTAATGCTTTGATATGCATTTTATGCTTAAATTTTATTTTTTTGATTTTTTATGAATTTTTTTCTTATGTAAAAAGGAAGGGGGGGGGTGATTTTCATACATTTTCTGCTTCTTTTCTATAACCACTCTTCAGATTGTCATGACATTTTGTAGATATGAGGTACTCATGCATGGTACCCTACAAGTGAAAGAATTTTGTCAAGATATCCACTTTTAGATTTTTAAGGAATATTTTTTAAGATTGTACATAGGTATAATGTATGTTTTCCATGCCCAATGGACCCATGGGGATTGGCTTCAAACCCCGACGGGATCCCGACAAAAAATTTTTTCCCTTTTTAGCTCACCTGAGCCAAAGGCTCAAGTGAGCTATTGTCATAGTGTTGCGTCTGGCGTCCGGCGTCCGTCGTCGTCGTCGTCGTCGTCGTCGTCGTCGTAAACTTTTCACATTTTAAACTTCTTCTCCAGAACGGCTGATGGGATTTTGATGAAACTTGGTAGGTATGAAGTACTCATGGTCCCCTACAAGTGTTGTTGTTTTTCGTCCGGATCTGTCAACAGGTGGCGCCACCACAGCAAAAAGTAGGTCACGGGGGGTACCCTCCTTTGACAAACTTCTTCTTCAGAACCGAAGCATGTATCGACAAACCGAAAGCATCAGGATGATCTACAGAGATGTCTTAAGAAGTGTTGTTATTTTTGGTTCCACTTCGAAGTCAAATTTTTGACGCGTTTTTGACGTCTTTTCGGACTTAGTCAGAAATGCACATTTTTGCACTATTTCTTTAAATAACTCAATAAGTGTATGATTTTACACACTCATTTACTACATATTTATCATATTTAACTTACTTAATGCTTTGATATGCATTTTATGCTTAAATTTTATTTTTTTGATTTTTTATGAATTTTTTTCTTATGTAAAAAGGAAGGGTGGGGGGATTTTCATACATTTTCTGCTTCTTTTCTATAACCACTCTTCAGATTGTCATGACATTTTGTAGATATGAGGTACTCATACATGGTACCCTACAAGTGAAAGAATTTTGTCAAGATATCCACTTTTAGATTTTTAAGGAATATTTTTTAAGATTGTACATAGGTATAATGTATGTTTTCCATGCCCAATGGACCCATGGGGATTGGCTTCAAACCCCGACGGGATCCCGACAAATTTTTTTTTCCCTTTTTAGCTCACCTGAGCCAAAGGCTCAAGTGAGCTATTGTCATAGTGTTGCGTCTGGCGTCCGTCGTCCGGCGTCTGTCGTCGTCGTCGTCGTCGTCGTCGTCGTCGTCGTAAACTTTTCACATTTTAAACTTCTTCTCCAGAACGGCTGATGGGATTTTGATGAAACTTGGTAGGTATGAAGTACTCATGGTCCCCTACAAGTGTTGTTGTTTTTCGTCCGGATCTGTCAACAGGTGGCGCCACCACAGCAAAAAGTAGGACACGGGGGGTACCCTCCTTTGACAAACTTCTTCTTCAGAACCGAAGCATGTATCGACAAACCGAAAGCATCAGGATGATGTAGAGAGATGTCTTAAGAAGTGTTGTTATTTTTGGTTCCACTTCGAAGTCAAATTTTTGACGCGTTTTTGACGTCTTTTCGGACTTAGTCAGAAATGCACATTTTTGCACTATTTCTTTAAATAACTCAATAAGTGTATGATTTTACACACTCATTTACTACATATTTATCATATTTAACTTACTTAATGCTTTGATATGCATTTTATGCTTAAATTTTATTTTTTTGATTTTTTATGAATTTTTTTCTTATGTAAAAAGGAAGGGGGGGGGGTTGATTTTCATACATTTTCTGCTTCTTTTCTATAACCACTCTTCAGATTGTCATGACATTTTGTAGATATGAGGTACTCATGCATGGTACCCTACAAGTGAAAGAATTTTGTCAAGATATCCACTTTTAGATTTTTAAGGAATATTTTTTAAGATTGTACATAGGTATAATGTATGTTTTCCATGCCCAATGGACCCATGGGGATTGGCTTCAAACCCCGACGGGATCCCGACAAAAATTTTTTTTCCCTTTTTAGCTCACCTGAGCCAAAGGCTCAAGTGAGCTATTGTCATAGTGTTGCGTCTGGCGTCCGGCGTCCGGCGTCTGTCGTCGTCGTCGTCGTCGTCGTCGTCGTAAACTTTTCACATTTTAAACTTCTTCTCCAGAACGGCTGATGGGATTTTGATGAAACTTGGTAGGTATGAAGTACTCATGGTCCCCTACAAGTGTTGTTGTTTTTCGTCCGGATCTGTCAACAGGTGGCGCCACCACAGCAAAAAGTAGGTCACGGGGGGTACCCTCCTTTGACAAACTTCTTCTTCAGAACCGAAGCATGTATCGACAAACCGAAAGCATCAGGATGATCTAGAGAGATGTCTTAAGAAGTGTTGTTATTTTTGGTTCCACTTCGAAGTCAAATTTTTGACGCGTTTTTGACGTCTTTTCGGACTTAGTCAGAAATGCACATTTTTGCACTATTTCTTTAAATAACTCAATAAGTGTATGATTTTACACACTCATTTACTACATATTTATCATATTTAACTTACTTAATGCTTTGATATCCATTTTATGCTTAAATTTTATTTTTTTGATTTTTTCTGAATTTTTTTCTTATGTAAAAAGGAAGGGGGGGGGTGATTTTCATACATTTTCTGCTTCTTTTCTATAACCACTCTTCAGATTGTCATGACATTTTGTAGATATGAGGTACTCATGCATGGTACCCTACAAGTGAAAGAATTTTGTCAAGATATCCACTTTTAGATTTTTAAGGAATATTTTTTAAGATTGTACATAGGTATAATGTATGTTTTCCATGCCCAATGGACCCATGGGGATTGGCTTCAAACCCCGACGGGATCCCGCCAAAACTTTTTTTCCCTTTTTAGCTCACCTGAGCCAAAGGCTCAAGTGAGCTATTGTCATAGTGTTGCGTCTGGCGTCCGGCGTCCGGCGTCTGTCGTCGTCGTCGTCGTCGTCGTCGTAAACTTTTCACATTTTAAACTTCTTCTCCAGAACGGCTGATGGGATTTTGATGAAACTTGGTAGGTATGAAGTACTCATGGTCCCCTACAAGTGTTGTTGTTTTTCGTCCGGATCTGTCAACAGGTGGCGCCACCACAGCAAAAAGTAGGTCACGGGGGGTACCCTCCTTTGACAAACTTCTTCTTCAGAACCGAAGCATGTATCGACAAACCGAAAGCATCAGGATGATGTAGAGAGATGTCTTAAGAAGTGTTGTTATTTTTGGTTCCACTTCGAAGTCAAATTTTTGACGCGTTTTTGACGTCTTTTCGGACTTAGTCAGAAATGCACATTTTTGCACTATTTCTTTAAATAACTCAATAAGTGTATGATTTTACACACTCATTTACTACATATTTATCATATTTAACTTACTTAATGCTTTGATATGCATTTTATGCTTAAATTTTATTTTTTTGATTTTTTATGAATTTTTTTCTTATGTAAAAAGGAAGGGGGGGGGTGATTTTCATACATTTTCTGCTTCTTTTCTATAACCACTCTTCAGATTGTCATGACATTTTGTAGATATGAGGTACTCATGCATGGTACCCTACAAGTGAAAGAATTTTGTCAAGATATCCACTTTTAGATTTTTAAGGAATATTTTTTAAGATTGTACATAGGTATAATGTATGTTTTCCATGCCCAATGGACCCATGGGGATTGGCTTCAAACCCCGACGGGATCCCGACAAAAAATTTTTTCCCTTTTTAGCTCACCTGAGCCAAAGGCTCAAGTGAGCTATTGTCATAGTGTTGCGTCTGGCGTCCGGCGTCCGTCGTCGTCGTCGTCGTCGTCGTCGTCGTCGTAAACTTTTCACATTTTAAACTTCTTCTCCAGAACGGCTGATGGGATTTTGATGAAACTTGGTAGGTATGAAGTACTCATGGTCCCCTACAAGTGTTGTTGTTTTTCGTCCGGATCTGTCAACAGGTGGCGCCACCACAGCAAAAAGTAGGTCACGGGGGGTACCCTCCTTTGACAAACTTCTTCTTCAGAACCGAAGCATGTATCGACAAACCGAAAGCATCAGGATGATCTACAGAGATGTCTTAAGAAGTGTTGTTATTTTTGGTTCCACTTCGAAGTCAAATTTTTGACGCGTTTTTGACGTCTTTTCGGACTTAGTCAGAAATGCACATTTTTGCACTATTTCTTTAAATAACTCAATAAGTGTATGATTTTACACACTCATTTACTACATATTTATCATATTTAACTTACTTAATGCTTTGATATGCATTTTATGCTTAAATTTTATTTTTTTGATTTTTTATGAATTTTTTTCTTATGTAAAAAGGAAGGGTGGGGGGATTTTCATACATTTTCTGCTTCTTTTCTATAACCACTCTTCAGATTGTCATGACATTTTGTAGATATGAGGTACTCATACATGGTACCCTACAAGTGAAAGAATTTTGTCAAGATATCCACTTTTAGATTTTTAAGGAATATTTTTTAAGATTGTACATAGGTATAATGTATGTTTTCCATGCCCAATGGACCCATGGGGATTGGCTTCAAACCCCGACGGGATCCCGACAAATTTTTTTTTCCCTTTTTAGCTCACCTGAGCCAAAGGCTCAAGTGAGCTATTGTCATAGTGTTGCGTCTGGCGTCCGTCGTCCGGCGTCTGTCGTCGTCGTCGTCGTCGTCGTCGTCGTCGTCGTAAACTTTTCACATTTTAAACTTCTTCTCCAGAACGGCTGATGGGATTTTGATGAAACTTGGTAGGTATGAAGTACTCATGGTCCCCTACAAGTGTTGTTGTTTTTCGTCCGGATCTGTCAACAGGTGGCGCCACCACAGCAAAAAGTAGGACACGGGGGGTACCCTCCTTTGACAAACTTCTTCTTCAGAACCGAAGCATGTATCGACAAACCGAAAGCATCAGGATGATGTAGAGAGATGTCTTAAGAAGTGTTGTTATTTTTGGTTCCACTTCGAAGTCAAATTTTTGACGCGTTTTTGACGTCTTTTCGGACTTAGTCAGAAATGCACATTTTTGCACTATTTCTTTAAATAACTCAATAAGTGTATGATTTTACACACTCATTTACTACATATTTATCATATTTAACTTACTTAATGCTTTGATATGCATTTTATGCTTAAATTTTATTTTTTTGATTTTTTATGAATTTTTTTCTTATGTAAAAAGGAAGGGGGGGGGGGTGATTTTCATACATTTTCTGCTTCTTTTCTATAACCACTCTTCAGATTGTCATGACATTTTGTAGATATGAGGTACTCATGCATGGTACCCTACAAGTGAAAGAATTTTGTCAAGATATCCACTTTTAGATTTTTAAGGAATATTTTTTAAGATTGTACATAGGTATAATGTATGTTTTCCATGCCCAATGGACCCATGGGGATTGGCTTCAAACCCCGACGGGATCCCGACAAAAAATTTTTTCCCTTTTTAGCTCACCTGAGCCAAAGGCTCAAGTGAGCTATTGTCATAGTGTTGCGTCTGGCGTCCGGCGTCCGTCGTCGTCGTCGTCGTCGTCGTCGTCGTCGTAAACTTTTCACATTTTAAACTTCTTCTCCAGAACGGCTGATGGGATTTTGATGAAACTTGGTAGGTATGAAGTACTCATGGTCCCCTACAAGTGTTGTTGTTTTTCGTCCGGATCTGTCAACAGGTGGCGCCACCACAGCAAAAAGTAGGTCACGGGGGGTACCCTCCTTTGACAAACTTCTTCTTCAGAACCGAAGCATGTATCGACAAACCGAAAGCATCAGGATGATGTAGAGAGATGTCTTAAGAAGTGTTGTTATTTTTGGTTCCACTTCGAAGTCAAATTTTTGACGCGTTTTTGACGTCTTTTCGGACTTAGTCAGAAATGCACATTTTTGCACTATTTCTTTAAGTAACTCAATAAGTGTATGATTTTACACACTCATTTACTACATATTTATCATATTTAACTTACTTAATGCTTTGATATGCATTTTATGCTTAAATTTTATTTTTTTGATTTTTTATGAATTTTTTTCTTATGTAAAAAGGAAGGGGGGGGTGATTTTCATACATTTTCTGCTTCTTTTCTATAACCACTCTTCAGATTGTCATGACTTTTTGTAGATATGAGGTACTCATGCATGGTACCCTACAAGTGAAAGAATTTTGTCAAGATATCCACTTTTAGATTTTTAAGGAATATTTTTTAAGATTGTACATAGGTATAATGTATGTTTTCCATGCCCAATGGACCCATGGGGATTGGCTTCAAACCCCGACGGGATCCCGACAATTTTTTTTCCCTTTTTAGCTCAACTGAGCCAAAGGCTCAAGTGAGCTATTGTCATAGTGTTGCGTCTGGCGTCCGTCGTCCGGCGTCTGTCGTCGTCGTCGTCGTCGTCGTAAACTTTTCACATTTTAAACTTCTTCTTCAGAACGGCTGATGGGATTTTGATGAAACTTGGTAGGTATGAAGTACTCATGGTCCCCTACAAGTGTTGTTGTTTTTCGTCCGGATCTGTCAACAGGTGGCGCCACCACAGCAAAAAGTAGGTCACGGGGGGTACCCTCCTTTGACAAACTTCTTCTTCAGAACCGAAGCATGTATCGACAAACCGAAAGCATCAGGATGATGTAGAGAGATGTCTTAAGAAGTGTTGTTATTTTTGGTTCCACTTCGAAGTCAAATTTTTGACGCGTTTTTGACGTCTTTTCGGACTTAGTCAGAAATGCACATTTTTGCACTATTTCTTTAAATAACTCAATAAGTGTATGATTTTACACACTCATTTACTACATATTTATCATATTTAACTTACTTAATGCTTTGATATGCATTTTATGCTTAAATTTTATTTTTTTGATTTTTTATGAATTTTTTTCTTATGTAAAAAGGAAGGGGGGGGGGTGATTTTCATACATTTTCTGCTTCTTTTCTATAACCACTCTTCAGATTGTCATGACATTTTGTAGATATGAGGTACTCATGCATGGTACCCTACAAGTGAAAGAATTTTGTCAAGATATCCACTTTTAGATTTTTAAGGAATATTTTTTAAGATTGTACATAGGTATAATGTATGTTTTCCATGCCCAATGGACCCATGGGGATTGGCTTCAAACCCCGACGGGATCCCGACAAAAAATTTTTTCCCTTTTTAGCTCACCTGAGCCAAAGGCTCAAGTGAGCTATTGTCATAGTGTTGCGTCTGGCGTCCGTCGTCGTCGTCGTCGTCGTCGTAAACTTTTCACATTTTAAACTTCTTCTCCAGAACGGCTGATGGGATTTTGATGAAACTTGGTAGGTATGAAGTACTCATGGTCCCCTACAAGTGTTGTTGTTTTTCGTCCGGATCTGTCAACAGGTGGCGCCACCACAGCAAAAAGTAGGTCACGGGGGGTACCCTCCTTTGACAAACTTCTTCTTCAGAACCGAAGCATGTATCGACAAACCGAAAGCATCAGGATGATGTAGAGAGATGTCTTAAGAAGTGTTGTTATTTTTGGTTCCACTTCGAAGTCAAATTTTTGACGCGTTTTTGACGTCTTTTCGGACTTAGTCAGAAATGCACATTTTTGCACTATTTCTTTAAATAACTCAATAAGTGTATGATTTTACACACTCATTTACTACATATTTATCATATTTAACTTACTTAATGCTTTGATATGCATTTTATGCTTAAATTTTATTTTTTTGATTTTTTATGAATTATTTTCTTATGTAAAAAGGAAGGGGGGGGGTGATTTTCATACATTTTCTGCTTCTTTTCTATAACCACTCTTCAGATTGTCATGACTTTTTGTAGATATGAGGTACTCATGCATGGTACCCTACAAGTGAAAGAATTTTGTCAAGATATCCACTTTTAGATTTTGAAGGAATATTTTTTAAGATTGTACATAGGTATAATGTATGTTTTCCATGCCCAATGGACCCATGGGGATTGGCTTCAAACCCCGACGGGATCCCGACAATTTTTTTTCCCTTTTTAGCTCAACTGAGCCAAAGGCTCAAGTGAGCTATTGTCATAGTGTTGCGTCTGGCGTCCGTCGTCCGGCGTCTGTCGTCGTCGTCGTCGTCGTCGTAAACTTTTCACATTTTAAACTTCTTCTTCAGAACGGCTGATGGGATTTTGATGAAACTTGGTAGGTATGAAGTACTCATGGTCCCCTACAAGTGTTGTTGTTTTTCGTCCGGATCTGTCAACAGGTGGCGCCACCACAGCAAAAAGTAGGTCACGGGGGGTACCCTCCTTTGACAAACTTCTTCTTCAGAACCGAAGCATGTATCGACAAACCGAAAGCATCAGGATGATGTAGAGAGATGTCTTAAGAAGTGTTGTTATTTTTGGTTCCACTTCGAAGTCAAATTTTTGACGCGTTTTTGACGTCTTTTCGGACTTAGTCAGAAATGCACATTTTTGCACTATTTCTTTAAATAACTCAATAAGTGTATGATTTTACACACTCATTTACTACATATTTATCATATTTAACTTACTTAATGCTTTGATATGCATTTTATGCTTAAATTTTATTTTTTTGATTTTTTATGAATTTTTTTCTTATGTAAAAAGGAAGGGGGGGTGATTTTCATACATTTTCTGCTTCTTTTCTATAACCACTCTTCAGATTGTCATGACATTTTGTAGATATGAGGTACTCATGCATGGTACCCTACAAGTGAAAGAATTTTGTCAAGATATCCACTTTTAGATTTTTAAGGAATATTTTTTAAGATTGTACATAGGTATAATGTATGTTTTCCATGCCCAATGGACCCATGGGGATTGGCTTCAAACCCCGACGGGATCCCGACAAATTTTTTTTTCCCTTTTTAGCTCACCTGAGCCAAAGGCTCAAGTGAGCTATTGTCATAGTGTTGCGTCTGGCGTCCGGCGTCTGTCGTCGTCGTCGTCGTCGTCGTCGTCGTCGTCGTCGTCGTAAACTTTTCACATTTTAAACTTCTTCTCCAGAACGGCTGATGGGATTTTGATGAAACTTGGTAGGTATGAAGTACTCATGGTCCCCTACAAGTGTTGTTGTTTTTCGTCCGGATCTGTCAACAGGTGGCGCCACCACAGCAAAAAGTAGGTCACGGGGGGTACCCTCCTTTGACAAACTTCTTCTTCAGAACCGAAGCATGTATCGACAAACCGAAAGCATCAGGATGATCTACAGAGATGTCTTAAGAAGTGTTGTTATTTTTGGTTCCACTTCGAAGTCAAATTTTTGACGCGTTTTTGACGTCTTTTCGGACTTAGTCAGAAATGCACATTTTTGCACTATTTCTTTAAATAACTCAATAAGTGTATGATTTTACACACTCATTTACTACATATTTATCATATTTAACTTACTTAATGCTTTGATATGCATTTTATGCTTAAATTTTATTTTTTTGATTTTTTATGAATTTTTTTCTTATGTAAAAAGGAAGGGGGGTGATTTTCATACATTTTCTGCTTCTTTTCTCTAACCACTCTTCAGATTGTCATGACATTTTGTAGATATGAGGTACTCATGCATGGTACCCTACAAGTGAAAGAATTTTGTCAAGATATCCACTTTTAGATTTTTAAGGAATATTTTTTAAGATTGTACATAGGTATAATGTATGTTTTCCATGCCCAATGGACCCATGGGGATTGGCTTCAAACCCCGACGGGATCCCGACAAAAATTTTTTTTCCCTTTTTAGCTCACCTGAGCCAAAGGCTCAAGTGAGCTATTGTCATAGTGTTGCGTCTGGCGTCCGGCGTCCGGCGTCTGTCGTCGTCGTCGTCGTCGTCGTAAACTATTCACATTTTAAACTTCTTCTCCAGAACGGCTGATGGAATTTTGATGAAACTTGGTAGGTATGAAGTACTCATGGTCCCCTACAAGTGTTGTTGTTTTTCGTCCGGATCTGTCAACAGGTGGCGCCACCACAGCCAAAAGTAGGTCACGGGGGGTACCCTCCTTTGACAAACTTCTTCTTCAGAACCGAAGCATGTATCGACAAACCGAAAGCATCAGGATGATCTAGAGAGATGTCTTAAGAAGTGTTGTTATTTTTGGTTCCACTTCGAAGTCAAATTTTTGACGCGTTTTTGACGTCTTTTCGGATTAGTCAGAAATGCACATTTTTGCACTATTTCTTTAAATAACTCAATAAGTGTATGATTTTACACACTCATTTACTACATATTTATCATATTTAACTTACTTAATGCTTTGATATGCATTTTATGCTTAAATTTTATTTTTTTGATTTTTTATGAATTTTTTTCTTATGTAAAAAGAAAGGGGGGGGGTGATTTTCATACATTTTCTGCTTCTTTTCTATAACCACTCTTCAGATTGTCATGACATTTTGTAGAGATGAGGTACTCATGCATGGTACCATACAAGTGAAAGAATTTTGTCAAGATATCCACTTTTAGATTTTTAAGGAATATTTTTTAAGATTGTACATAGGTATAATGTATGTTTTCCATGCCCAATGGACCCATGGGGATTGGCTTCAAACCCCGACGGGATCCCGACAAAAATTTTTTTCCCTTTTTAGCTCACCTGAGCCAAAGGCTCAAGTGAGCTATTGTCATAGTGTTGCGTCTGGCGTCCGTCGTCCCGCGTCTGTCGTCGTCGTCGTCGTCGTCGTCGTAAACTTTTCACATTTTAAACTTCTTCTCCAGAACGGCTGATGGAATTTTGATGAAACTTGGTAGGTATGAAGTACTCATGGTCCCCTACAAGTGTTGTTGTTTTTCGTCCGGATCTGTCAACAGGTGGCGCCACCACAGCCAAAAGTAGGTCACGGGGGGTACCCTCCTTTGACAAACTTCTTCTTCAGAACCGAAGCATGTATCGACAAACCGAAAGCATCAGGATGATCTAGAGAGATGTCTTAAGAAGTGTTGTTATTTTTGGTTCCACTTCGAAGTCAAATTTTTGACGCGTTTTTGACGTCTTTTCGGATTAGTCAGAAATGCACATTTTTGCACTATTTCTTTAAATAACTCAATAAGTGTATGATTTTACACACTCATTTACTACATATTTATCATATTTAACTTACTTAATGCTTTGATATGCATTTTATGCTTAAATTTTATTTTTTTGATTTTTTATGAATTTTTTTCTTATGTAAAAAGGAAGGGGGGGGGGGGGGTTGATTTTCATACATTTTCTGCTTCTTTTCTATAACCACTCTTCAGATTGTCATGACATTTTGTAGATATGAGGTACTCATGCATGGTACCCTACAAGTGAAAGAATTTTGTCAAGATATCCACTTTTAGATTTTTAAGGAATATTTTTTAAGATTGTACATAGGTATAATGTATGTTTTCCATGCCCAATGGACCCATGGGGATTGGCTTCAAACCCCGACGGGATCCCGACAAAAATTTTTTTTCCCTTTTTAGCTCACCTGAGCCAAAGGCTCAAGTGAGCTATTGTCATAGTGTTGCGTCTGGCGTCCGGCGTCCGGCGTCTGTCGTCGTCGTCGTCGTCGTCGTCGTCGTAAACTTTTCACATTTTAAACTTCTTCTCCAGAACGGCTGATGGGATTTTGATGAAACTTGGTAGGTATGAAGTACTCATGGTCCCCTACAAGTGTTGTTGTTTTTCGTCCGGATCTGTCAACAGGTGGCGCCACCACAGCAAAAAGTAGGTCACGGGGGGTACCCTCCTTTGACAAACTTCTTCTTCAGAACCGAAGCATGTATCGACAAACCGAAAGCATCAGGATGATCTAGAGAGATGTCTTAAGAAGTGTTGTTATTTTTGGTTCCACTTCGAAGTCAAATTTTTGACGCGTTTTTGACGTCTTTTCGGACTTAGTCAGAAATGCACATTTTTGCACTATTTCTTTAAATAACTCAATAAGTGTATGATTTTACACACTCATTTACTACATATTTATCATATTTAACTTACTTAATGCTTTGATATCCATTTTATGCTTAAATTTTATTTTTTTGATTTTTTCTGAATTTTTTTCTTATGTAAAAAGGAAGGGGGGGGGGGTGATTTTCATACATTTTCTGCTTCTTTTCTATAACCACTCTTCAGATTGTCATGACATTTTGTAGATATGAGGTACTCATGCATGGTACCCTACAAGTGAAAGAATTTTGTCAAGATATCCACTTTTAGATTTTTAAGGAATATTTTTTAAGATTGTACATAGGTATAATGTATGTTTTCCATGCCCAATGGACCCATGGGGATTGGCTTCAAACCCCGACGGGATCCCGCCAAAACTTTTTTTCCCTTTTTAGCTCACCTGAGCCAAAGGCTCAAGTGAGCTATTGTCATAGTGTTGCGTCTGGCGTCCGGCGTCCGGCGTCTGTCGTCGTCGTCGTCGTCGTCGTCGTAAACTTTTCACATTTTAAACTTCTTCTCCAGAACGGCTGATGGGATTTTGATGAAACTTGGTAGGTATGAAGTACTCATGGTCCCCTACAAGTGTTGTTGTTTTTCGTCCGGATCTGTCAACAGGTGGCGCCACCACAGCAAAAAGTAGGTCACGGGGGGTACCCTCCTTTGACAAACTTCTTCTTCAGAACCGAAGCATGTATCGACAAACCGAAAGCATCAGGATGATCTAGAGAGATGTCTTAAGAAGTGTTGTTATTTTTGGTTCCACTTCGAAGTCAAATTTTTGACGCGTTTTTGACGTCTTTTCGGACTTAGTCAGAAATGCACATTTTTGCACTATTTCTTTAAATAACTCAATAAGTGTATGATTTTACACACTCATTTACTACATATTTATCATATTTAACTTACTTAATGCTTTGATATCCATTTTATGCTTAAATTTTATTTTTTTGATTTTTTCTGAATTTTTTTCTTATGTAAAAAGGAAGGGGGGGGGGTGATTTTCATACATTTTCTGCTTCTTTTCTATAACCACTCTTCAGATTGTCATGACATTTTGTAGATATGAGGTACTCATGCATGGTACCCTACAAGTGAAAGAATTTTGTCAAGATATCCACTTTTAGATTTTTAAGGAATATTTTTTAAGATTGTACATAGGTATAATGTATGTTTTCCATGCCCAATGGACCCATGGGGATTGGCTTCAAACCCCGACGGGATCCCGACAAAATTTTTTTTCCCTTTTTAGCTCACCTGAGCCAAAGGCTCAAGTGAGCTATTGTCATAGTGTTGCGTCTGGCGTCCGTCGTCCGGCGTCTGTCGTCGTCGTCGTAAACTTTTCACATTTTAAACTTCTTCTCCAGAACGGCTGATGGGATTTTGATGAAACTTGGTATGTATGAAGTACTCATGGTCCCCTACAAGTGTTGTTATTTTTCGTCCGGATCTGTCAACAGGTGGCGCCACCACAGCAAAAAGTAGGTCACGGGGGGTACCCTCCTTTGACAAACTTCTTCTTCAGAACCGAAGCATGTATCGACAAACCGAAAGCATCAGGATGATCTAGAGAGATGTCTTAAGAAGTGTTGTTATTTTTGGTTCCACTTCGAAGTCAAATTTTTGACGCGTTTTTGACGTCTTTTCGGACTTAGTCAGAAATGCACATTTTTGCACTATTTCTTTAAATAACTCAATAAGTGTATGATTTTACACACTCATTTACTACATATTTATCATATTTAACTTACTTAATGCTTTGATATGCATTTTATGCTTAAATTTTATTTTTTAGCTCACCTGAGCCAAAGGCTCTAGTGAGCTATTGTCATAGCGATCCGTCCGGCGTCCGTCGTCCGTCGTCTGTCGTCTGTCTGTCGTAAACTTTTCACATTTCCGACTTCTTCTCAAGAACGGCTGAAGGGATTTTGATGAAACTTGGTAGGTATGAGGTACTCATGGTCCCCTACAAGTGTTTTTGTTTTTCGTCCGGATCTGTCAACAGGTGGCGCCACCACAGCCAAAAGTAGGTCACGGGGGGTACCCTCCTTTGACCAACTTCTTCTTCAGGACCGAAGCATGTATCGACAAACCGAAAGCATCAGGATGACCTAGAGAGATGTCATAAGAAGTGTTGTTATTTTTGGTTCCACTTCGAAGTCAAATTTTTGACGCGTTTTTGACGTCTTTTCGGACTTAGTCAGAAATGCACATTTTTGCACTTTTCCTTTAAATAACTCAATAAGTGTATGATTTTACACACTCATTTACTACATATTTATCATATTTAACTTACTTAATGCTTTGATATGTATTTTATGCTTAAATTTTATTTTTTTGATTTTTTATGAATTTTGTTTCTTATGTAAAAAGGAAGGGGAGGGGGGGGGGGGTGATTTTCATACATTTTCTGCTTCTTTTCTATAACCACTCTTCAGATTGTCATGACAATTTGTAGGTATGAGGTACTCATGCATGGTACCCTACAAGTGAAAGAATTTTGTCAAGATATCCACTTTTGGATGTTTAAGGAATATTTTTTAAGATTGTACATAGGTATAATGTATGTTTTCCATGCCCAATGGACCCATGGGGAGTGGCTTCAAACCCCGGCGGAACCCCAAAAATTTTTTTTTCCCTTTTTAGCTCACCTGAGCGAAGCTCAAATGAGCTATTGTCATAGCGCACCGTCCGGCGTCCGTCCGTCCGGCGTCTGGCGTCCGTCGTCCGTCGTCGTCGTAAACTTTTAACATTTTCGACTTCTTCTCCAGAACGGCTGAACAGATTTTGATGAAACTTGGTAGTTATGAAGTATTAATGGTCCCCTACAAGTGTTGTTGTTTTTCGTCCTGATCCCTCAACAGGTGGCGCCACCAGAGGCAAAAGTAGGTCCCAGAGGGTACCCTCCTTTGACAAACTTCTTCTTCAGAACAGAAGCATGTATCGACAAACCGAAAGCATCTGACTGATCTAGAGAGATGTCTTAAGAAGTGTTGTTTTTTTTGGTTCAACTCCGAAGTCAAATTTTTGACGCGTTTTTGATGTCTTTTTGGACTTCGTCAGAAATGCTCATTTTTGCACTATTTCTTTCAGTTACTCCATAAATGTATGATTTTATGCCCTCATTTAATGCATCTTTATCTTTTTCAGTTACTTAATGTTTTGATATGTATTTTATGCTCAAATTTTATTTTCATGAATTTTTATAGATTATTTTCTTATGTAAAAAGGGAGGGGGGGTTGATCTTGATAAATTTTCTGCTTCTTTTCCAGTACCGCTTGGCAGATTTTCATGAAACTTGGAAGGTATGAAGTACTAATGGTCCCCTACAAGTGTTGTTGTTTTTCGTCCAGATTTCTCAATAGGTGGCGCCACCAGAGGCAAAAGTAGGTCCCAGAGGGTACCCTCCTTTGACAAACTTCTTCTTCAGAACGGAAGCATGTATCGACAAACCGAAAGCATCTGAATTATCTAGAGAGCTGTCTTAAGAAGTGTTGTTATTTTTTGTGACTTTATTTTTATAAACTTCATACCAAGTTCTAATCTTGTCATTTCATTTGGTACATCACTTTGTTTTCCTCAGTTGCAGATCAAATATGCAAGTTGTTCTTTCTGGTCAAGTAATGTGATAAAATAACCTTCACAAATTTTTCATGACAGGCATATTTTGTACCGTTTGCAGTACTCTAAAGCGGGGGACATTAAATCTCATTCATCTGTCCGTCCGTCCGTCCGTCTGTCTGTGTCACAAAATCTTTAACCTTGGCTATAACTTTTTAACCAGAAGAGATACAGTTCTCATATTTCACATGTGAGTTCCTTGTGACAAGACCTTTACACTGACACAAAAATTTTTGACCTCGTGACCATGACCTAGATATTTGAGCTACATAAAGGACTCAGATTTTTCTGAGTCAAACACCCCAAGCGGGGGACCACGATTCTCTGAATCTGCTTGTTTTCTTATTGAATTGGAAGAGGTGGGGGAGGGTATTTTCAACTTCTTCTTCAGAACCGCTGGGGCATTTTAAAGAAACTTGGTAGGTGTGATATGCTAATGGTTCCCTACAAGTAATGTTGTTTTTCATCAAGATCCGTCAACAAGTGTCGCCACCCGGGGCAAAGTAGGTCACAGGGTTCTTTGACAAACTACTTCTTCAGAGTCCAAGCATATATCAACAAACCGAAGGCATCAGAATGATCTAGAGGGATCTCTTAAGAAGTATTCCTGTTTTTAGTTCCACTCTGAAGTCAAATTTTTTATGTCTTTTCGGACTTTGTCAGAAATGGACATTTTCATACTATTTCCTGAACTAACACATTGAAAGCATGTCTTTGAGACCTTATTTGCTGTTATATTAATCACACTTGATGCCATTAATATAATGCTTTCATATAGATTCTGTGCCAAAATATTTCTTTGGATTTTTTTTTTTACATGACTTTAAGGATGGACCACACTAACAATCACCATTACAATGTGCATGTATTCAGTCATTCAGCAAAAGTGACATGGTTCTCAGGGGAGCGATATAGGCCCACTTGGGCCTCTTGTTTGATTTTTTATGAATTTTTTTCTTATGTAAAAAGGAAGGGGGGGGGGGTTGATTTTCATACATTTTCTGCTTCTTTTCTATAACCACTCTTCAGATTGTCATGACATTTTGTAGATATGAGGTACTCATGCATGGTACCCTACAAGTGAAAGAATTTTGTCAAGATATCCACTTTTAGATTTTTAAGGAATATTTTTTAAGATTGTACATAGGTATAATGTATGTTTTCCATGCCCAATGGACCCATGGGGATTGGCTTCAAACCCCGACGGGATCCCGACAAAATTTTTTTTCCCTTTTTAGCTCACCTGAGCCAAAGGCTCAAGTGAGCTATTGTCATAGTGTTGCGTCTGGCGTCCGGCGTCCGGCGTCCGGCGTCTGTCGTCGTCGTCGTCGTAAACTTTTCACATTTTAAACTTCTTCTCCAGAACGGCTGATGGGATTTTGATGAAACTTGGTAGGTATGAAGTACTCATGGTCCCCTACAAGTGTTGTTGTTTTTCGTCCGGATCTGTCAACAGGTGGCGCCACCACAGCAAAAAGTAGGTCACGGGGGGGTACCCTCCTTTGACAAACTTCTTCTTCAGAACCGAAGCATGTATCGACAAACCGAAAGCATCAGGATGATCTACAGAGATGTCTTAAGAAGTGTTGTTATTTTTGGTTCGACTTCGAAGTCAAATTTTTGACGCGTTTTTGACGTCTTTTCGGACTTAGTCAGAAATGCACATTTTTGCACTATTTCTTTAAATAACTCAATAAGTGTATGATTTTACACATTCATTTACTACATATTTATCATATTTAACTTACTTAATGCTTTGATATGCATTTTATGCTTAAATTTTATTTTTTTGATTTTTTATGAATTTTTTTCTTATGTCAAAAGGAAGGGGGGGGGGGTGATTTTCATACATTTTCTGCTTCTTTTCTATAACCACTCTTCAGATTGTCATGACATTTTGTAGATATGAGGTACTCATGCATGTAACCCTACAAGTGAAAGAATTTTGTCAAGATATCCACTTTTAGATTTTTAAGGAATATTTTTTAAGATTGTACATAGGTATAATGTATGTTTTCCATGCCCAATGGACCCATGGGGATTGGCTTCAAACCCCGACGGGATCCCGACAAAATTTTTTTTCCCTTTTTAGCTCACCTGAGCCAAAGGCTCAAGTGAGCTATTGTCATAGTGTTGCGTCTGGCGTCCGTCGTCCGGCGTCTGTCGTCGTCGTCGTAAACTTTTCACATTTTAAACTTCTTCTCCAGAACGGCTGATGGGATTTTGATGAAACTTGGTAGGTATGAAGTACTCATGGTCCCCTACAAGTGTTGTTGTTTTTCGTCCGGATCTGTCAACAGGTGGCGCCACCACAGCAAAAAGTAGGTCACGGGGGGTACCCTCCTTTGACAAACTTCTTCTTCAGAACCGAAGCATGTATCGACAAACCGAAAGCATCAGGATGATCTAGAGAGATGTCTTAAGAAGTGTTGTTATTTTTGGTTCCACTTCGAAGTCAAATTTTTGACGCGTTTTTGACGTCTTTTCGGATTAGTCAGAAATGCACATTTTTGCACTATTTCTTTAAATAACTCAATAAGTGTATGATTTTACACACTCATTTACTACATATTTATCATATTTAACTTACTTAATGCTTTGATATGCATTTTATGCTTAAATTTTATTTTTTTGATTTTTTATGAATTTTTTTCTTATGTAAAAAGGAAGGGGGGGGGGGTTGATTTTCATACATTTTCTGCTTCTTTTCTATAACCACTCTTCAGATTGTCATGACATTTTGTAGATATGAGGTACTCATGCATGGTACCCTACAAGTGAAAGAATTTTGTCAAGATATCCACTTTTAGATTTTTAAGGAATATTTTTTAAGATTGTACATAGGTATAATGTATGTTTTCCATGCCCAATGGACCCATGGGGATTGGCTTCAAACCCCGACGGGATCCCGACAAAATTTTTTTTCCCTTTTTAGCTCACCTGAGCCAAAGGCTCAAGTGAGCTATTGTCATAGTGTTGCGTCTGGCGTCCGGCGTCCGGCGTCCGGCGTCTGTCGTCGTCGTCGTCGTAAACTTTTCACATTTTAAACTTCTTCTCCAGAACGGCTGATGGGATTTTGATGAAACTTGGTAGGTATGAAGTACTCATGGTCCCCTACAAGTGTTGTTGTTTTTCGTCCGGATCTGTCAACAGGTGGCGCCACCACAGCAAAAAGTAGGTCACGGGGGGGTACCCTCCTTTGACAAACTTCTTCTTCAGAACCGAAGCATGTATCGACAAACCGAAAGCATCAGGATGATCTACAGAGATGTCTTAAGAAGTGTTGTTATTTTTGGTTCCACTTCGAAGTCAAATTTTTGACGCGTTTTTGACGTCTTTTCGGACTTAGTCAGAAATGCACATTTTTGCACTATTTCTTTAAATAACTCAATAAGTGTATGATTTTACACACTCATTTACTACATATTTATCATATTTAACTTACTTAATGCTTTGATATGCATTTTATGCTTAAATTTTATTTTTTTGATTTTTTCTGAATTTTTTTCTTATGTAAAAAGGAAGGGGGGGGGTGATTTTCATACATTTTCTGCTTCTTTTCTATAACCACTCTTCAGATTGTCATGACATTTTGTAGATATGAGGTACTCATGCATGGTACCCTACAAGTGAAAGAATTTTGTCAAGATATCCACTTTTAGATTTTTAAGGAATATTTTTTAAGATTGTACATAGGTATAATGTATGTTTTCCATGCCCAATGGACCCATGGGGATTGGCTTCAAACCCCGACGGGATCCCGACAAAATTTTTTTTCCCTTTTTAGCTCACCTGAGCCAAAGGCTCAAGTGAGCTATTGTCATAGTGTTGCGTCTGGCGTCCGTCGTCCGGCGTCTGTCGTCGTCGTCGTCGTCGTAAACTTTTCACATTTTAAACATCTTCTCCAGAACGGCTGATGGGATTTTGATGAAACTTGGTAGGTATGAAGTACTCATGGTCCCCTACAAGTGTTGTTGTTTTTCGTCCGGATCTGTCAACAGGTGGCGCCACCACAGCAAAAAGTAGGTCACGGGGGTACCCTCCTTTGACAAACTTCTTCTTCAGAACCGAAGCATGTATCGACAAACCGAAAGCATCAGGATGATCTAGAGAGATGTCTTAAGAAGTGTTGTTATTTTTGGTTCCACTTCGAAGTCAAATTTTTGACGCGTTTTTGACGTCTTTTCGGACTTAGTCAGAAATGCACATTTTTGCACTATTTCTTTAAATAACTCAATAAGTGTATGATTTTACACACTCATTTACTACATATTTGTCATATTTAACTTACTTAATGCTTTGATATGCATTTTATGCTTAAATTTCATTTTTTTGATTTTTTATGAATTTTTTTCTTATGTAAAAAGGAAGCGGGGGGGGGGGGGTGATTTTCATACATTTTCTGCTTCTTTTCTATAACCACTCTTCAGATTGTCATGACATTTTGTAGATATGAGGTACTCATGCATGGTACCCTACAAGTGAAAGAATTTTGTCAAGATATCCACTTTTAGATTTTTAAGGAATATTTTTTAAGATTGTACATAGGTATAATGTATGTTTTCCATGCCCAATGGACCCATGGGGATTGGCTTCAAACCCCGACGGGATCCCGACAAAAATTTTTTTCCCTTTTTAGCTCACCTGAGCCAAAGGCTCAAGTGAGCTATTGTCATAGTGTTGCGTCTGGCGTCCGTCGTCCGGCGTCTGTCGTCGTCGTCGTCGTAAACTTTTCACATTTTAAACTTCTTCTCCAGAACGGCTGATGGAATTTTGATGAAACTTGGTAGGTATGAAGTACTCATGGTCCCCTACAAGTGTTGTTGTTTTTCGTCCGGATCTGTCAACAGGTGGCGCCACCACAGCAAAAAGTAGGTCACGGGGGGGTACCCTCCTTTGACAAACTTCTTCTTCAGAACCGAAGCATGTATCGACAAACCGAAAGCATCAGGATGATCTAGAGAGATGTCTTAAGAAGTGTTGTTATTTTTGGTTCCACTTCGAAGTCAAATTTTTGACGCGTTTTTGACGTCTTTTCGGATTAGTCAGAAATGCACATTTTTGCACTATTTCTTTAAATAACTCAATAAGTGTATGATTTTACACACTCATTTACTACATATTTATCATATTTAACTTACTTAATGCTTTGATATGCATTTTATGCTTAAATTTTATTTTTTTGATTTTTTATGAATTTTTTTCTTATGTAAAAAGGAAGGGGGGGGGGGGTTGATTTTCATACATTTTCTGCTTCTTTTCTATAACCACTCTTCAGATTGTCATGACATTTTGTAGATATGAGGTACTCATGCATGGTACCCTACAAGTGAAAGAATTTTGTCAAGATATCCACTTTTAGATTTTTAAGGAATATTTTTTAAGATTGTACATAGGTATAATGTATGTTTTCCATGCCCAATGGACCCATGGGGATTGGCTTCAAACCCCGACGGGATCCCGACAAAATTTTTTTTCCCTTTTTAGCTCACCTGAGCCAAAGGCTCAAGTGAGCTATTGTCATAGTGTTGCGTCTGGCGTCCGGCGTCCGGCGTCCGGCGTCTGTCGTCGTCGTCGTCGTAAACTTTTCACATTTTAAACTTCTTCTCCAGAACGGCTGATGGGATTTTGATGAAACTTGGTAGGTATGAAGTACTCATGGTCCCCTACAAGTGTTGTTGTTTTTCGTCCGGATCTGTCAACAGGTGGCGCCACCACAGCAAAAAGTAGGTCACGGGGGGGGTACCCTCCTTTGACAAACTTCTTCTTCAGAACCGAAGCATGTATCGACAAACCGAAAGCATCAGGATGATCTACAGAGATGTCTTAAGAAGTGTTGTTATTTTTGGTTCCACTTCGAAGTCAAATTTTTGACGCGTTTTTGACGTCTTTTCGGACTTAGTCAGAAATGCACATTTTTGCACTATTTCTTTAAATAACTCAATAAGTGTATGATTTTACACACTCATTTACTACATATTTATCATATTTAACTTACTTAATGCTTTGATATGCATTTTATGCTTAAATTTTATTTTTTTGATTTTTTCTGAATTTTTTTCTTATGTAAAAAGGAAGGGGGGGGGGGGTGATTTTCATACATTTTCTGCTTCTTTTCTATAACCACTCTTCAGATTGTCATGACATTTTGTAGATATGAGGTACTCATGCATGGTACCCTACAAGTGAAAGAATTTTGTCAAGATATCCACTTTTAGATTTTTAAGGAATATTTTTTAAGATTGTACATAGGTATAATGTATGTTTTCCATGCCCAATGGACCCATGGGGATTGGCTTCAAACCCCGACGGGATCCCGACAAAATTTTTTTTCCCTTTTTAGCTCACCTGAGCCAAAGGCTCAAGTGAGCTATTGTCATAGTGTTGCGTCTGGCGTCCGTCGTCCGGCGTCTGTCGTCGTCGTCGTCGTCGTAAACTTTTCACATTTTAAACATCTTCTCCAGAACGGCTGATGGGATTTTGATGAAACTTGGTAGGTATGAAGTACTCATGGTCCCCTACAAGTGTTGTTGTTTTTCGTCCGGATCTGTCAACAGGTGGCGCCACCACAGCAAAAAGTAGGTCACGGGGGTACCCTCCTTTGACAAACTTCTTCTTCAGAACCGAAGCATGTATCGACAAACCGAAAGCATCAGGATGATCTAGAGAGATGTCTTAAGAAGTGTTGTTATTTTTGGTTCCACTTCGAAGTCAAATTTTTGACGCGTTTTTGACGTCTTTTCGGACTTAGTCAGAAATGCACATTTTTGCACTATTTCTTTAAATAACTCAATAAGTGTATGATTTTACACATTCATTTACTACATATTTATCATATTTAACTTACTTAATGCTTTGATATGCATTTTATGCTTAAATTTTATTTTTTTGATTTTTTATGAATTTTTTTCTTATGTAAAAAGGAAGGGGGGGGGTGATTTTCATACATTTTCTGCTTCTTTTCTATAACCACTCTTCAGATTGTCATGACATTTTGTAGATATGAGGTACTCATGCATGTAACCCTACAAGTGAAAGAATTTTGTCAAGATATCCACTTTTAGATTTTTAAGGAATATTTTTTAAGATTGTACATAGGTATAATGTATGTTTTCCATGCCCAATGGACCCATGGGGATTGGCTTCAAACCCCGACGGGATCCCGACAAAATTTTTTTTCCCTTTTTAGCTCACCTGAGCCAAAGGCTCAAGTGAGCTATTGTCATAGTGTTGCGTCTGGCGTCCGTCGTCCGGCGTCTGTCGTCGTCGTCGTCGTCGTCGTAAACTTTTCACATTTTAAACTTCTTCTCCAGAACGGCTGATGGGATTTTGATGAAACTTGGTAGGTATGAAGTACTCATGGTCCCCTACAAGTGTTGTTGTTTTTCGTCCGGATCTGTCAACAGGTGGCGCCACCACAGCAAAAAGTAGGTCACGGGGGGTACCCTCCTTTGACAAACTTCTTCTTCAGAACCGAAGCATGTATCGACAAACCGAAAGCATCAGGATGATCTAGAGAGATGTCTTAAGAAGTGTTGTTATTTTTGGTTCCACTTCGAAGTCAAATTTTTGACGCGTTTTTGACGTCTTTTCGGACTTAGTCAGAAATGCACATTTTTGCACTATTTCTTTAAATAACTCAATAAGTGTATGATTTTACACACTCATTTACTACATATTTGTCATATTTAACTTACTTAATGCTTTGATATGCATTTTATGCTTAAATTTCATTTTTTTGATTTTTTATGAATTTTTTTCTTATGTAAAAAGGAAGCGGGGGGGGGGGGTGATTTTCATACATTTTCTGCTTCTTTTCTATAACCACTCTTCAGATTGTCATGACATTTTGTAGATATGAGGTACTCATGCATGGTACCCTACAAGTGAAAGAATTTTGTCAAGATATCCACTTTTAGATTTTTAAGGAATATTTTTTAAGATTGTACATAGGTATAATGTATGTTTTCCATGCCCAATGGACCCATGGGGATTGGCTTCAAACCCCGACGGGATCCCGACAAAAATTTTTTTCCCTTTTTAGCTCACCTGAGCCAAAGGCTCAAGTGAGCTATTGTCATAGTGTTGCGTCTGGCGTCCGTCGTCCGGCGTCTGTCGTCGTCGTCGTCGTAAACTTTTCACATTTTAAACTTCTTCTCCAGAACGGCTGATGGAATTTTGATGAAACTTGGTAGGTATGAAGTACTCATGGTCCCCTACAAGTGTTGTTGTTTTTCGTCCGGATCTGTCAACAGGTGGCGCCACCACAGCAAAAAGTAGGTCACGGGGGGGTACCCTCCTTTGACAAACTTCTTCTTCAGAACCGAAGCATGTATCGACAAACCGAAAGCATCAGGATGATCTAGAGAGATGTCTTAAGAAGTGTTCTTATTTTTGGTTCCACTTCGAAGTCAAATTTTTGACGCGTTTTTGACGTCTTTTCGGATTAGTCAGAAATGCACATTTTTGCACTATTTCTTTAAATAACTCAATAAGTGTATGATTTTACACACTCATTTACTACATATTTATCATATTTAACTTACTTAATGCTTTGATATGCATTTTATGCTTAAATTTTATTTTTTTGATTTTTTATGAATTTTTTTCTTATGTAAAAAGGAAGGGGGGGTTGATTTTCATACATTTTCTGCTTCTTTTCTATAACCACTCTTCAGATTGTCATGACATTTTGTAGATATGAGGTACTCATGCATGGTACCCTACAAGTGAAAGAATTTTGTCAAGATATCCACTTTTAGATTTTTAAGGAATATTTTTTAAGATTGTACATAGGTATAATGTATGTTTTCCATGCCCAGTGGACCCATGGGGATTGGCTTCAAACCCCGACGGGATCCCGACAAAATTTTTTTTCCCTTTTTAGCTCACCTGAGCCAAAGGCTCAAGTGAGCTATTGTCATAGTGTTGCGTCTGGCGTCCGGCGTCCGGCGTCCGGCGTCTGTCGTCGTCGTCGTCGTAAACTTTTCACATTTTAAACTTCTTCTCCAGAACGGCTGATGGGATTTTGATGAAACTTGGTAGGTATGAAGTACTCATGGTCCCCTACAAGTGTTGTTGTTTTTCGTCCGGATCTGTCAACAGGTGGCGCCACCACAGCAAAAAGTAGGTCACGGGGGGGTACCCTCCTTTGACAAACTTCTTCTTCAGAACCGAAGCATGTATCGACAAACCGAAAGCATCAGGATGATCTACAGAGATGTCTTAAGAAGTGTTGTTATTTTTGGTTCCACTTCGAAGTCAAATTTTTGACGCGTTTTTGACGTCTTTTCGGACTTAGTCAGAAATGCACATTTTTGCACTATTTCTTTAAATAACTCAATAAGTGTATGATTTTACACACTCATTTACTACATATTTATCATATTTAACTTACTTAATGCTTTGATATGCATTTTATGCTTAAATTTTATTTTTTTGATTTTTTCTGAATTTTTTTCTTATGTAAAAAGGAAGGGGGGGGGGGTGATTTTCATACATTTTCTGCTTCTTTTCTATAACCACTCTTCAGATTGTCATGACATTTTGTAGATATGAGGTACTCATGCATGGTACCCTACAAGTGAAAGAATTTTGTCAAGATATCCACTTTTAGATTTTTAAGGAATATTTTTTAAGATTGTACATAGGTATAATGTATGTTTTCCATGCCCAATGGACCCATGGGGATTGGCTTCAAACCCCGACGGGATCCCGACAAAATTTTTTTTCCCTTTTTAGCTCACCTGAGCCAAAGGCTCAAGTGAGCTATTGTCATAGTGTTGCGTCTGGCGTCCGTCGTCCGGCGTCTGTCGTCGTCGTCGTCGTCGTAAACTTTTCACATTTTAAACATCTTCTCCAGAACGGCTGATGGGATTTTGATGAAACTTGGTAGGTATGAAGTACTCATGGTCCCCTACAAGTGTTGTTGTTTTTCGTCCGGATCTGTCAACAGGTGGCGCCACCACAGCAAAAAGTAGGTCACGGGGGTACCCTCCTTTGACAAACTTCTTCTTCAGAACCGAAGCATGTATCGACAAACCGAAAGCATCAGGATGATCTAGAGAGATGTCTTAAGAAGTGTTGTTATTTTTGGTTCCACTTCGAAGTCAAATTTTTGACGCGTTTTTGACGTCTTTTCGGACTTAGTCAGAAATGCACATTTTTGCACTATTTCTTTAAATAACTCAATAAGTGTATGATTTTACACACTCATTTACTACATATTTGTCATATTTAACTTACTTAATGCTTTGATATGCATTTTATGCTTAAATTTCATTTTTTTGATTTTTTATGAATTTTTTTCTTATGTAAAAAGGAAGCGGGGGGGGGGGTGATTTTCATACATTTTCTGCTTCTTTTCTATAACCACTCTTCAGATTGTCATGACATTTTGTAGATATGAGGTACTCATGCATGGTACCCTACAAGTGAAAGAATTTTGTCAAGATATCCACTTTTAGATTTTTAAGGAATATTTTTTAAGATTGTACATAGGTATAATGTATGTTTTCCATGCCCAATGGACCCATGGGGATTGGCTTCAAACCCCGACGGGATCCCGACAAAAATTTTTTTCCCTTTTTAGCTCACCTGAGCCAAAGGCTCAAGTGAGCTATTGTCATAGTGTTGCGTCTGGCGTCCGTCGTCCGGCGTCTGTCGTCGTCGTCGTCGTAAACTTTTCACATTTTAAACTTCTTCTCCAGAACGGCTGATGGAATTTTGATGAAACTTGGTAGGTATGAAGTACTCATGGTCCCCTACAAGTGTTGTTGTTTTTCGTCCGGATCTGTCAACAGGTGGCGCCACCACAGCAAAAAGTAGGTCACGGGGGGTACCCTCCTTTGACAAACTTCTTCTTCAGAACCGAAGCATGTATCGACAAACCGAAAGCATCAGGATGATCTAGAGAGATGTCTTAAGAAGTGTTGTTATTTTTGGTTCCACTTCGAAGTCAAATTTTTGACGCGTTTTTGACGTCTTTTCGGATTAGTCAGAAATGCACATTTTTGCACTATTTCTTTAAATAACTCAATAAGTGTATGATTTTACACACTCATTTACTACATATTTATCATATTTAACTTACTTAATGCTTTGATATGCATTTTATGCTTAAATTTTATTTTTTTGATTTTTTATGAATTTTTTTCTTATGTAAAAAGGAAGGGGGGGGGGGTTGATTTTCATACATTTTCTGCTTCTTTTCTATAACCACTCTTCAGATTGTCATGACATTTTGTAGATATGAGGTACTCATGCATGGTACCCTACAAGTGAAAGAATTTTGTCAAGATATCCACTTTTAGATTTTTAAGGAATATTTTTTAAGATTGTACATAGGTATAATGTATGTTTTCCATGCCCAATGGACCCATGGGGATTGGCTTCAAACCCCGACGGGATCCCGACAAAATTTTTTTTCCCTTTTTAGCTCACCTGAGCCAAAGGCTCAAGTGAGCTATTGTCATAGTGTTGCGTCTGGCGTCCGGCGTCCGGCGTCCGGCGTCTGTCGTCGTCGTCGTCGTAAACTTTTCACATTTTAAACTTCTTCTCCAGAACGGCTGATGGGATTTTGATGAAACTTGGTAGGTATGAAGTACTCATGGTCCCCTACAAGTGTTGTTGTTTTTCGTCCGGATCTGTCAACAGGTGGCGCCACCACAGCAAAAAGTAGGTCACGGGGGGGTACCCTCCTTTGACAAACTTCTTCTTCAGAACCGAAGCATGTATCGACAAACCGAAAGCATCAGGATGATCTACAGAGATGTCTTAAGAAGTGTTGTTATTTTTGGTTCCACTTCGAAGTCAAATTTTTGACGCGTTTTTGACGTCTTTTCGGACTTAGTCAGAAATGCACATTTTTGCACTATTTCTTTAAATAACTCAATAAGTGTATGATTTTACACACTCATTTACTACATATTTATCATATTTAACTTACTTAATGCTTTGATATGCATTTTATGCTTAAATTTTATTTTTTTGATTTTTTCTGAATTTTTTTCTTATGTAAAAAGGAAGGGGGGGGGTGATTTTCATACATTTTCTGCTTCTTTTCTATAACCACTCTTCAGATTGTCATGACATTTTGTAGATATGAGGTACTCATGCATGGTACCCTACAAGTGAAAGAATTTTGTCAAGATATCCACTTTTAGATTTTTAAGGAATATTTTTTAAGATTGTACATAGGTATAATGTATGTTTTCCATGCCCAATGGACCCATGGGGATTGGCTTCAAACCCCGACGGGATCCCGACAAATTTTTTTTTTCCCTTTTTAGCTCACCTGAGCCAAAGGCTCAAGTGAGCTATTGTCATAGTGTTGCGTCTGGCGTCCGTCGTCCGGCGTCTGTCGTCGTCGTCGTCGTCGTAAACTTTTCACATTTTAAACATCTTCTCCAGAACGGCTGATGGGATTTTGATGAAACTTGGTAGGTATGAAGTACTCATGGTCCCCTACAAGTGTTGTTGTTTTTCGTCCGGATCTGTCAACAGGTGGCGCCACCACAGCAAAAAGTAGGTCACGGGGGTACCCTCCTTTGACAAACTTCTTCTTCAGAACCGAAGCATGTATCGACAAACCGAAAGCATCAGGATGATCTAGAGAGATGTCTTAAGAAGTGTTGTTATTTTTGGTTCCACTTCGAAGTCAAATTTTTGACGCGTTTTTGACGTCTTTTCGGACTTAGTCAGAAATGCACATTTTTGCACTATTTCTTTAAATAACTCAATAAGTGTATGATTTTACACATTCATTTACTACATATTTATCATATTTAACTTACTTAATGCTTTGATATGCATTTTATGCTTAAATTTTATTTTTTTGATTTTTTATGAATTTTTTTCTTATGTAAAAAGGAAGGGGGGGGTGATTTTCATACATTTTCTGCTTCTTTTCTATAACCACTCTTCAGATTGTCATGACATTTTGTAGATATGAGGTACTCATGCATGTAACCCTACAAGTGAAAGAATTTTGTCAAGATATCCACTTTTAGATTTTTAAGGAATATTTTTTAAGATTGTACATAGGTATAATGTATGTTTTCCATGCCCAATGGACCCATGGGGATTGGCTTCAAACCCCGACGGGATCCCGACAAAATTTTTTTTCCCTTTTTAGCTCACCTGAGCCAAAGGCTCAAGTGAGCTATTGTCATAGTGTTGCGTCTGGCGTCCGTCGTCCGGCGTCTGTCGTCGTCGTCGTCGTAAACTTTTCACATTTTAAACTTCTTCTCCAGAACGGCTGATGGGATTTTGATGAAACTTGGTAGGTATGAAGTACTCATGGTCCCCTACAAGTGTTGTTGTTTTTCGTCCGGATCTGTCAACAGGTGGCGCCACCACAGCAAAAAGTAGGTCACGGGGGGTACCCTCCTTTGACAAACTTCTTCTTCAGAACCGAAGCATGTATCGACAAACCGAAAGCATCAGGATGATCTACAGAGATGTCTTAAGAAGTGTTGTTATTTTTGGTTCCACTTCGAAGTCAAATTTTTGACGCGTTTTTGACGTCTTTTCGGACTTAGTCAGAAATGCACATTTTTGCACTATTTCTTTAAATAACTCAATAAGTGTATGATTTTACACACTCATTTACTACATATTTGTCATATTTAACTTACTTAATGCTTTGATATGCATTTTATGCTTAAATTTCATTTTTTTGATTTTTTATGAATTTTTTTCTTATGTAAAAAGGAAGCGGGGGGGGGGGGGGGTGATTTTCATACATTTTCTGCTTCTTTTCTATAACCACTCTTCAGATTGTCATGACATTTTGTAGATATGAGGTACTCATGCATGGTACCCTACAAGTGAAAGAATTTTGTCAAGATATCCACTTTTAGATTTTTAAGGAATATTTTTTAAGATTGTACATAGGTATAATGTATGTTTTCCATGCCCAATGGACCCATGGGGATTGGCTTCAAACCCCGACGGGATCCCGACAAAAATTTTTTTCCCTTTTTAGCTCACCTGAGCCAAAGGCTCAAGTGAGCTATTGTCATAGTGTTGCGTCTGGCGTCCGTCGTCCGGCGTCTGTCGTCGTCGTCGTCGTAAACTTTTCACATTTTAAACTTCTTCTCCAGAACGGCTGATGGAATTTTGATGAAACTTGGTAGGTATGAAGTACTCATGGTCCCCTACAAGTGTTGTTGTTTTTCGTCCGGATCTGTCAACAGGTGGCGCCACCACAGCAAAAAGTAGGTCACGGGGGGGTACCCTCCTTTGACAAACTTCTTCTTCAGAACCGAAGCATGTATCGACAAACCGAAAGCATCAGGATGATCTAGAGAGATGTCTTAAGAAGTGTTGTTATTTTTGGTTCCACTTCGAAGTCAAATTTTTGACGCGTTTTTGACGTCTTTTCGGATTAGTCAGAAATGCACATTTTTGCACTATTTCTTTAAATAACTCAATAAGTGTATGATTTTACACACTCATTTACTACATATTTATCATATTTAACTTACTTAATGCTTTGATATGCATTTTATGCTTAAATTTTATTTTTTTGATTTTTTATGAATTTTTTTCTTATGTAAAAAGGAAGGGGGGGGGGGGGGGTTGATTTTCATACATTTTCTGCTTCTTTTCTATAACCACTCTTCAGATTGTCATGACATTTTGTAGATATGAGGTACTCATGCATGGTACCCTACAAGTGAAAGAATTTTGTCAAGATATCCACTTTTAGATTTTTAAGGAATATTTTTTAAGATTGTACATAGGTATAATGTATGTTTTCCATGCCCAATGGACCCATGGGGATTGGCTTCAAACCCCGACGGGATCCCGACAAAATTTTTTTTCCCTTTTTAGCTCACCTGAGCCAAAGGCTCAAGTGAGCTATTGTCATAGTGTTGCGTCTGGCGTCCGGCGTCCGGCGTCCGGCGTCTGTCGTCGTCGTCGTCGTAAACTTTTCACATTTTAAACTTCTTCTCCAGAACGGCTGATGGGATTTTGATGAAACTTGGTAGGTATGAAGTACTCATGGTCCCCTACAAGTGTTGTTGTTTTTCGTCCGGATCTGTCAACAGGTGGCGCCACCACAGCAAAAAGTAGGTCACGGGGGGGTACCCTCCTTTGACAAACTTCTTCTTCAGAACCGAAGCATGTATCGACAAACCGAAAGCATCAGGATGATCTACAGAGATGTCTTAAGAAGTGTTGTTATTTTTGGTTCCACTTCGAAGTCAAATTTTTGACGCGTTTTTGACGTCTTTTCGGACTTAGTCAGAAATGCACATTTTTGCACTATTTCTTTAAATAACTCAATAAGTGTATGATTTTACACACTCATTTACTACATATTTATCATATTTAACTTACTTAATGCTTTGATATGCATTTTATGCTTAAATTTTATTTTTTTGATTTTTTCTGAATTTTTTTCTTATGTAAAAAGGAAGGGGGGGGGGTGATTTTCATACATTTTCTGCTTCTTTTCTATAACCACTCTTCAGATTGTCATGACATTTTGTAGATATGAGGTACTCATGCATGGTACCCTACAAGTGAAAGAATTTTGTCAAGATATCCACTTTTAGATTTTTAAGGAATATTTTTTAAGATTGTACATAGGTATAATGTATGTTTTCCATGCCCAATGGACCCATGGGGATTGGCTTCAAACCCCGACGGGATCCCGACAAAAATTTTTTTCCCTTTTTAGCTCACCTGAGCCAAAGGCTCAAGTGAGCTATTGTCATAGTGTTGCGTCTGGCGTCCGTCGTCCGGCGTCTGTCGTCGTCGTCGTAAACTTTTCACATTTTAAACTTCTTCTCCAGAACGGCTGATGGGATTTTGATGAAACTTGGTAGGTATGAAGTACTCATGGTCCCCTACAAGTGTTGTTGTTTTTCGTCCGGATCTGTCACAAGGTGGCGCCACCACAGCAAAAAGTAGGTCACGGGGGGTACCCTCCTTTGACAAACTTCTTCTTCAGAACCGAAGCATGTATCGACAAACCGAAAGCATCAGGATGATCTAGAGAGATGTCTTAAGAAGTGTTGTTATTTTTGGTTCCACTTCGAAGTCAAATTTTTGACGCGTTTTTGACGTCTTTTCGGACTTAGTCAGAAATGCACATTTTTGCACTATTTCTTTAAATAACTCAATAAGTGTATGATTTTACACACTCATTTCCTACATATTTATCATATTTAACTTACTCAATGCTTTGATATGCATTTTATGCTTAAATTTTATTTTTTTGATTTTTTCTGAATTTTTTTCTTATGTAAAAAGGAAGGGGGGGGGGGGGTGATTTTCATACATTTTCTGCTTCTTTTCTATAACCACTCTTCAGATTGTCATGACATTTTGTAGATATGAGGTACTCATGCATGGTACCCTACAAGTGAAAGAATTTTGTCAAGATATCCACTTTTAGATTTTTAAGGAATATTTTTTAAGATTGTACATAGGTATAATGTATGTTTTCCATGCCCAATGGACCCATGGGGATTGGCTTCAAACCCCGACGGGATCCCGACAAAATTTTTTTTCCCTTTTTAGCTCACCTGAGCCAAAGGCTCAAGTGAGCTATTGTCATAGTGTTGCGTCTGGCGTCCGTCGTCCGGCGTCTGTCGTCGTCGTCGTAAACTTTTCACATTTTAAACTTCTTCTCCAGAACGGCTGATGGGATTTTGATGAAACTTGGTAGGTATGAAGTACTCATGGTCCCCTACAAGTGTTGTTGTTTTTCGTCCGGATCTGTCAACAGGTGGCGCCACCACAGCAAAAAGTAGGTCACGGGGGTACCCTCCTTTGACAAACTTCTTCTTCAGAACCGAAGCATGTATCGACAAACCGAAAGCATCAGGATGATCTAGAGAGATGTCTTAAGAAGTGTTGTTATTTTTGGTTCGACTTCGAAGTCAAATTTTTGACGCGTTTTTGACGTCTTTTCGGACTTAGTCAGAAATGCACATTTTTGCACTATTTCTTTAAATAACTCAATAAGTGTACGATTTTACACATTCATTTACTACATATTTATCATATTTAACTTACTTAATGCTTTGATATGCATTTTATGCTTAAATTTTATTTTTTTGATTTTTTATGAATTTTTTTCTTATGTCAAAAGGAAGGGGGGGGGGTGATTTTCATACATTTTCTGCTTCTTTTCTATAACCACTCTTCAGATTGTCATGACATTTTGTAGATATGAGGTACTCATGCATGTAACCCTACAAGTGAAAGAATTTTGTCAAGATATCCACTTTTAGATTTTTAAGGAATATTTTTTTAAGATTGTACATAGGTATAATGTATGTTTTCCATGCCCAATGGACCCATGGGGATTGGCTTCAAACCCCGACGGGATCCCGACAAAATTTTTTTTCGCTTTTTAGCTCACCTGAGCCAAAGGCTCAAGTGAGCTATTGTCATAGTGTTGCGTCTGGCGTCCGTCGTCCGGCGTCTGTCGTCGTCGTCGTAAACTTTTCACATTTTAAACTTCTTCTCCAGAACGGCTGATGGGATTTTGATGAAACTTGGTAGGTATGAAGTACTCATGGTCCCCTACAAGTGTTGTTGTTTTTCGTCCGGATCTGTCAACAGGTGGCGCCACCACAGCAAAAAGTAGGTCACGGGGGGTACCCTCCTTTGACAAACTTCTTCTTCAGAACCGAAGCATGTATCGACAAACCGAAAGCATCAGGATGATCTAGAGAGATGTCTTAAGAAGTGTTGTTATTTTTGGTTCGACTTCGAAGTCAAATTTTTGACGCGTTTTTGACGTCTTTTCGGACTTAGTCAGAAATGCACATTTTTGCACTATTTCTTTAAATAACTCAATAAGTGTATGATTTTACACACTCATTTACTACATATTTGTCATATTTAACTTACTTAATGCTTTGATATGCATTTTATGCTTAAATTTCATTTTTTTGATTTTTTATGAATTTTTTTCTTATGTAAAAAGGAAGGGGGGGGGGGGTGATTTTCATACATTTTCTGCTTCTTTTCTATAACCACTCTTCAGATTGTCATGACATTTTGTAGATATGAGGTACTCATGCATGGTACCACAGGACGAAAAAACAGGTTTCCATACCTTGGAAACCTGGTGGAAACCACATGGAAACCCGGGGTTTCCATGTGGTTTCCACCAGGTTTCCATAATGGAAACTAGTGGTTTCCATGTGTTTGGAAAGCGCTCACCGCCCGAATTCCACGATGGAAACCACTTGGAATCGGGTTGGAAACCTCAAGTTTCCTTTTGGTTTCCATACCTTGTAAACCTGTATAAGAGCTGGTTTCCACGATGGAAACTACTTGGAATCGGGTTGGAAACCTCAAGTTTCCTTTTGGTTTCCACATCTTGTAAGCCTGTGTAAGAGCTGGTTTCCATGTTGGAAATTAGTTGGAAACTTGATGTTTCCTTTTGGTTTCCATATCTTGTAAAATTGTAAACTGGTTTCCATATACTGTAACTGTATGAAAAAGGAAATAATATCTCTTTATGTGTTAGTATATACAGCGAATTTGAAAGTTTTGAATCCTGTACTTCTCATATTCCTTTATATCAGTATCAAGGCTACATGTATATTCTTCTATGTACTCTTTACATGTATGTCATGATAAAAAAAACCCTAAAACATGTTTATCATACTGTGTAATATTTATTAAGAATACATGCTTATTCAACATCAGATGTAAAAGATTCCATGAAATCATAAATATACAATTTTGAGCTTTCAAATTTAAAAATGGCATCTTCCATTCTTCATTGATATTAATATGTCATGTTTTTTAAGATGGAAATAAAATTTAGAAAAAGATGGACGTGTCCCTTGAAACCACTACAGAAATAAAATGTACTTGTATTTAAAAAAAAAAAAACAGATATCTTTAAACAAGTGTTTAGAAATGATAGACAAATTTTATCATTGCCAAAAACAGACAAAGTCACAAAGAGATCTCTTTCAGATAGAATTTTTTATTCTGCAGAGATTGACACTCGACGGAAATCCCAGTTCATGATGTTTCAGACCATTGTTACAAAACTTTTTCTTCTGTCCTCTACTTTTTCTTCTGTCCTCTACTTTTTCTTCTGTCTTCTGTCTCACCTGGAATGAATGAAAAAAAAAGATATAGTAAGCGGCAACAGAATTACGAACTACATTTGTAGAGAATTAATATTGCAGGTTGGGATGTCACAAGATGCTTATGTCAACAATTTGTGAATTATAAGAAAGTGGAAGTTCCCAAAAGGCACAAATTTATCCCCCGATAGAATTAAAATTAAAGAGAGGTTGAGCAAACCCAACTTGTACGTGTCGAGAACTTGTACGTGTACGAGAACTTGTACGTGTATTTACATGTTATCTGTTTACACGTTGAAGTTATGTGGTTGAGCAGATGTCACAACACGTACTGCTATGTGTAAATCGTATATATGTTTTGTGACATAATTTATATTTTGTTTACAACTGCTTATTCGTCAATAACTTGCAATCTAGATTCTAAAGGTAAGGTGCATTCAGCATTGACAGTGAATTGATTTATCTATTCCAAGTAATCAGAATCATTAAACTTCAAGAGTAAAATTTTTGGTCAAATTTGAGGGTTCTTCTTTAAAATGTGATACATTTTATTTGCAATCCCTTCTAATATTCAAAGAGGACATACGTTCCCAAATAAATTGAATATAGGTTATCATAGGTAATCTGCATTCAGTTGCTTATAAAATCTACAAGTACATTTAATCATAAACGTGTACTTACAGCTTTACATGTTTTACCGAACGTGTAACACAGGTGCGTGGAGCACAAAATGTTATGACGTCATAAACAACTTTTTGACGTACGTGAACAAGTTCGGTTTGCTCAACCTCTCTATTATACCATGGTGATGGTGAAATTTCAACCCAAGTGTGCAAAATTCTGCAAGTCAAGAACGAGGCTTGCCGAGTCGTGGACAAGCAAAATTTTGTACATAAGGGTTGAGATTTAGCCATCCCTCCCTCATGGTTTTGTTTGATTGTTTTTCTCCCACAACTTATCTGTCTGTGTCTGTTATAAATAGTTATTTGTTGTTTGACCTTTTCCTTTAAAATGACCCTGATCTGATTTGGGTAAAAATTTAGTCCCATCATGCTTTACCATCCCTGCCAATTTGAAAGATGTATGATGTATAGCCAAAAATGTAAAAGTGTGACTACCAGACAGATAGACAGACAGGCAGATGTCTGACAAATGATCCCTTTATGTCGATCTTATGTTGCAGGCGACATAAATGAAGTGTCTCAACTCAATATAGTAAGAAGCTTACATTGACATCATTGGATACTAATTTTTCATGCAGTCCTTCTAGTTCTTCAATGGTAACAGTACAATATTGACCTGAAAGTGAAAATGAAGATTTAATATGTTGAAATTTATCAAATAAGTCTTCAGAGTTTACGAAAAGTGCCGGATTGCCGGCAATCTCCAGTGGATTTTTCGAATGTCCGACAGTTTCTAGTTTCGAGCCAGACAAAATGTCCGATGATTTTTTGTTCTAAGTCCAAAATAACGACACACAATTTACAAGATTTGATTTCAAATAAAGACATTTAAGTATTTAAGATATTTCACAAAATAAACAATAAACCGCTAAAGGCGGTAAGGCCGGATTGCGAAGTGTTTGTATTAGATGATGTATACATTTTTGCACAGACAGAAAGATCAAAGGTCATTAATATTATTGTGCAATGAAAAAAGCTATGGTCATAAGTAATCTAAATGTAAAATATCAAAGCATTTCCCCTTAAAGTTCAAAAGTAGGTCAATGTCAAGGTCATTTTATCAAAAGTCATGATATCAAATGAGAGGTGTGGTCATGAGGATTCTACAACTGAAATATCAAAATCCTACCTCTTATAATTTAAAAGTAGGTCAATGTCAAGGTCACTAGGTCAAAAGTCATGATATAAAATTGAAGTTCTGGTCATGAGGAATCTATGTGAAATATCAAAACCCTACCTCTTATAGTTCAAAAGTACGTCAAAGGTCAATGTCAAGGTCACTAGGTTAAAACTCATGATATCAAATAAAGGGTCTGGTAATGAAGATTCTGCATGTGGAATTTTAAAGCCATAGCCTCTATAGTTCATGAGATATAGCCCAGATTTATAATTTTTAAAAGTAGGATTTTTAAAAGTAGGTCAATCTCCAAGGTCAAGGTCACAAGGTCAAAACTTTTGGTATCCATGGTGAGGTCTTGTGATAAGGAATACATATGTGAAATATAAAAGCCCTATCATTTACCATTCAAAAGTTATGGCCAAGGTTAAAGTTTTTCAAAAGAAGGTCAAACTCCAAGGTCAACGTCACTAGGTCATTTTTTTTTTGTATCAATGGAAAGGCCTTTTCACAAGAAATACACAAGTGAAATATGAAAGCCCTATCACTTACCATTCAAAAGCTATGGCCAAGGTTAAAGTTTTTCAAAAGTAGGTCAATCTCCAAGGTCAAGGTCACTAGGTCAAATATTTTGGTATCCATGGAAAGGCCTTTTCACAAGAAATACACAAGTGAAATATGAAAGCCCTATCACTTACCATTCAAAAGCTATGGCCAAGGTTAATGTTTTTCAAAAGTAGGTCAAACTCTAAGATCAAGGTCACTAGGTCAATTTTTTTGGTATCCACGGAAAGGCCTTTTCACAAGATATACACAGGTGAAATATGAAAGCCCTATCACTTACCATTCAAAAGCTATGGCGAAGGATAAAGTTTTTCAAAAGTAGGTCAAACTCCAAGGTCAAGGTCACCAGGTCAAATTTTGTTACTGTGTTTGTTTCGTATCACCACATCAAGTTTCAAGTTGCTCCTCCTAACAGTTTTCTCTCAACCGACTTCAACGCAACACTTTAACCAAAATGTTGACGCACTGACGGACAGACAGACGGACTTCGCCATTTCATAGACGGGATTTTGCTTCGCATTCCGGCCAATTACAGGACATGATGATATATGTAATGTATCACAATTGTTAATATAATACATGTTTATATAACTTTAAGTCATACCAATCCTTGATCCATGTCCATGGCAACTTTTGGTTACAGTACTCTACATCTTTTGAATATGTACATCATTCTTTTCCACATTCAGCATCAGATATACAGTTAAGATGTCGTAGATGGCCTCTAATCGTGCAGTGTACACATGCTTGGATAAGAAAGTAATGTCAAGGCTACACCAGGTATACTGAAAGAAAAATTGAAAAATTAAATTAAATCAGCTAAATAAGAGAGTAAAAGTTCAGGGAATTAATCTGCCTCTGCAACCTGCTCCCAGGACCCATAGATTTCCAATCACTGTGTTTCTAGTCAATATAATAATTCTCAAAGCATTCAAGTTATGAATGATCTTAATTTGTTGTTGTTGAGCTTGTTTTATTAAAATATCGGACAGATTGCAGAAATGCCTACATATCTACATTAAAAATGATGTATCGTGATACGAATCCTATCGGGCCATAATTAAAAAATTGTTTGTTTCCCCTCGCCCCGACCGGGTCAGGAAAAACGCTGCCGGGTCAGATTTTTTTATAGCCAAAAAGTCCGATATTATTATTATTATTTTTTTTTTTTTGGTCAAGAAATCGAATCACGGCCATGTCCATTTTCAGTTTCAACGTTACAATATTCCATCCAAATAGAATTGTAAATCAACTCATTAGCTTTCTTATTCCTACATGATTACAAGAAATCTTGCCGTAACCCCCCCCCCCCCTCCCCCCCGTTTTCCAATTCCCGTTGGCTTTGAACCGTCAGTCATAAATTACGTATTATTGGTACATTGATAATTATGTCTCTCTCTTGTAAATATCCTCCCAAAGTTTTTTGAGAACATGATAGACGAGCGCTCGGTCTACGGATGTAAAATTTCAAAGAAGCATGTGCCTTTCGAATTCTGCGAGTGCTTTACATGTGTAGTATACGCATGTGCCCAATCTAGTTCCTCAACATGTGAAATCTCGTTTCACGGATAGGCGTTTGAACGCTCTTAAGACCCATCCCTTATTTGGAAGGGTCCACTGAGAGAGACCAAAATTCAGGCATAATTATCTAAATGCATAAAAACAAGTGAATAAGAAAACTACTACTAGTACCTGATCATAGTACTGTACGTATTCGGTTATGATTAACCTACGTTTCTCTAGCGCTTGTCGGCGGTCCGTGCTAACTTCTTGCATCGTGAACGTCATTATCAATAGACTCAATATTACAATTGATGTTGTTCGTATAATTATTTTTCACTTTCGCTGTTTACATACAATAAACAGACCGAGAAAGAAAAGTATATCTTTATCATGCACTGGAAAACGCCGGTCATTGTGGTCAATATCTATACAAATTCAATATTTACAAGTCGTAAAAAAGTCGAGATGTAATCGTTCTGTAGTGCATCTTATTCTCGCAGATTTGACGTTGCCGTAAAATGACCCTTTTAGCCGCGCTGAAACACTTGATGCACCTGTTGCGGAAATATTTATCGTGTATCTTGGGTCAATCTTGTTTATATAGAGTAGGTTTTACAGGACAACGTGATTTTCTTTTGAACATGTTCAATATAATAAATAGAAATTTCATACTTAACCAGCGATAGAAATTGAGACATGACAGATATTTTTTACGGAAAGCAGGCGGCGATTTTTCCCGAAGTAAGAGCTAGGCGAGAAATCGCCGGCTGCCAGCTCTTAGTCTTTATCGTATCAATTAGAAACACAGAGTGTGACTGCGCAGCTGTAACTTGTAAGGAGTCCAGTAATGTGCATTTTGGATTCAAACGACTTTAAACATATTTGTTACATGTAGTTCTGGCAGCAAAAAAAAAAAGTACCCGCCTGCCGGGTCACTTGGAAAAAACAGACCCGGGGAGAGGGGAAACAAACAATTTTTTAATTGTGGCCTCGTGAGTAAATATCGTGATACGTATCGTATCGTGAGCTTAGCATATCGTGACAGCCCTACAAAATTAAATGTAGAACTTTTAATGGTGAATGTGTGTATGTGATATGAATGTCCTACTATTAATAGTATAAAAGAAATCTGCTTTCAAAACACCTTAACATAAAATGTTGTATAGGGTGAAGGTGAAGGTCACAGGGTTAAAAGTCATGGTACCAAAATGTAGCACTCTTAATGGTGATTGTGAGTATGAAATATGAAAGTCCTACCATTAATAGTGTAAAAGAAATCTGCTTTCAAAACTTCTTAACATAAAATGTTGTATAGGCTGAAGGTCAAGGTCACAGGGTCAAAAGTCATGGTTATCAAAATGTAGTACTCTTTATGGTGAATGTGTATATGAAATAAGAAAGGCCTACCATTAACATTATAAAAGAAATCTGCTTTCGAAACTTCTTTACTGGATGGCAGACAGACAGACGGACGGATAGGGTGATTCCTAATTTCCTATAGGCAGTGACTCTGGATACGAACGTTCGTATCTTCAGACCTATGTCTTGGCGTACGAACACAAATGCATATATCTTTCAATTTGGTTCGTTTTTTTTCCAATGAATCTAGTGTTCAAATTGTATCTTTTATGTGACATTTTCTGAAAAGTTAATTAAGTAAAAAGCACAGAGTTTCAGCTACATGTATGTATTTGTTATCATCTCAAAACTTTCAAAAACTTCAAATTCCACTGGAGCGACGGAACGTCAGTACATGCACACAACAGCTGACAAGTGCGTGTCTATAACTGATCAGTGATCACTATTATGATTGAGAGCATAGAAAATAGCCTCTTGTCCCGGTTGCTAAATAACAGATAATGCAGAATAAACTCGCATAACTTGATATGGTTACAAAAATCATCTTTTTTATTTTGTTATGGACACATGACCTGAGTCATGTGACAGTTACAGACCAATCGGACACATGTTCATACGCCGAGACATAGGTCTAAAGATACGCACGTTCGTATCCGGAGCCACTGCCTTTCCTATATACAAAATGTACCCCCAAAACTTCCTTTGCGGGGGAGGGGGGTGGGGGGGGGTATAATAACAGTGTTTTGACTTCGTCCTCATAGATGGCTTTTCCATGAGTTCATATTACACATTCGATAGAACTGTAAAACAATACAATTGACAACAGAATAACTCTGAACATGATTATCAGGGGGGGGGGGGGGGCAGCTCATCACTGTCCATCTGACCATAAATAATGGGATTTGAATTGCCGATTCAAATCAAATTCATTTAACAGTAACTAAGAAATGTGAATAAAATCTTGTAGCGAGCGAAGGGCCTTTGCGAGCGAAGCTCGCCCTTATGGTAACGCGTATACACTTACCTTATTGAGGAAATATGCTGAATCAAAGAATGAGAATGTACTACTATGCTTTCAAAAACTTTCGTCCCCTCGCAGACAGAGTTGCTGCGGAGATGCTGAATATTGCCATTTAATTTTTTTTCCGACTCCGAGTATACGTATATGTTATACTCAATTTTTGTTTACAAGTTAAATTTATTGACATAATTTTTCGTAAAGCAGATTACGAAATAGCATCGACAACTCGGCGTAACCGCGGAATCTTTTTAGGAAAGCCGACATAGTATTTTGTTTACTGTGCTTCTATGACGTCATTGACGTCATCGCGCCAAATTCTTAATGTCACTTTGACGTTGTAAGATTTTCCTTTAATGGACGTATTTTGCTTGACGTAAACGCTTCTAAAAACGTCAATAATCTGGCCAAAGTATTCCCATATGCGATTTTGTGTTCAATCCGGATGGCTTCACGTTATTAAGTTTCTCAATCCAGAACAATTCTCGGATTTCACGATAGTATTTTGAGGCATCCGGACATTTCTCCAAAATTATAATTTTGATGTCCGATATAAAGTGGTTTTCTTTATTGAAATGTTATGAAACAGGCATTGGACGTCAGGGACGTATATAACTAAATTTAGTTATATACGTCCCTGCTGACATCGGCGAGATGGTTTTTTTTTCTTTTGGGCGATATGCATTATTTTCATTTAACCGTTTTATTACAAAATTAAAATGGCTTGAAATAAAAAAAAATCACACGTAGGAAATATAATCAGGTCTGTTTATAAATCCTTGGTCTGACCAGTTCTATCTGAGCTCTTTAAACTAGATCGTTGATATAAGGTTTCAAAATCATACACCTTTTGTGTTTGCTCGTATTTTTCTGTAAATTTGACTGGAATCCCCCCCCCCCCCCCCCTTTTCAACCTAATCTAATATTTGCCGGTCAAGGCCAAAACAGGAACGTACAAAGAACCATATTTTAAGACGCCCCCCCCCCCCTTAAAATGTTCATCTGCTGGTCTAGACCAATTTTACAAATGCCTCTGTTTCCACTCGCCTTATACTGCCTTTTTTTATTGGCAATCATCAAACAGAAAGTTTTGTAAGATAGGATAAACCGTCATAGTCTAAAATTATTTAATATATAATCATATTTATTTTCTCTCCGCTCGCACAAAAAGGCTTTGCCTTGATTCATATTAAGAAAAGGTTAAATAACGGCAACGTTACAAATTTCTGGTTCGAACAGACACTGGACAAAATTCTGAAAACAATGCAACGCGTGGGCCGGGCCGAGCCAGCATTATTGACATACATACATCTGTTAAAAAGAAGCAAATACTATACAATACTTAATTTTCACCATTGACATTCTCATCTTACCTATCCATTGCAATCGAATGCGTATTTTCTTTAGTTTATGTGTAGAATTTTGGTGAACAGGCCGTTCCAGCGTTTCCTCTGCTCAAAAATAAATGCTCGCTTCTGATTGGTCAAAATTTATTTTGAAATTCTGAGCCCGCAAAATCATCCTGAACGATTAATTTTTTTTTTTCTGTTAATCATCATTGAAATTCTTGGTAGATTTTAATATCATTATTTTATTTTCACATATAATTCATGTAATGTTCGAAAGTTTTATCTCTTTTAACCTTGGAAAAATTAAAGAACACCATCTGGCATCAAGCAGTCTGGGAAGACTGACTCTCTGATATTTCATTCAAAGAAGTATGGAAACTTTTTATTTGCTTTGTACAAGCGCGTATCCAGAGGGTCGGGGGGGGGGGGGTGTCGGGGGATCCGACCCCTCCCCCTGGAATTTTGATAAAGTTCATATATATAAATATTTTAATTTTCAAATAAGATTTACACGATTCCCCTTTTGTTGTCATAATATTTGAAAAATAACGTGAATTTGTATTGAAAATCTTTCATTCTAATTTAAAAGTTTTTAATGGTGAGCATTTCAATATATTACTGGGCTCACTTACGCTTGCCAGATTTTATCAAATACATAATAATTTATTATCAATTTCAATTGATGCCCCTTATAATGCATTACACCTTTGTAAATAAACTGAAAAACAGAGGTATATAGAGGATGCCAGACCTCCAGAAAAAAAATCTCGATCCTCCAAAATCCTGGATCCTCCCATGTTGTACCATGACAATAAAAGCTAATCAATGTAGATTAATTGATTTTTAAATTGCACTAGGAACGGTCCATTTGATATCCGGGGGGGGGGGGGGGGGGGGCTTGGGTTTTTTTTTTCGAAAAAAATAATGTTGCTCTGAATTTTGATGAAAAAAAATCAATTTGCTTATGGTGTGTCAGAAAAAAATCTTGTTCTTACAATTACTAAAAAAATTTTGCTTAAAATTCCCCAAAAAATCCCGGCTCTATCAATAAAACACAAACATTCTAATCTTAATATATTGCACACCATATGTCTGAAAAATTTTTCTTGCTCCAATTCTGCGAGAAAAAAAATTGCTCCGGGCCGAGGCGAAAATGATCTTGCTCTGACAAAAACCCTAAGCCCCCCCCCCCCTCCCCGAATATCAAATGGACCGTGCCTTATTTCTTTCAAAATCGATTTTTAAAAAAGAAATTCTTATGTTAATTGTTATGAATCGTTTTATCTTTATTATTGTTAGTTTTTTTTTTCATTTTGTAAAGATACTAGTATGCAGATCTATAAGCGGGTCACAATGCAAAGAACAGACAAACATACTTACATTGATCTTAAATTATACTCTATTATCTATATTCAGTTTGAATAAGATACTAGGAAATAACCATATTTCTAATATGTTTCCTTTGAGTCTTTTTATTGCCTTTTTTTCACTTTATGCATATATGAGCCGGCTTAATTCTCATTCAATTCGTTAAATTCTGCACGATGTACAATGTACATGTTCACTATAATGTATATGTATATATATATATATGAGATGGGACTTATTTGGAATATTTCGTTACCTGCATGTCGAGTCATTTACGCTCTGTGTGAAACTCCGCTCGACCCCCCCCCCCCTCTCTCTCTCTCTCTCGCTGGCAGTATGAGCTTCAGTATGAACTTCAGTCCTTTTAGCAATGGCAAATTCGGGGGGGGGGATGGGCGTCCGCCCCAGCACTGACCCACAATTTTCCAAAAATAAGACGTTTTCCTTTTAAATCGACAAAATTAGCCCCTTAATTGTCCCCCAGTAAAGGGGGCACTGGATCCACCACTGCCTAGTCTAGCCTTTTCTAGGCTTTATTAACTCATTAAACACCATTACACAATGTTGAAACGTATATATAAATATATATATATATGTACATACGTCATGTACGTATAACTTCAGATTTTTTAATAGATGCATGACTGAGTAAGTATATTTGTGTAAAGTACATTCAAGCTGATTTTTCGAATTTTATTAAAATTATAAACATGACGAAAATTCTCTCTCTCTCTCTCTTTCTCTCTCTCTCTCTCTCTCTCTCTCTCCATGGAAGATATTTCCTAGCGGCGTTACAAACTAACATGCTGCGTCATGCAGTAACCGTGTACTTGTCACAGTGTCGCACCGCCCCCGACTTTAGAACTGAATTCCAATTGACATGCAATTTGCATGGGGTCAAACGTTAATAACATGCCGCGATTGCATGCATCAACTGTGTACTTGTCACAGCATCGCACCGCCCCCGACTATAGAACTGAATTCCAATTGACATGCAATTTGCATGGGGTCAAACATTACATAACCGGTGTCTGTGTGTATACTTGAAATGAAAACCACAGTATATCACTCCGCTGGCTTTAGAGGATAAATGCTCATTGGAATTTATGAATAAAAACATTTTGCATATTAATTTTATAAAGTTTTTTTTTCTAGAAATGTATTATTATAAATACTACAAAAAATAATAAATTAGAACAAACAGTCTTTTCTAATATAAGTTATATATTATAGTTGATATATTATGGTTTATAATTAGTAGAAGAAAAAAAAAATGCGTGAATAGATAGATAAATAAGTAGATAGATAATAAAAATGAATAGATAGATAAATAGATAGATAGATAGATAGATAGATAGATAGATAGATAGATAGATAGATAGATAGATAGATAGATAGATAGATAGATAGATAGATAAAAAAAATTAATTAATCACAATTGTGTTTGTATAACAAACGAATGTGTTGTACATAAATAGATATAAATAAATAAATAAATAAATAAATAAATAAATAAATAATCCACCGTGCCGTTTTGGTATGTATGTAAAGTCGCCGTACGGAGCTAGTGAATTTGCATAGCACCTGAGATATCGAAGGCCGTCCGCATGTCGATTATGGGCCGGATCCGTCAACTTCCCTAAAATCAAAGTAAAAAATAATTGAATTATGTTGCTTCTTTAATTTTGACTAGTAGTTTACAAAATGGAAACCTAATGGAAACCACTCAACCAAGTTTCCAAAACGGAAACCCGGTGGAAACTACGTGGAAACCTGATCCAGGTTTCCATGCCTTGGAAACCACTGGGAAACTGTCAACCTCAGGTTTCCATGCAGTTTCCACGTGGTTTCCAAAACATGGAAACTCGGCTTTTCGTGCTGTGTACCCTACAAGTGAAAGAATTTTGTCAAGATATCCACTTTTAGATTTTTAAGGAATATTTTTTAAGATTGTACATAGGTATAATGTATGTTTTCCATGCCCAATGGACCCATGGGGATTGGCTTCAAACCCCGACGGGATCCCGACAAAAATTTTTTTCCCTTTTTAGCTCACCTGAGCCAAAGGCTCAAGTGAGCTATTGTCATAGTGTTGCGTCTGGCGTCCGTCGTCCGGCGTCTGTCGTCGTCGTCGTAGTCGTCGTAAACTTTTCACATTTTAAACTTCTTCTCCAGAACGGCTGATGGGATTTTGATGAAACTTGGTAGGTATGAAGTACTCATGGTCCCCTACAAGTGTTGTTGTTTTTCGTCCGGATCTGTCAACAGGTGGCGCCACCACAGCAAAAAGTAGGTCACGGGGGGTACCCTCCTTTGACAAACTTCTTCTTCAGAACCGAAGCATGTATCGACAAACCGAAAGCATCAGGATGATCTAGAGAGATGTCTTAAGAAGTGTTGTTATTTTTGGTTCCACTTCGAAGTCAAATTTTTGACGCGTTTTTGACGTCTTTTCGGACCTAGTCAGAAATGCACATTTTTGCACTATTTCTTTAAATAACTCAATAAGTGTATGATTTTACACACTCATTTACTACATATTTATCATATTTAACTTACTTAATGCTTTGATATGCATTTTATGCTTAAATTTTATTTTTTTGATTTTTTATGAATTTTTTTCTTATGTAAAAAGGAAGGAGGGGGGTGATTTTCATACATTTTCTGCTTCTTTTCTATAACCACTCTTCAGATTGTCATGACATTTTGTAGATATGAGGTACTCATGCATGGTACCCTACAAGTGAAAGAATTTTGTCAAGATATCCACTTTTAGATTTTTAAGGAATATTTTTGGCCTAGGTCATCTTTGGCACGCATAAAAACGAAAGAAAAAAAGGGGGTCATGCATACCTTTTCTGCAAAATTCACTTGTTTAATGACCCCTCCTTCCGAATTGAAAATTTGCTAATTTTTATATATTTTCAAATCGATCTATTGATTACATATAACGCAAAATCATGTTCAAAACTCAATTTCTACAGACAGCAGGGAATCATACATTGATTTTATGTGCTATTTTTAAATTTTCAATAGTTATGTCCAATGAGGTGACACCTTTTATTCAGCCCGGTTCACCAGTCAAAAGGGAAGGGATTCCCTGCTAAAATGATTAACTGTAGTTACACCTTCGACGTATATCAAGAGGGATCGCCGACTCTAAAAATAGCACAATATGTTCACGTGTCCGCAGCGCCCCCAACGGGAGGCATAGAAAGTACTTTCACTTTCAATATACGTACCGAAACAACGAAGCGCCGTGAAGGTAAGTCAGCGATTTTTCACATAAATAAGATTAGTAACACCGGTTATGTTAAAACAAATACATGATGGTATAGTTCTTGAAGTAATCAATTCCTAGGTTTAAATTATTTTGATGTATAAACATGTTTTCGAGTTGGATCTAGGCCTATGGCTATGTATTCATATACGTAGTGTGACATGTTACTTGCTGCATGCTGATTTGGTTAAATATCCCATAGAAATTCAATATTAGGACTATAAGTAATATTTCGCTCTGAGCGACTATTGCATACAAATGAAGTAGTTCGCAGGAGACGGACTAGGGGAATCGAACCCCGGCCGTCCGGTTGATAGTCAGACTCGTTGACGAGTGAGCTAAAGGGACATCCCAATAGCTCAGTCTTAGAACTTGTACTGAACTATTGGTACCTGCTACTACCGGAACCACTACATCCTTCCCCCTTTTCCGTTGAGGGCCGTGGATGTACCCCGCTGTGTGGCCACTCTCCAACCCCTGGCAGGGTTCTGCGACCTCTCCTGCAGATCGAGCTGGCCCACACACACCAATTGTTCACCTCGTCGCCAATGAAGTAGTTCGCAGGAGACGGACTCACTTTCAATATACGTACCGAAACAACGAAGCGCCGTGAAGGTAAGTCAGCGATTTTTCACATAAATAAGATTAGTAACACCGGTTATGTTAAAACAAATACATGATGGTATAGTTCTTGAAGTAATCAATTCCTAGGTTTAAATTATTTTGATGTATAAACATGTTTTCGAGTTGGATCTAGGCCTATGGCTATGTATTCATATACGTAGTGTGACATGTTACTTGCTGCATGCTGATTTGGTTAAATATCCCATAGAAATTCAATATTAGGACTATAAGTAATATTTCGCTCTGAGCGACTATTGCATACAAATGAAGTAGTTCGCAGGAGACGGACTAGGGGAATCGAACCCCGGCCGTCCGGTTGATAGTCAGACTCGTTGACGAGTGAGCTAAAGGGACATCCCAATAGCTCAGTCTTAGAACTTGTACTGAACTATTGGTACCTGCTACTACCGGAACCACTACATCCTTCCCCCTTTTCCGTTGAGGGCCGTGGATGTACCCCGCTGTGTGGCCACTCTCCAACCCCTGGCAGGGTTCTGCGACCTCTCCTGCAGATCGAGCTGGCCCACACACACCAATTGTTCACCTCGTCGCCAATGAAGTAGTTCGCAGGAGACGGACTCGGGGAATCGAATCCCGGCCGTTCGGTTGATAGTCAGACTCGTTGCCGAGTGAGCTAAAGGGACATTCCAATAGCTCAGTCTTAGAACTTGTACTGAACTATTGGTACCTGCTACTACCGGAACCACTACACAAAGATATCTCTGCAAATGAGTTGTTTGCATTAATAGTCAGAAAATTTGATTTGGAGGGGGTTGCAAGGGAAAAAGTTATTGCAGTGGTAAGTCAAGTCTTAAAGATTCAAGTGTATGAAAATATTCCATTTTAATTCATCTTCAAAAAAAAATATTGTAAAAGTCCTAGTGAGTGTCTTTGGAAATAAGCTTTGTAAAAGCTTAAATGGGCTATCCTTGGATATAAATCAAAGTTATTTGGTGAAATAGTTCAAATTTTATTATTGAATATAGATTTATTGTCTCTATAAGAACAGAGAGATCTGAACTAAAATTTACATTTCTAATGTCACTTATTATTTTATACTTACTTGGTTTTGTGTATTCCTTATGACAATACCTTTCCATTGATACCAAAATTTTGACCTCGTGACCATAACCTTGACCTTTGACGTACTTTTCAAAAACTTTAAACATTGCGCATAACTTTTGATTGGTTAGTGATAGGGCTTTCATATTTTACATGTGTATTCCTTGTGACAAGATATTTCCATAGATACCAATATTACGCTGACCCTGACCTCTCACATACTTAACAGAAAATGGCGTTTATACTAACAAAGATGCCGCCGGGGGCATTCTCGTTTCACAAACACAGCCTGTCAGGCTTTATAATTTCTGGCATGCTAGCTATCAATAATGAAAGGTATGGTCGTTCAGTTTTAAATAAACTTAATTTATGAAATCATTTCATTGTTTTATTCTTTTTCTGCTGCGCATTAAAGTGGGATTTTACAATATGATTTTATTTTTGATGTTGCATAATTGAACTATACTAGTTGGGCATATGACTTAAAAAAAGTTATTGTTTTGAAATGTGACTATTTTTTCTTGTTTGTACTTTTAAAGGTTGTCTGAAAAAAAAAAACTTCTCTGCATCCGGCAAAAATGTTTTTAGAAAGGTTGTGGGCTAAAATCCCGGTACTGGCACTATCAGTATTCAATAGCAGTATGTCAATTAGAGCATGCATGGGTATCAGGTGAGCGTTGTGCCCCCTGGGGCTCTTGTTTTCTTAGTAACTCAGATTTACATATAGAAATAGATACACGTTGGTCTCAAAAATCATTACCTGTGTTTATTGATGCGGATTTTTTTTCAAAAATGTTGCCGCTGTTGGACAATGGTCATTGACACAATCATCTGAACCTTCAGCTTTTCGTTTCGACTGTATGAAGAAATAATATATACAATTCCTTTTTGATAAAAATAGATCCCTATTTTTGATTGACATCGTGATGCAAAGTTTATATTGAGTACAAAGCGATCAAAAGTTACGAAAATTATTTGAATTTTTCGAAAGTCACATAAAAAGTAAAATTTGGAACTGCAAATTTATAACATTTAAAAGAGCATACAAAACACTCAACATTCCAATGTTTTTATTTTTTGAATTACACTTGTTTGAAATCTATTTGATTTTTCCTGTTTTATGTGATTTTTGCATGAAAAAACAGGTTTTTGCCCCAAAATACCTGTTTTAAATCACTTTAAAATTGTCCAACAAGCAGAATCTGATAGAGCTCTGATCAAGCTTTCAGATGATATATGTCTCGAAAATTCCCACATGGGGAGGAGGGTTTACACCACTGGCCCATGGTCTAAATTCTGTTACAAATCCGTATATTATGAACTTTTTGAATACTTACCTTTTCTGAGTCAAAGATATACTTTGACTTCATGAGTTATATTTTTGAATAGATCAGTTTGCTATCGTTTAGAAAAATGTTTTTATACTTACCTTGTTTTAATTTGCCCGTACGAATATTGTATCGAACTTTATATTGTTTTTAGTATTTCGACCATCATGTAGTTGGCTAGATAATTTGATGATAGCCAAGACGGGTTTATCACAATTCCCAGTCTAGTTCCATAAACTGGTACACAATATTATTGTTCATTTTAAAGTATATACATTTTGTGTAAAGACTCTATACTTACCATATTTCCATTTTTTTGAATCAGAGTTATTTCCCTTAGAAATGAGATGCTCGATTGAATTGATTCATTATCAGATTGTAAATTGGTCATATTTAAATACATTATACCGTGTCGATAACATAATTATGCATGATTTTTGTGTTGAAATGAAATTATATATACTCATCAAAAAAAGTAACGCATAGTATTTGTTCATTTTTTCCTTAGTGCACATATAGAATAATCACATTTATCATTCTAATAGACAAAATCAAACCAAATGTACAAAATGGTTTTTTCAGACTCTAAGCTTTCAACGAGAACCTCTTTAGTGTTTTTAAATGTTAGTTAAAATGACTCAAAAACAATATGCCCTCGATGTTCTTTTAGAGGCCAAATTGTATATTTTTCGAATATCCGTATGCGCTTATTTTCATTATCATTTGAAAATGTTTTGATTCGATTAACAAACGGATACACCATACTTAACAGTGACAATATCATAACATTTGGCGGCATTACTACGCATGATGAAGTTTTATTCTAGGACTTCATCCAGAGTTCGTCGATTTCCTTGAATTTGCGAATAAGTTTTATCGAGAGAAATTTGTTTCATAAGGAGAAAACTCTTCTAAATTTGACCTTTTGATCCTTGAATTTTACTGAGTATTACTCACAAATGGGATTCATTCGATCACGTCGCAATGTTCAAACGCATGGCATCGGACATTGTAAGCATGCATTACATTAAAGCGGAAGTAACCCGAAGAAGTTAAAGTCAATTTTTTTATGGGCATCGATGAACTTTGACTTGGGCAAAATTCAAATTCCTCATAAACATGTAAAATGCATGAAGATATAAAAAGTCGAAAACACAAAATTTCATGTTTTTACCTTAAAAGAGATTTTATGATAATCAAAAAATCGTAATTAAGCCCTAAACTGCTTGTCCTATCTCTATACCATCATTAATGCAAACAAATAAGGTCACATAATCAATAACTTGTGCATATTGAATAATAATAATACATTGTAATATTGCTATATGCATTTCTCCTTTTGAAGAGTATATATATGAAATACAAATGATATTATATTCTATATACTTATGTTGATTATTAATATGTTTCAGGACTATTATTAATACAGTCAGTAATAAAGGATCCAAACATTATCCACTGGACTTTCGTTTTCTCTTATACCACACCAAATCCACCCCGGTAACACAAGCAAGAGATGCTGACCTTCGTTGGCACCTAGTCTCACCCCCCATGTTGGTCGTTCGATTCTTTTCATGAGGTTGAGGGTTTTGTTTGTTTGCTTTGTTTCCTGTTTTTGTAGACGTTTAACATCTTTACCACTTGGTGAGTGTCACTACTTTTGGACCATGAGTCCCCGAGGGCACATGTAACCAAGTTTGACCAATTTGGTTGGTCGTTTCTTCAATTGCGTTTGAAAATTTCCGTTTACAAAAACTTTTCAAATTTCTGGAACCTTGATCCTGAAGTATCATATTCCAGCCATATTGCTACGTCTTATGTTATATTTTGGACATGAACTTCTCAGATGTTTCATTTTTTAGATTGAGGATCACTTACGAGGGTTAAATATCCGAAACATGCATGCGTTGTCCATGCTGTTAATTTATCTGATTTCTAATTATGCTAATTAATTTAAAGAAATTTTACATTTGTATGGTTTATGATTTTCTGTGTATAAGAATATGGTTATCAGCCATATTTGTCATCATGCAATAGCTTTAATATCATTTTATGATATGTTCTGTTTTGATCAATATAAAAACTAACCATCCTTCTCTTCTTCATTTCATCTAAATTCTCTAGCTCGTCCAGGTCTTCAGTCTTATCCATTTGTCCGTTGGGGAGAAATGTCTCTTCCTCCTCTTCATTGGTCGATTCCAGCGGGATCATACTTTTGATTTGTGCCACATCTTTTTCGATGGCTTTTAGTTTATCTAATACTTCAAGTATAAAACAAAGTAGCTTTTAAATTATTTGTTTTTCTTCATTGTTTGCACCAGCTGATAAAGCAGCCAACAACACCATTATCATTTGAAAACGTAACTACATATCAACTTTGATTTCGGAACTTTCGTCTACTAATAAATATATCAAAAGCAATGTAAGTGCATCTAACATTTTAGGCAAGCATAACAGTGAACTGTCTTCATTGAATATCCCTATTTCTAAATTGGATCTCCCAACACTATATTGCATACCGAAACTGCACAAGTCTCCTTACAAATTTCGATTTATTGCTAATTCTAGTAACTGCTCCACTACAATTTTGTCTAGAAATCTGACGTCAGCACTTACTGCTATTAAAGAACACGTAACTAGATATTATGAAACGGTTCTAAACAGGAACGATGTAAATTTATTTTGGTCTATTAAGAATTCAGGGGATGTGATTGAAAAAATGAAATCTGGAAATTTCCAAGCCAATACGATTTCTTCATACGACTTCTCTAATATGTACACCACACTTCCTCATGACAAAATTAATGATCGATTATCTAATCTCATTAAATGGTGTTTTGATCGAGAGCGAAAAACTGCGTCTCTTGTTGCAGATTTATTTTTATACACTTATAAAAAAGAATTTATCCAAAATCTTCAAAAGCAAAGAATATTTGATGAGCTGAAATGTTTCAATAATGCTTCTAGGTATCTGGATGATATTCTAACCATTGACAACCCTGCTTTTGAATTATATAAGAATGAAATTTATCCACAAGAATTAACCCTTAACAAGGCAAATCGTTCAAATACAGAAACACCCTTTTTGGACCTAAATATCAAAATTGTAAACGGAAAGATTCGTACAAGTGTATATGACAAAAGGGATGATTTTGGATTCAACATAGTAAATTTCCCTTGGCTTGACGGTGATGTTCCAAGATTACCGTCATACGGCATTTACATATCACAGCTCATCCGTTACGCTAGAGTATGTACTGACATTTTGGATTTTCACAGTAGAAATTTACAACTTACCAAAAAACTTTTAGGTCAAGGTTTCCGCTTTCATAAACTAGTTAAGACTTTCTGGAAATTTTACAAAAATTATAGTCAACTTCTTTTAAAATTCGGATCTATACATGCAACAGAGTACATTACTATGGGTATTACACAACCTGTCTTTTATGGTGATATGATAAACAAAATAAAAAGGATCAAAGGTAGGCAGCATAACCATCGAAAATGCGTCAGAATCATCAACGCCTTTTATACCGTGGATATGATCCTAATGTCACCAGACGGACACTAGACTTGGTACTTGACCAATCTACAGTTTTGTACAAGCGCATCCTTGAGACTTGCACTCTGACTGACTGTGACGACGGGACTCCATGACGGGCCCTGTCCAAACCTCTTTAGAGAAGACAGGGCCCCGACCACCTGTCCTCTCTGAATGTCAGTCGGACTCCTCGGGTGATTACATACATGAGCTCGCTACAGCCGGCAGAGCACGGACTGTTTTACGCATGCCCTCTTTTTATATCCATTTACATATTCATCTGTGTCTCTGGGACCTCTGCATTTCGCGGTCTTGTTTGTGTGATGTCATCTTACAGTGAGGAGGTTGTTTTACACCACAATTGTACGTTTTTTGAGACCTCTGGGTAATTGGAGAAGTGAGAGGGTTGTGCGCACGTAATCCAGGATAACCACACCATTTGCTACTTTCGTGACAGATGGCCGTTCAAAGTCGGCACCGGTTGCCCATTGGTCTCGTCGGTTTATGTGTAGTCTTTTGTGTTGTTTACATGTCGTGTGTCTCTTTTCCGTCTCGTGCTGTACTCGTCTTGTGTGTTTTTGCATCGGGTGTTTTGGTGTATTACTGTTGATGCTGCAACGGGGTCTTGTTGGAGATCTCCTCCCTTCTTTCTAGAATAATGAATGATGCAATAGGATGTACTTATAGCGTTAATCTAATCTTCTTCTGCGCCTCACTTCAAGTTAAATTTATCCAAAACATCAAACACAGGTGAAAGGGGAAACAAAATGTTTGGAATTTATATATCATTCCAAATATAATCATTCTGGAATTTCACCTAAATGCGGACATTTCATTAATGCGGACAAAAGAGATTGCTGGGACCTTTAAAATGTATGTTATTTTGGGAAATTGTAAGGGTAAGATCGAGGTAGTAGTTGTTCCACGAATAAAAAGTAATTGTGTACCTTAGTTCAGTGAATCGTTATGTGACTGTTCAATATAGGTAAAGTAGAAACAACTTCATTATTCCAACATGTAAAACAAGTGACTCAACGAGAATACCATATGTTCATTAGACAATTACTTACACGACACATGCACCATATGACACACGTGTACTCCGTCAGTACTGTAAACCAGGTACATAAAAAGAATGATTTCGTACCTTTTTAACTAGTTTTGTCTTTGATTACATATATGATTGAGTATATTAGGGTTTTTTTTTTTTTGTGCAGCATCTCTGTTTTCGTGTAATTTTAACAAATAATTACCGTTTTCTGAATTCTTCTTATCACCCGCCCTGTAAACTGTCGGATCGCACCTTCCATCGCTTCTCAAGCTTCCCAGTAACGCAGAGTGCCCTAACAACGCAAGGGGGTCACAAAGTGCACTTAATAGATTGGGGGTCTTCTCAAAGGTATATTGAATAGACGTAGTGTCAGCGAATGAATAAGAACATCACTTTTTATAACTGATAACTTTCATCATTTGAATTTACAAAATATCATTAAAATTAATTGAAATACTGTGTTGCTACCGTACTTGACCACATGGAGTCTATGACGTCAAATGACGTTACGTTATTTCGCGGTAAATTTTTGACGTAATATTCCATGGGACGCCTTAACATACCTGCGTTCCTACTTTCACTGTTGTCAGAGTCAACATTGGAAGTTTCTTCAGCCTTATTGCACACCTTTTTGGCTTCCTCTAACGTTTCATAGTCTGAGGAAGCAAAGGAGGGGATCTCCAACAACACCCGGTTGCAGCACCCACAGCAAAACCCTAAATGCAAAAACACAAAGCAGACAAGCACAGAAAGAGACGCGTAAGGGACAAGGAACGTCAACGCACAACACAGAAACATCAAACCAACGAGACCAATGGGCAACCGGTGCCGACTTAGGACGGCCATCTGCCACGGAAATAGCAGAAGGTATGGTTATATGGATTACGTGCGCACAACCCTACCACTTTCCCGATTACCTAGAGGTCTCGAAGAACGTACAATTGTGGTGTAAAACAACCTCCTCACTGTCAGATGACCACACACAAACAAGACCGTAGAACACAGGGGTCCAAGCAACACAGATGAATATGTAAATGGATATAAAAAGAGGACGTGCGTAATACAATCCGTGCTCTGCCGCCGCGAGCTCATTTATGTTATCACCCGAGGAGTCCGACTGACATTCAGAGAGGACAGGTGGTCGGGGCCCTGTCTTCTCTAAAGAGGTTTGGACAGGGCCCGTCATGGAGTCCCGTCGTCACAGTCAGTCAGAGTGCAAGTTTTAAGAATGCGCTTGTACAAGACTATATTGGTCAAGTACCACGCCTAGTGTCCGTCTGGTGACATTAGGATCATATCCACGGTATAAAAGGCGTTTGATGATTCTGATGCATTTTCGATAGTGATGTTGTTTATCTTTGATCCTTCTTATCTTGTTTATAATGTCACCATAAAATGCAGCTTGTGAAAAACCCAAAGTAATAAACAATGTTGAGTCATTAAAATGATAACCCAATGCACTCAAAACATCAAACATAATTGGATTCATTAAAAAAATTATATTCATACATTTAAAAAAGCAATTATAGCCTCTAACAAAATATTAAAGCAAATTTCAAAGAAGTACCTATCAATTATTCAGTCTCAAAGTCGAGGGGGCAAGGCAAATGAGTTAAAGAAGATCCTGACGATAATCTCAACAGCACTCACAATAGAACACCAAATTGAGCATCGACGGACCCCTAGCAAGCTAGAGGTGGGATCAGGTGCCCGGGAGGAGTAAGCATCCCCTGTTGGCTAGCCGCACCCGCCGTCGATGTTCATGCACGAAAATGAAAATAATATATAAAATATATGCACTTTCCGAGGCCACGTCTATATAGAAAGTGCTATGGCGACAATGTCAGGGAATAATATTCAAAACACTTACTGTCAAACCCCTCGCGGGGAACTTTTTTACGAGCTCCACACGGCAAAGGGCATAAGTGTGACACAAATGAGTTAAAGAAGATCCTGACGATAATCTCAACAGCACTCACAATAGAACACCAAATTGAGCATCGACGGACCCCTAGCAAGCTAGAGGTGGGATCAGGTGCCCGGGAGGAGTAAGCATCCCCTGTTGGCTAGCCGCACCCGCCGTCGATGTTCATGCACGAAAATGAAAATAATATAACAGTGGGCAAAATAATTATGAACTTGCGCGCTAGTTCATTTTTGCGCCCGCCCGGGGCTGGAGGTACAGCAAAACTAATAGTGTCATCGCGTAGAGGATACCCGAGTTAGTCAGAATCCACATCTCATTTACCTGTAGCGCACCTGGTACCTGAGATATTCACCTTAATTACAAAAAAATCCTGCGGGAAATAAAAAAATCCTGCGGGAATTATCAAAATCCTGCGGGAATTATCAAAATCCTGCGGGAAATTGATGAATTCCTGCGGGAAATTTCAAAATCCCGCAGGAAAAATTGCTTGAAATAATCCTGCGGGAAAAATAAAATTCCTGCAGGAAAAATAAAATTCCTGCGGGAAAATTTTTTCGAAGTAAAATCCTGCGGGAGAAAAAAAATCCTGCAGGAAAAATTTGAACTTAAAATATTCCTGCGGGAAATATTATATGAACATTTTTTCCCGCAGGAAATTATGCTATGTTAAAAATTCCTGCAGGAAATTTATTTAGAAAAATTCCTGCAGGAATTGTTTTGAGAAAAAAGAACTCCTGCAGGTTTTTTTATAAAGAAGTAAAATCTTGTAGTACACTTACAAAAAAAATACTAATACAAATAAATGAATGAATGAATGAATGAATGAACCTTTAAGTAAGTCCATTTGATTTCCAACCATGATTAGGCTGCAATAATATGCCTAGCCCACGATATGATATGTGTTATGATATTTACACATGATACGACTCATACAATGTATCACGATCCTGAATTTAAAATACAGATATAAAAGCATAATTTCTGTACTTTGCCCAATATTTTATTAAAAGTTCAGCGACAACAATTTATCAAGATCATATCATCATTTCTTGAATGTTTTGAGATCTATCAGGTATTTATATCATGGGTCATAGCAACTTCCCCTACTCAAAATATAGGAATATAGGTATATTGTGTGTGAAAATATAGAATATATATAGAAAATTTTTGAGTAAAATAGGAAAATCTTAGAATTTTTCAATTTTTAGTGATTTTTGAAGTCTTCCATGCATGTAAAATCACTTGTACATGGGGTCAAAATTTGACAATAAATAGACGATATTCACATTAATGTGGTAGACTTGAATTCTACATTTCATGACCCGACATCACAATGTTTGACGTTATTTCTTACTATGATGTCGAAACATATCTATGATGTCATAAAGTAAAATAATGTCAAAAATATTATAGATACGTTTGAACATCACAGTAATAACGTCAAATAGTGTGATATTGGGTTTTGGGGTGTCTAAAATGTAAGTCTAGCGGTAATATGAAAATGGTCTATTTATTGTCAAATTTTGCCTGATGTACATGTACAAGTGATGTAACATATACGAAAGACTTCAACAATCACTCAAAATTGAAAAATAATTGTATTTGCACTTACATGTAGCCCCTCTCCCAATTTGAAAAATAGTTTACATGTACAGTATAGCCCCTCCCCCACCTCCAAGATACAATAATCGCTTTATCTTGGGTAAACATGCAAAGTACTGAAGTTGGTTGCTTACAAATAGATTGAAAGTGAATTAAGAAAATGGAATAAAATAAAACATGTTTGTTAAGCTTTTAACGCAAGGCATGTATGACTTGGTAGTCAGAGGCAATTCGAGTTACATCTCAAACATTACCCACTTGATACTGAAACGAAGGCATCACCCACCAATCATATCATTAGTTCTATAAAACTCCTGTAAATATGATTGTGAGTACTCAATTTACCCTGTTTTCATCGTTTCTTCGATTTTTCTGTCTTTGGTCAGTTTGGACATGTTGGGGAATGCTCGGGGGTTCCCTGGAATAAATATAGATTCACTTGTTTTGAGTTGTTTCTTGTTCATAATAAAAATATTCGCCTTAAAGAGTAGTTTGCAGGGTATTTTCACAGCGAGATATGGGTGCTGATCCAGAAACTGAACTGTTGCAAATTGCCAATGGCGGATCAAGCGCCCCCTTTGCCGGGGGGAATTTTGCCGATTTTTATAATGAAAATTGACCAAAATTGACCGAGGGGGGGGGTGGGGGGGGGGGGGGGCGGACTTCCTCTCCGCACCCCCTAAATCCGTAACTCTGTTGGGGGGTTTGGGATGACATGCTAAACACGAAGGTCCGAGGGGGATGCGAGAGACCGGTAGATGAGGGAGGGGAATCCCCGTGAAAAAAAAAAAGCAAATTGCTGGCACCTCAGTTGAGCTTAATTCTGCCTCGCCCCCCCCCCCCCTCGGGCAGAATCCGCCACAAAGTACACAAATGTATATAGATACATGCCGTATAAAATTCATGAAGTACAAGCTGGGCAAACCCGTAAAAATATCTTAAGAAAATCTCAGTGGCGGATCTAGCGCCCCCTTTACCGGGGGTCAACGGGCACATTTTGCCGATTTTGACTGAAAATGGGCCAAAATATACTTGTTTTGGAAACTTTTGAGTCAGTGCCGGGGGTGGGCGCCTCCTCCGCAACCCCCCCCCCCCCGAATCCGCCACTTAATCTTATACAAAGGGTATATATATATATATATATCACTTTTTAGACGCGTGACTCTATAGACCTGATTCGACTACAGTAGTGTTGGTCCCCAGCGTGGTGTCCTCTGGTAGGGAGTTTAGCGGCGGGGGAACCCCGGCAACAAAACAAAATTTTGAATAGCATATCATCCAGCTCTTGGAAATTGCAGAGTTTCCGGGGTTTTTATTTTTTTTTTTTTTTCAAAATCATAAGCTGGATCTCCCCGAATATTCAAGGGTTCAGCCAATTTGGCTGAACCCTTGGTCAAATTTAATTCTTGATCAATCCGTCCATTTTCTTAGAGAACTTCCATTGACATTAACATGTAGAAAAGAAAATGATAACTTCTAGATTCATTTCAAATATGCCCCAGAAGCCACTTATATAATTTACTTCATTTTTTTCCCCATTATATTAATTTTCACGGGGGAGGCACCCCAACCACCGAAGCCTCGCAAAGCATCCCTCGAAAAGAGTTTGAGTCCTCGGCAGTTGAGGCTCTGGATTCTCTCCTGTACAGGGACGAGTAATTACATATACATTTTTTATAATTTTTTTTACGAAAATTCAGACTCCTCGTAGAATACATGTAATGGACTCTTTTTGTACGATCTCATCTATGAAATTGATTTTCTTTCTTTCTGTTATAATATACATGTGTGTATTTTGGTGTGCACATCATGTGAACGTACATTAGATGGGCGCACAGGGATTCATCGCGCTTCTCGATTGCTTGATGTACGTACTATTGGTTACGTGTATGTTGTATAGCCCATAGTACATCAAGCAACTGGGAAGCGCGATAAATCCCTGTGGATGGGCGATATTGACCAGACGATCACACCCTTGTAGGATAGTTCCTATTATTTCTTAGCTTGATTTTTTTTTAATAATTGGTGGGAAATGCACATAAGGTTTATCTTGAATTGTCTCCCCATCAATGTTTACTTGATAGATGAAATAAAATTCTGAATATATCTTAAAGTGTGTAAGACATGTATAGCATATGTGTGGAAGAATACGTGTGAAAATGGGTCCTCAGAACAGGAAATTCGAATAATTCCGGTCTGGAACCAGGTGCACGACTTTGTAAAATTATTTTAAAAGTTGCGTAATTTTAATCTTTCGGCATTTTTTCTCTGTGATTCAAATAAAATTTCTAATAATTTGAAAGTAGTGTCAATGTATTTGAGCTGGTGCGATTTGAGAATTTTTCTCCTATTTTTGGTAAGAAAGTGTTTGAAAAAATAACTGGGATCTGGATCCTAAAAATATGTAGGTCAAGGGGTTCCAAGGATGACAGATTTTATCTATAAGGAATCGTGAAAAATTGTGAAGTTACGGTATTTTAGTATACACTCTGAAATATATACTTGAAATAATCGTACACAGACGCTCTGCGTGCACATTTCATTGATATTTCAGCCTGACACCGAATTCAGTATTCAAGAGTTAGCGTTCACGAATAAATATACTTTGTATCATAAAATTGTATAAGGAAACGATGTAGTGTTGTTATTATTTCATGAAAGAATGCAGATACTGGCACAGAATAAGATTTGATGGCCATGGGTTTGACATATCTATTTGACGTGTACATATTACACGCTCATTCAATCTAAGGCGCCGAGCAACCCCCCCCCCCCCCACTTTCTATAATGGCGCCGAAACCCCCTCCCCCCACCTCCTCGCCCCATTAATTTCCATTTAATTTAAATCAGATTTATACAAAGTTTTGTGTTTATAACCATATATGACAAGAAAAGTATAATTGATGATGAAGTTAAGCATATATCGAAATGCCCCCCCCCCCCCTCAAGATTATTAATATTTAAATATTTTTTTTTTTTTTTTTTTTTTTTTTTTTGGTATTCATTGTTATGAAAACGAAACTTTTATGTAGAACATAATTTGCGTTTGATGTTTATCTTATCTTAATGTGAAAAACTATAAATTCGGAGTCTAATATACAGTTTTAGGCTTCATTCTTAGCTTATACCGAACATACAGGAAAAGCGCAGGAATTGTAAAATAAGGGGGGTGCGTTTTTGTCTTACCACGAGTCGTTGTATCGATATATGCGTACTTTTTTCACTTTATAGAGAAAAAATTCAGTCGTTGTATCGATATATGCGTACTTTTTCACTTTATAGAGTTGTTTAATGGTCACTGCCACCGTACAAGGAAAAATTTACAACACTAGCCTAGAATTATCTTTTTTTCTGGTTGATTTTACACGATTATTTGGAGTCTGAATTATCCCTCTCTGGCCTCCTGAAAAAAAACCCATACAAATTCTAAAAATGCAGTTTGAAGTTTTTACATTTAAAATATCATTATATCAAAGTTGAAAGAAGACACATGCTTTATTTTGTGTGAATATCTTTATTTTGAGGAGAACAGGACAGTCTTGAAAATAACGGACATGAAAATGTAATTATAAATAGCACCAATCGGGCTTCATTTTGGCTGAATTATTTCAAAACGAATGAGCATATTTTGATACAACTTTATACATAGCATACGGACATATTAAAATATATGACAGTACCACGATTTGTTCAAGGTAAAAGAGGGGGATAGTAGAACGTCAATGACATGTATTCTATACAAAAGCTTTCAGTGAATTGTTATCCTCAAGGCGACATGGACCGTTCGATTTTTTTTGTACATCCGCAAAATGAATACCCAAAAAAGGAGAGAGAGAGAGAGAGAGAGAGAGAGAGAGAGAGAGAGAGAGAGAGAGAGAGAGAGCATGTATTTTGTTATATATATATATATATATATATATATATATATATATATATATATATATATAGATCTTTCCCGTGTAGACTTCATGATTTTTTTTACATAAAGATCTTTCCCGTATATAGACTCTATGATTTTTTTTATTCATTATTCAAACATTTTATCCAAAATCCCGTCTGACTATGTGTTTAATTATCAAACATCACCCCCCTCCCACCCCTTAGATGTCTGTCACTGTCCTACAACATTCCTCCCACTCGTGTTATCGGCGGGTCTGACCAAAGCGATGGGTGACACCCCTGCGCCCTGCGGCATTAAGTACATGTATACACAGGGGTAGGTATATATTGCGCAATGAAGTACGCCTCCGGGTAAATTCAAGGAACGTGTATATTACGTAACCACCAAGTGTCAACCCCTTGATGACAATATACAGTACACATATTCTACTCTCTTTCTCTCGCCGTCGATAGATTTTTGTCTTGAATCATGTTTTCATTGTTGATAAAATCTCCTTTTTTTTATTAATATCGGTATATCATTTTTTATCTTTTACTAAAAGTGATCATGATGTGTTTGCATTCCAAAATTCTAGTTCTATCTGCTGTCACTCAGTTCTCCGTGTCTTGCTTATCCAACAGAAAAGGCACCTCCCTTGAAGTCGTGGTTCGGGCTTTTGGATCTGCCTCTTCTGATATTATCTGATTCTCTCTGGAAATGTCGTATACATGTATATGCCCTTATCTTCAGAAATTCTAGAAACAACGAAAGGTGAAATTTATCGAAGACTGAAAATAAAATTTTCTTGTGAGGTTGTGGGAGTTTTCCTTCGAGCTCCCTGAAACTACCACTTATTCAAAACAATTATATTTCAAGAATGATTGGTTTATTAAGGTCGTTGGAAACCATGGGAAAATATATGTACATGTATGTCAATATCATGGTTGGATCTAGAGATTTTTCCGAGAGAGGGGGTTCCAGCCATTTAAAAAAAAAAGAGGGGGGGGGGGTGGTCCAGTATATGACTTTGAAAGAAAAATATAATACAGTAAAACATAAAAATTAGAAAGGATGACAAATACCAAGAGGATGTAATTACCTGGAACCCCCCCCCCCCCTCCAATGTGTTGAGTCATTCAAGAAGAATTTAACATAAATGCTTTCTCTATTTATATATTTTTTGAAACAATTTTCTGACCATTATGAGTTGGACCACCTCCCCTGGTTTTTTTCCCGGTGACCTGTGCTTGTACGTCTTCTGTTCACGTGTATCGTTTGTTTCTGGTGAAAAATACGACTGTCAGCGTACATGTATAAGAATAATTACTTGTATTATAAAAGTGAATAATAAAACTAAAGTCATAATCGAAAAAAAAAAAAACTAGAACGCCGTGAAATACGCATTGATGGGTTTTTGGAGATTTTCTTTTTTTTTTCTGTACTTTTTGGTGGGGGGTGTTCTTCTGGGAAGGGGGAGGGGATGTCGAGCACCGAAAAAATCACCGCCAACAGGAAGATTTTACCATGTGTACATTGTATTATTTAAAAAATGTAAATGTCTATCCTTTTCACAAACATTTGATAAAGCTATATTCCGTACAGTAGCGAAGGAAGCCATATTTATGATATAAAAGTTTAACAGCGAAGCAGTACTATTAATTTAGAAGTGTCCGGAGTCCATTAATTAGATATATAGATATGATTATTGATACCATATTAATTTGTCTAGGTGACACACGCCCTAATCAACCCGGTCGTTTTCATTGTTTTTTTCGCCTTTTCTCTTTGAATTCTTCTTTAAGTGGCCGATCCAGCGTCCCCTTTGTAAAGTAGCGAAGTTTGTCGATTTTAACTGACCAAGTTGGTATTTATATAAGAACCTCGAGTAGACCAGACTACCCCAGTGGTGGATTCAGTCGGGGGGGGGGGGAGGGGGGCACAGGGTTCCCCCCCCCGGCAGTGCCCAAAGAGGGGACACTTATGACATGCTTTTGGAAGCATCAAATTAATAGTACTTCTATATGAAATTAGTCAGAAAATGCTCGATAAACACCCCAGAAACCACAGATTTGAATAAATTTTCCAAAATTTTCTCGGTGATAGATAACAAAGTCGGGATGGATGCATTGCTGCCATGTCCATTGTCTAGCTGTACATGGACATACACGTTTATGAAATAACCTTCATTGATTCATGTGCACGTCTGATTTTCTTCATCTGAGGGATAAATGGAGAGTGGTGTTCAGTCCTATGCACACATATTTCTTAGCCAAATCTTCAATATTACCTTCTATAAAATCGGCATTGAAAAAAAAATTAAGATCGTTTTAGAATTGAGGTTGTGATCAATCTTTTTTAAATGAATAATTAAATTGTTTAGGCCAGATTGGACTGGCTACCTCCAAGAATTTTGCAAAGAGTCGACAAATGAATGTTTTTCTATTAACCTTTCTATCTTGACGCTGCAGGGTAGGGAACGGGACACTCGTGATCTCTATGATTTGTTTGTATTTCTACCTTACAAAAATTAACAAACAAGCGCAGATCTAGAGTGATGGTTAGGGGTCTGCATGGCCTCGCCTGGAATTTGCAAAAATAGTTTTACATCGACGCCCTTTCAAAACTTATTGATCCGCCAATTTCCTAAGGAAATCCTGAGCATGTTGACTTGCATGCCGTGCAAACACAGTACAGCACCAGACAATGTCGAAAAATTTTCAATATACAAATCATTGTTGAACACTGACGGAATTTTTTCTAAATTCAGTTAAAATGCGCTTCAGATATCACCAAATAGCTTCATTTTTTCAAATTTTCTCGGGGGAGGCCCCCGTACCCCAACAATAATGAAAAATTGGAAATGGGGGGGGATCCCCTCCCATACCCTCCCCCCCCCCAAGTCTGCCTTTCGGGCCTCGCAAGTGATTCCCATCAAAAATTGTATGTGCTCCCTCAGCAATTGGTGTTCTGGATCCGCCCCTGTATCCTTTCATCCCCCCTTGGATCCGCCCTGACTAAAGTGAATTCCACATCAATTCATACATGTATTCCCATTTGGTTCTCCGAATAGCAGGGGAAAATACTTATATTCCCATTTGGTTCTCCGAATAGCAGGGGAAAATACTTATGATAAGAAGGAGAAGAGGAACGAATTGTTCGATGACAAAGCGAGCCAAGAAGAAAAAAAGAAAGAAGAACTTTTAAAACTGGTAGAACTATAGGCGATCTGAGATGATATTTGCTGACAATCGTATTCGTATTTACTAACTTCTAATACGATAGCCAAGAAAAAGCTGCGAAACACAAAATACGAGCAACATTGTCAGCTCGAATTTCCTTGAATCCTGCATAAGATGACATATGTGCTGTCAGAAGTGTAGAAAACATGTAGTATTATAGGTTGACATTTGTTCCACTTGTAAATTTAAAGTTTAAGAAGTTGTACTTTCATCTAGGTGTCGCATTTTTCATCACATTCGCAAATTATGCAAGAATGAACATGATTAAAATAAATCATAAATCCGTTCTTTTTCGAAATACAGAGTTACTTCCCATTTATGCAGGTATCTGACGTAAACTTATTGTGAGTCTTTAAATTCATTTAAAAATGTCAAATTTGTAACCATGTTTCCCTGAATTTTACACTTGGTTCCATAGAATATGATGACTCGCAATAACTTGATGTCAGATACCTGCAAAAATGCAGTGGCGGATCCAGCGCCCCCTTTGCCGGGGGGTGGAGGGGCGAATTTTGCCGATTTTTACTGAAAATGGTCCAAAATATAGGGTTTTTTGAAAAATTTTAGGTCAGTGCTGGGGGGGGGGGAGCCCCCTCCCCCTAAATCCGCCACTGAAATGGGAAGTAACTCTGTGTTTCGAAAAGACCAAATTTATTTTGCTATACCCACAGGCACAGAATGATTTCAATAGTGCTCCCATTAAAACTACTGAAGGTTTACCTATAACATTAAAATTTCTCCTTCCTATTTTACCTGCACTTTTTACTTGACATACACGTCATGATGCTTATGTATCTGTTTAAGTTTTATGTTCATTTTGCATCACTAGTGTCTTCTTTAGAGATTAGCTTTAGCCTTATTTTTTTCAACCAGTGGCAGATTAAGATGGGGAGCTCAGTTGATCCCACTTTTCACTCAAATATACTTTGATTTTGACTTGGAATCCATGCACAATACTGTATTATGTGCTTAAGTGCTTAAACATTGGATTTTTTGTACCTACCTTCATTCACCATAATACCAAGTCTTAAACTTTTAACTCGCAACACAGATATTTTCAAACTGACAAAGACTGGAGCTTTCTCTCTGAATATTGTGTTAAAGAATTCCATCACAATCATTATGTTGGAATCAGCCCTTTATAAGTTATTAGTCATACTTCTTGGATTTATTGGGTACATTTTTGGCAAATAATTTTCATAAGCTCTACTGGTCTCAGACCAGTCGAGCTTATGCGATAACCCTTCGTCCGGCCGTCTGTCCGTAAACAATTCTTGTCCGGACAACTCCTCTTAAACTGTTAGAGATAGAAAGTTAATTCTTTTTGCATTTTACTTGGTCCATGGTCTAGTTGTGCACCTGACATTTTGTTTCAGTCCCTGACCCCCAGGGTCTTAGAAAATGGGTGTGGTCATTAAATTCTATGTAATCTTGTCCGGACAACTTTTCTGACACTATAAATGATAGAGACATAATTCTTTTTGCAATATGATGGGTCTGTGGTCTTGTTGTGCACCTGATATTTTGTTTGAGCCCTTGACCCCCAGGGTCTCAGAAATGGGTGTGGTCATTTTCTCCTATATAACTCTATATAATCTTGTGCTCGCAACTCCTCTAACACTATAAATGATGGAGACTTAATTCTTATTGCAATATGATGGGTCTGTGGTCTTGTTGTGCACCTGATATTTTGTTTGAGCCCCTGACCCCCAGGGTCTTATAAATGGGTGTGGTCATTTTCTCCTATATAACTCTATGTAATCTTGTGCTTGCAACTCCTCTGACACTTTAAATGATGAAGACTTGATTCTTTTTGCAATATGATGGGTCTGTGGTCTAGTTGTGCACCTGATATTTTGTTTGAGCTCCTGACCCCCAGGGTCTTATAAATGGATGTGGTCATTTTCTCCTGTATAACTCTATGTAATCTTGTGCTCGCAACTCCTCTGACACTTTAAATGATAAATACTTATTTCTTTTTGCAATATGATGGGTCTGTGGTCTGGTTGTGCACCTGATATTTTGTTTGAGCCTCTGACTCCCCAGGGTCTTAGAAATGGGTGTGGTCATTTTCTCCTGTATAACTCTATATAATCATGTGCTTGCAACTCATCTGACACTATAAATGATGGAAACTTTATTCTTATTGCAATATGATGGGTCTGTGGTCTTGTTGTGCACCTGATATTTTGTTTGAGCCCCTGACCCACAGGGTCTTAGAAATGGGTGTGGTCATATTTTCCTATATAATGCTATGTAATCTTGTGCTCTCAACTCCTCTGACACTATAAATCATGGAGACTTAATTCTTTATACAATTTGATGGGTTTGTGGTCTAGTTGTTCATCTGATATTTTGTTTGAGCCCCTGACCCCCAGGGTCTTAGAAATGGGTGTGGTCATTTTCTCCTATATAACTCTATGTAATCTTGTGCTTGCAACTCCTCTGACACTTTAAATGATGAAGACTTGATTCTTTTTGCAATATGATGGGTCTGTGGTCTAGTTGTGCACCTGATATTTTGTTTGAGCTCCTGACCCCCAGGGTCTTATAAATGGATGTGGTCATTTTCTCCTGTATAACTCTATGTAATCTTGTGCTCGCAACTCCTCTGACACTTTAAATGATAAATACTTATTTCTTTTTGCAATATGATGGGTCTGTGGTCTGGTTGTGCACCTGATATTTTGTTTGAGCCTCTGACCCCCCAGGGTCTTAGAAATGGGTGTGGTCATTTTCTCCTGTATAACTCTATATAATCATGTGCTCGCAACTCATCTGACACTATAAATGATGGAAACTTTATTCTTATTGCAATATGATGGGTCTGTGGTCTTGTTGTGCACCTGATATTTTGTTTGAGCCCCTGACCCCCAGGGTCTTAGAAATGGGTGTGGTCATATTTTCCTATATAATGCTATGTAATCTTGTGCTCTCAACTCCTCTGACACTATAAATCATGGAGACTTAATTCTTTATACAATTTGATGGGTTTGTGGTCTAGTTGTTCATCTGATATTTTGTTTGAGCCCCTGACCCCATGGGTCTTAGAAATGGGTGTGGTCATTTTCTCCTATATAACTCTATGTAATCTTGTGCTCGCAACTCCTCTGACACTATAAATGATGAAGACTTAATTCTTTTCTAAATATGATGGGTCTGTGGTCTGGTTGTGCACTTGATATTTTGTTTGAGCCCCTGACCCCCAGGGTCATAGAAATGGGTGTGGTAATTTTCTCCTGTATAACTCTATGTAATCTTGTGCCCGCAACTCCTCTGACACTATAAATGATGGAGACTAAATTCTTATTGCAATATGATGGGTCTGTGGTGTAGTTGTGCACCTGATATTTTGTTTTAGCCCTATACCCCCAGGGTCTTTGAAAATGGGTGTGGTAATTTTTGGCCGGATTGCAAAGCAATTCCGGTCTATAGATTGACGATGTCCTTTCCTATATAGTTGTGCTATCTAATTGTTGAAAGCTATTAATGATGGGGAGTTAACTCTTTATCCAATATTATGGATCTGTAGTCTTGATGTGTCATTGATACTTCATTTGAGCTAGCAGCCTTTTGCCCCTAGGATCTTGGAAAATGGGTGTGGCATTCTTTTTTGAAATACTTATTCTCGGATATTATAATATATATGAGTGCTATGATAGTTGCAGTCTAATGGATATGTTGTTTTGTCATGCTACTTATAATTTGTAAGAGCACCTGCTCCCAGTGGTCTTGGTTTAAAAAAAAGAAAGGAAATTGATGTTTTAGAAAAAAAAAGGAGAGCTACAGTCTCGTCAGAGACTTCTGGTTTCACAGATGTTGATTTCAAACAACATCATATTAATTGTACTTGTGAAATTGCCATAATTTTGTCTTACTTTAGTAACGTTAGTAAGTGAACATATCAATCAGATAGGAAAATTTCATACCAACATCAGAAAGCAAATACTATAGTAATGATCCCTTGTACCCAACATTATTCAAGGATTTTAGAATCTTAAGATACAATGTGTGAAATTGCTTCAATACACGAACTAAGGGCTTAAATAATGTTTGTACAACTTGTGCCCAATTCCCATTTCATGTTTATGGAAATAAAATATGTTTAAACTAAAAACTAAAACACGAACCACTTTTTTTTAAGCCTGTCATTTGACAAGAAGTATTATGGAATGGCAAAGTCTGTCTGTCTGTCTGTCCGTCCATTTATGGAACGCAATAACCTAAATATGCGCCAACGGATTTTATGATATTTGTACATTATGATCAGACTGTGGAGAGGAAGCCGCTTTTCAATTGTCAGATTCATCTGATTTGTTTTTACGGAGTTACGGGACTTATATTTTTTCAATACAGTGAAAATATTCTGAAATAGTTAAAAATTATTTAAAAAACTATTTTTGGGGTGAAATGTTTTTAAAATTTGTATAAATCAAGAAAAAAAGGATGTTGTTTTATATATGTTACGGGGCTTTTTTCCCCTACTGGCAACGCCGAAGGGGACTCTTAATTAGTTTCCTCTCGGTCTGTCTGTCCGTCCGTCCGACTGTCCGATTATCAGTTTTCCAGACTTTTTTCTGCAAGGGATGGAGATATTCAGATGAAATTTGATACACAGCTTGGTCTTGGATAGTTACAGAGCAAGTTTGACTTTCGTCACGCTTGACCTAATATTTGAGGAGTTATGCCCCTTGATGACTTGGAAAATTCAGTTTTTGTCAGTTTTCTTGACTTTTTCCTGCAACAAAGAGAGATATTCAGGGGAAATTTGATACACAGCTTAGTCTTGGATAGTTACAGAGCAACGTCGACTTTTGTCAAGCTTGACCTATTTTCCGAGGAGTTATGCCCCTTGATGACTTGTACAATGCAGTTTTTGTCAGTTTTCCAGACTTTTTTTCTGCAACAAATAGGTATTCAGGTATAATTTCATATTCGGCTTAGTCTTGGATAGTTACAGAGCAAGTTCGATTTTTGTCAGGCTTGACCTATTCTTTGAATCGATAAAGCAGATAAAACCTCAGAACTGAACTGCCCAGACAGTAAGTTTAATTAAAACTCATGTTTAATTGAAGACAAATTCATAGGCAGAGTTGCAGGACATAAATATATGCCACCAGCAGGGGACTTACATCGCTCAGCGATCAATACATTTTTCATACATATGTAAGAATAAAGAAGTGGTTTTGTAGATTTGAAAAAAATCCTGCAGGAAATTTTTAGAAATACAATTTCCTGCAGGATTTTTATCAGAACATAAAAATCCTGCAGGAATTTTTAATATACAGAAAATTCCTGCGGGAAAAAAAAATCCTGCAGGAATTTCTAAAGAACAAAATTTTTCCCGCAGGATTTTTATTTTTCCCGCAGGATTTTTATTTTTCCCGCAGGATTTTTATTTTTCCCGCAGGAACAATATTTTCAAGATTTTTTAAAGAAAAATTCCTGCGGGAAAATTTTTCTCCCGCAGGAATTTCTTGAAAAAAATTTAAGAAAATATTCCTGCGGGATTTTTTTTCTCCCGCAGGAAAAAAAAAATTCCTGCAGGAATTCATCAATTTCCCGCAGGATTTTGATAATTCCCGCAGGATTTTGATAATTCCCGCAGGATTTTTTAATTTCCCGCAGGATTTTTTTGTAATTAAGGTGAATATCTCAGGTACCAGGTGCGCTACAGGTAAATGAGGTGTGGATTCTGACTAACTCAGGTATCCTCTACGCGATGACACTATTGGATTTGCTGTACGTCCAGGCCCGAGCGGGCGCAAAAATGAACTAGCGTGCAAGTTCATAATTATTTTGCCCACTGTTATATATAAAATATATGCACTGTCCGAGGCCACGTCTATATAGAAAGTGCTATGGCGACAATGTCAGGGAATAATATTCAAAACACTTACTGTCAAATAATGGACAGCAAACCCCTTTTTATTTCAAACTCACTTTAACTGATACACTTATGACTATGATGTAGTTATCAGTCTATGTTTGTAGAAATATTTTTTTGTTATTACTACAATGTACAGCGCAAGTCACAACGAAAACAATTTCTATCAATGATATTGGTCCGGCACCTGAGCCGAACCATTTAGGAATGACTTTACTTCCGCATGAACATACTCCGAAGAGGTAGCATACGGGCAATCACAAAATATTCTTCCGTTTCAAAAGGCAGCAATCATGCGCATGATACTTTGCTGTCGACGTAAACGGCCGACTGCATACCAAGATAACGATATGTTAATTTCTAATTGGAGGATCTTCATCGGGCTGTTAATTTCTAATTGGAGGATCTTCATCGGGCTGTTAATTTCTAATTGGAGGATCTTCATCGGGCTGTTCCGGGGATTGACTTTGAGCACAGTTCTATATTTTGTTCAGTACTTTCGTCGTATTACCTTTAGAGTTGTATATAGATAAAATTCTTCTCTCTTTTACCTTTTTTCTTACAATTCCATCTTTTTTTTTCATTTTCCTCATTTTATTTTGTCTGGTCCCGTACTTGAGTCATACTTTTCGTGCAAACTTCCTTTGGCGTGTTTATAAATAAAGGATTTAATTGATTCAGAAATTAATCAATCTTATATCATGAAGTGTTTAGAAAATCGGAATAATCCCGTTCCTCCGACACTTTTTACTTTGACACTATATGCTCCGACAGTATATACTCCGACACTTTAAAAACCGACTGTATTTACTCCGACACTTTTCAATTGATGTCACACTTCTTAAAGCAAATATTAGGTGTCAGAAACTGTAATATTTTCTATTTGCTCATTTTCACGAATGTTATTACTCATTGAAAATTATGACGGTTTGATAAAAAGGTTGATTTAAAAAAAAAGTCGGATTAACGCCTTTCTTGACAAGAGTATCAGTTTTCTGAATTCGTACAGCCAAAACAAAAAATCAACGAAAGCTTTAGATCTATCAATTTCAAATCCTTTAGAAGAACTATTTCAAACAAAATTGCACAATAAAATGAGAAAATGTCTAATAGAAAATGACAACAGAATGTAATGGTACAGGAAATAAAGGCAAGAGAGAACAAGAAGAAAAGAGTAATCTTTCTTATACCATGTTAAGTTCAAATAAAAAGGACTACTTGTGTGAGGAATAAATGGTATAGGACAAAAAACCGTGAATTCTACAAGAGTAAGTTTGTTTTGACCCTGAGAATAATGACCGTGAACCAAGGTCACGTGTAATTTGCTGAAGACTTCCGATTTTCGTAATTTAAAATGTCTTGATGTTCTATCAAGTCATTTTAAGTTACGAAAATCGGAAGTCTTCAGCGTGGAGATTTCTAAACAATTCTCGTCTAAGGGAGGCTACTGAAACGCGTGTGATATCCCGTTAAATAATCAATTCCATATTTTCATAAATGTTCCCCATGAGAAGAGGATAAACCCTATCGATTTTCAAGGTCAAAGGTCAAGGTCACTGTTAAATTGGGGTTAAAATCCTCGTTATCAAACCTTCCATAAACGTTACATATGGGGAGTGGATGAACCCTATTGATTTTCAAGATCACATTACACTTGGCCTTTAAATCCTTGTGGAGAGCAAAAAAGAAGAAGCAATCATTAAAGAAACTTCAAATGTTACCCATGAGAAGAGAATGAACACTTACGATTTTCAAGGTCACTGGTGACATCAACTTAAAATAATTCTGCGTAGTGATATAGAACATGCTTGGAGAATGCTTAGCTTGTGTTGCCTTCATTCGTAAAAAAAATGTGTTCAAAACTTTTGTGCAAATAAGTATTGAAAGACTCTGTCAGAAGACAAGAAAGAGAAAAAAATAAAACAAACTGGTCACCATATACATTTACGATTCGGCAAAATAAAACAAAAACATGATATGAACAATATTTGGTCACACTATTCAAATAAAGCTGCCTTTTGAACTTTTGAGTCCATTCGATTTGATCTTTCAAAATTGTGTAAACAATTTCAAAAATCAATTCAATACTTATTTTTATTCCATGCTATTGTTTTGAGGTGAAATTGACAACTTATATTTTCAACAAGGGGGAAGGAGAGAAAAAAATTGCCCAGTCTGTATGGTTAAGAAGTTGTGAAAGCTATTAATTCATAAAGTATAAGTGATAGGACTTTATACTTCATACACATATTAACCATAACAATTGCTACATTTTTTATAGCAACAAAAAGTATGACCTGGAAATTATTTATTTGGACAAGAAGTTCTATTTTTTTTCTAATTTCCAGACTTCTACTTAGAATTCAAGCATTTGAGGCATAGATTTGAAGTTTTGATTTGTGCTTGTGTGATCTTTATCTGCAACATGTTCTCAATCTTACTTTTTGCCAACTCGCAGGACTTTCAGTCCTTTGATTGTTTATTTGCTTTGGTTCCTGTTTATCCTGATTTTGTTCGCCTTGGGTTTCTGATTTTCTGAATTATCGATTTTGTGCTGTATCGGGGTTATGGTCATTATCCATATTTGTCATTCTACGTGACAAAACAGCTTGATTCTAAAGTAAACAGAGTTACATCGTTTATACATAGAATCAGCATCGGCCCTTCACTTTCTCCGGTAGAAGATTTAATACCTCACGATGCTTAAAACTCTGTTATTTGATAAGTTCGTGCTTCAAATTATACCTGTACGGAATCGGGGCTCTGTAGCGTGAAAAAAATAGGTGATCACTTAGAGCTATTCGCTCAAAAATAATGAATAATATTTCTTTTACAGATACGCAAAAATTGCAATGCAGCATTGTTTCCTGAAACACATGTCACTACCATGATTCGAACATTATAATATAGTAAATGATATCGGATAAAACGAAGAGAAGTAAAAATCAAGCTTTTTCGATATGACATGAATTCAGATTTTTTTCTTTCATAAGCATATTAATTGATGATAATTCCAGACTACAATGTACAAAGAAATAAATTCGGAAAATTATTTTACCCTTTGTCGTTTGAGTCTGCATTCGAAAGGGTTGTTGACACTTTCAGGTCATATAATGCCTGTTTTTGAGTAAGAACAAGACTCTGTCCTGAGGCGAATCCAAATGTGTATTTGTTAGGTGTAAGAAAATCTACACCTTTTACATCGTACGTGAAGTCCTTCGACCCTTTCCCAATTTTTGGCTTTTCTTCTGTCAGGGTTAACCTCTCCTCAAATGTCCTCAGCATCTCCCCATCGCATAAAAATATTTGAAGCTCTCATTTGTAACATCATATAAAATTACGAATGTTCATCTGAAAAAAAAAATAATGTTATGTACATTTTTCTCTACAACTGTGGATCATTGTTTGATTTTGGTATTGATATTTTTGTTTCATAATCTTTCTCAAATTAAAAATACATAATTAGATCAAGCTTCAAAGTAACAGTATACCTGCAACAACATTATTTAACCAGAAGTCTCTAACGAGACTGTAGCTCTCCTGGTTGTTTTTTTTTTTATTCACTCATTGACAAGTCAGTAAGATACATACACATAAATATCAATTTCCATTTTTTTTAACCAAAGACCATAGGGAGCTGGCGATCTAACAAATTAAAAGTAGCACATGAAATAACAAATCTATTAGACTGCAACAAGAATATCACTCATATAATTTTTAATATTCGAGATAAAGGATTTCAAAAAATAATGCCATACCCATTTTCCAAGATCCTAGGGGCCAGGGGCTGCTAGCTCAAATGAACTATCAATGATACAATAAGATAAGACTACAGATCCATTATATTGCATAAACAAGTAAGTTTCCATCATTAATAGCTTTAGAGGAGTTGAGAGCACAACTATATACTGGAAAATGTCCACACCCGTTTTCTAAAACCCTGGGGGTCAGGGGCTCAAATAAAATATCAGGTGCACAACTAGACCACAGACCCATCATATTGCAAAAAAGTATTAAGTCTCCGTCATTAATAGTGTCAGAGGAGTTGCGAGCACAAGATTGCAAAGAGTTATAGAGGAGAAAATGACCACACCAAATTTTCGAAGACCCTTGGGGTCAGGGGCTCAAAAAAAATATCAGGTGCATAACTAGACCACAGACCCATCATATTGCATAAATGATTAAGTCTCCATCATTTAAAGTGTCAGAGGAGTTGCGAGCACAAGATAACATAGAATTATAAAGGAGAAAATGACCATACCCGTTTTCTAAGACCCTGGGGGTCAGGGGCTCAAACAAAATATCAGATGCACATTTAGACCACAGACCAATCATATTGCAAAAAGAATTAAGTCTCCATCATTCATAGTGTCATAGGAGTTGCGAGCACAAGATTGCATAGAGTTTTAAAGGAGAAAATGACCACAACCATTTTTTAAGACCCTGGGGGTCAGGCGCTCAAACAAAATATTAGGTGCACAACTAGACCACAGACCCATCATATTGGAAAATGAATTAAGTCTCCATCATTATAGTGTCATAGGAGTTGCGAGCACAAGATTACATAGAGTTATAAAAGAGAAAATGACCACACCCATTTCTAAGACCCTGGGGGTCAGGGGCTCAAACAAAATATCAGGTGCACAACTAGACCAAAGACTCATCATATCGCAAAAAGAATTAAGTCCCCATCATTTATAGTGTCAGAGGAGTTGCGAGCACAAGTTTACATAAATTTTCATAACCACGCCCATTTTCTAAGACCCTGGGGGTCAGGAGCTGAAAGCAATGTTAGGTGCACAACTAGACCACATACCAAGTATAATGCAAAAAGAATTAATTTTCTATCACCTATGGTTTGAGAGGAGTTGCGAGCACAAGAATTGTTTACGGACGCCGGACGACGGGGTATCGCATAAGCTCGACTGGTCTGAGACCAGTAGAGCTAAAAATTAGGTCATGTTAATATATACCTGAATTGTATGCTAATAGAGGTTCAAACGTGAAGAAACGAGATGTCACACTACCTAATTTGCATGTCATGCATACCATGCCTATCATAAATAAGTCAACATTCCATGTCAGTATGTTTGAATTAATATATACTTTTATTGTTTAATCATGACAATTATGGAAAATGTTACTGACATACCTCATATTGACTAATATATCTCCCGAAAACATAAACTTTCCATTGGCATTCCACGACATTTCCAACGTGTTCGGTGTAAATATTTTCTACGTGCTCGAACCCGTAAATTTTTTGTCTTTTATACAGTGTTAAATTGTGGCTAAAAATAAAAAGAAATATCTGCTTTTTGTACAGTTTCTTTGACAGTTTTTGAAATATTTTAAGGATTCTTGTTTTTGATGTCCTTAGCGCCATCATTTTGTATTTTTAGTTCCACTGCTCCAAAACCAGTCGAGCTTATGCGATACCCCGTCGTCCGTCCGTCCGTAAACAATTCTTGTGCTTGTAACTCCTCTAAAACCATAGGAGATAGAAAGGTAATTCTTTTTGCACCCTACTTGGTATGTGGTCTAGTTGTGCACCTGACATTTGGTTTCAGCCCCTGACCCCCAGGGTCTTAGAAAATTGGCGTGGTCAATAAATTATATGTAATCTTGTGCTTGCAACTCCACTGACACTATAAATGATGGAGACTTAATTCTTTTTGCAATATGATGGGTCTGTGGTGTAGTTGTGCACCTGATATTTTGTTTGAGCCCCTGACCCCCAGGGTCTTAGAAAATGGGTGTGGTCATTTTAACTATATAACTCTATGTAATCTTGTGCTCGCAACTCCTCTGACACTATAAATGATGGAGACTTAATTCTTTTTGCAATATGATGGGTCTGTGGTGTAGTTGTGCACCTGATATTTTGTTTGAGCCCCTGACCCCCAGGGTATTAGAAAATTGGTGTGGTCATTTTACCTATATAACTCTATGTAATCTTGTGCTCGCAACTCCTCTGACACTATAAATGATGGAGACTTAATTCTTTTTGCAATATGATGGGTCTGTGGTGTAGTTGTGCACCTGATATTTTGTTTGAGCCCCTGACCCCCAGGGTCTTAGAAAATGGGTGTGGTCATTTTCACCTATATAACTCTATGTAATCTTGTGCTCGCAACTCCTCTAACACTATAAATGATGGAGACTTAATTCTTTTTGCAATATGATGGGTCTGTGGTGTAGTTGTGCACCCTATATTTTGTTTGAGTCCCTGACCCCCAGGGTCTTAGAAAATGGGTGTGGTAATTTTTACCTATATAACTCTTTGCAATCTTGTGATCACTACTTCTCTAACATTATAAATGATGGAGACTTAATTCTTTTTGCAATATGATTGGTCTGTGGTCTAGTTGTGCACCTGATATTTTGTTTGAGCTCCTGACCCCCAGGGTCTTCACCTATATAACTATGTAATCTTGTGCTCGCAACTCCACAGACACTATAATTGATGGAGACTTAATTCTTTTTGCAATATGATGGGTCTGTGGTCTAGTTGCGATTCTGATATTTTATTTGAGCTCCTGACCCCCAGGGTCTTAGAAAATGGATGTGGTCATTTTCTCATATATAACTCTTTGAAACTTTTTTTTTGTTTCATTGAGCTAGCAGCCCCTGGCGACTAGGATATTGAAAAATGTTCATGGCATTCTTTTTTGAAATATCTTATCTGGGATATTATGAATTCCATGAGTGATATTCTAGTTGCAGTCTAATGGATATGTTGTTTTGTTGTGCAATGCTCCTTAGAATTTGTTAAAGCGCCTGCTTCCTTATAATGGTCTTTGGTTTAAAAGAAAGGAAATTGATCTTTTAAAACAAAACAACCAGGAGAGCTACAGTCTCGTCAGAGACTTCTGGTTATTAGTTCACCTGAGCGAAGCTCAAGTGAGCTTTTGTCATAGCGCGTCGTCCGTCCGTCCGGTGTAAACTTTTAATATTTTCGACATCTCCTCTGCAACCGCTGCACCGAATTTCACGAAACTTCACAGGAAGCAAAAACTCAATGCCCTCACCAAGTTTGTGTTTTTCGAGCCGATCTGATATCCAAGATGGCCACCCCAGGCTCTGATTGGCTGACACTTTTTCGACTTCTCTGAAACCGCTTCACAGTATATCTCGAAACTTCACAGGAAGCAAGAGCTCAATGCCCTCTATCAAGTTTGTGTTTTTCGAGAGGATCGGAAATCCAAGATGGCCGCCACAAGCTCTGATTGGCTGACACATTTTCGACTTCTCCTCTGAAACCGCTGCACAGAATTTCATGAAACTTCACAGGAAGCAAGCACTCAATACCCTCTACCAAGTGTGTGTTTTTTGAGCCGATCTGAAATCCAAGATGGCCGCCACAGGCTCTAATTGGCTGAAGAATTTTCGACTACTCTGAAACTGTTGCACAGAATTTCTGGAAACTTCACAGGAAGCAAGTACTCGATCGGAAATCCAAGATGGCCGCCACAGGCTCTGATAGGCCGACACATTTTCTACTTCTCCTCTGAAACTGTTACACAGAATTTCTTGAAACTTCATAGGAAGCAAATACTTAATGCCCTCTACCAAGTTTGTGTTTTTCGAGCTGATCGGAAATCCAAGATGGCCACCACAAGCTCTGATTGGCTGACACATTTTCGACTTCTCTTCTGAAACCGCTGCACAGAATTTCATGAAACTTCACAGGAAGCAAGAACTCAATGCCCTCTACCAAATTTGTGTTTTTCGAGCCGATCGGAAATCCAAGATGGCCGCCACAGGCCCTGATTGGCTGACACATTTTCGACTTCACTTCTGACAGACAGACAGACAGATCCCCCCGTGGGTGATACCATCTTAAAAAATCTTTTTCTCAAGAACCATTGCATGGATTGAAAAACTAAATACAGCTGAGTGATCTACATAGATGTATTATTCATATTTGTAATTTTGGTTAAAAACTGGAAAACTTAATTTTTTAGGTGTTTTTGACTTCTTTTTGGACTTTTTCATTTTCATTCAAATTACTGGAATTTTTTGTACGTACATAAACATTTTTTATGATATGACCTTGCCCATGACCTTTGAACAACATTGAACAATTTGAATGCAGCTTTGTAGACTGTTTGATGTATGTTTATGAAACTTGTATGAATAATCCATGGTCTTCTACAAGTGTTTATGTTTTATTAATTATGAAATCAACTTGATGGATTCGGCATGGCTGAATTGTTTCAGTGACACAATCAATGCATTTGCAATTGTCCAGAAGTATGTTTTAATAATCTCTATAGGTTTTTATTCAATTCCGAGTTTTGTTTTTTTTTTTATGAAAGTGCATCTGTTTGTAGCTCTTATGGTGTAGACCAGTGGAATTCATACGTTACCTTACGGCCTTCCTACTGGCCATCTGTCTGGAAACAATTTCTTGGTCATGCATTTTCTGTGCAAATACACATCCCAGACGTCTAATTTATGGTCTTGTTTTGATAGTCACATGGTCTAATTGTGCATATTTTGATCCAGTCTGCACCCAATGGGAGCTTGTACAAAAAAGTTTTGTTCAAATTAAACATGTGGGTAATGTTTTACAATCCTCTTTTCGATAGCTTTCTGTTTAGATACGTTAGATTTTACTATCTTTTATCATTTACCAATTGTTATGATCATTGGCCTTGAATTCATATAATATAAGCTATATACTTTTTTTAATGACCTTAAGGTTTCTTTTTCTTGCTAAATGGAAGTATGCTACCATATCCCAAATAATACATCTCTAAGTGAGTAGCAAATTATAAAAAAAAAACCATCTCTTTTTTGTTTTGATAGCAAAAGCCCCAGGAAAGAGCAAAGCGTTTCCTTATAAAAGAGTCCGGAGTGGAGAGGTAGTGGTTGGGGGACTCCCACAAGAGGTACTACCTCTCCAGCCACCTTCTCATTGTGGAGAGGAAAAGCTGCAGCTGCTCCGAGCAGTGAATAGTATTACCATCGGTAAAGAAGCTATTTTATTTTAGCTTATATGAAATAATTGTCATTTTAAAGCCATCCAGTGGAAAATGAGCTTGCTTACATACATCGCCTTTTTATACACTAAACAAAGTTGTATGCACTGTACATTATCTTTAATTCACAAGTGATTTATTTTCCCGATATGCATGATTTTGATAACTTCGCAGATAGAAAATGCTACAAATATAAATTTAAGACATAAAATCATCTAAGAATGAAGCACTTTTGAATATAAAACACCACACAACAGTAACTGGTATTTGAATTATGAAATAAAAATGCCACAAATAAAAGACAGTTTACAACATTATGATATGACACAGGCATCTGTCCAAAGGCAATGTTGTTAATTGTAAACAACAAAAAGTCACCTTGTAAATGTCATGTCAGACGTATTTTACAGTATAACCGTTGATCCTTGTTACTGGTTGAGAATTGAATTCGATTTTTTTTATCATAGTGTTGTTGTTGTTTTTTTGTTAACTATTTCTGTTATGTTTACTGGAAACATTTTTAAATGCTGAAAATTGTGAATCGTATAAACTCAGATTCCATAAAAAACTCCAATCCTTTAAATCATATTGTCTGCTTTGAACTTACAGAGGAACGGAGCGTGGGAGCTTCAGTGGAAGAAGCTGAAGTCCATGTAGCTGAAATGCATGCAGCTGAAAATCCTTGAGGTAGCCCCCAATATTGACCTGGGAGTTTTAGAAGGGCTCATTGTGGAAGCAAGTGGGTGTAAACTATTATTCTCACCAAAGTCACTGTGCAAATGCATGCTTTATATAACGTATGCCTTTAAGTTTATAAAAGATATGACACCCAAACTCACAAAGGACAGTGTTTACCACTGAATAACTACAACACATGTGTGGTTTGGAAACAGTAAGAAAAAATGTAGGTTAATCTAGCCCCTTGGCTTTGCTAGCCATACTTTACCTATAAATATCTTTCGAGCACTTGTATTCTTGTATGCAATTATACGGGAAGGTCACACATCTTATCATGTGATATATATTTACTGTGTGAAGTAATTCTTTATTCTGTTTAGATCTATTACAGCACATATGCAACTTTAACATGCCAGCATTAAGATGTTCTTTGTTTTCTGAAATTCTCAAGTATCTCTCAAAGGATGTTCAAAGGATGTTCCTTGCTCCAAGCTACTGCGGATGACACATTTGTAAGATTGTTTTATAGTAATATATATATTTTTTATTGTTCTAGACGACGTCTCAGGGGAAGAGCATGACATCGTTGAAATGACAAATATGGATAATGACCATATCCCTGTTTACAGCACAAAATCGATAATTCAGAAAATCAGAAACCGAAGGCATACAAAATCAGGATAAAACAGGAACCAAAGCAAACAAACAAAAACCTCCACCATATGAAAAGAAGCGAACTCCCGATATGAGAGTGAGACAAGGTGCCCAGGAAGAGTAAGCATCTCCTGCTTGCATGCAACACCCGTCGCTTCAATTCGGTAGAACTGTCACATCCGGTTACTTCGATTTTGGAAGATATAGAGTACAATCTTTGGTTGGATGGTTCAAATGGTCTATGACAGAATATCATCCACCATTCTGGATAGTGGGACATCATAGTGTATGACGAGTTCCCCATATCGACCGTAGAACTTCCTCAGTGACGATGTTAGTCGGTCACAAACATATCCCTGACTGAGAAGCTTATCTGAAAGACGCCTAGCTCTCAGAACAAAATCCGTATATTTGGTACTTGCTCTGGCATAGCGTATCAACTGAGATATGAACACGCCATAAGCAGGCGATGAAGGGATGTTGATACTCAGAAAAGGAAATGAGTTAAAGAAGATCCTGACGATAATCTCAACAGCACTCACAATAGAGCACCAAAGTTCGTAATGCTGAAATTGAAGTCGTCACGTTTGTCATAGAGTGAGGTGTTCATGTGACCATCAGTGTCGTAGGACAACATTATGTCCAAATAGGATGCTGAATTATTTGTCTGTACTTTCTTTGACTTCAAGCTCCGATGGATAGATACTGCTCAGGTAATCCGCGAATTTTGGATTGTTGATGGACAACACATCGTCTATGTATCTGTAAGTGAAGTTGAAGTCAGAAGCTGAGTATCTTTTCCCTTCAGAGACCAAAACTTGAATGAATTCAGCTTCGTACGAGTAAAGGAAAATGTCGGCAAGGAGTGGGGCACAATTGGTCCCCATTGGAATTCCGACAATTTGCTGGAAGACCTTTCCTCCAAACACCACAAAAATGTTGTCGATCAGAAAGTTTAACATCTGAATAATGTCTGTTTCAGTGTACTTATTTTCAGAATCTTACTTTTCTTTTGAAAAGTAGGTTTTGTCATAGTTAACAACAATAAATTTGTATTTGCGATTACCGTTCTTACTTGTAAACGCATTACTTATAATTTTTGCGAGTCTTTTTTTCAATTTAGTGTGGAATTGTAGTGTAAAGTGTCGAAAAATCAAAGGCTTTGATCGAATGGACTCTACTAAAATGAGTGGATTTCAGATGTTCTTAAAGTTCCTTCGAATTCTTTAAAATCCATATCTGGTTGATACCACTGCGAGAATATACTGTCGAACAATATTTTTGTAGCCCAGATTTGATTTTAGATACAACTTTGGTGAGTAAGATCGATACAGATTTGGTAGAACATCTTGAGGAAGCAGCGATGAAACGTTGTTTGTACGGATTCTTATGCATTTTAGGTATGCAGTATAAGTATGGTAAATCTAAATCTAAATTGGTAGTGTCGAAGCCAAAGGAAGCAAGAGCTGATTTGTGGTTATCTATTATTTCACAGGCAGAAAGGTTTGTTGGGGTGTAAGTGGGATTTCCAGGTGTCGAATTTAAACCCAACTCTTTAACTAGACTGTCGAAATAGTACTTTTTGCAAGTAAATGTGTAATTATTTGAGGCTTTGTCCGCTGGTGTGATGACATAATGTTCTTGGAGGTAGGTAAGTTCTGTGATAACATCAGGGTCTTTAAATATAGACACAAATCTGGTGTTCACAGTTGATTTTAATCGGTTAATTCTAGATAAAAGTAACCCTTTAATTGATTTTATCCATTCGGAAATGGTGTCGAGCTGTACATCCTCTTTCTTTGCCCATCGTCTTGCATATTCCTCACAAGAGTCCATGATAATTTTGACATTTTTGTTCCATGTAAAGGACATACTTTCTCTGTATTTGGGACCCTTTTTTAACAATTCTCTCAACTTGTCGTTCTTGACTATACTAAGGTCACCAGTAATAACGTGTCCACAAGGAGAGTAGTTGAAATCCGATGAAGAACATTCGCAGGGAAGTGGATGTAGTGAGGGATTACTTAAATCAATACACTGCAGGAATCGTTTGTAATTGCAAATTTTAGATGCAACTGTTGGTGTGTAGCTATAGGATATACAAGGAGTATCTTTTCTTTTGAAATATGGTGGGATTTTTTCTTTGACAGTTTTGTGATTCAAAATTTGACCAAGATTCAAGTTATCAATACCTTTGTTTGCAAATCTTACTTTAATGAAAGGGCGGTTTGTTTTCTCCTCTGATTTATCTGATCTAACTGCTTGAAATAAACGAAAAGTAGAAATGTCCAAGATGACTCCTTGTAGTCTGTATTCTGGGGAACGTGTATCGGTATATGCGAGGTCCTTCGTATAATCGTAGATTTCGTGTAACTTCCGTAAAGGAACAGAGTATAATTTGGTACGAATATAATGCAGGCCTAGAGGCTCATTCAAAAATGGAACCAAATCATCGAAGGAGAAACTATGTATCTCAGGCCTATTATATTTTCGAATGCCATGACTTCGAGGTCTTCTTTGTTATCTGTTGAATAAGCTAGTCACATTTACCGATTGACAACCGGGACTTGTTAAGTTTCCTGTAGTGCTGATGTTATCGTTGCACCCATAGGGCGCTGCAGTGTTAAGATTTTTTATCCAGAACTCTTCTCTATTGCGACGGAAAGGTGTGCTCAAATTGGGATTGTTTGTGGGGTGATATATTTTTTCCAGGATTTTGACTCTCATAGATAATACAGAATGATCCGCCTGGTCAAAATGTCGATAAAGGAGTTGACTTCCTTTATTATTTATTTTTGACCGGTGTCCTGATATTCTTTTTCGGAGCTGACCTTTGGTTTCACCCACATAAATCAATCCACAAAGTGAGCACTCTTTTCCGTACACAACATTAGATGTCATGCAGTTAAGGTTTTCAAAACTATGCGTGTTAAATGTTTGTTTTGTGAGATTACTTTAGAATGAAGTGTCTGTTATTAGGATGTTATAAGTTTTGCAGTTCTTCATGCCGCACTTAGAAATTGAGCAATCGCTTGGAGAAAATTGGTGCTCTTTTAGTATATCGACCACTTCAATCTTACAGGGCTTGATTTTAATATAACCATCTGCATGTTTATACCAAAACTCATGGTTGTTACTTACAAATGTTTCATCTCTAATGTCGTGTAAAGTAATTCTTGGGACACCTAAGTTACCTGTTGCGTATGTGTCCGTAGACGCAACAGGTTAGGGCCTTTTTATAGTGGGCGACGCCCCAAAAAAGTGCTGTTTATGTGGAACCCAAATATATGCATCCCTGCTTAGTATGATACCTAAATATGGTTCATAGCATAATTGTGCATGTGTCTTTGTTGATCATCCTACTTGTTGGTATCCTTCCCATACAGTCAAACATCTTTAACTGAAATCAAAAATTCACATTGAAATACTGCGAGTTCAAGGTTATGTGACATGTTTATACATTTGTAATTGCTTGTAGACCAGTATTGCAACCTTGCATTTATTTGTACGAAATTGATGTCATTAATTTAATTTGGTATACTAAGTGCAATATGGTAATTTACACATCTTCAGTGATTATTCATTTGTGTCACTAAAGCACTGTTTGAACTATTGGTCTGCTATTATAGATCCAATAAAAGGGCCGTAAATTATCAATTAATACAAATAAACTAACGTATTTATTCATGTTTTCAATAAAAAACAAAACGCAAATATCAATTTGCCGACTAGCCCGTAGTACGAATAGGCTGACGACGTATATTATCAACAAATGTAAACGTCTTCAAATTGAATAGCATCATTTAAGAACAAATAAATTGGCAACGTGGACCAGACATGCACGTTTCGGGTACTTAACCCTCATCAGTGATCCTAAATCCTAAATCTAAACAATGTAATATGCCAAAAAGTATGAAAGTTACTATGTCGAAAAAGGGTACCGAAAGACGTAGCAGGATGGGTGGGATATGATGCTACAGGACCCACTTTTTAGAAATTTTGATAACAGAAATTTAGATTGCGTTGAAGAAACGATCAACCGAAATTGATCGAACTTGGCTACATGTGCCCTCGGGGACTCTTGGTCCACCAGCAGTGACACTCACCAAGTGGTATAAATGTAAACGTCTTCAAATTAATAGCATCATTTAAGAACAAATAAATTGGCAACGTGGACCAGACATGCACGTTTCGTGTACTTAACCCTCATCAGTGATCTTAAATCCTAAATCTAAACAATGTAATATGCCAAAAAGTATGAAAGTTACTATGTCGAAAAAGGGTACCGAAAGACGTAGCAGGATGGGTGGGATATGATGCTACAGGACCCACTTTTTAGAAATTTCAAAATGTATCATATAACAATAATATGCGTCTCATCACAATATATTTCTCTTACAAGCAATATGCTTAAACAATATCAAATCTGATAATTATATATGAAAACCCAGGGGAAAAACAGAGATAGAAAACCTTAGAGATTTTTGGAAAAAAATTATTCTCTGAAAACTGGGTAGTCATACACGTAGAAAAACAAGATTATGATACCTTATTTGACCTTAAATAAAACGAACTTTACTTTGTGAGTTACGGCTAGAGAATGACCACATTATACACCTAAGCGCTTACCAGAGCGCTTACCTGGAACGTTCCATTTAAAACAATTTCATTGGTTAATATCAACCAATCACATTCTTTACATAAAACACTCTCCAATACAACATTTTCTCGCTATACTTCGAACCGCGAGAAAATATAATTTATGTATTTTCATTGAAGTTGAGTGTACCAAGAAGACAAAGAAAAAGAATATCAAAGGTACATACATTAAATACATATCGATGGGGTGCGAGGTTTGATGTTTATAGCAATATATCTCTTCTGTTATTACCCCAGCGAAATGCATTGTGGATGGGTATAGTAACGCTACGGTGGTTCTGTCAGTCAGTCCGTCCATCAGTGTGTCACACCTCGACGCAGTTGAAACGAATGGCTCAGTGCATCTTGATCAAACCAGATACTCTTACTGCTCATGATGAGAGGCTGATACCAATTGATTTTCAAGGTCAAAGGTCACAATGGATAAATTTTGTGGTTACCAGGATGCTTCACTTTACAGTGCTCTTGTTTGAAGAAATGAAAGCATTTGCCAAATTTCTTCGACCCACTCGAAGCACTGCGAGCTGCTGCGAACAAAAGGAACGATCAAGAACAGTGCCCTGGAGTAGGACAAGCTAGAGTAGCTCTAGAGCTACTCAATCTGCACCCGCTTCAGAAGTGGTGCAGCAATACTACTGTAGATTTGTGCTGTGTGTCACTCTAGTCATTCAAAACAACCATTATAATGGAGAATATCATGTACAAGAAAGGAGGGGATCTCCAACAACACTAGGTTGCAACACCCACAGCAAAATCCCAAAACACCCATGCAAAAAACACAGAACAGATACCCACAGAAAGAGACGCAAAAGGGACAAGGAACACCAACTCACAACATAGAAACATAAAAGACTACACATAAACCAACGAGACCAATGGGCAACCGGTGCCGACTTAGGACGGCCATCTGCCAAGTAAATAGCAGACGGTGTGGTTATCCTGGATTACGTGCACACAACCCTCTCACTTCTCCAGTTACCTAGAGGTCTCGAAGAACGTACAAATGTGGTGTAAAACAACCTCTTCACTGTAAGATGACGTCACACAAACAAGACCGCGAAACGCAGAGGCCCCAGAGACAGATGAATATGTAAATGGATATAAAAAGAGGGCATGCGTAATACAGTCCGTGCTCTGCCGGCTGTAGCGAGCTCATGTATGTAATCACCCGAGGAGTCCGACTGACATTCAGAGAGGACAGGTGGTCGGGGCCCTGTCTTCTCTAAAGAGGTTTGGACAGGGCCCGTCATGGAGTCCCGTCGTCACAGTCAGTCAGAATGCAAGTCTTAAGAATGCGCTCGTACAAGACTGTATATTGGTCAAGTACCAAGCTTAGTGTCCGTCTGGTGACATTAGGATCATATCCACGGGATAAAAGGCGTTTGATGACTCTGACGCATTTTCGTACACTCATTTTATGCATTTTAATTTAACTACCACATAATGGGTAATTTATGCTGCTGGAAACTTGGCATTTGGTTCTGAAAATGAATCATCTTTATTCATGCGTTTTAATTTTTGCTATTCTGTTCAATGTTAAAGTCGACAACAATTGCTTAGCAAACTACTAAATACAATGTCATTCAATACTTAAACAAGAGTTGTATGTTTTAATGATAGATAATAGTTTTAAATGGGTTGTATTAATGTCACTTTAATTCAAAATTCGTCCAACTCTGACAGCTTGAATTAGTCAAAAACTGACATACGTAATGAAGGATGTAAGGAATAATTATCTACAAACATGTAAAGATACTGATCTTAATAACTGCATATTCGTCAAACGTACCTCATTTTCAATGGAAAAAAAGGAAGAGTGGTATGAATTTTGTTTCCCTAGAAGAAATGTTAAACTGAGTAATTAACTAATACAGAGTTGGATTTTTTTTTGTGATTTTAATTTTTGCACATTCTAATGAACCTCAAAGAATCACAAAAAATTGACAACCATAGTAATACCCATTATACGGTAATTGAACTTTGAATTTCATTTCTTGATGTTGCCATGCAGGCTGTGCCAATAACATTGGTCCGTCGGTCCTGACAGGCAAAATTACGTTCGAACCGGTACTTTTCTCGCAATAGACGGTCCGAATAACCGATGCCTTACAAGTGTACTCAAATGTTCCGGACTAGGTTATTTATAATATTCGGTCCGTCATCCGGAATTAAGCACACTTTTTAAAACGTTTTACAATTGTTATTTTAAAGAAAGCGTTTACGGGAATGTGATTAACAACTAGTCAGACTGGTTATTCGAACCGATGTTGGCGAATTTGAAATATGTATAAGGGGCTATTCCCGGGAAGCCTTCGAAGCGTAAATCTCTGAAGAGCAACTCTATGATCTGGATATATATGCTATAGACTTATTTTATGGAAAAGAAAATGAAGTGGATGAATTGTTTGAATGTTTCATTAATGAAAGTGAAAACTCGTAGAAAATTGATGAATTCGCAAGGGAAGAATAAATCTTGGGACTGATTTTTGCATGTTTTTTTTTCGGACAGACAGATTTTGTTTCGGATTTATGTGTTCCTTTGGCCTATGTGAGCTGAAAGTTTTTGGCACAGCCTGGGATATGTATTCCGCCTTTCTCATCTCTCTTCAGTATGAGGCAAAAAATAATGACAATGGCAAAAACAGAGATAATAATACATGATAATACTATTGGCAAAGTTTGGCAAAGGAGCTGTTAAGATAAGGCGTAAAATCAGCCCTGAAAAGTGGAATTTTGAAAATTGAAATTTCAAGAACCTTTTTTGGTAAAATGTATACATATACGGCATCCCATCAGAATATGAAGTTATTTCTTATCTGTTTTGCATAATATTGCTAATTTTGGGGTCAAAACTTATCTTTTTCTCATAGAAATCAATAGAAAACGGAAAAGTTTTATTGAACATTGTTCCCCCCGGATATACAGAAAGCCACTTTTACTGGAGATGTGTATCCATGATACAATTTTTTTGGCAAAGTGGGGTTCTGTATCTCCGGGGGGAACACTACCCCAGAGACGAAAAACTAAAAATGGAAAGGGGGTGCATTTTTAAGAATCGATCTTTTTGACCATTAAATATAGCACATTTGACTATTTTTTCCTCATTAATCCATCAAACATTGTGTACTCAATATGATTGAATGAAAGATACAAGATTTAGGAACGAAATAAGCAAGAGTGGTGTTCATTTCTCCGTCAATGTGTATTTCGCGCTACAAGGCTTACATTGTAGCCATTGAATGAAGAATAAGACCGTATTTTAAGTTCCGGATTTCATTATTTACCGATTAAAGGAGGTAGAACGTTCGAAATATATTTCTGATACACAATGTAGACATATTTGATGGTTTTAGCTTATATTTATCCATTTTAGACAAAATATTCAAAAATGTATACGTTTTTTGTCCATATTATCGGATTTTCTATCCGAGCATCCCTACCTCTTTCGACCTTAATTTTACAACCTTAAGAGTTCCTTAACATAATGTAAAACATGTAAAAGTTCTGCAAATACATTATATTTCAATAATGATTCATATTTTTCTGTATACGATTCGCCATGCGCAAGAAATAAGTCATGAGATTCAGGGCTAAATACGGCCCTTATCTTAACAGCTCCTTAATGGTGATAAATTGTGCTTTGATCGTAAAATGTTGCACGATTACCTATGAATCGTCGTGCAACAGTCTCATGGTCGCAAAACACTCGCATATATAGCTGCGATTCATCTGGCGACCTCTAAAAATCGTGCAACACTGAAATTCTGTATATCTGATAATCTCCCGACTCCTCGAGGTCGAAGCTATATATTTACTATATATTTAGCAACAATATTTTATTGTATGGCAAAATAAAATCATTTTTTTGAAATGTATGCCGCTGATATAAGAAAAACAGGTCACTGAAATGTCCTTACCTCTCCATTCCACCATTTTGTTTTCACTCTGCCCGCTCAAAATTCCGCGGGCAACTTGGCTCACTTTTTTTCGCCCGCCGGCTTATTCTTTACATGAAACAAGTGCGTTGCCCGATCAAAATCAAGCCGCCGGCTGAACCCGGGTCATGAAACAAGTTCCACCATTCTTATTCAACGAGTAAGAGCACGAAATTGGACCTCCCACAAAAAAAAAAATATATGGGTATGAAATGTAATGGGAGAGGGGGAAGGGAGCATTGAGTAAAATAGTTTGCCCCGTATACACAAATGACAAAAAAAAAAAGAAAGAAAAAAAATTAAATATATTATTCGCAAGGGGGAATTCCCTTACGAGTTTCCTGTAGTTATTGTTGAAAAGAAGTCAAAACAAAAGATCACTCTAGAAATATTTATTCTGACCATTCCCGAAATTGTCACTTTTGTACTTTCGGACGTAAATACATGAACGCGCGCATGACTGACTCCGCACAGATAGAGTCTAAGTGTCATAATCGATCGATATTACGGGGTAACAAGGGGTCAATAATAAGAACTGACATCTTGATGAATTAAAATGACTTGCTCCTCGACTCATATTTTAAAATAATTGTTAAATAATTTCTATAACCTGTTGATACGGACATATCTTACATGATAAATTTAGCTGTTTTAAAAGAATTTATATGTAAATATATCTAGACATATTAAAAAAATTATCATAGCATATTGTTTTATAATTAGCGTGATAAAGAGAATAAATAATCGTTTAAAAATATTGTAATATTCAGATTTTATGCCTACGTTTGCAAGCGTTCTAATTAAGACTGCATAAAGCCCCGCCCAAAACGAGTCTGGAGGCGAACATTGAAAGCGAACTGAAGGCGGAATTTGAAAGAGAAACGTAAGCGGAATCGTAAGAGAAAAGTAACAGAACACGGAGGCGAATCGAAACGGGAATTGAAGGAAAAATATATTCTTTCGAGTTCGCTTTCAGGGTTCTCTTTTATTTAACCTTACAAATTCCTCTTCCCTTTCTCCTTTCACCCTGCAAATTTCTCCTCTATTTTCCCTTGGACATTTCGCCTTGACAATTCCTCTTCTATTTTTTCGTCTTCATTTTACTTTCCAAAATTTCTGCTTCGTCTAACACAAATTCCTCCTTGAGGGGTAGACAGTTAACGTAATCGGGACTGTACTAAAACTGTGCGCCTCTTGTTACAGATTTATTTTTATACACTTATGAAAAAGAATTCATCCAAAATCTTCAAAAGCAAAAAAAATTTGATGATATGAAATGTTTTAATAATACTTCTGGGTATCTGGATCATATTCTAACCATTGACACTCCTGCTTTTGAATTATATAAGAATGAAATTTATCCACAAGAATTAACACTTAACAACGCACACGTTACAAATACAGAAGCAACGTTTTTGGACCTAAATATCAAAATTGTAAACGGAAAGATTCATACAAGTGTATATGACAAAAGGGATGATTTTGGATTCAACATGGTAAATTTCCCCTTGACGGTGATGATCCAAAGATTACCGTCATACGGCATTTACATATCACAGCTCACCCGGTACGCTAGAGCATGTACTCATATTTTGGATTTTCACGATAGAAATTTACAAAATACAAAAAAAAAAAACACTTATAGGTCAAGGTTTCCGCTTACATGAACTAGTTAAGACAAAAATTACTTCTTTTAAAATTCGGATCTATACACGCAACATAGTACATTACTTTGGGTTTTAAACAACCTGTCCTTTAAGGTGATATGATAAACAAAATTAGAAGGATCAAAGGTAGGCAACATAACCATCGAAAATGCGTCAGAATCATCAAACGCCTTTTATGCCGTGGGTATGATCCTAATGTCACCAGACGGACACTTGGCTTGGTACTTGACCAATCTAGTCTTGTACAAGCACATTCTTAAAACTTGCACTCTGACTGACTGTGACGACGGGACTCCATGACGGACCCTGTCCAAACCTCTTTAGAGAAGACAGGGCCCAGACCACCTGTCCTCTCTGAATGTAAACGTCTTCAAATTGAATATGTCAGTCGGACTCCTCGGATGATAACATACATAAGCTCGCCACAGCCGGCAGAGCACGGACTGTATTATGCATGCCCTCTTTTTATATCCATTTACATATTCATCTGTGTTTCTGGGGCCTCTACGTTTCGCGGTCTTCTTTGTATGAGGAGGTTGTTTTACACCACAATTGGACGTTCTTCGATACCTCTTGGTAATTGGAGAAGTGAGAGGGTTGTGCGCATGTAATCCAGGATACCCCCACATCATTTGCTACCTGGTCCTACCTCTAGCTTGCTAGGGGTCCGTCGATGCTCCATTTGGTGCTCTTTTGTGAGTGTTGTTGAGATTATCGTCAGGATCTTCTTTAACTCAATTGCGTGACAAATGACCGTCCAAAGTCGGCACCGGTTGCCCGTTGGTCTCGTCGGTTTATGCGTAGTCTTTTGTGTTTGATGTTTACATGTCGTGTGTCTCTTTCCGTCTCGTGCTGTACTCGTCTTTCGTGTTTTTGCATCGGATGTTTGGTGTTTTGCTGTTGATGCAGCAACGGGGTTTTGTTGGAGATCTCCTTCTTTTCTGTATGTAATTAACGGTAACACCTTCTGGACACAGTGGACGAAAAGATGGGTTTCGAGAGCATTTTAAGAATACGCTGTCTTGATAATGTGTGCAAAACACTTTGTAGTGTAGAGACGGGGAAGAGAAGCAAAGCAGGTGGATTTGATGTCAAGACTAATTTTTATATTGATATATCGATTTATTACGGTGTTTATTCTCGCCATTTGAACTTTCAATGCGAGGTGTTTCGTCATGCGCATCATATTCCTGTCAATAATTAGAACTAATGAAACTTGTGATTAATCTTCAATATGTAAGAAATTATTTTCAAAATAAGAAGGGATGAAGACGTACCTGAAGTGAGTTAAATTTTGATAAAGTCAAAAGACAATCATGTTTTTCACTTGGCTTCCGCCGTTCTCTGTACACAATCATGTAATTAATATTGATATCAGACTGTCTTTGACAACGTGCCCTCTATCGCCATATCATCGTATATACATACTACCCGCGCCCATATTTTTTTATATTCTTTGTCTGTAATTAGGAGAAAAACAAGGCCCATTCATGATTAAAGACAACTAATTATATAACTGTTTTAATATATATTTTATGATTTACTTCAAAGGTATGTTATAACCGTTCATTATATCACATAATAATCTTTTTTATTTATAAATACGTTACTATTGATATTTATCTTCCGAACAATCCATTATATTTTGAAAAACAAAGTTAGGTTAATATGCTATAAGTTTTACCTTCATTGAAGAATTTAAAACTTCATATAAAAAACTTGCATATTAGTGATATTGTCTCCGTAAAAGTCTTTTTCTTGTTTCTGGTATAAAAAATTATATGAATCGGCTGTAAAATTCATGTAAACCATGCATCAACTGTTGAAAAGGAATGGTAGCCACAAAAAAATCAGAGCTTTCGGGAACAATAAGTTAAAGGGACAAAAGCAATATGATACCCTTACCAAGTACACCTTCAACAATTTCTGCAAGATGAAAGCAGAAAAGAAAGGAGTGACATGTCTATCCCAATTAGCTGACACATCAGCAAGTTTGGACGAATTTAGACAGCAGTGCGGAAGGTAAGCGTTAATGATTTTAAATAAAATGATGTATAGGAAGCAATACCAATGAGTTAAAGAAGATCCCGACGATAACCCCAACATCACCCACAATAGAGCACAAAATTAAACATCGACGGACCCCTAGCAAGCTAGAGGTGGGACCAGGTGCCCGGGAGGAGTAAGCATCCCCTGTTGGATAGCCGCACCCGCCGTCGATGTTTAGGAGGCATGGAAATGAAAATATATAAAATTCATGCACTGTCTGACGTTATGTCTATATAGAAAGTGCTATGGCGACAATGTCAGGGAAGTATATTCAAAACACTTACTGTCAAACCCCTCGCGGGGAACTTTTTACGAGCTCCACACGGCAAAGGGCATAAGTGTGACACAAATGAGTTAAAGAAGATCCCGACGATAACCCCAACAGCACCCACAATAGAGCACAAAAATTAGGATACAAATTAAAAACTCTTATGTGACATGCATGTACAGTACGCTTCCTAAGTCTCATTATGACCTGATAACACAGTTGAGCATACACATAGCATGTATTCTCAATCAGAGACAATATCCTGGCTCGTCAAGCCTATTTTGAGTTTATCAATACAAACATACTAAAAGTTAACAATAACAAAAAATGACAACTATTTTATGCATAAAGAATACAATTAAACATGATTTCTGTGTTGATAAACGGGACTTGTACTAAGAATCATTCATTACAGGAACAACGGTAATAAAATATTTGTGAAGGAAAATACGGTATTGTAATATTTTATTAGAGGAACTACGGTAATACGTTTTCTACTAGGGAAATTGGTTTTGAGATGCAAAAATACCTCCGATTCGTTCTATGAATAATTACCATCAAACCTGAACTCAAAACAGTATCTGATAGTTTAACACGAGTTAAAGAAGATCCTGACGATAATCAGAACAGCACTCACAATAAAGCACCATGTTGAACATCGACGGACCCCTAGCAAGCTAGAGGTGGGACCAGGTGCCCGGGGAGAGTAAGCATACCCTGTTGGCTAGCCGCACCCGCCGTCGATGTTTATGAAGCATGGAAATGAAAATATATAAAATTCATGCACTGTCTGACGTTATGTCTATATAAAAAGTGCTATGGCGACAATGTCAGGGAAGTATATTAAAAACACTTACTGTCAATCTAATATATATATATATATATATATATATATATATATATATATATATATATATATATATATAGAAAGATTCAGAAATGATTCATACCTTATTTCCCAAAACGTTTTCGCCACTAAGAAAAACAAGGCAAACACTGGTCACTTTGCTACAGTATGGATATTTGTTTTATTGGGGGTGTTTGTCTTGTTTTTCTTATTTTTAAAGGTGTTGTAAATATTTTTCATTTCATCTCACCTTTTATTTGCCCATTTTTCTCCAGTATCAGTTATTTTTCATTAGGAACTTAAATAATTTCAATAAATATTCCATGTTCGTAGTAATACCGTTTATCCGCTAGATGGCGGTCTAATTTCATTCATTTTTTCCTGCCATTCATTCCCTCGTTTTACTATATGATTCCTTTTTTAGCGATCATGTCTAAGCAGAATGGATGGTTTCCAAGTCCCCTTTTTTTGGTCTGCCTTACATTGTAACGTCCCTCTTCATTTTTTGACTGCCATGGTTTTATGACATGCCTTCCAGAGCATAGCCACATAACACCATTATTTTTTTTTTTTTTTTTTTTTATATAATTTTTTTCTTTTTTCCATTTTCATTTTTTTTTCTGAATGTATGTTCTGAGTGTCTCCTGAAGAAGGAGCCGAGGTGCTCTGAATATTTGAGGTGAATTAATTTAATGTTGCGAGTCTCTCGCACCATTTTTGTGCTCTTAATATCTTTTTTTCTGCGAGAGACATGCATTAGCCTTTAGGCCGATCCGACATTTTCTGAATACTAAACGTTGTTGTTTTTTTTTTCTGTGCTTTATATATATATATATATATTGTCTGAAACTCCCTCATAGGTACTTTTCTTTAGAACACTCTACTTTTTATCCTGGTTGGGGCGTTGGGCGGCCGGCATGTTCACAAAGGTACTTTTCAATAAAACACTCGCTGGCTGGGGTTGTTGAGCGGCTGGCGGGTGCAAATTATTTTGGTGGTGATGGATGACCTGTGGTTATTGATTCGCATGCCGGTTGCGCTGCTCTTCAATCGGGATAACCACTCCTGGGAGGACATGGAAGTTGTGCCCATAGACCATAACTCCAGTTGGACGACAGACCAGAGAGTGGCTAAGGAAAACTTTGGGCAGTATACCCTGATAACAAATGAACCAGATGGCTTGAATAAATGTTCTGACACTCTTCATACGAATTAAAAATTCTAATTTCCATTTTTGTACTAGGCCCTCATTTTGAAGTCCTTACTTGGTACGTTTATGAGATAGGTTCTGCTTGATATTCCCTCACGGGTACTTTTTCTTAACGCTCCCTATTTATTCTGATTGGATACGGAGGTCAATCGCCGAAACTAACGACGGTAGCTAGACTCGTTCTTTACACCTTATACTTTTTAATTTTTACAGTTTGTATTTTTAAACGAGTTAAAGAAGATCCTGACGATAATCTCAACAGCACTCACAATAGAGCACCAAATTGAGCATCGACGGACCCCTAGTAAGCTAGAGGTGGGACCAGGTGCCCGGGAGGAGTAAGCATCCCCTGTTGGCTAGCCGCACCCGCCGTCGATGTTCAAGCACGAAAATGAAAAGAATATAAAAAATACATGCACTGTCTGAGGCCACGTCTATATAGAAAGTGCTATGGCGACAATGTCAGGGGAAATATTCAAAACACTTACTGTCAAACCCCTCGCGGGGAACTTTTTTACGAGCTCCCTTATGTGGGCCTCTCGTGATATGACTTTCTATTCACACTGACTCGCGCGTTGTCAGTTCAGTGAGTATCTCTTTTCAGGACGGACGTGGTTTTAATTGGGGTTTTTTTTTTTTTCGTTTTATTTTACTTAGTCAATCGAGTCCCTTTTCTCATTATGGACGTTTATCTATAGTGGGGGGAGAGGTATTTTGTTTAATTTTACTCACTGGATATATTAAGATGTGTGATCAATCAGGGAGCATCTTTTCAGTTTTTTTTCTATTTTTGAACCTTTAGAAGTCTTGGACATGTTTCTATCGATCTGTCCGTCTAGACTTTTTGGCAGCGGGTGTTGCATGCGAACAGGAGACGCTGACTCTGCCTAGGCACCTGGTCTCGCCCCTCGCGGGGTCTGCTTCGGTTCATGGATTGAGAATATTACCTACCTGTGTACTAGTTATAGCCTTTCGAGCTTCAGTACAGTACAGGTTCTGACTAGCATGAGAGTGTGTGTATGCTTTTTTGTTTTTTTATGTACTTGTGTCCGATCGGAATGAGGGACGTACTGTCCCTTGTTCCGACTGTATATAGGTACATATTCGTGTATCCAGGCGGCTTAAGGGATGTAATGTCCCTTCCGCTGGGTTTAAACACGTTTAGTGTCGTGGTCGCTTGAACATTTCTTGTGCTTTTATATCTTTTTTTTTTTAAGCGACGTGCATTCGCCCTCTTTTGGGCTGATCCGACATTGTCTGAATAGTGAACGTGGTTGTTTTCACCTCTTTTGTGCTATATATATATATATATATATATATATATATAAAGAGCACAAAAGAGGTGCGAGAGACTCACGACATTAAATTAATTTACCTCAAATTTTCAGAGCACCTCGGCTCCTTCTTCAGGAGACACTCAGAACATACATTCAGAAAAAAAAAATGAAAAAGGAAAAGAGAAAAAATGATGAAAAAAAAGACAAAGAAAAATAATGGTGTTATGTGGCTATGCTCTGGAAGGCATGTCATAAAACCATGGCAGTCAAAAAATGAAGAGGGACGTTACAATGTGAGGCAGACAAATAAAAGGGGACGTGAAAACCATCCATTCTACTTAGACATGATCGCTAGGAAAGGAATCATAGAGTAAAACGAAGGAATGAATGGCAGGAAAAAATGAATGAAATTAGACCGCCATCTAGCGGATAAACGGTATTACTACGAACATGGAATATTTATTGAAATTATCTAAGTTCCTAAAGAAAAATAACGGATACTGGAGAAAAATGGGCAAATAAAAGGTGAGATGAAATGAAAAATACATACAACACCTTTAAAAGTAAGAAAAACAAGGCAAACACCCCCCAATAAAACATATATCCATACTGTAGCAAAGTGACCGGTGAACTGTACACGCGTGAGTCGGTATGAATAGAAAGTGGTATGACAAAAGGGGCGCTTTAAGGGGCAACCGAAAATAGGGAAAAATATATGGTTTTGAGACGAAGTCAAGCGCTCGTTCACAGTTTCGTCAATTGACCTCATCCAAACGGAAGAAATAGGGCGTGTTACAAAAAAGTACCCGTGAGGGAAGATCAAGCAGAACCTATCTCATAAACATAGTAATAGTCGATTTGATAGCCTTAGATGACATGTGGCCGACCTAGAAATGTCCTTTCCTATGAACTTTTTTTGATGATTCTTATCTATGGGATAGTACTGAACGATTCTAGCTTGGTTGCCACTCTGGCAACCTTGGGCAACTCTTTTTATCGGCAGAAATTCAAAATGGCCGCCAAATGCTTTCCACCAATATATGAAATTAAATTCTTTCTTTAAATTTTAAGTGTGGCACATCAAATCAGGGGTTTTGAGGGCCATCAAACCCATTCCCGGTGTCATTTTTACAATTTGAGTTCATTTTGGACTAAAAATTCAAGATGGCCGCAAAATTTCAACCTCATTATTACAATGTGAATATTTCAATCAAACGTTCGTGTAGCACATCTTATTTGTTGTTGCAATGGTCCTAGAATACATTCATTTTGCTGTTTTGGTTGTTTTCAGTTGACACATGCTTCTGGGACAACTGTGCTTATCGGGGGAAATTCAAAATGGCCGCCAAACGCCTTCCATCAATAGGTGAAATTTAATTCTTTCTGTAAATATTAAGTGTGGCACATCAAATCAGGGGTTTTGAGGGTCAACAAACTCATTTCAAATGTCATCTTGACATTTTGAGCTCATTCTAGGCTAAAATGTCAAGATGGCCGCCAAATTTCAACCTCATTATGTTACGACGTGTAGATTTCAATAAAATGTTCGTGTTACACATCTTATTTGTAGTTGCAATGATCCTTGGAAACTTGTATTTTGCTGTTTTGGTTGTTTCCAGTTCACATATACTTGTAGGACAACTTTTTTTCATCGGGGGAAATTCAAAATGTCCCCCTAATAGTCCCCTACCACTGAGTAAAATGTAATAATTTTCTAATAGATATCAAGTTTGGTAATCTATTCAGTGATTTTAAGGGCCACAAAATCCATACCTTGTGTCATAATGTTAATATGAGTTTATTTAAGGCTGAAAACTCCAAATGGCAGCCAAATTTCAGCTTCGATGCAAGAACATTTTTTTCAATTTAATTTTTTCAAAGAAAAAGTAAGGACAACTCATCATATTAGTAATTTGAGGGTCGTGGTATTCCCTCGCATGGATCTTGCTACGACATGAGCTTATACATGCTTATTTCAAGATAACCACCTTAGTTGGGAACTAGGAATTACACAAGTAAAAAATAAAGTTCCCCTATTGATCATGTTGATATAAGACCAGTTTGTTTGACGCAGGGTATTCTAGAGTAAGCAAGTAAACTCGAGGTAACTTGGCTATTTTGGCTCCTTTGACCATCATGGCAATTTTTTTACCTTTATAGTTTTTTTTTTCAATCGGCAAGAATGCAATAGAAAGTGTTTGGTGTTTCCTTTACAACAATCGGTGAAATTTATTTTTGAGTTGAGCTATCTACTATATTTATGTATAACGACAATGATGACATGTACCATTTCTCAATGAAATTCTTAATCTTGCATCTTTATCCTATTTATACTTAAAATGGAACTTCGTAAAATAATGTCTTCAAACGTGACAAAACAACATTAATTCTTTGTGCTTCTTTGAATCAACATTCATTGTCCGAAGCATGCATGTCAGGTGCATAGAATGTATTTTGGCTGTTCAATAGTAACAGGGTTAGCACTCTCCTTTTTCTTAATAAGGCCGGTCAGGTATGTAAATGAACTGGCCTTTCAAAATGTCTTCTGCTTTGATTACATCTTAGGCTAATTTTCACTTCTGGTTGGTGGTTCCCTCCGTTTTTCTCTACAGTGATTCAAAATTGAATCTGCGCTAGGAGTCTTCAACTGTGGAAAGATGAAATAGTACTACGTATATTTTGGCATGTTAAACTCGAGTGGGTGAATCTTGAAAGCAATTGTCTTGAATATCAGTGTTCCGTATAGTTTGAAGGTTGTTTCTACATCATACCTTAAAAAGGTTTTCATTCCAAATGTTTTCTTACAACACAGAGAGTATTTGGTTGAAGAGTAAGACGTATAGTCAGTGTGACCAGCTAGAAATGAATCTAGAACAAAACAAGGGCATAAGTCAAAAGAACTGCAGTGACAAGGAAAATGATCTATGTCAAGAATACAGATCATGCAGCAATCCTGGAACAACTTTTCTCCTTTGAATTCCTTTTGTAGACTTTCAAATAGGACAATTACTTAAGCATTTGCCACGATATCTTGACAATCCATAGCCCTATTATGTGGACTCTTGTTTTAGGTCGACTCTTACATTGTAACCCCCTTTCTTAAAGCATTCAATATTTGCAATTTATTTGAATCTTTATACAAATATAAAACAAAAGATTCTTCACTTTTACGGTTTCAGAATGTGCAATCTATGTAAAAAGAGCGTCTATAAGCCCATATCGACAAAAAAGACATTGATTATACTACCTTTGAGATCACAAATAAGATGCACCACAGTTATTCGTAACGAAATGTGAATATTGAAGTGAGGTTAGCTTTTAATGAACTAATAAGCAAAATGACACCAAATATGGATTTCTTGGCCCTTAAAACCCCTGATTTGGTGTGCTACACTTGATATATGAAGTAATTATTACATTTTACACAGTAGTAGGATACTATCTGGTGGCCATTTTGAATTTCCCCTAATAAGCAGAGTTGTCCCAGAAGCATGTGTCAGCTGATAACAACCAAAAACAGCAAAATAAATGTATTCTAGGACCATTGCAACTAAAATAAGATGTGTTACGCGAACGTTTGATTGAAATATTCACATTGTAACATAATGAGGTTGAAATTTGGTGGCCATCTTGAATTTTCAGTCCAGAATGAACTCAAATTGTACAAATGACACCGGAAATGGGTTTGTTGGCCCTCAAAACCCCTGATTTGATGTGCCACACTTAATATTCAAAGAAAAAATTTATTTTCATCTGTTGTATGAAGGCATTTGGCGGCCATTTTGAATTTTCGCCGATAAAAAGAGTTGCCCAAGGTTGCCAGAGTGGCAACCAAGCTAGAATCGTTCAGTACTATCCCATTAATAAGAATCATCAAAAAAAGTTCATAGGAAAGGACATTTCTAGGTTCTGAAATTTTCAAATGGACTATAAGTAAGGACTCTGAAATAAAGGCCTAGTACAAAAATCGAATTTAGTATTTTCTACTCATATGAAGAGTGTCAGAGCGCTTATTCAAGCCGTCTGGTTCAATGGTTTTCAGAGTATACTGCCAAAAGTTTTCCTTGGCTACTCTCTGGTCTATAGTCCAACTGACATTATGGTCTATGGGTACAACTTCCATGTCCTCCCAGGAATGGTTATCCTGATTAAAGTGTTGAGCAACCGGTAGGTTCATTTTTCCGGTGGTAATGGATGACCTGTGGTTATTGATTCTCATGTTCAGGCCATCCTTAGTCTCACCGATGTACTGTTTCTGGCAAACTCTGCATGTTATCAGGTAGACCACATTTCTAGACTTGCAAGAAACATTTGTCAAGATTTTATATTCATGTCCGGTATTAGTACTTTTGAAGGTAGAAGTGGTCTGTGATCTCGGGCACAATTTGCATCTTTTGTTAGTACAAGTCGAAAAAGAGCCAACCGGCTTGGGGTTATCTAACCTGGACCTCACTAAATGGTCTTTGATGCTTCTTGGTTTCCTATACGAGACCAAGGGGGGAGAAGGAATGATTTTTTTCATCCTCTTGGATTGGTGGAGAGTAGACAGGTTATCTTTCAGGATCGCTGAAATGCCTAATAATGTCGGGTGAAAGGTCGTAACTAAAGGGATCCTAGACCCTAAACTTTTGGGTTTGTACTGGAGAAGGTCCTGTCTGTCAATCCTTTGAACCGCCGATATAGATTCATGTACAGACTTAGCATTATAGCCACGGTGACACAGTCTCTGTGAGAGTTCCTTACTTTTTAAATGAAATGAATCGTCAGAGGAGCAAATCCGCCTTATTCTAGTTGCTAGACCTTTAGGGATTCCTTTGAAAACATGGGGAGGATGACAACTGTCTGTTCGTAAGTATAGGTGCGAGTCGGTGTCTTTGGTGTGAAGATCAAAATGTATGCCACCGTCCCGAAGAGTGGACTTGGTGTCGAGGAAAACATTACTGGAATCAGAGATTTCTACAGGTAATTTGATGGATGGATGGAATTTATTCGTGAAATCAATGAATTCGTCAAGTCTTTCTCTACCCTCAGTCCACTTCATCTCTATGTCATCAATGAATCGCAACCAACTGAGTGGTTTGCTAGGGGCCTGTCGGAGCAGACGATCTTCGAAGTCCCCCATGAAAATGTTAGCATACGACGGTGCCATTTTTGTGCCCATCGAAGTACCATTTATCTGTAGGTAATGGTCACCGTTGAACATGAAGTTGTTCAGCTTAAGAGTACGCTCGAGGAGTTTCACAAGAGATTCCGTAGATGGTCGTTTGTTTTGTCTAAGGTCCCATACTTTTCTGCATGCTTCGATTCCTTCCTCATGAGGGATGTTCGTGTAAAGTGAGGTAACGTCCATGGTGACAAGGAGCGTGCCAGTGGGTAGATTCTGACTGGGTGTTTTCTTTATGTAATCTGTGGTGTCTTTCAGACAAGACGGTAATTTTTCAACATGATCCTTGAGGGGTTTGACAGTAAGTGTTTTGAATATATTTCCCTGACATTGTCGCCATAGCACTTTCTACATAGACATAACGTCAGACAGTGCATGAATTTTATATATTGTTTTCATCTTCGTGCTTTAACATCGACGGCGGGTGCGGCTAGCCAACAGGGGATGCTTACTCCTCCCGGGCACCTGATCCCACCTCTAGCTTGCTAGGGGTCCGTCGATGCTTAATTTTGTGCTCTATTGTGAGTGCTGTTGAGATTATCGTCAGGATCTTCTTTAACTCATTGAGGTGATAGTCTAAAAATTGTGATATTTTTTCAGTGGGATGACCTATAGCACTGACGATAGGACGACCAGGTATACCTTCTTTGTGTATTTTTGGTAGGAGATAAAATTGACCCGGTCGTGGGTTCCCGGGACAGAGGTATTCAAAAACATCCTCATCTATTTCATTGTTATTTTTCATGTCAGTAAGGTCTGAAAGTATGAGACTTGAAAATTCAAGTGTAGGGTCAGAGTCTAGCTTCTCGTAAAAGGAAGGCGACGAGAGTTGCCTGAGAGCTTCGTCAATATAATCTGATTTGTTCAGAACTACGACTGTGGATCCTTTGTCCGCTTTTTTTATTACTATCGAATCATTGTCTTTCAGGCTTTGAAGTGCCTTTCTCTCTGTTTTATTTAGATTATCTTTGGATCGACCTGAATTTGTATTCAAAAGTTTCTCAATGCCTTCCTGAACAGCATCAATGTAAGCCTCGAGAGCACCACATTTGCTCGGGCCTGGTTCCCAAGTACTCTTTTTGACAAAGGGACGGGGCTTATATTCATTTTGGGCGTCATCCTGATCAAGTTCGTCATCACTAGAAGACTCCTCAGCGATGTCATCAAGTCGGCTTCTTTTAGGTCTGCTGAAATATTCCTTCAAACGGCGACGCCTAAAAAATGCTCGAACATCCTCTCTAACTCGTCTTTCGTTGATGTCCCTAGGTATGGGACAGAAGGAAAGGCCTTTGGACAGAAGACTCTGTTCACTTTTGGAAAGTGAATGGTCAGAAAGGTTAAAAACATCACGCTTTTCTCCAACAGATTCAGGTAATTTAATAGCAGAGGGAACTTTCCTTCTTTTCATGCGATCACGTATGAAACGTCTGTTGGGCTTATGACCAGGAAGGAAACCATGCAGGACCGAAGCCCTTGCGATGAACATTCAGAGGGAAGAGGGACAATCTTATCTCTAGCGAGTTTCTTATTCTGTCTATATGCGAGTTTGGCCGATAGTGCGCGCTTGTGATGAGAAATTACATTTCGACAATCCTGCAAGTCACTTTTACCAAGTTTGGCAGCGAGTTGCATGTTACATTTGTTTATATTTCTTTCAAGCCTAACTACTCGACTCTTGTCTGCGCTGTAGCATAACTTGAGGAGGTTTTGAGAGCATTCCTCAACAATGTGGGTCCACCTTTTCTGGAATCGGGTCGAGATTGCGCCGATGTTAGGCCGAAGATTAACTTTCATCATTTTTTTCTCTTTTCCTTTTTCATTTTTTTTTTTCTGAATGTATGTTCCGAGTGTCTCCTGAAGAAGGAGCCGAGGTGCTCTGAAAATTTGAGGTAAATTAATTTAATGTCGTGAGTCTCTCGCACCTCTTTTGTGCTCTTTATATCTTTTCTGCGAGAGACATGCATTAGCCTTTGGGCCGATCCAACATTTTCTGAATACTTAACGTTGTTGTTTATTTTTTTCCTGTGCTTTATATATATATATATATATATATAGATAGCACAAAAGAGGTGAAAACAACCACGTTCACTATTCAGACAATGTCGGATCAGCCCAACAAAGGGCGAATGCACGTCGCTTGGAAAAAAAAGATATAAAAGCACAAAAAAAGGTACAAGCGACCACGACACTAAACGTGTTTAAACCCAGCGGAAGGGACAGTACATCCCTTGAGCCCTCTGGATACACGAATATGTACTTGTATCCAGACGGAACAAGGGACAGTACGTCCCTCATTCCGTTCGGACACAAGTACATAAAAAAAAACATACACACACTCTCATGCTAGTCAGAACCTGTACTATACTGAAGCTCGAAAGGCTATAACTAGTAGCCAGGTAGGTAATATTCTCAATTCATGAACCAAAGCAGACCCCGCGAGGGGCGAGACCAGGTGCCTAGGTAGAGTCAGCGTCTCCTGTTTGCATGCAACACCCGCTGCCAAAAAGTCTGGACGGCCTGATCGATAGAAACACGTCCAAGACTTATATATATATATATATATATATATAAAAGCACAAAAAAGGTACAAGCGACCACGACACTAAACGTGTTTAAACCCAGCGGAAGGGACAGTACATCCCTTGAGCCCTCTGGACACACGAATATGTACTTGTATCCAGACGGAACAAGGGACAGCACGTCCCCCGCCCCGCTCGGACACAAGTACACACAAAAAAAAAAACATACACACACTCTCATGCCAGCCAGAACCCGCACTATACTGAAGCTCGAAAGGCTATAACTAGTAGCCAGGTAGGTAATATTCTCAATTCATGAACCAAAGCAGACCCCGCGAGGGGCGAGACCAGGTGCCTAGGTAGAGTCAGCGTCTCCTGTTTGCATGCAACACCCGCTGCCAAAAAGTCTGGACGGACTGATCGATAGAAACACGTCCAAGTCTTCTATAGGTTCAAAATTTAAAAAAGCTGAAAAGATGCTCCCTGATTGATTAAGTAACATATTATAAAGTGAGTAAAATCAAACAAAATACCGCCTCCCCCCACTCTATATAAACGTAAGGGACTCGATTGACTAAGTAAAATGAAACGATATATATATATATAGAAAGATTCAGAAATGATTCATACTTTATTTCCCAAAACGTTTTCGCCATTCGGGCTCTTCAGTGGAAATGTTATGATTATAACGGCAAAGATATCATGACGTCATAGTGAACAATATGACAATGTAATAGCGCTCAATGACGTTACATAAATACGTTACGTTCTCTTTAGCAATAAGAAAGTAAACATTGAAATATTCAAGAATATTGATATAAAGAATGTCTGACTGTTCAATTCTGATTAAGAAAAAAAATAATAATAAAAATAAATAAATTAATCAAAATAAATAAATAAATGAATAATAATATTAAGAACGATATCATTAATAAATGAAGTTTACATTGTCATATTGTTCACTATGACGTCATGATATGTTTGCCGTTATAATCATAACATTTCCACTGAAGAGCCCGAGTGGCGAAATCGTTTTGGGAAATAAAGTATGAATCATTTCTGAATCTTTCCATATATTTCAACTATTCCGAGAGGACTTGAACTTTATACTATATATATATATATATATATCGAGTATCATTGCTTCATTAGTGAGTAAACTAAACCTAACTAGAAGAACAAAACAAACCTAACTAAATTTCAAATTGCATGCTATGAATTTAAAGACGTTAAACATTTGCACCACTTGATGACTGTCACTGCTGAGTGACCAGGAGTCCCCGAGGGTACATGTAGCCAAGTTCGTTCAACTTCGGTTGGTCGTTTCTTCAAACGCATTTGAAAATTTCTGTTCACAAAATTGTCTCAAATCTAAACAATGTAATATGCCAAAAATGTGAAAGTAACTATGTCGTGAAAGTGTACCGAAAGAAAAAAAAGCAGCAATACAAATTCAAAATTGGTCTGTATCACATTGACATTTATTCGCCATTTGACATATTTTTTTATGCATTTTAAATGATGAACCTTGTCATCACTTATCTGATAAGGCTTATATATTATAACGTTTTCAAATTCATTAACATCATTTTAGAGCAGATAGATTTACAGCATGGACCAGACATGCACGTTTCGGATATCTAACCCTCGTTATTGATCCTCAATCAAAACAATGAAATATGGCCGAAATCTGTTAACAAAATATGTTCTAAGTATACCGAAAGACGTAGCAAGATGGCTGGTATATGATGCTACAGGAACAGGTTTCAGAAATTTGAGAAAATTTTGTAAACAGGAAATTTCAAATGCGTTTGAAGAAACAATCAACCGAAATTGATCGAACTTGGCTACACGTGCCCTCGGGGACTCTTGGTCCACCAGCAGTGACAATCACCAAGTGGTACAAATTATAACGTCTTCAAATTCATTAGCATCATTTTAGAGCACTACTCAAGGATATGTTACCAGGGGTTGCTAGAGGGGATCACACTACTATAATCTTAGTCCTAACTGTGGAGCATCTGAAGGTGTCTCTTTAGTGTCTGTCACCTGTAATTGAGTATTCATTGACCTGCAATTGCTGTCAACAAAGCATAGGAGTATCGTTTCATGGACACAGCCCTATTACACAATTGCACGTAATTGTTCCAGTAAATTACACTCAATACATTACTGGGATTCGTTTCCGGTTTACAGCCAAGGCAGACAGACACCTTTTTCGTCACATTTATATATTATTATCTCATATAAGGAAAAAGTATTCAATTGGTTGTTGATTTCTCCCCACTCTAATGGAAATGTTATGATTCTCACCACAGGAATTGTATTCCATTCTTCTTTTTAACCGTGATATCGGCAGACGGACAACATCAACCTTTAGTCCGGATTTGCTTTGCAATCCGGCCAAAAAGGACACTTCACATGACATGACCCCAAAATCTACATAACAAACATGAACGCCCCATTTTAGCTTCAATTTGTGTCAGAGGCTCTATAGGGGAGGCGCCAGTTAAGATCACTCTCACGGGGCCTTTCAAAGGCAGTGTAAATGTACACTCAATCACAAAATGTACGATGGCCGATAGCAGCCTGTACTTCTCACTTGCAATTTTTGGCACTGTACATGTACATTTTTCAACCTTAAACCTTAGTTGCTGTATGTACATGTACATTTTCCGAAAAATTTACATGTACATTTACATTGAAAGTTTATCCAAACGTCCTTGATCTACTTCATTGATATAACATGATATGGCCTTAAAAATAAATATACAGTGAGAACTTAACATTCTCACGATGGAATATAATTAAAAGCAGACATGTAGATGTAGAGTTTCATTCGGTCGGTCTCACGTTGGCGATATTCGGGAGATTTCCAAGAACACGGAGAGTTGCCGATACATCTACATATATGCAAAATGTGAGTTTCATATCTTTTTACATTATTTCTTTATGATTAAAAATATCTAAATTTATATTCATATAGTTAATTATAACTAAAGAGCCTATCATGTTTGATCATCTTTGACACCTTCGATGATATCGTGAGTTGTGCACGTTGTATGTCATAAACTTTTTAAAGATTTTCAGATAATGCTTAATTTGTAATTATTCCTTTTTGATTTCTCCTTTAGGGGCACAACAGCTGAACCTGTGGACATTCTAAGGAGATATCAGGCAGCCTTTTTCAAGGTAGGCCGTTGGATGTGAATGAAGAAAGTGTTGTAATAGATGGCGAGACGACGAGCATATTTATAAGTCGCTTGAACTTATTCGAGGATGCCATGGAAGAAATAAAATCGGCGGAAAACATCAGATTTCCGTTGGAAGTGAACTTCCACGCCGAAAATGCCGAAGACTTTGGAGGTCCACGGAAAGAATTCTTTTCTCTCATTTTAGACCAGTATAGAGAAAGATTACTTGATAGCTCAGAGGGCAGAGTGATCCTACGCCGGCACCATGAAGCTCTGGCTCGAAACCACTATTACTTCTGTGGCATATTTATCGGTAAGATATCTTTTCATTTATCCAAATGGTATACACGTATTTAGAGATGGTCTTCTTTGTTATGCCAATGATTGAATATTTATACTGCTAAGAAACTAGTCTCCAATTTATTTATTCCTGTATTTCAGGTCTCAGTGCCATAGAAGGAGGGCCTGTTGCAACTTTCGTAGACTCTGTCCTTGAGAACACCCCAAACTGTGAAGAGAAAATGCAGTTGGTAAAAGGACTCGAGAGGACGGGAATAATGCAGGTAATTAAGCTCTTTCTCCTTTCTATCATGATTACATTTTTGATTCACTTAAGGGCTTAATAAAAAATTTAATCAGGATATTTCTATTTGAAAGTTGTCTTTATTATTATTTTCAATATTATTGTACAGCCGGAGTTCAAGGTTTAAAGAAAGTTCGGAATAAGACACTATTTAGAATTCGCAAAATACAAGATAAATTCTTTTTGCAAAAATGAGATCTAAAAGCGTTCTAAACTGACCGTACGAAAAAAAAAAAAAAAAAAAAACCAAGGCCCCCCCCCCCCCCGAATATAAAATGGACCGTGCCTTATTGAAATGAATTAATCCCAGGACTCGGTATCGCAACCACTGCAGCTCCGATTGTTTGCTAATACATTTTCCAATTTAATTGAAAATGATTATCATTGAGAACGACATGCAATACGTTTTGTTCTTTTGTGAGTGTGTGTCTGTAAAAGGGGAAGGGGAGAGAATTTTAGGGGGAGGGGATGTGCGCACACATTAACATTTTATTTTGGAATTTACAGCAGGCATGTGTACATATCTGGATGAAATGTTACTGCGCGCATCAAGTGAAAATTGACTAGTAAATTTGTCTCTTTTCACCAAAATACAGGGACGATTTAAAATTATATATATTTCAATTCAATTCAACTTCACTGGCAAGAACCACAAGTATGGCGTTAGCCACATACATACACATTAACAACAGAATAATCAAGTACAACAAACTATAATGCATCTAGTTAACATAAATAGATTGGTCAGACGATGATCAGCTATTGTTGCACGGTCTACGTTGTAGACGGTAATTAACACCTTTCCAGACGGTGCAATAATTTTCATTGTGTAGCAATGATTAGATTAATGATTGAGTAATGATTGAATGATTGACTGACTAGTTGACTGAGACCATGAGTAGTTTTCTTAAACTAGCAATGATGAATTACTCAATCAGTGGTGATAATTGTTTGATAGCCTAACAATTGCCGTGCAACAAATGGGTTATTCAACTGCTCCTCGGGCTACGCCCTCGGAGACAGTAGAATAACCCTTACTTGATTTTAGCCATGAAGGCGTTACATTAAATTAAATTAAATTAAATTATACATAGTTGTTTCTTGTGTATTGCTATCAAAACTATAATAATGGATGTTAGTAACAATCTAGTGAAAACTCATTTAAAATGCAACAGTTCAAATGGTGGGGAAGGGGGTCTGAAATAAGAAAATGAATAGATGTGTGAAATATTTATAAAACAGTGGAATACGTAGTAATATAGTATATTAACTTACAGCTGATACAAATGACAAACACAGCGAAATACCTCTTTAGGCCAACTGCGACTACAGATGTCAACGTCAGTCGTCTCTTGCATCTGTTTGAGGTCGCCTTTTCCGAAGAGGGATCCTCGAGGAGAATTTTAGAGGAGAATACCTACACTTAATTCGTCAAGTACGTTCGTGAAGTGTATGGTGAGTTGAATAATGTTTTCCTTATTATTGAACAACTCAATTTGTACATAAAACTAGTAATGCATCTAGACACGATGTTCAAATGTAGAAATTTAATTGAGAGATTAATCGAGTATTTTCACTCCAAATTATGTAAGAAGGATACATTTTCAAATGCAAAAGAGTGACATGTGGGCGTTTCTAACTCTATTATTGTTGATACCGGATGCTTAGTCGTACCTATTATTGGCTCTTTACCCGGTATTGGCCTTAACCAAAATATTAATCATGATACGGTTACCGATAGCGCGTTTTCTGAAGATGCAGCCTGCGCTCTTACATCTTACACTGCGCTAAACAATTCTTACCTTATTTCTTCACATTTTTCCCATTTGATGAAAATATTGAATCAAAAAACTCAATAATGTGTGTTATGAGTTTTCAGAGACAACGTGACTATAGTATATCCAATGTGCATTTGTCTTGTTTATGAGACAAATCATTTTTATTTACGACAAATGTACAAGTATTTTCTCAGTAAATATAATCTCTCTTTCGTTTACTGCAACATGTGAAAAGTCCCGAGTTCCAAGGTCTTATAAAGAATATATTCTCTGTATGTAGATCCCTTTTATGCTCAGTGACACCACGTAAAGGTTGGTACATGATTTTCAAGTACCCCGAGATATGGTCCCGAGCGAAGCGAGGGAGCATGTCGAGGGGACGAGAAAAGAGTGTACCAACCGACTTAGTGCATGGTTTGATCGGGCAGATGTAAGGGTTTTCTGATATAACCCCTAAATCTGTCAAAATCGTATGCTATTTTCCTTAACAAGACGAGTTGAAATTAAATGAACTAATCATTGACTATTATTGAAGTATAATAGAATAATTAAATTAATCATTGACCATTAATCCGTCTATCGGAATTTCGTTTTGTCTGTCATCTTCTATCAGAAGTGAAATTGGATTTAAATTTTTTTTATTAATTGGTAAAGGCCTAGCATGGAAATATCCTCACATATTCTAACATTCTAGAAGATCGTACTTATATATTCGTGATTTATGTGTTGACAAGCAAAGGTACTACAAAATAAAAGCCGAAATAAATTCTCATTGCGTAAAAAGAAAAAAAAAAAGAAGAAAAACTACAAGCGCAAGAGGGATGTTAGGAATCCATTACAGAGCCACCTCTTGAATTCGCCCGAAGAAAGATTTATTTTCCGTTAATGACGTTTTTTATTCCACCATATGCTGGACCCCCCCCCCCCCCTTCCCGACGATTATACAATATCATAAACATTAAACAACCAAAGGTCGGAAAGGGGGTGGGGCTGTAATGGATGGAAAACTGTTCCGTGTTCATAGCAAATATTCCACCCATAGCATATCCCATCCATCCTGCTACGTCTTTCGGTACCCTTTTTCGACATAGTAACTTTCATACTTTTTGGCATATTACATTGTTTAGATTTAGGATCACTGATGAGGGTTGAGTACCCGAAACGTGCATGTCTGGTCCACGTTGCCAATTTATTTGTTCTTAAATGATGCTATTCAATTTGAAGACGTTTACATTTATACCACTTGGTGAGTGTCACTGCTGGTGGACCAGGAGTCCCCGAGGGCACATGTAGCCAAGTTCGATCAATTTCGGTTGATCGTTTCTTCAACGCAATCTAAATTTCTGTTTTCAAATTTTCTTGAAATTTCTAAAAAGTGGGTCCTGTAGCATCATATCCCACCCACCCTGCTACGTCTTTCGGTACCCTTTTTCGACATAGTAACTTTCATACTTTTTGGCATATTACATTGTTTAGATTTAGGATTTAGGATCACTGATGAGGGTTGAGTACCCGAAACGTGCATGTCTGGTCCACGTTGCCAATTTATTTGTTCTTAAATGATGCTATTCAATTTGAAGACGTTTACATTTATACCACTTGGTGAGTGTCACTGCTGGTGGACCAGGAGTCCCCGAGGGCACATGTAGCCAAGTTCGATCAATTTCGGTTGATCGTTTCTTCGACGCAATCTAAATTTCTGTTTTCAAAATTTCTTGAAATTTCTAAAAAGTGGGTCCTGTAGCATCATATCCCACCCATCCTGCTACGTCTTTCGGTACCCTTTTTCGACATAGTAACTTTCATACAATTGGCATATTACATTGTTTAGATTTAGGATTTAGGATCACTGATGAGGGTTGAGTACCCGAAACGTGCATGTCTGGTCCACGTTGCCAATTTATTTGTTCTTAAATGATGCTATTCAATTTGAAGACGTTTACATTTATACCACTTGGTGAATGTCACTGCTGGTGGACCAGGAGTCCCCGAGGGCACATGTAGCCAAGTTCGATCAATTTCGGTTGATCGTTTCTTCAACGCAATCTAAATTTCTGTTTTCAAAATTTCTTGAAATTTCTAAAAAGTGGGTCCTGTAGCATCATATCCCAACCATCCTGCTACGTCTTTCGGTACCCTTTTTCGACATAGTAACTTTCATACTTTTTGGCATATTACATTGTTTAGATTTAGGATTTAGGATCACTGATGAGGGTTGAGTACCCGAAACGTGCATGTCTGGTCCACGTTGCCAATTTATTTGTTCTTAAATGATGCTATTCAATTTGAAGACGTTTACATGCTACTGCGTTGAAATTTGATATGTTTACGAAATTTGGAAAAATAATTAAACAATTGTGATTTATGTTCATTTATATATCTATTTTGGTTTTCGTTTTGCTTGTTATCTTTTTGCTCATCATTTTGTAAAGATTTTCATTTGATGTAGAGCCTTTAGAAAGTTACCGGATTTTTTTTAATGTTTAGGGAGCAATCATTTGATTTTATATTGATGGGGGGGGGGGGGGGGGGGGGGGGCGGGGGGCAACCCGATCTTATTTTTATGTCCTAATTCAATCCAGTGACAGCTGTTTATGATCCTTATTGTTTTCGGCTGTTTTGGTCAGAAAATCTCAATCTGGAGTATTTTTTTTTCAGTTTCTTCCATCCCTCTCTCTTAGAAGTAAAATGACAGCTCCCTTTTCTGTCAAAACATGGTATTGAAGCACTGAAGCGTTGAGACCGTACTTGGTGCGCACCAAGTCATTTCTGACCGGCAATTATCTATTGCTCAAAGGTGCGAACCATGCACTAATTAATACTATTCACAATATGTAACTTTAATTTTCAAAACCAGATTTGAGCGATTCTCTCGAGAGAGAAACATGCCGTGTAGCGCTATTGTCTACTCTATGACCAGAATTAATTAATGCACAGATCCGCGCAAAAAAACAAGAGGCTTACTTAGGGACGGACAGATTTATTACATGTTATTATATTCCTTGTATTTTTTTTACGGAAAGAAGAGATATAATTTAAACATGTAAATAAAAATGAAAAGAATGAATTTTATTTTGACATCTTTGTGATATACTCGATGAAATGACTCTTTGTCGCCTCTCATGTACCTTTCTAAATTCCACCTTCCATTATAGATATGTAGGTCATACACATATGTTAAACTGATCAACATCTGTCTTCCTAGACATAAAAGCATACAAATTACATATTCAAGACGGCTTCGAATTTAATATAATTATGCTTCCTTATGTAATACTTTCATCAGTACATTATTAATTCTGTGTCAAAATTCGTCTGCTACAATGCACGTGCTTAGCACGCTGTTTGCTATATTTATCGACGCTGCAAGATAAGTACCGCCCAATGCCCCCGATACTCTTGATAAAATCCATAGATTGATTGAATGTCACGCAACAAGTGAGTCTAGTACGGTATGCGACGCTATTAATAACTCTTTCAACCACGGCTTTGTCTTTGAATGCAAACAATTTCAGTATTTCCGCGATTTGTTCTTTCGAACTTAATGAACCCCAATATATTAGTCACGAAGACATAATGTACGTGGATGAGATGCCCTTACATAGAAATTCATATTACGGAAGTTGCATCGCAGTGGCGGATTTAGAGGGGGGGGGGGGGGGGGCAGCCCGGAATTTTTGATATGCATAATGGTAGAATTTTACACAATTTTACACAGTAATAATACAGTACCACTTGATACATTAGCCAGACCAGACGCGGATCTGACTGAAAGCTTTTTCTTTTTTTGCTTTTTACTGTCTTGAAGTCTTCCCCCCTCCTTTCCCAAAATCCTAGATCCGCCACTGCATCTGCTAAACTTTGTTAAAGCATGAAAAAGGTTCTACAACTTCATATTTTTAAAAAGTGGAGATGTGCTTCAATTCATACACGCAGATTAAGTTGATGACTAGTGTAAATTGTTGAAGACAGTAAAAAATAATACTGTACGTATGAATGTACAGGAAGTTACCGTTTGGTCAATGAATGCTTATTAAGGATTGGGTTTATTGAATATTGAATATTCTATATTTTTCGTGACAAGCTCTCCACATAGACGAAATATTTCTTATAGTTATTTATCAATTCCTTCTTTTTTTTAACAGGTGGCAGAAGGGGTGACTACTTAACGTTGGAAAATATCCTCGCCTTTGCTACGGGTTCCCGTGGTATCCCACTTCTTGGATTTTCTATGAGGCCCGCCATAAGATTTGTCGAGGGTGGCAATATTCCTACGGCAACAACATGCATAAATTGCTTGTTTTTGCCACTCGGGGAATTGAATTTCGATATGCTTGATTTGGCATTTGTAAACACCCATTTTGGGTTAAATTGAAAAATTCAATTCAATTACTTTCTTTCGTGTAACATGCAGTAAGTTACATTGATGTTACATATTATAAGCATGTAGTAAATAAACATAAACACAGGTGTGGCGAATAAACAAGAGTTCGTCTGGGTTACTAAGCAATGATATTACAATTGTCATAATTTATCTATGTGATATAAGTTTTTTTCTTAAGTCAAGTGCAGATTTTATAAATTTCCCAAGATTACATAAAACTTTGATATTGTGTACACTCAACAGTTGAACAAGCTTAAATACATATATGGTCTATTCCAGTAATATCTTTTTATATATTTCTTTCTAAGATCAGAATAAGCATGACATATGAGTATGAAATGGTACTCATCCCCTAATTCAGAATTACATATTGGACATTAACTTTCATTTCTAGATATAGTTTGGTGTCTACCAGATTCTATTGATAGCTGGTTTGATGATAATCTAATTTTTGCTAACCTTTTTTTTTGGTAAATATTTCGTATAAGACTACATAAGTAATATTGAAGTGAAAAAGTGTCTACTAAGAGACGATACAGAAAACATTTTGATGAAACATACATACTGCTCTGAAAAGCATGATAATACCTTGTATTATAAATGGAAAATTTACTTTAAAAATTAATTCACCTTGACCCTACCATAAGTCAAGCATACCAAGTTCACAAAGTTGCATTTTAATAGATTTGGCCCAATTAAAAAAATCTGATTCTCATCATCTACATGCTCAAGAAGTCGAACATAACAGTTTTTCAAATCACAATTTTTGGTATTTAGTAGTTAAAGCCAGAATGTTAACTCTGTACCACAGGGCCACGTTGCCAGATACATCTTAACTTACCCCCCCCCCCCCCCCATTCGTTATTTCATTCTATATAAAAACCAAGATATTATATTTAGACTGCGAAATACAGATGTGGTTAAATAGTATAAGTGCTTGTTTTCATGACAATCCTTGCTCCCAATTGTGCTTTATCAGATCTTGCTGTTGTGACTTGCTTAATTCATGAAATGAAATCTTGAAAGTATATAATTCCTTTTCACATGATAATTTCTTCTGTACAGTTATCTATATTCATTGTCTTGTTTTTCGGACGAACCGTGGTTATTGTAGGATGTTCGTCTCCTGTTAAATACTGAAAATATGCATCATCTTTGGGTATAAGAAAAATACTTATGAAAGGAAACTATAAGGGCCCTTCTTTAATTGCGTTTGTCTGTCCACACTTACTTTGTGACGTGATAACAATAACTCACTTAATGATACTGAGATCAGAAGATCAAAATTCAAGGTCACGGAGGTCAAATCTTTCCACATATTTTGTTACGCGATATCTCGCACAATTTTTCAGAAATTGCGATTCTATGACTCATATATACATGATCCATGCAGAATTATGTAATTTGCGAGTGGTGCATGCATTAGCTCTGGGTCGATCCGACACTGCTGGAATATCTAACGTTGTTGTTTATTTTTTCCTGTCCTTTTTATATCTTATTTCTTAAACAACATGTACATGTATCCCACCTCTGGGATCCGTAAGTTTCCCTTAGGCAAGGAGATAGACTGCGAGCATTTTTATTCTAACCTTCTCGATTGTTTCTTTTTTATCCTAGTGCTGTGTGTTTTGTTCTATTTTACCGTGGTTTTTAATCAACCTTAATCAAGGCAATATAGGTTGATGTTATCATGAATATTTTATGTCCTGCAGTTTTGACTTCGTTGATTTTCGCTACTTTGTAGCTCCGATATGAGGGTAGTTTAGTGTGTTTCCTTTTTTCTTTTTCTTTTCTTTTTTTGTGAATGTAAGCTAGGCTATCTGAAGAAGATGCCGTGGAGCATCGAACATTTGAGAATTTAATTTTATATTTAGTGTCGTTTCTTTTATGCTATTTATATATAAATATGCTTGTATCAAAGGCGAAAACAGTGTTTGTTATCGATAACGACACTAAAAGTGTTTTAACCAGCAGAAGGGAATTCTTCCCTTTCAACACGTATCATACATTCTCACATTCGCTTCAAAACTAGTAAATACATGACGTTCCAAAGGCTATAAGTCGCGTAAGAATAAAGGAACCGAAGCCGATCCGGCAATTTTTTTAAATAGTGAACATTGTTGTTTCCCCCTTTGTGTTTTTACATGCATATATCAATATATACAACTAAAGGTTTTATTCTTACAAAATGGCATAATAACAAATGAAAATACAATTGTGTCTGACATTTCAATTTTTATTCGGGCCAGGAAAGAAACCATACAAAAAATATCAAATAGTAAGATATCATGACTACAACTGTGATCCTGAGAGGTCAAAGTACTGAGAGATAGCATCTTGCCAAACCAATGCATCATGCCACCCTTGTCTGCAGAAAAAAACACTGGCTTTTCTGTCAAATTCATTTGATCCACTTCTGGTTGGAATTTTACATTGTGAAAATCCAAAGTCAATATCTTCTTCAGCAATAGGATAAATGCAGTCATTGAATCCTAAAATGATCATATATCATGTAATTAAGTCCATTAAGTTCTATGTTCAAAGAGATAGACTGCATACATAGTTTGCAAATTGTCTGCTAAAATATAATGATCTTACATTTAACACTGCAATGAACTTTACGTACCCTTACTTTCAGGAAGTGTGTATAAAACAGATGGTTTCCCATGTGGACACGCTGCATGTCTATTGTATGAAATTGAGTGATTGTTCCATTGTTCAACTAATGTGTTAAGATCGTTTTGCAGAAGGGGCATGAAACAATACCGTATGGAATATCTGCATGTAAGGAAAAAGTAGCATGTAAACGGATAATCAAATATTTATTGGTAATTTATCATTGAAAGATTGTTTAGAAGAGTATATGATTTAAAGTTTAGTAGAAATTATGAGAGGTGCTTTAACTATTTTCTATAGGTGTCCGGCCAATCAAATGTCCGCTTTACCGTAACTTCAATGTTGCTCAATTATACTTGTTACATGTATACAAAGTACAAAATTCATAATAATCTTTAATAAAGTTATAACTCTTGCACTTAGATACAAATCTTGCATACAGCATTACAGATTTAGTATCTTCAACATTAAAATAATATTATCTTTAAAATTTACTAACATGTCGTTCTCATTGCCTCTTCGAAACCAAACAAAGGCTTCCAAATCTTTAAAGAATGTTATCCACCACTCCATTTGATGTCTTCGCATCATGCTCCACCAAGAATCTATTCTCTGTCGGAAGAAATTTATAAACATACAGTATAACAGTCCTATAACTTACCATTCCAAAGTTATGGCCAAGTTTAATGTTTTTCAAACAGATTTGCATAACAAATCTTTTGCACATGATTAAATTCCCTGTCTCAATCGTAACGTCGTGATTGATTATTTTTCTCGCTCACCTCATTTTATCACCACTACTGTGAGTATGATTTTGAAAACTAGATTCGATACCAAAACCTATCTGTCTATCCATTATTGTTTATTTACATGTTTTCAATGTCTCTATTAAGGTTTGTGAGAGTGTCATGGTCATGTCACTTTCTTGAATTCTGTAGCAGCCACCATGCAAGTACATGGTAAATGATGAATTAGTTTATGGAGGCGGGACGTTACTTTCTATGACGTCATAATAGTAGTCGTTATGAATTCTCAAACTGGTACGTCTACGTTTTCTCTTTTGTCTCACGACGTAACTAAGTGAACGAGAAATCTATGTCCGGGATGAGAGAAAAGTATACCAAATAAAAGCTGATGTCATGAACTTCTGGCTGACGTACCACCGCCAATTTCGAATCCTGCTATATAGCGATGTACGAAACACGATCATACGCAAACGAAGGTGAGGGCATTTAGGTGTTCACATAAAAACAATTTTTCTATAGTTTTAAAAAGAATTACAGTGCACCCATTGTTATATTCTCTGTACCTGGATCGCTTTGAAGGACAGTGGGACATCCTATTGAACGTAAGAAAGAAAACTGTTACATGGTGCGCTTACAACAACTGTCAAAAAAAACATAACTCGGGAAGGTTCAAATGACAAATATTCACAACAACCAAAGTTAACCAAAAACACAGAACAAAATCGACAACAAACCGAATGCACATATGTACAAAATCAGGACAAAACAGGAACTAAAGCAAACAAATAAAAAGACAAAAATTGTAAAACTGATGCATGCTCCCCGAACACAATAATTTTGATACGAAAAGTTTGTTTTACATTTCTGAAATGATAATGAATGACACTGACCTTTGACCCTCATAAGACCTTAAAGATTTTTGTCTGAAAGCACACATCATGCAAAACAGTTTGTAAAAGAACTACTTATCCCCATGTGTAATACGTCCCACCCTTTTTGGTACGCAATTTATCGTCAATGCAAAAGAAAAAAAAAAAAGAATGAAAATTTTCGCAGGAATGCAAATAACCTTGACCTTTATAAATTAACTTAAGTGACCTTTGTCTTGAAGGGTCTAGCCAATAAACAATTGATGGATATAAATTGTAGATGACATTCTCAAAACAGCCTATACACGTTGTACATAAAGGAGCTGTTAAGATAAGGCGTAAAATCAGCCCTGAAAAGTGGAATTTTGAAAATTGAAATTTCAAGAACCTTTTTTGGTAAAATGTATACTTATACGGCATCCCATCAGAATATGAAGTTATTTTTTATCTGTTTTGCATAATATTGCTAATTTTCAGGTCAAAACTTATCTTTTTCCCATAGAAATCAATAGAAAACGGAAAAGTTTTATTGAACATTGTTCCCCCCGGATATACAGAAAGCCACTTTTACTGGAGATGTGTATCCATGATACAAATTTTTTGGCAAAGTGGGGTTCTGTATCTCCGGGGGGAACACTACCCCAGAGACGAAAAACTAAATATGGAAAGGGGGGTGCATTTTATAAGAATCGATCTTTTTGACCATTAAATATAGCACATTTGACTATTTTTCCTCTTTAATCAATCAAACATTGTGTACTCGATATGATTGAATGAAAGATACAAGAATTAGAAACGAAATAAGCAAGAGTGATGTTCATTTCTCCGTCAATGTGTATTTCGCGCTAAAAGGCTTACATTGTAGCCATTGAATGAAGAATAAGACCGTATTTTAAGTTCCGGATTTCATTATTTACCGATTAAAGGAGGTAGAACGTTCGAAATTGATTTCTGATACACAATCTAGACATATTTGATGTCTTTTAGCTTATATTTATCCATTTTAGATAAAATATTCAAAAATGTATACGTTTTTTGTCGATATAATCGGATTTTCTATCCGAGCACCCCTACCTCTTTCGACCTTAATTTTACAACCTTAAGAGTTCCTTAACATAATGTAAAACATGTAAAAGGTCTGCAAATATATTATATTTCAATAATGATTCATGTTTTTCTGTGTACGATTCGCCATACGGAAGAAATAAGTCACGGGATTCAGGGCTAAATACGGCCCTTATCTTAACAGCTCCTTCACCTGGAGTAATGTGTAACATACCCCCTACTTTGGCAAACAATTTCTCATCAACGCGATACAAAACTTTTTTAAAACCTTAACTTATTTAAAAGATTGTACATTTTCCATCATTATTCAAAATTTCATACTATTTTGAGAAAACACTGATTTTTGATGAAGTAAAATATTTTTTATTACAAAAGAACCCCCTATTTTTAGCTTGGAAATGAACATGACATTTGATGATTGACCTCATGTGGCCTTGGTCCTGAAGGGGCTACCCTAATAAATGATTGAGGGCATTATGATGACATTGTCATTGTGAAATACCCCCTCCCTTTTTTGGAAGGCAATTTTTAATCGATGCAATGAAAAATCTTAAACACGCAACATATGTAAAAGCTTATGCATTCATCTATCATTATACAAAGTTTCAGAACATTTGGACAAAATACTGATATTTAATTTTTATTGAAAAACAGCTATTTTTAACCTGGAAATGACCTTGACATTTGATGATTGACCTTAAGTGACATCTGTCCCAACAGATCTATCCTAATGAACATCTGTGCGAAACATGATCAAATTCTAATGTAGGGTTAACATGTAGGATATATGAGCTCGGACGGACGGAAAGACAGACAGATGGACATGACGGCGACTATATGCTCCCCCGAAATTTTTCGGAGAGCGTAAGAACTTCCATTACACGAAAAGAAGCGAAATCACAATATAAGTTTCAAATGGTTTATTATATATATTTAGAACTTTTTGACAACCCCTGTACCTTGAAGTGAAGACACACATCATAATAATTTTCATACTTTTTGGCCATATTACATTCTTTAGACTGAGGATCACTGACGAGGGTTTAGTACCCGAAACGTGCATGTCTGGTCCATGCTGTAAATCTATCAGGTTTTAAATGATGCTATTGAATTTAAAGACGTTTAACATTGCATATAGTTTCGACCAACTATCGCAGGATCATTGTTTGAAGGTCCGACTTCAAGCCATAAAATCTTCCTGGAAAACCTAGATAAAGAATAATGACGTCAATACAATATACATGAACGTGAGTTAACAACAAAAACAAGAAACTTCTGAATACGGATTGCCAAATGGTTTCTTATCTTTTTTGTAAACTTTACACAATTTATCTCAATGTCAAAGGCCTAGGTAAAAAATAATTTTTTACCATGGTAAGTTCACAAATGGTGGTATATATCAATATGTGAGATAACAGGTTGGTACTACAAACACATATTTTAAATATATACATTGACAGATATTCAGTGCTGCCGAATCAAAGTTAATTGAAGTAAAACACTTATCTAAAGTGATACATACCCGTCAATACACCCGTAAATAGGAAAACCATATGGTTTCAGCTTATCATACCTATAAATAGATTAGAACTTACAGATCTCCTTTATATAAAAAAAAGTTCAGTTCTAAAAAAAATACAATGGTGCAGATACATCAGTTACGTACCCATCGACATGCCATATGTAATTAGGCCCATTAGAGTAATAAACTTTTCTTTTTATCCGTCGTCTTTTTCTGAATGCCACGCCTGAGGGATCAACTTCTCTCATAATCTGCATGACCTTATCCCTGCAACGAGATAATTACAACAATATGAATAATTGCTTTACACAAATATTGAGCACTTTCAGAAATAAGTTAAAGAAGATCCTGACGACAATCTCGACAGCACTCACAATAGAGCACCAAACTGAGCATCGACGGACCCCTAGCAAGCTAGAGGTGGGATAGTAGTAAAAACATTGCTGATTACCTTCGAGCAGGAATACCCATATTCTTCAAAATATCGGTCATGTGTCTGTATCCAACTGTATGTGGCAAAGTCAAACGTAGGTCCTAAAGTGAAATATGTAGTTCTATAAGTTATGAAAATAAAAATAATAATAAAAAAAATAGATGCATATGACCGCTATAAAAGATGAATAGGTTCATCTGTTTTATAATCCTATAATCGAATAATAAGCTCGGATTGCCCCTGGTCTCCCTTATGGAATATGATCATCGGCCAAATAAAAAGACATTGAACAGTCACAGCCATAAAACTATATTTTCGGACGGGGGGGGGGGGGGGCATATTTAGCAAATTATGGGTTGAGCTTATGATACGGTGTCACTTTTATTTGTTACAGGGTATCTAGCCGGATTACATTCAGAGTGTGCCGAAATATAGGAGCATTCAAACTTATGACCGCAATTAGAGCACTAAACTTTACATCGTTAACTAAATGTAATTTATACTCACTTCAATCTTCAGTTTGAGATCTGCATTACTATATACAGTAGGTCCTCGCCTCGGTGGATAGTTCGCATATCTGAGGCGTTTACAAATGGCATTAGCACTGAAAAGCGAATTCATTTAATTAATTAAAAGTATGACAAATACAAATGGATACGCTTTCTTCACATCGCCTCTTCAAAGGATGAATCTATTCACAAAACTGGTAAAAAGTTTGGCCATTTGCTTTGATCCTTTGAGCAATATGTCCTTAGGCATTGCGCAATCACACTGTTTTGCCTCTCAACCAATCCATTTGTATTTGGATGGTAAGAACTAGTATGATGTCGAGATATCTCAAATATTTCACACAAAGCACCAATCAAGTTAGACATGAAGTTGCGACCTCGGTCAGAGAAAAGGATAGAGGGAGCACCGTATCGAGAAATGATGTGAGTGAATAGGGCATTGGCTACCTCAGTGGCACTTTGAGTTTGGAGAGGTATAGCCTCTGGCCAACGAGAATGTGCCTCAATACATAATAATATGTATTCATATCCTTCTGAACTCTTTTGTATAGGTCCTAAAATGTCTATCTGCCAACATTCAAACCGGTTTCTCCTAGGTAAAGGTACCAGTGGTGGCTTGGCTTGATTACAGTTCCTCTTAGCTTGCTGACACTTTATGCATGATCTTACATAATCAACTATGTCCTGATGCATATGGGGCCAGTGATACCTTTCAACCATGGCCTTACTCACCTTTTCAATGCCAAGATGGCCTCCACCTGCAATACTGTCATGGTACTGCTTTAAGGCTTCTTTTCTTAGAACTCGTGGTAATGCTAATTGTGTAATATACCTCAGTTCACTGGGAAGTCTTTTGCATCTCCTTTGATAAAAATGTACTAAAAGACCATCTACCATACCGTAATGCTTAGCTTCAGCAATTAATCTGTCTCTGGTTTTGGGATCCTCAGGAACCTGTTTATTTTGAAGATATTGTATGATGTCCTTGAAGTCTGAGCACTCTTTTTGGAGCTGAAAAAGATCTGTTGACCTACCTGGTAGTATTTTATACTCTTCTGGCTCTAAGGCAACAATCTCGGTATCATCTGGGCTGTAATAAAGATTTACTTCTATACCTTCAATCACAGGCTCACAGGATTCCTCAGTAATTGGGTCGAGGGCTTGGACAGCAGGAGAGTGGCAGTCTTCCTTTGCATCACTGGTTGTATCTTCATCAATATCATCTTGATATGGGATGCGGCTTAGAGCATCTGCAACAAAACTTCCCTTACCTGGTCTATGAATGATTTCAAAATCATATTCTTGCAGCTTGAGAGCCCATCTCTCCAATCTTCCTGTGTGTTTTGCACTTTTTAGCCAAACCAGTGCTCGGTGGTCAGTGTAAATTGTAAACTTTCTACCTACCAAGTATGGTCTATATGCTTCCACTCCTTTCAAAACAGCTAAGACTTCCTTTTCTGAGGTGTTGTAGTTCTTTTCTTCCTTGGAAAGGGTCTTACCTCCATAGGCAATTACATGTTCTTGGTTGTCAGTTGACATTTGACTTAAGTAGAAACCAATAGCATTGTGACTGGCATCACAGGTAAGAAAAAAGTGTTTGACCGGGTCAGGATAGGAGAGGATAGGAGCAGAAAGAAGAGCAGATTTCAGTTTGTCAAAAGACTCCTGGCAGGCATCAGTCCATTTGAAAGGTGTGTCTTTCCTCAACAGAGCATAAAGAGGGGCCGCAATTTTAGAGAAGTTTTGTATAAATCTTCTATAATAATTGGCCATGCCAAGGAAACTACGTACTTGTTTCTGCTTTCTTGGAGCAGGGAACTCACTGACAATTTGAGTTTTCTGTGGGTCAACTTCCACACCATTTTTCGAGATAACATGCCCAAGAAATTTTAGTTGTTTGACAGCAAAGTGGCATTTTGATGGTTCAAGTGTGAGACCAGCTTGCCTGAGTTTGTGAAAGACAAGAGAAAGATCTTTTAAGTGAGAGTCAAAATCCTTAGAATAGTCTATGTACACAAGGACAGATTTGAAGCTAAGCTCCCTCAAAACACCTGACATTAGAGTTTGGAATGAAATGGGCGCATTCATTAAACCGAAAGGCATTCGCTTCCATTCATAGACACCATCTTGAGTAATGAATGCTGCTTTATGTCTAGAGCACTGACTCATTTCTACTTGCCAAAATGCTGATTTGAAGTCTAAATTTGTAAAAATTTGAGCTTTTGCATCCCCAATAGAGTCAAAAACAGTTTCTATGTGTGGTAAAGGAAAAGACATGGGCACAGTTATCTTGTTGAGAGCTCTGTAATCACACGCAAACCTTGTTTGTCCATTTTTCTTTTTTACAAGGACCACCGGGGAATGCCATTCAGAGTTCGAAGCCTGTATGATGTCATTCTTTAGCATTTCATCCACATGCTTTCGAATTTCTTTAGACGCCTCCGGTGATGTCCTGTAAAACTGTTTGAGGACTGGTTTGGCACCTTGAATTGTTTCTATTTTGTGTCTATACAAGGAAGTTTTACCTATTTGTGAAAGGTCTGTTGAGAATACATCCTTATATTGACACAAAAAGTTGCAAAGGTTTTGCTTTTGTGTTTCTGTCAAATCAGACTCAGATAAGTCAAACTCTAAATTGTTTTCAGTGACTGGTTCAGAGTCTGTTTTAACAAAGTTTACCTCTGCATCATTGGACTCAGAGAGAGGGAAAACCTCATTGAGATTAACCTCCTCTATTGATGCCAGTACTTGTCTGGCCTTTACTCTTACACTGCTATAAGTGGGGTTCATAACTTTGATAAGAGCTCTCCTTCGCTGCACCTGCACCAAGCACTTAGCTGCAATTAGCTGTTGGCTAATTGTGAGGGAAGGTAGGGGATTAAGGTATACATACTGACCATCCCTGAACCTGGATACCTGCACCTCTATGATGGTTTCTGACCGTTTTGGTATCGTAAAGTGCTTACTTGCCCTGGCTAAGCCTGCATTTACCTCAAGGGGACATATGAGTGGGGCTAGTGTGTTAGATTTTACATGCAGGGTGTTAGTCTCATAGTTTATGAGTAATTTGTTATTGGTTATAAAATCTAACCCTAGAATCAATTCATGGTGTAAACGTTTTATCACATGCACACCCTGTGTGAACCTTGACTCACAAATATCAATGTGGACATCCATTAGCCCTAGCACTTCAAGTGAATGACCAGACACACCTCTAATTTTAGCATGAGTGGGGGTTTTAAGATTTTCCAAGCAACAATTTGTTTTTTGCAAAAATTCATAATTTGCCACAGTAATGCTTGCCCCTGTGTCAAGTAATGCTTTGACATGTTGGCCACCAATCTTAACTAGCACTTTGTTTTGTGTCAAATTAGCTACTAAATTATGTCTGGGTAATTACATGCATTTAATTCATGATCATGTGCCTTGTTGTGCCCATCCCTAGACGTCTGTCTCTGGACAGGCGCGAGTTCCTATTGGTTACCATACTTTCTTGCATTATCTAATAGACGTTTATGGCAAACTTTAACAAAATGACCCTTTTTCTTACAATAGTCACAAATTTCATTTCTGGCGGGACACTTATAATAATTGGTACAATTCTCACCTCCGCATCGCATGCAAATATTGTCATTGGCACTCTGGTCTCCATGGCGTGGTCTGGCGGGCTGTCTGGCAGGGAAAGTCATTTTGGACAGGCGGTTGTCCACGGTCGCGATCACTAGATCACCTAGGGAACTTGTGGCAGCTTGGATTCCCTCCTGGATGGCTTCTGTTATGTTTATGGGGGCAGGTGGGCTTGCGGTACCAATGGCAGTTTCTGCAAGGCTGGCCTGCTCGCGCAGTTCCTCCATTGTGGCTGGTTTCTGGGGAATTACTATTTGTCTGAGTTTGTCATTCAGACCCTCTTGAGCGAAAAAGGTTACTACACTTTCCTCCATGGTGCTGTCTGCAGCCAGCTTCCTCACTCGGTACAAATACTGGTCGACTGATTCTCCAGGCGCCTGCTGAGCACGCAATATTTCTTTATTGACTGGTGCCTTAGGTTTAAAGCGTTTAAATATTGAGTCCTGCATCACAGCCAAAGAGGTCTTGCATTCCTGTCCAAGGTGCAGGAACCACTGCAATGCAATGCCTTTTAAATAGAAAGGCAGAGCTCTGATGGCATTGATATCTGTCATTTGGTGGAGACTAACAAATGTCATAAAAGTGAGCCACCACTCTGTCACGGATCCATGGCCATCATATTTCTCCATCTGGGGCACTGGCACATGTGGTTTGTGTGTCGCCACACAACTTGGTTGACTGGGTGGCCTGTTTGGTATGGCAACTGGAGTGGGCTCCACATTAATTGTGTTGGTAGGAGCCTCCCTTGTCTGTTGGTGAGCTCCTCATTTTGTCTAATCAATAAGTCCATTTGCTCCTTCATGGACTCCATGGTCTCCTGATCTGTCTGGTGCCGGTCCTTTAATTCTTGGAGCCTTTGTTTGAGGTTCTCATTTGTTTCCTTCAACTCCGCATTTGTGGGGGCAGGCATCTTGCTGTTGCTGTTCTTTGTGGGGGTACTCGCTTTGTCTTTGTTGAGAGGTCCGGATCTTTTCTCTACTCCACCAGTCTCTCCCCTTTGATGCCTCAAGAGTGTGTGTGTTCTCTTGTGGGAGGCGTCCACTCAACAAAAAGTCACTAATTGGCTGAGGGACCTGGATAAATTGAAGAAAAGTCCTTAATAAATTTGGAACGTCTGGTTTATTCTTAGCGAATTTCGAAAGCGAAGTATTTGTATAATATAAATCAAGTTTAACAATCAAAACAATCAACAAAATATTCAAAATGATGTTACAAAAATATAATACTGATTTTCAATAATAATTTCAACACATCCAAAACAGTAATGATTAAAAACATGAGATTTCACATCAAAATTAATGAACTACTAGATTACAATAACATAACAAGTTTCTCAAGGTCACGAGGCAGAAAAGTTCAAGGTCAAATACAAAAATCAAGTCCAAAGACAACTACGACAATAAACTCGTCAGGGTCAATCACAAAAGGCAAGGTCAAGGACAATTTCAAAAACTAAGGTCAGGGACAACAATCAGGGTCAAATACAATTACAAAATTCAAGGTCAAAGACAAGTACAAAAATCAAGGTCAAGGACAAATATAAAAATCAAGGTCAAGGACAAGTGCAAAAAATCAAGGTCAGTTATGACAAAGGTCCAAAACACTCATTTCAAAGTTCAAGGTCAAATTCTTATATCAAAAGCTAAACACATCTCAAAACATAACATACAGACCGTGCAGATGGGACAAGGTCACATATCAATAAATCAATGAAGTGACAGGTCAAGGTCACAAGTTCATCACCTAAGCAACCTGTTTTCCATTCTATAACAATCAAACAAACTGACTAAAAGGCTATGAGCCTAAAGGTACACCTTTACATGACTAAAGACTGATACAAAGGTCAAGGTCAGATTACTCAAGGTCAAGCATATAAACATGATTATGCCAGGATAATCATAAGGCCTATTGTGCAAGTAATTCAACCAACTGGTAAAAGTCAATACTAAAGTATTTGTACACACTACATGGATCATAATCAACAACTATATTGATTATGGGATGATTTTCTTTCGCTTACAAACTTTATGTCATTAACATGGACCCACATCGAGATAACTTTGACCAAAAATGAAATTTACACATTAAATACCACCTTTGGCCAGAGATATAGACAGTTTGACAAGATCAGGCAAGCCTACCCACTGAGAGGGCCCTATATCAGGATATGGCTGTACTGCACTGACCAAGACCTACTATCTTGACCCCCTGCCCGGTCCGAATCAACTCTGACATACAAACACACAAATTACACTTAAGCTGGGACACCTACTACTGTATATCATAACTTTAGTTACCACGCTTACCCTAGATGTGACTAAAAACCTCATGATGTTGGACAATACAGTCGAAAAATCAAATTTGGTCACATTGTCGAAACTTTCAATGGCAACATTTAGTACATCAACGATCCCGATGTAATTTAACGCAAACTTAATCAAACCCAAAAATGTGACGCACAAATACTCTAAATTATACAATGGTCAAAGAAAAATACATAAAATCACATAAAAATCAAACAAATACAATATTTACATACAATACAAAATGGTGCATAAAATATACGAGAGTAAATCTGTGGGTATAATGTAATATCATGAAAAGGACCTAAAAATATTATAAGTTTTTTGAAATTTTCAGAATATTCATTAAGTACGAAAAATAAGCTAATCACCATAAAATCTTACAATTAAAGTTGAATTTGATAATTTTAAGTAACAAAATTAACTAAAAATGAATAAGAAATGTAGAACATATTTACCTGGATAAATTGAAGAAAAGTCCTTAATAAATTTGGAACGTCTGGTTTATTCTTAGCGAATTTCGAAAGTGACGCTTTAGACGCGGACTTCTTCACAGGTGGATCTACTTTTTTTTTCACAATTTCTAAGAATTGACCAATCAAAATTCTAAGATTGTGCGTAGGAATACAATTTTGGAAAAATCACGTGAAGTATAGATGGCTCGGACCGTGGTCAGTTAAGTGATTAAATAAACAATTTGCCGGTCCGAGTAATTCCTTAACAAAAGACCAATTTCAGATTGACATCAATGAGTTGCGTAACCATTATGTTGGGTATACTTGATCCAACAATTTCTCAGAGTGTCCGAAGATTTCTTAAGAAAAGGTGATTTGTGGCTTGGGGTTATTTCCGATCAATTACCAAATCTAAAGAATTTGTAGACAAACTAATTTGTTGACATATTATAATTTCTTGAATTTGAGTTAATAAACTTCCAAAATACCCGAATGTTACAAAATAAAAATCGAAAAATGAAGAAATTAATTTCTTTTATACTTTAAAATAAATTTTGAATGAATATTTTTAAAACCAAAAATTAATTATGAAAATAAATTTGAATTAAAATTTGTAAAATAAAGAATTTTAACCAACTTACATTTATAAACAGTGTGTTACAAAAGTATTACAAAATGTAATATTTTTCATCGTGACAGTACCCCAGGCTATTTGCGCTTCAGCCAAAGCGCAAATAGCCTGGGGTACCGAGGAAGGTCAAAGAGATACTAGTTATCCTTTAGTTCTAGTTGCCTATCGTGAAGGACGTATTATTTGGTTTGAAGGTTCTTTTTATATTAGGCACGGTACCTTTGATATGCAGGGGCCGGGGGGGGGGGTATTCAATTTAAGAAAAAGGTTTGCTCTTAATATTAGAGAGCTTTAGAAGGCTAACGTGTACGAGTACGCGTACGTTTAATCTACAAGTACATCTACACGTAAAAAGTAGCAGAGGTTTAGAAAATTGACGAGTACGTGTACTGGTGCCCTTTGCGATGACGCAAAATTTACAAATCCAAACATATACGAGACTAATAAATAGATAAAATGTTGAATTCAAACTTATAAAATATTTTCGGTACAAGTATTCATGAAATACATCTGCTATATAAACATAAATGTCTACACGTTTGTACGTACGTGTAGCTCGCGATTTACACGTTATTGGCAACTTGTAGTGATTTCCCGTACGCAAAAGTAATGACGCCATACACAGTTATTGCGTCTACACGTACACGTACCCGTACACGTAACGGTTTCTAAACCTCTCTATTGATGAAATAAAATTCCAATGGTGTGTCAGAAGAAAAAATCTTGCTCTCATGGCCCACAAAATTCGGCTTTACAGTCCTGTCAATATTCCTTAATATCATATCTACAGTTTTGTTTACAAATAAAGTACTTCTGTTGATAAAACACAGACATTCTTGTACATTAAGACATAATTACATTACTTGAAAGAAAAAAAGAATGGTTGCTCTGACTTTGTAAGAAAATAATGCTCCGTTCGTGGGCGGAAAAAAACTATTTATCTTGCCCCGACAGCCCCCCCCCCCCTTCCATATCAAATGGATAATGTCTTCTCACATTCAGTATGCGCATTATTCATGCTAAATTTGGTGTCTGATATAAATTAAGTACAAATGAAATTAGTAATGACTGTCGCGAAGAGATTCTCGGAAAATTTGCAATACACCCAAAGTAAGAGGTAATTTCTTACGAATGATCAAATCCTACTATCTTAGATTTTTTTCTATAACAGGGACGTATATAAAAGGGATATGTACATACGTCCCTGATATTTATCTTTTGTACAAGAACATATATTTGTTAAATCAAAAATAAGAAACCAAGCTTCTTTTTTGTTGTTGTAAGCTTGCAAATTCAATACAAAATATTTATGACTGTTATTTTCAGTGGCGGATCTAGGATTTTGCAAAGGGGGGGGGGGGGGGGCGAAAGTGAAAAGCAAAAAAAAAAAAAAAGCTTATAGTCCCGCGTGTGGTCTGGTCTAATGTATCAAGTGGTACTGTATACTGTATTATAACTGTGATTTGTGTGACTTACAATTAATGTTTTGAAAATACTGTCAATTATTAATGATTATTTGGACAAAGGTAAAAGAAAAAAAGAAGTATACATAAATAAAAAGAGACTTCAATAAATTTGGGTGGAAAAAGGGGGGGCCCGGGCCCCCTGGGCCCCCCTCTAAATCCGCCACTGATTTTACTTTATGTGGGTTACATTTGCTTGTGTTCCTTAATGTATTGAGTACGTTTGATTTTATTTCGTTAAGCGAAACATATCAAAAACGACGATCAAAGAGTGTTCGACGGAGGAGAGCTTATTCATGCAAGAGATATAAACTGAGTTTACCTTAGGACGACTTCGTGCTTTTTCTTGAGTATAAGAGATACCTCTCTATATGTCATATTCGTTGAAGCATACTTTACAAGAAGTTCATCTGAAAGAGGAATGAATTAGGGCATATATTTCATGATACGGGATTTATTGCATGTTTATATTACGACAACGACCACTGTTTTAAAGATAAGGCCATTCCAAGTTTTTTCTCTGTTTAGCGTCCACCCAGATGACCAAAACCTACCTACCTATTCAATTAAAAAACAAAATGACGTAGAAAAAAAACGAAGCAATTTTCCACAAATTTATTTCTTTTAAATCAATAGAAACTATTTTGAGTATCCCTCAGTGGAAAAAATATGACCTTCAATAAGCTGACTGAACACATTTACATTGGTCCTGACCTTCTGAACAGTATTCTTGACCTTGAAATATGCTTTAGAACAATTAAACTTTGTCAGTTTCATACACTAAGAGTGTCCACCCAACTTCTATTTCTATTTCTTTCTATTTCATATAACATGATGAGTACGAGTTGTCTTTTATATCGATCTTTCTCTTAAACATTGCACCAGGAACACCCCTCTCACTTGCTTCACATATGCATTCGAACAGGGTGGAAAATGTTTGCACTTCATTTACCTTTAACGCATACCAGTCTAGGACAGTATCCTTATCTATATCCACTTTAACTGCACAGACAGTAACCCCGAGAACCACCCTGACAACTCGTTTAGGAACTGCCCCTCACCAAATATTTTTAAAGTAAAAATTAAGGAAAAGCATGTCACTTGAGACCTTTTTTGTTGAACAGGAAATGAAGAAATAGAAGGAGAAAACCTGTAACAGACAGATTTGAAGTCCGGGGAATTATGTTTGTTTGTTTGTTTTTTGTTTTTTCATGACACATTCCGAAAACCTACGCGCACGCGGACGCTAAACAGAAATAAAACTTGGAATGGCCTAAAGATAAACTGTAACGGAATTTCATAGACGGACTTCAGAATTCGAATTGTGTGAATAAAACAGAGATAGGTGATGGTAATCGTTTGGCGTCATAATTCTGTTCACGACGTATAAAGCACCACCTCGGAAATGAAAAGAGTCGAGGTCAAATATGTATAGTATAAAATATAATCAGGCTTTCTGAATAATTAAGTTTTTTGAAATAACAAATAAGTTCCATCCCCCCTTTCCGGGTCGAACGTCAAACAGGCCAGAATTAAATAAAATATATATCTATATATATCAACATTCACCACAGCATTGAAATTTTGAACATCTTAATATGGATCTCTGTAAAAACCTAAAACAGCTGGCCACGGCATGTCATGGATTTTGATGAAACTTTCTGTAATTATCATACTTAATGTAAAAACAATGAAAACAAACCATATTGTTATATTTGAACAACGGTTGCCATGGTAACGGGGTCAATCTATTTGACACCCCCATAAATATGAGAGATAAGACATATTGTGGCATTCTGTTGCCATGGAAACCATGGTCAAAATTTACTTTATGAACACAAAAACTTTTCTTTGTTAGTTTACCTCTGGCAAGAATAACTTTTTCGGGGGAGGGAATTATCAGGTAGTTGTTGATATTCAGTCAAATTATGTGAAAATTTAGCAAAAATAAGGTCTAATTTTAGGGTCATTTTTGGCCTGTTTTTGATTATTTTGAAGATTGAAAACCATTATTCGGTGAATGTTATGGGTATTTAACATCACATTGCCAAAATAAATGTCTATAGCTGGAAAAAATCAAGAAATAAAATCTATGGTGAAACTCACCATTTTGTCATGAATGCCAGTCAAAATCCGTTGCTATAGCAACTTGGAATCCATATTACCATATACCGCATATTTAAAAACATTGTTTTTCCTCATATTTGAGTCCTATGATTATGAAATAGCATACCAATATACAAATTATATTTATCATTATCAATTGACCTTCAAATCATTTCAAGGTCATCTGTCCAAATCTCAAGGTCATTTCTAACTTTATACTAAAATTAAGACAAAAATCAGGATTTCCAATTAATTTAAATTGATTTCTCTAACTTATTTCATTAGATATTTTAATTTTGAATATTTACAGTTGAACAACCGATCAAAAGAAGTAGAATTCATCACAATTTTGTTAAATTGTATTTCACTTCTATGTATGACATACTTTCAAAAGAGCATAAAAGTGCAATTTTCTAAAATTTTCTCGTAAAATATGTGACATTTTTTGGGGTCTTCATTGGACTCTGATAAATGTGATACTCATTCCAACGAATAATACATTTATCATACTTTTACTGATAATTGATTGTTTTGCCAATGTTCCATACTGTTTACTGTTAATCATGTCTCTTTTTAGAGAAAAACCACAAAATTTGGCCTGAAAATAGCATATCTTTTTTAATGACCTTGAAAATTGTGCAAATGACCTTGACTTTTGCTCAAGGTCATGATAGCATCAAATGGTCTTTAATACATCTACATACCAAGTTTTGTAACAATAGCAGGCATTCATCTGTAGAAATTAGCTTTTTACTTATGACAGGTATTTACACCTTCGTTCCAAATGTTGCCATGGTAACCTATTTCAAAGGCATGTAAACAGAAAAATCTCACTTCTAGATAGATCTCCTTCGATTCCCATGAAGTCCAAGGATAATACTCTTCAGGAAATAGTCAACTGTATTTCAAATCTTGTGCAATTGCATTATTACTCTTGTCAAAAGTAAGCAAAATATAGGTAAAATAAGGCCTAAATGGGCCGAAAATGGCTCATTTTAAATAAGCAATTTTTCTTGAAATTGAAGCAAATTTACATGACACACAGAAAGAGGGAGCATCGAAAAATCAAATTGTATCAACTTAAGAGGATTTAAATAATCGTTTCGGAAAATTACATATACATTCAACATTTGTTTCCATGGTAACGGGATGCATAAAAATGCCTTGTTTAAAGGTGTTTTTATACAAAACCTTGGTTACCATGGCAACGGAACATCGGAGAAAAAAATGTAAGGTCAATTCGTTCTGAGGACATCATATTTACCTTATACACAAAAGATATCCAAAATATGAGACATGTCGTGGCCAAACATGTCTGATTTTTTAGGTTTTTACATAGAATCCATATTAATTTGTGGCAAGGTTATATACAAACTGTATGACTATACTATACTTACGCGTCGAATGTGTTGTAGAGGCGTCCATTATTCTTCGAACACGGTGTGGGAAAACTTCTCGGTATGTCAAAGAACAGCTGCTTCATATTATATTAATAAATCAGTTCAAGGTCGGTATTGATATGTCAAAGTATAAGTCAAAGGTTTAAGTGTAAAGTGTACATGTACATTTTTCGGAAAATGTACATATACATACAGCAACTAAGGTTAAAGTGTAAAGTGTACATGTACATTTTTCGGAAAATGTACATGTACATACAGCAACTAAGGTTTAAGTGTATAATGTACATGTACATTTCTTGAAAAATGTACATGTACAGTGCCAAAAATTGCAAGTGAGAAGTACAGGCTGCTATCGGCCATCGTACTTTCCTCCCCTCGTCTACTTTTCCTGTTTCCTTTACCTGCATCATCCTCTTCCTATAGATGAGATATATATATATATACCTATTTTTTCTAATTTTGATGGTGACATATAAAATTGTTCATGAATGTGAAATTTATTTTTTTCAATTTTGTCAGGGGCCGAACCCCTTCCCCTCCCCCTTGCCGTGGGTCAAGGGGTAAATTTTATCTATCGTTGTTTTCTTTATTTACCGACAATTGGCCAAAATGTACCTGTGAAACCACCTCCACAACTTTGAACGTAACATATATGATGATCTACTATCACATTTTTTCATAGAGGCTGTAGACAGCTCGGGACAAGCACAGTCAAAATGGATCTTACCAAATAGAGATTGTGTGTAATAAAGGGTGGTGCATGTGTGGGATGTTTGTCCCGGCTTTGTTAGATATTAACTTTTTGTTACCATTTCAGTGTAAACATTTCTATTTTTCAACATAAAAGCCTTCACAGGTCGATATGAAATTCTAATTCCCATCCCGGACCTCAAAGCCCCATTTTACTACATAGGGGCGCCTTAAGGTTGTTATCGTTACATTCAGGATATAATTACATGTATCTACGTAGATAACGTTGTTTCAATAAATAAGAAGCAGTTGCGTTAGGTTATCATCATAGCTTGGTTTACATTGGCGTTGAGATTTAATGTTAGGCTATACTTACTGTTCCTTGTCGCTTCTAAAAAACCCTACGTTCAATTTATTTTTAAGAATATTTGCAGATTTTGCTTCCACGACATTCACAGGATGGGAATTCCAAGTTTCGACAAACCTTTATGTGAAGCTATATTTACGGACATTGGTTCGGCTGTAATTTTTAGCTCACCCGAGCGAAGCGCAAGTGAGCTGTTGTCAAGCGCGACGTCTGTCGTCCGTCGTTAACTTTTTAACATTTTCGACTTCTCTGAAACCGCTAAACAGAATGTCATGACACTTCACAGGAAGCAAGTACTAAATGCCGTCTACCAAGTTTGTGCTTTTCATGCCGATCAGAAATCCAAGATGGCCGCCACAGGCTCTGATTGGCTGACATGTTTTCGACTGCTCCTCTGAAACGGCTGCATAGATTTTCACAAAACTTTACAAGAAGCAAGTACTCATTGCCCTCTACTAAGTGTGTGTTTTTCGAGCCGATCGGAAAACCAAGAGTATCGCCACAGGCTCTGATTGGCTGACACATTTTCGACTTTTTCTGTGAAACCGCTGCACAGAATTTCATGCAACTTCACAGGAAGCAAGTACTCAATGCCCTATTCTTAATGAAATATAATGAAACAGCGCTCGACCATTAAGAATGCCACGCGCGGCGTCATGCTTGTGGACGATGTTACCTTTGAAAATGCACGTCTAATTACCAGGTTACTAGAGCATGAAGACATTGATTGGGCTTTGTATTATAACGTTGCAATTTATAGTAAAACTCTCTCTGGTGTCCGCATGAAACGACATATTTGACAACATATCTGATAAAATCATACGGAAAAAGTAAAATGTAAATCACTTATCTACCAAAGAACATCTAAAGGAGCTGATAAGTTAAAGGCTGTATTAAGCCCTGAATTTCATCAAGTATTTCTTCTACACAATGATCTATACGCAAGAAAAACTTGATCATTACTAAAATGTAATGTATTTGGATATTCCTCATACAACTTTTAAAGATGCAGTGTCCCTGAAAATTATTTTAAATTGAAAATGTAAATTTTACTCCAAACGGTCTAGATAGAGGAAGAAATGAGCCCGGAAAAAATTTATTTGAAAATTTGCAGTAACCACTCTAATATTGTCGATTTTGTAATAATTAAATCTCCGTATACCTCTATAGTAAAAAACTCAATACATTGTAGGTGGCGCTGGTGGAATGAATTAGAACTGCGCACCCCAAATTCAAAATGACGTTTTTAAAGGTCTATAACTGCGAAAGTGTGCGTTAGATTGGCCTGAAAATTTGAATTTGTACAAATGCGAATGTATACAGCCCCGACCAGTCGAAAGTTTAACGCCGAGCTGACGAAATTTTGAAAGCTAAATTCGAAAGCAATTTTTTTGAAAGCTACTGAGATGACGAGATTTTGAAAGCTCTACAAAGCTTTCGAAAAATCGCTGACGAAAATTTCGTTAACTAATCTTAGTTAACGAAAGATTTGAAAGCTATGATATCAGCTAGGATCATTTCGGAATTTTCTTTTGGTGAAGATAATTCAGAATGTGATGATAATGCTTGGATGACAAGTGCTTCTAAATCTGGACCCTCCCCCGGATATCTCACATATTTCACTCATGCATCTGATGACCTTTGACATACAAAGACGTTTTGATTCCTGTCCAATAAGATAGAGTGGTAGTCTTTTTTCTTTTATTAGAGAAATGTCTGATAGTTTTAGAAATTCATTAAGGTATTCCACTTTTTGTGCTGAGAATTATGTTGCCAGAGAACATTGAATATAAGCTCGTTGGCTGTCTCCAGAAACAGTGGTGACATATATCTATAAATATGATCAAATAAATATCATGAAAAAAAGTCTTGCATACAATTATACTGTTCAGCATTCAAAATTTATGCCCAACATTACAATTTTTGTGACTGAATGAAAGATGGAGAAACCCCCATGCTTTTGTCATAAGAGGATATTAGTGCAACACATGACCCTTTTAAAAACATTTCTTCTTTCAACATCTACAAGACACAGAGAAATATTGAATGATAAATACACCATATTGCCAAATTTTAATAATTTCATTCATTATCTTCCATAATTAACCAGAAGACTGAAGCTCTCCTAGTTGTTTGCATAAATTAATCTAAGTGAGACACCCATTTTCCAAGACCCTGGGAATGAGGGACTAACACAAAATACAAGACCAGAAAATGATTAATGTAATGGAAAAAGAATTACTCTCGTCTAATTACACTTTCTGAGAATTTGTGCTCACAAAATAACAAAGAGTTGCATAGGAGAAAATGACCACTCCCATTTTTTGAAGAACGTGGGGGTCAAGGACTCAAACAAAATACCAGGTGCACAACTTGACCACAGACTGATAATAATGCTAAAAGAATTATCTTTCTATTAATTATACTTTCTAAGAATTGGTGCTCACACGTTTACTTAGAATTATACTGGAGAAAATGACCACACCCATTTTCCAAAACCCTGGGAGTCAGGGGCTCAAACAAAATATCAGGTGATCAACTAGATCAGAGGCCTATTATCAAAAAAAAGAACTCAAGATTCATTTAACGGACAGACAGACAAACAGACGGCCGGACGCTGGGTGCAGATACAGAGCAATCGTATGAGCTCGACTGGTCTTTCACCATAAGAGCAAAAAAAAAATGAATGATTTACTATACTTGTACCTGAATGTGGAAGAGAGGAGGGCTTGCAATTTTTGGAATTATTCTTACCCAGAAAATGGTGAAAATAAATAGTCTGACCCTCTTTCTGTATTTTAGATATTGTATCTGGTCACGCAGAATGCCAGCAAAAAAAAATATTCATTGCGCCAAGTAATGCTTTGCATGTTTGTTTGAATAGAAAGGGCGATAGGAATTAACGTTTTATATATATATATATATATATATATATATATATATATATATATATATATATATATATATATATATATATATATATAATCAGTTACTTGCCGTCTCAACAACTCCTATCAAATTCATTTTATTTGGCATCTATCTTGTTCGATGTGTTGTCATATCTGTGTATCTTTTTAATTTGGTATATCTCATGTGCTTGCAACAGCTATGCTTTGTTCCTTTTTAATTGAAAAAATTAATGAGAATTAATTTTGTACATCAAATCCTCCAATCAAAGGTTACATACAATGGGATTTTAGATGAAATGTGTTCATTTTATAAGACTTTGTATATGAGTAAATGTATTGATAATGATAGAATTGACAACTACCTAGATACAACAAATGTTCCTAAACCGAATGATGACCAAAAAAGATTTTTCGACTCAACTCCATCACTAGAGGAATGCAAAGATGCTGTCTTTAATATGAAAAAAGATAAATCTCTAGGTTTCGACGGTTTGCCTAGTGAATTGTATCAATCTTTTTGGAATGAATTATGTAAATTGTTTTATGATCTGCTTTTACATATTTTTGAAAATAAAGAGATGAGTTTCTCTCAAAGACTAAGTAGTAGTATTATTTTGCGATAAGCAAAATCTGAAAAACTACAGACCATTAAGTTTGACGAACACAGACTACAAGATTATTGCATGTATTTTCGCTAGAAGATTACAAAATGTAATAGGTTTTTTGATTGGAAAAGAACAATCAGCATACATAAAAGGAAGATTTATAGATGAAAACGCTAGATTAATTTTGGATATTTTTGACTACTGTGATGATAATAATGAAGATTTTTTTGCTTTTATTCATAGACTTCGAAAAGGCGTTTGACGCAGTTGAGTGGAATTTTGGTGAAAATTTCATAACATTAGTTAAAATTCTTTATACAAATCCAATCTATAGACTGAAAAATAATGGATGGATATCAAAAACTGTAACCATGACGAGGGGCATACGTCAAGGTTGCCCGATTTCAGCGATTTTGTACCTTTTTGTAGCTGAAATCTTATCTTTGAAAATTAAACAAAATGATCAGATACAGAGTTTTTATCTGGGATGGAATACGCATGCGCCAAAATGTGCCACGGCTTTATACGGCTCTGCTGAATTACATGTTTTGCTGTTCTATATAGAAGTTATCATAACTTTAACTTTGGTATATAGGTATACCCATCTACATCCCTGAACGTAAGCTGAGCATTTATAGTAAATACAATGACAAGTTATGATAGAATTCCTCATTGGAGACGAAGGCCAGGTGTGAGACCCAATATGGCGGACAAAACGTATGCCAATGTTTTAAATAATGTTGAAGAACATAGCATTGACAGTGTCAAACCAGTCATCATACTTGAAACTGACCTCTTTGGTAACGTAATCCCTAATAAAGACCAATACCTTTCTCATGTAGAGATGTACAAGGCAGTAGATGAAGTTGTTATGGGGAGCCACCTCAAAGGCCTCCAACGAGTCAGGGGACTTTGGAGGATGTACCTTGACAATGAAGATGACAGAGAAAAGCTGATCACAACTGGGCTAGTTATCAGAGCAAAGCAAATACAAATCTACTCGAACAATCCCAAGGTCGCACAATTCCAAAACCCTGACCACCTGAAGATCAGGGTGAAGAACATTCCATGTTCAGCAGAAGATGGTCAGATTACTCGTGCTCTTGAGCAGCTTGGTTGTGTTGTCCATAGACTTTTTAGGGAGCGCCTTAGGGTGGATGGCATGCTGACAAATTGCCAAACAGGGGATCGCATTGCTATTTGTGAACCAATCTCAGAACCGCTCCCAAGGTCATTGACAATTGGAAAATACCGGGCCAACATCATTCACCGAAACCAGAATCCCGAGTCCAAGAAAATAATATGCAATAAGTGCTTTGAAAGAGGTCACAGGCTGAATGAGTGTCCAAACGATTGGGTATGCAAGACATGTCATACCCCAGGTCATAAGCAAGCAGATTGTCCTGTTACATTCTCAGATGGGGAAGGGGAGGAAGATCAGTCAACAGTGACGGATGATGAGCTAAGTTATGACACTGCTGAGGAGACACAGTCGCTTGAAAATGTGCCATTAACAACAACTGGCAGCTCCTCAATGGACACTTTGAATGAGCAAGAAAGCACTGAAGATACTCCCGCATTTGCAGATAACGCATCTACAAATACATCCACTAAACCCGCTTACATTAAAAAAGCCTTAACCCAAGCACCATCTGTGAAAAAAACCTCCAGTAAAGACAAGAATGCAAAAAAAGCACAAGTCAAGGTCATATCGAGATGTACTTAAAACCCTCCAAAGAGCAGGGATCCGAAACCCCTAACGTCCGCAGAGATAAAAGAGATGCTACCACTCCAACAGACAAACTGCATTCACGAAAAACTACAAAAAATGAATGTGATTCAATCATGATTGCATACATTCAAAAAGAAGACAAAATGGTAGAAATAATGAATATGTGTTTTATGATTGTCAATCAAAATATGTCCATAGAATGTGGGAAATCAAGCTGGTATGCAGCAGTCATCAAGATTCTGTGAAATTGAAAAAAAGACAAATTAATATGAAAAATAAAAAAAAGTTAATGCAAATAATTGCATACATTTTTGTTCTATTAATTGTCAAGGTTTAGGAAATAAAGGAAAAAGGAAAAGACTTATAAACTGGACTGCAAATCAAAAATGTGACATACTCTTTATTCATGAAAGTCATTTTAGGCACGGTCCATTTGATATTCTGGGGGGGGGGGGGGGCTTGGGGTTTTTTGTCGGAGCAAGATTATTTTTTTCACCCGGACCGAGGCAAAATTATAAATTAGATTATTTTTTTCTTGCAAAGTTGGAGCAAGGAATTTTTTTTATAACAATTAAAGTAAATTTTAATATTTGTTTGTGTTTTTTCAATAGAAATTCTTTATTTTTACTTAAATTACTCCAAACATTATTTTTATGTAAAACTTGTATTCACTTCTAAACTGAGAGAGATGAAAGATATTTACAATATGCGATATATCATTTTTAGTAAACAAAATTTATATCGGCCTCCACTTTCCTTATATTTGACTAGAGAGAGATGGGAAGGGGTGAGTTTGCGGTTTTCCGAATGTAGCCAATTGCGGTGGTTTTAATTTCGCGGTATCAAAAGTTGCAGAAGAAAAAAAAACTTTTGATACATCTATAAAGATTTTGTCGCACAAGCACACCTGTAATTTGATTGTTGTTTGTAGTTTTAAGTGTTTCACGTGGTTATTAATGACAAACATGTAGTAATTAGGGACAATTACACAGAAACGGTTGAATATCAATAATTAAAGAATATGGAAAAGTAGATTGAAACTAATTAATTGGGTGCGTTTTCACTGGAAATCTTAAGCGCGATATGTGTGTCATCTTCCTTTTTATAAAAATATAGATGCATCGTAAGTTTAATTGTCGATACCCTTTACTGTACAAACCTTTTTACCAACGTAGAGGAAAACAACGTTTAGAGAATTGAACGATTCAGCTGTATATGCACAATAGCTTTCATGCATCAAATGCATTTGAACATCTTTGCCACAATTATTTGTTTTGTCCATTATACAAAATTATTGGGGGGGGGGGGGGGGGGTTGATATTCGCGGAAAATTCAAAAACCGCGAACATAGCGAAAATAAAACCACTGCAATCATTTCCCCATTTACAGTATACGAACAAAGATGCCACCGGGGGCATTCATGTTTCACAAACACAGGCTTCATTAATTTTTATTTTGACATATGGAATCTTTGCAGAATACAGAGTTTTTTGCCCTTACAGGCGGTATCTGACGTAAAACCATTGTGACGTCATGAAAGTGGTATTGTATAACGTCGATTTCATACCGCCATTTTCCAGACTGTTAGGACTGTTTCCATAGGGTTTGATAACATCATAGTCAGTCTACGTCAGATGCCGTATCAAAGGAGAAGTAACTCTGGTTTTCAAAAATACTGAATTTAAAGTAACTTGTTTCAGTTATTTTTTACCTAGATTTTATACGGGATGTATATACAGACATACATTCATTTTAACAAATTGGTTTCATTTTTGCGCATGAAAATCAACAGCAGGTGTGGCTAGCCAACAGGAGATGCTTACTCCTAGGCACCTGGTCTCACCCCTAGCTTGCTAGGGTTCCGTCAATGCCCAATTTGGTGCTCTAATGTGAGTGATGCTGAGATTATTGTCAGGATCTTCTTTAACTCATATACATCTTTTTTTCTAACTTTCAATTCTGAATCATTAAAAGTGAGCACATGAGTAGTTGTAGAAAATTAGAAAAAGACAAATATAATATAAATGTATATGCAGGCTTTATACTCTACCTTGATGAAAAAGTAGGAAAAAAGTAGAAGCAGTCACTGAAAAAAAGTAGGAGAAAAATAAGAAAAAGAAGGAATTAATAGGGGAAAAGTAGGAAATTTTCCATCACTTTTAACAACAATTTTCAGTAAGTATAATGACTCACAAACCACAGTAAGCAATGATCGTAGACTGGTAATGTTCATCTTTGAGGAAATCACAGAGAGAAATAAGGACAGATTGATTTTTCGTGTGAAATATACAGAGTGGGCGAGCGAAGCGAGGCAGAAAATGTTTAAGTACTTTGAATCAGATGTCGATGACAAGTGAAGCAAGTAATGGTTACGTTTGAGATGAAAATTAGGAAAAGTAGGAGGTATTGAAGAAAAAGGAGGAAAAACTAGGATCAAAATAAAAAAATAGGAAAAGTAGGAGATAGTAGGAAAAAGAAGGAACAGTAAAAAGCCTGTATATGTATCTGATGTACTTCATTCCTACTATAAGTTTTTTCAAAATCCATTGAGAGGTTTTTAAGTTTTTCGACAGACGATGAAAAGATGCCGGACGGTGCACTATGACAATAGCTCACTTGAGCTTTGAATGTTGCTCTGGTAAGCAAAAAAGTCAAGGTAAAAAATTTGGTAGCATAAGATGCGTCTCCACAAGATATGTGTACATACAGTATTACACATGCAAAATTTGAAAGCACTATCATCTCTACTTAAAATTTTAGATCCTCTTATACTTACTTAAATGCCAAATAAGTCTGAATCATCAAGATGCTTACTCTGCTTACAGACTAGTATATGTTATCATTCAATGACAAAATGAAAAAGTACGAGAATCGAGAAAATCCTTCTTGTGGTAGCTGATGTTGTTCATCTGGACAATAAGTTTCATCTGTTTGATCCATGAGCATGATGAGGCTAGTGTGTCCTTTCACAATTACGGGGCTACACACTTAAAATGAATGTTACTTAAAAATTGAATATTCATTTTGCTATTTGATTTGTTTATCATAAAAACAAATTGTTAATTATCTTCTGTTTTCTCCAATCTGATTAAAACCAGATCTCTACATGCTCCCGATTTTGTTATGTCGCGGAGAGGATCTGGTATAACCCAGTAGACATCGACGTGCAGGTGACCTTTCTAACTGACCAATCAAAAGATTGGCCTGAGAAATGTAGAGATGATCGGGGGCATGCGGATGCATAAGAACTTATTCTAAAATGCATAGTTCCGAAGAGATGACCACAGCGCACAGAACCAGCTGTGTTTAAACATTGCCGTAGCGTTGGTCTACACGAAGACCGCGAGCTTCACCTGATTGGAGTTATTGTGGTCACGTACGATCAACAAAAAAAAAAAACAGTGAACGTGTTATTTTGAAAAATAATTAAACATGGCAAAGGAGACAGAAATTAATACAACCTCTATTCATCATGTTTATATTTCAAAACCGGAAATTTTTCAAAGGGTTTATAGAATTTTTACATGCTACTCAGTAGCTTGGACTCCCTTCGAATCTTGCTATCATTTATGTAGATTTTTGCTTCGATCTTACTGCGGCGACTAGTCCAGGAAAGAACAATGTTACAAATAGAAATAGAAACAGTGATTTTTAATCCGTTCTTTTTCTACATAATTATTTCTCATTAATTCTCATTCTTGTGAATTGAAGGGTACTGATTTTCAATTCGTAGAAAACCATTTGAAGTACATATTTATGTTTGATTTTATTATACGATAAGATATCGTACTGCAAAGACCATACAGATCATGATGACTCCGCGTCTTGTAATCTTGTGTAGTGATCCAGATGTGTCCGTCTGATAAGACGGGAAAGCTGGCCTGTGGTCATTTAATTGTAATTATCTTATGTTGGGCAGAATTTTTGCAGAACCGACTTGCGTTTGATACGCATATGAGGATTGGTTGAAGATTTTCGCTTGAAACTTTTTTGATTGGACAGTGAAGTTTCTCAGCTAAGGTCACCTGCACGTCGATGTCTACTGGGTTATACCAGATCCTCTACGCGACATAACAAAATCGGGAGCATGTAGAGATCTGGTTTTAATCAGATTGTGTTTTCTCCTACTCAAAAATTTGCTAATGGCTAATTTTTGTTCCAGTATATGGGGCCATCGTCAGGTTCCAATAGTATAACCCCTATAGCCTCTATATATAGACTAAGCTAATTTGGCCCTGGTGAATTTTCTTTACATGTTATAAAGAGACTCAGAGACTGATATCGCTATAGTGTGTATGATAATTAAAATGAAAGCAAGTTTTAAGGTTTTCGTAAGATTTTCATGGGTTCTATTTTTGGATATGCATATAAAAATCAAACTGGAAGGAATCACAACATAGACATGATGGAGGTGATTTCCAACGAGGGGCTCAGAATGGGCGCGCGGGACTTGTGAAAATCGCCTCTTCATGATGTATTGTGGATTTCTCAAAAAACGAATCGGCTAATCCCTAAATAAATTTCATATTATATATTATAAGATGAGAAACCTTCCAGGAGAAAGAGCTCGGTATGCCTTGTTTTATTTACTTTGCATCAAGGGTCATTTTCTGTGGTATCTAGGAGTTTGATTTGTGAAAATAAGACGCCACAAAACTCTATTCTTTTATCTATATATATTTACAATATAATGACATATAAGGTATAACTAATGCACATGCATGTGAACAGTCCTCCAAGTGGGAGGACGAAATCTCCGACGAATCAAGGATCCTCCCGATTGAAAATAGTCCTCCCGACGAAAACGAAAATCCTCCAGATTGCTGTAGATGAAATGCAAAATCCCCAGTTGTGCATTACGTTACGTATTACTCAGAACAGTGATTGTAGTGACCAGTTAATCAATTCTAAAAACAAATCAATAAATGCTAATTATACAGGTGACAGGTATATTATTGGACATACAAAGTAATTAGCGCTAGTGATGTAACGGTTATCGCCGACAATCGATTGTCCGTCGCTGAATGGCCAGCGATGTTACTAATCGATGTTGTAAATCAAACTCGATTGTCGCCGACATCGCCGATCTCCGAATTTTCCGTATTTTTCTGTCCGTTTCGATATTTTGGTTTTAGAAATCGCGCAATGCGAAAGTCATTGACGGTTGCAAGTGCAGGTCACGTGATCCTCCCGAGGACAAAAATAACAATAACACCTTCAAAAACTTATATTCCTCCCTGGATTACTTAGATAATTGAATTGATATTGTGGTTCAAACACCAAATTTCCTAATTTCCTCTGTCCCGAACCCTATTTAACCCAGGCGTTTCGTGGACAGTGAGTACGTTCTAACTTTATTGCATTAAGTAATTTTTCATATTCTATCAATCGAATTTACTTTAACATTTATATCATGGCATATTGGCAGATGAATATTAATTGGTCTCATCTGTGATTTTCATTACCGTGTAGAGGCAATGTAAAGGTGTAAAATAAACTCTTTAAGATGATATGCACAAAGAAGAACACTCAAATTTAATTGTTTGGTCCTAATTTAAATTAATTATGGATTGAAAATTAAAAAGATAGGAATATTTCGAATTTTTCGATTATAATCGATTAATAATCGATTATGCCCTTCCGATTATTTCCGATTATCGATTATGATTTAGTTTCCGATTGCCCAACACTAATTAGCGCGGCGTTCTCATATTCATCTGCCTCGTGGACGTTATACCCAGTACATTAGCATGTCGTACACGGAACGTAGGAGGACACCACTCAGTTCTAATTCTCGTAAAAGGGGAAAGAAGTCGAACTCATCAGTTGGATAGGACAGGGCCTAGGCGCAGCAAAATGCGAAGAATTGAAGATTTCAAGAATTTAAGTAATGATGCGAAGAATTGAAGATTTGAAGTAATGGTGCGAAGATTTGAAGATTTAAAGTAATGATGCGAAGATTTTAAGATTTGAAGTAATGATGCGAAGATTGAAAGATATTAATAATTGAAGAAATGATGCGAAGATTTTAAGATTTGAAGTAATGATGCGAAGGATTGAAGTAATGATGCGACGATTTGAAGGAATGATGCGAAGATTTGAAGAAATAATCATTTCTTCGCATCATTTCTTCATATCTTTGCATCATTACTTCAATTCTTCGCATCATTACTTCAAATATTCGCATCATTACTTCAATTCTTCGACTGGTGATATATAGTAGGGCGAAGATTTGAATAAGCGATGTCCCCTAATGAACACCGTAGGTGATAGATCTCGAACCCTCATAAAGTTCTAACGGTGTATGATATGTGTACATATGACTACTACTACGCTCACAGTGAAAGAAAATAGTTTTAGATAGGGAGTTTTCAATGTTGATTTTAGCGCGACGTCGCCGATGTTGAACACTTGTCTATATGGAGAACGTCGACGATGTCGCGCTAAAATTACATATAGATCTCCCCATCTAAAATTATTCTCTTACATTGTGAGCATAAGTATTGGTCGTACAGACATATATCATACATCGTTAGTTGTGTAAGATTTGCAAGATATTGAAAATACACAACATATTCCTGCATAGGTTGTGTAAAATTTTGGGGATGTTGAAAATGCAAAACATATTCCTGCATAGGTTGTGTAAGATTTGGGGGATATTGAAAATACACAACATATTCCTGCATAGGTTGTGTAAGATTCAGAGGATGTTGAAAATGCAAAACTTATTCCTGCATAGGTTGTGTAAGATTTGAGGATATTGAAAATGCAAAACATATATTCCTGCATAGGTTGTGTAAGATTTCGGGGATGTTGAAAATACACAACATATTCCTGCATAGGTTGTGTAATATTGGAAGGTATTGAAAATACACAACATATTCCTGCATAGGTTGTGTAAAATTTGAGGAAGTTAAAAATACACAATTAACATTTTCCTGCATAGGTTGTATAAGATTTGCAAGATATATTTAAAATGCAAAACCAATTCCTGCCTATGTTATGTAAAATTTGAAATTATTGAAAATGCACAACATATCCCTGCATTATGTTGTGTAAAATTTGAAGATATTGAAAATGCATAACATATTCCTGTATATGTTGTGTAAAATTTAAAGATATTGAAAATGCGCAACATATTCCTGCATAGGTTGTGTAAAATTTAAAGATAATGAAAATGCACAACATATTCATGCATAGGTTGTGTAAATTTTTGGGATGTTGAAAATGCACAACATATTCCTGCATAGGTTGTGTAAAATTGGAGGATGTTGAAAATATATATACACAACATATTCCTGCATAGATTATATTTGTGTAAGATTTGGGGGATGTTGGAAATGCACAACATATTCCTGCATAGGTTGTGTAAAATTTGGGTGATATTGAAAATGCACAACATATTCCTGCATAGGTTGTGTAAAATTGGAGGATGTTGAAATTACACCACATTTTCCAGCATAGTTTGTGTAAGATTTGTGGATATTGAAAATGCACAACATATTCCTGCATTATATGGTTGTGTAAATTTTGAGGATATTGAAAATGCACAACATATTCCTGCATAGATTGTGTAAAATTTTGGGGATGTTGAAAATGCAAAACATATTCCTGCATAGGTTGTGTAAGATTTGGGGATATTGAAAATACACAACATAAGCCTGCATAGGTTGTGTAAGATTCAGAGGATGTTGAAAATGCAAAACATATTCCTGCATAGGTTGTGTAAGATTTTGGGGATGTTGAAAATGCACAACATATTCCTGCGTAGGTTGTGTAAGATTTGAGGATATTGAAAATGCAAAACATATTCCTACATAGGTTGTGTAAAATTGGAGGATGTTGAAAATATATATACACAACATATTCCTGCATAGATTATATTTGTGTAAGATTTGGGGGATGTTGAAAATGCACAACATATTCCTGCATAGGTTGTGTAAAATTTGGGTGATGTTGAAATGCACAACATATTCCTGCATAGGTTGTGTAAAATTGGAGGATGTTGAAAATACACAACATATTCCTGCATAGGTTGTGTAAGATTTGTGGATATTGAAAATGCACAACATTTTCCTGCATTATAAGGTTGTGTAAATTTTGAGGATATTGAAAATGCACAACATATTCCTGCATAGATTGTGCAAGATTTGGGGGATATTGAAAACACACAACATATTCCTGCATAGGTTGTGCAAGATTCAGAGGATGTTGAAAATGCAAAACATATCCCTGCATAGGTTGTGTAAGATTTTGGGGATGTTGAAAATGCACAACATATTCCTGCATAGGTTGTGTAAGATTTGAGGATATTGAAAATGCAAAACATATTCCTGCATAGGTTGTGTAAGATTTCAGGGATGTTGAAATGTACAACATATTGCTTACGCAATTTGAGAATATTGAAAATGCACAACATATTCCTGCATAGGTTGTGTAAGATTTGCAAGGTATTTAAAATGCAAAACATATTCCTGCATATGTTGTGTAAAATTTGAAAATATTGAAAATGCACAAGAAATTCCTGTATACGGTTGTGTAACATTTGCATGATATTAGATTTCACGATATTGAAAATACACAACATATCCTATATGTATATATGAAATGATAATGTCAAAGTGTGATATATTTGATAAAAAGCTAAGCTTGTACCTTCCGAGACAAATAATAATTCCGAGCTTATTTAATTCTCTGTTTTGTACAGAATTTCGTTCAAATCCCCAAATTTTCCGTTTATAAATCTCTTTCTATTGGAAGACACATTTTCTTCATACTGCCGCAAATAATCATCTCTATGTTTTAATATGTCTGACACCGTCGACGTTCCAACCCCGTATTTTACAGATAAATCTTTTTGGGTCGGCTTGGGGAAATTCTCAGATTGACGTTTGTGTGAAGTCATCTTACAGTGAGGAGGTTGATTTACACCACAACTGTACGTTCTTCGAGACCTCCGGATAACTGGAGAAGTGAGAGGGTTGTGCGCACGTAATCCAGGATAACCACACCATTTGCTACCTGCGTGACAAATGGCCGTCCAAAGTCGGCACCGGTTGCCCATTGGTCTCGTCGGTTTATGTGTAGTCTTTAGTGTTTGATGTTTACATGTCGTGTGTCTCTTTTCTGTCTCGTGCTGTACTCGTCTTTTTTGTTATTGCATCGGGTGTTTTGGAGTTTTGCTGTTGATGCTGCAGCGGGGTCTTGTTGGAGATCTCCTCCCTTCTCAGATAAACGAATTAGTTCAGCTTTTTTGTTCCAAATTAAGCTCCCTTTTTATCCGTTTTGGTGATGGAGTCGCCGTAGAACTTAGCAATTTACGTTTTACTGGTGACCCCGAAATTTTGAATTTGGACAAGTTTCTGTTGTGATTAGATATTTAAGAAATGACTGCCTTACTTTTGGTGTTCATGGGTGTATAATTCTGGTTGGTCACGTGCGAAGCGATTCTCGGAAAATTTACACGTGTCCAACCAGAATTATACACCAATGAACACCAAAAGTAAGACAGTCATTACTTATATTTACATTTATTTCAATTATCTGTCATTTTTATTTGCATGCACGTTGCACATTTTGCCTGTAACAGCGTCAAATATAATTTAACGCTGGTAAATTCTCCCTACATGCAAAATTAGACGTCACAATAGCAACCCAAGTTATTGATATATAATTCTAGTTGCCTAACGGGCGTTTAACATGGGGAATCTACTAGTAATGTAAATATTAAGCTTTGTTTAAAGATAACTTGGGTACTTGATTAAAATTCAGATTTGAAATCGGCAGTGATTGATACCTTACGTCCAGTAAAGTAATCGCTTTGGGCAGTAATCTAAACACGGGTGAAACGCACAAATCAATTAACCCCAATCAGTCTCTGGGATTTAAGAGAAGGGTTCCAACTCTCTACCTTCTTGAAGAAAATTCCAAATCAATTTACATGCACCAGACACGTGTTTCGAATATTAAATTCTCATCAGTGATGCTTTCAGCGGCGCCATCATAAATAGTTTTAGTAGCGCCCTCTTTAATTTTTTGAAGTTAGATTTTTACATTTACATTACAGAGAGCGCGTGGTCGATTCAGGAGCATATCCAAATAAAATCTATGTTCATTAGCATTGGAGGGATGGTGCTAAGATGTTAAACTCCTTTAATTTCGATGATATTTATCGATGAAATGGCTAGTATCTGAAATAGCAAAAATATATATTTTGTCTCATTGATAAAAGGTCAAAAAAAGCTTCTTTCAGGTGAAAGAAGTCCTATGTAAAATATTTACAGTCCTAGCTGGTATTGCATACAATAATAATAAGGGTGTGTGAGAGAGAGAGAGAGAGAGAGTTAGAGAGAGAATCATCTGCTGGTAGTGTATTACGTTCGATTTCTGAGAAAAAAAATTAAAAGGCATTCAAGGTCTATATTTTCATAACGTTTGTACGTCCTTGTTACATTCTTTTTCATTTCCAATCTTAAATCTTAAATTCCATACGTATTCTCGTTGTCTGGAATGTACCAATGCCTATAAACTGGCGACGTTTATTATGTTAATTTTAAAAGTCTACGCATGACGTGGGGTAGTCGTATTTACCGTCTACTAATAAAAAGTTTGCTCGTTGGAAGGATTCATTTTCATATATAAACAACTAATACGTATCTTGTCGATTTTTTTAGACTTGGATCAAAATTTAGAAAGGGGAAAAACGAGACGGGACGGTGCATACAACGAAAATGATTATAAATAGCTTTGTGTTTTACATTTACTTCTTGAAAATGATATGAAAACTGACGAGGGAAACAAGCTGAAAAAAATATTTAAGAAATAAAGAATAAATAGTGTCTGAATTAAGTATTTTGTAAGAACAGTTTTATTTTACTAAGCGGCGAGCGGCGCGAGTCGGTAAATTATTGATTATCTGTATATATTAATAATTTTCCACGGCTTATTATTATTTTTTTTTTGGGGGGGGGGGGCAAAATTTCTAGAAAATGATTTGGTGTACGTAATAATGATAATAATTTTTCTCATTATTTTGGAACGTCGGATTTCCTATAACGGTAAACAATAATATCGTCGCTGTAGAACTATAAGGTCGTATCTTACAAATTTTCATTTTTCATTTTTCGGAGTAAAGTGAAAAAAACTGTTCGGCGCTGGTATTTTGATAATAGGAATGGTTTTCTTTGTATGTAAGCATACTTCTAGTGATATATTGTCCGTTTAAGTTGTTTTCATTGACTAAATTGCATGATTACAACTTTTATGGGGAAAACAATCGAAGCAACCTTTTAATTCACAGAAAATGTGTCAATACACAAATACATAACAAGTCGTATCTGCCACTTACGACGTTTTCATCATTTTGTCTATAATCAGTATACAAACATGAAGGTCATAAATGCCACTTACGATATTTTAAATGTATCAATGTGATATTAAGGGTAGTAGTAAGTTCTACTTCCGACGTTTTAAATGTATCAATATGATAATTTTATTAATAAGTGTAGTACTATCATTCATAAACATTGATAGGGTTTGTAATGAAAAATACGAAAGACCTGATGCGCTGTCGCTGTGACACCAACAACAGAGAACCACAGTGTGCATTCATGGACCCATGCAAACCAGGTGTGAGACCAGCTAGGTGCATGGGAGAAGTCAGTGCAACCGCTTGTGCAACAAAAAGCTGAATATATAAAGGCTGGTCACTGGATATGAAACTGCAACACACCATAAAAAAGATATAACGTTTGATTCGAACCCCTCGCAGGGAATTTTTCTTCCAGCTTCTAACGGAAAAGGGAAGAAGTTTGACAAAAATGTAAAATACGGATGAACTGATGCACTGTCACTGTGACACCAATAATAGAGTGCCAGAATAGACATTCATGCAACCTTTCAAGACCAGGTGCCTGGCAGAAGTAAGTGTCTCTTGCTTTGCTAGTTACACCCGCCATGGATTCCAGCGCTACAACAAAACTGATTATATAAAGGCTGGACACTTGGTATGTACTAACACTTTATAGAAAGTGTCACAGTCACACCACAACACTAACTAGTGTAATTTAATACTGTACTCAATCAATCATATCAAATCAGGATAAATTCAAACTCTTTATTTAACTTTTTAATCAACAGATAAAAATATCAATACGAATATTTCAAAACGACGATGAACTTCATATGAAACCTAACCCTAGTTAAAATTTACTATAGGACACTGTAGTAAACAGTATTTGAAACAGGCATTTAACAATCTTTGTAAAAAAAATTCTATATTGACTTAGAGATAGCCTGTTGCTTTTTAATGATAGACAGAGATAAATTGTCCTTGAATAGATAATCTCTTAGATGTTTCAATATGTATCTATTGTTGTGAGAAAAAATAACTGTTTACTATGGTATACTATATTAAATGTTCATTAGAGGTTTTTTAAAACATTAGATGCAGTTTTCATCTTGAAAAGCACAAGAAACCTCAAATACAAACTCCCAACAAGGCAAAAGGTCCATTAAAATTAATTTCGGGACCAGAATTATAAATCAACAAAATTAATATCTTTAATTTGAAAATGAAATGGCAAAAATTAATTAGTGTCAATATTTGACATTGAGATAAAATTTTCTTATCTAGGAACAAAAGGACTTTAGGAAGGCCTAAATCGCATTAAATATAATATCTATGCCTTGATCAGAAGCATTTTTAAAGTATTTGAATTTAAATGTGAAACACAAATTTATGCTCAGAAATACATGCGTTGTCTGTGAAAATTTGTGATATAAAAGTGTATCAGACGGACAAATAGACGTCAAATAATCGTAAGCACAACTTAATCATATTAATCATAATTGAAGTCACTGTTTGTGACATAATTCAAGATTTTATTATATCCTCATAGTAAAATAGAACCAGTCTTCCAGGGAAGACATCTGGCGCCAGCAAAAGCAAAGCGTGACAGACGGACAGACAGACCGACCGACGGGTGTACAGACAGACAGACGATGGACAAACTGATCCTTTATGGCGCTTTGCTTCGCTGGCGCCACAAAAATGTCTTTGAAATTCAAACATCACCATTCAGTCTTTCTATTCACTTCATCGATTGAAAATATATCAGCCACCAGTAAATGACAACAGTTTAATAGTTTGGCAAAGCTGAAACATGTTGCTTCATCAAAAATACTGCTATGAAGAAAAACTTCAAACAGTGGTTTACACTAGCATATTTAGACATCAATGTCAGATTCATCTGAACTATTTGGCTCTGGTAGAGATTCCTCGGCACCTTCATTGCATATTGCTGCTTTAAATCCTGTAAATTTGATATCTTGTATAGGACAAAGGATTTACAATTTAATCTCTCTTTCTCTCTCTCACTCATACTATATCTTTCTCTCTCTCTCTCTTTAATTTAACCCCGATCTCATTCCTTCTCTCTTCCTCATTCTTCCTCCTATTTTCCTCTTTTACAACAGTAAGGCACGGTCCATTTGATATTCTGGGGGGGTAGGGGGGGCTTGGGTTTTTTGTCGGAGCAAGATTATTTTTTTCGCCTCGGACCGTGGCAAAATTATTTTTTTCTTGCAAAGTCGGAGCAAGGAAATTTTTTTTAACAAAGTGATGTGCATATATATTAAGAATGTTTGTGTTTTATCAATAGATATTATTTATATTTTTACTCAAAACTCTAGATATTAATATATACTTTATCTTTATGCAACTGTATTCAATTCAATTCTAAATAGAGAGATAAAAGATTTCTACAATATAATTCTAAATAAAAACAAAATCTATATAAGGTACATGAATATAAAAGGGTCTTTGGGGAAGGTATTCTATACAAATTTTAAAAATGTAGAATTGTAAAATGGTGAATAACTGAAGTTCTCCTTCCATGCTAACAAGAACATAAAATTGAGACTCTATGAGATACATGCAACAATATGTATTAATAATTGTACATAAGTATTGGTAAGGAGCTGATAAGATAAGGCGTAAAATCTGCCCTGAAAAAGTGGAATTTTCAAAATGGGAACTTCAAAACAATTCTTTCACAAAATTTATGCCAGTTCTTGGTTTCATCATAATCAGCAGTTCCATAAGATTTATCATGCATAGTTTTCCTGAATTTTGGGGCAAAATATGTCTTTTTTCTATAGAAACCAATGGAAAATGGAAAAGTTTTTTAAAACATTGTTCCCCCCTCAGCTACAGAACGCCACTTTTACAGAAGATGTATATCACCAATACACATCTTTTGACAAAGTGGGGTTCTGTAGCTAAGGGGGGAACGATACCCCAGAGACGAAAAACTGAAAAAGGGAAGGTGGGGGGCTTTTTACAAATCTGTGTTTTAGGCCGTAATATAAGCAAAATTTAATTTTTCCCCCTCTAAAGTCATTTATTTATTATTTTAAACTTGTTAAAATGAAATGCACAAGATTTTGGAATGAATTAAACAGGAGTGTGCTGTTTATTTTTACACATAGTGTATTTCGCGGTAAAATGCCTACTTTGTAGTCAATGACTACAAAATACAACCATATTTCAGATTGAAGATTTTAAAATTAATGGATAAAATTGAGACTAGTCTTTTGAATTTAATTTCTAGTATCTTGTTTAGAATATAACTATGTTTTAAAGTTTAAGGATATCCATATTAGCCAGATTGTTCTAAATTTTCAACGTTTTTGATCGATATTAGCTTCTTTTCAACATGGCTACCCCCTACTCTTTGGACTGTAATATAAGTATCTAGAAATAAGCTGATCAAAATAAAAGTTGTATGAGGAATCTCCAAATACATTACATTTTAGTAATTATTAAGTTTTTCTTGCGTATAGATCATTGTGTTGAAGAAATACTTGATGAGATTCAGGGCTAAATACAGCCCTTATCTTATCAGCTCCTTAACACTTTTGATATCTTCAGATATACGAACTTTGACATTAGCAAGCAATGATTGATCGAAAATATGGCGAGCGAAGCGAGCCCAAAATTTTTTGATAGACTGAAAACTGCGGCGAGCGAAGCGAGCCGGAAAAATTTCAAGAATTTTAGCAAAATTTTATGGTAATTCTTCAAATTCAGATTATTTGTAAGAGCAAGATTATTTTTTTCTGTCACACCATAAGCAAATTTATTTTTTTCATCAAAATTCAGAGCAAAATTATTTTTTTCGAAAAAAACCCAAGCCCCCCCCCCCCCCCCAGAATATCAAATGGACCGTGCCTAAGCTTTATCATCATATGGCTGCATAATTTGCAAGTCATTTCAACATTCAAGATCAAATTTCGTCATGTAGTAGTACTTTACTAATAACATGCATAATAGAAGCATGTACCATACTGACTCCAGGAGTTGGAAACAAAAGGTCGTATTTGCATGAGAGGAGAAAACGGACTCAATTGCATTCGGTGGTATTAAAGAAAAAATAGTAATTACTGTGCTCTGTATCCCAATACATGAATGTATACATAAATCTATATTTCAAGTAAGATAAAGATAATGCAAGATTTTGCCAGATTAGGTATGGTGTTTTGGCATTTTGGGGCAATACTTTATGTATGTGGTAAAGGGTCGTAAGTACATGCAAACCATTTTTGTTTTTTGCAGACTGTCCAACAACACAGAAAGTTAAGATTTAGGAGCAGTTTAAATAATATCGAGCAACATACTTCCTTTTAAAAGGAAAATTACATTTAATCAGTACTTTGGAACCGCCGAAAATGCTCTTACTCACCCTCTGTCATGCTGCTGTTGTGTTTTGGTGTTTTTGTTCTCCAAAAGGTCGTAAGTGACACATACGACTTTATTACCAAATGCCTTGAATATGTTTATGGTAAAGAAACATCATAAGTGGTAGATACGATCTTATATTTCCATCAACTTTTTGAAAGTTTACTTACGACAAAATTTCAAAGGCAGTTACCATGGAAACGCGTCGGTGTATTTAAATCATTTTTTCATATCCTATGTAGAATCATAGGAAGAGTAATTATTTATGAAAATCCTATTTTTGTCGTATCTACCACTTACGACCTTATAGTTCTACAACGACGATATGACGTCTCCCGTAAAAATAGTTTACGATGAATATAGTTGTCCCCCCCCCCCGCCCCTCTTTTTCTCTCGTACTTCACTTCAGCAACGTACGAATGATACATGCTTGTTCAGTTGTTCAATTTTCGGTCCAACATAAAATGACAGGATCAGTACCGCTACTTATAATTAGTTATGAAACGTATCTCCAATTAGTATCAGGTACATCGTATACATAATTATACCTTCCTTGTAAACGACCCGTAATGCTTTGATCCCTCCCTCATCAATGAAATAAACACGTATCCACGCATGTACATTGTTCTATTTTTCGTGTTAAAGCAGTTAGTGTCCATCTCACTACTCTACGTAACAAAACGGCTTGATTCTAAGGTAAACAGAGTTACATTGTTTATACATAGAAACAGCATCGGCCCTTCACTTTCACCAGCAGAAGAAGATTGGAAGATTTAATACGTCACGATGCTGAATACCCTGCGATTGGATTGTTTCGTCCGGAATTGGGACCCCTAGCGTGGAAAAAAATCAGGTGAACACTTGGAGCTATTCGCTCAAAAAACCCCAATATAATTGGAGACGGAGTACAGCAACCATTGAACATAATTGGTCTTCTTTTACCGACAGAACACAGGCTATGTAAGAGTTTGTATTTCTTCAAGGAATACTTTAACGATGTGAGAAACCCGTTGATTAAGCATTATTGTTGCAAGTTTTGTCTTAAATACATAAATGAAGAAAATACGGAAAGATGTCCTAAAACCACAATGCAGGCGTCATCTCAGAAATGACCGTAATGAACATTTCCTGGAAACGTCTATAGTTTATCAGCTTCGATCATTGTTTTTCCAAAAGAATTTTGTAGAAAATGTACAATGTAGATTTAAAAGATCGACAGATAATTTGTACGAGGATATATATGATGGTGAATTATATAAACATATGTTCGCCAACGGTGACGTTTTTAGCGACGGAAATGATGTATCATTTGTTTTGAACAAGATGGAGCTCCTGTTTATAAATCCAGTAGTGTCCATTTGGCCGATATATTTGATAAAACTAAGAAATACCATATGTTCTACGGATAAAAACCGAGAATATGCTTTCAGCTGGGCCATGGTTCGAAAGCCGAAATCAATGCGTGGAAACATTTTAGAAGCCATTTTTAAACTGCTTCAAACAACTTGAAATTGGAATAACAGTGAGAAACTCCAACGAGGTAGGCGTATTATGCAATTTTTTTTTACTGTTTACACCAGCTGATTTACAAGCAAGATCCTTTCTATGTAATTCGGTCAAGTGCAATGGAACCTCAAGGTGCTTGAAATGTCTGTAGGGTCAGTTAAAGTTTGGCGCGTTCCACTGTGTTTCCTTTGTAAGGTGAAGATCACAAAGGGCCAAAAAGAACACAGGAAAGCGTTGTATGTTAAACGTCTTTAAATTCAATAGCATCATTTAAAACCTGATAAATTTACAGCATGGGCTGGGATGCCAAAGCACCACTTGCATTTCGCGAAATGAGCGCATGTTCGAGTCTTTTGTCGTCAATGGAGTTAAGGGTCCTTCTTTGCTGTTTTCATTTGTTTTATATTATTTACGGTGTGTCTATATATTACAAGCATTGTATACTACTTAGTATCCAAAAACTTCACATTCGCATGTGGTTCTCTGCAGATCTTTCGGAGGAAAACGTATAATATTAAGGTGGACACCAAAATTGCAAGAACCATTTACTACTTGTACAAAGTGTCAAGACCATTTCAGCTCGAGCCTTTTGTGCACTTTATGAAGTATAATGACGATGAATCTGGTACTTTTTGAATTGTGCAACCAATCCCGGAATTTTGCCATTATCGACAAAGTAAGTGGGGTCCTGTACGGTGGATTTTGCACAAGTACAGTGGGTCTATCCGAGAGATGCGGACATATTGGTACTACACCTTTTCGCCTGGCTGATTTGGTAGCTAGTGAAGTAAAGGAGCTTCCAAGTGAGGATATATCATGGACTGGGAAATTATGCGAATGGACTGATCCAACCGTTTTTGACGAGGTGCAAATCAGGAAGAGGGCTAAAATGTTGAGACCCAATACTCAAGACTTCGAAAATTGTCGATATGGATCCGTCCGTCAATGAGTTTTATAATTGAAAGCTAGCATTCTTGATGCACACCATCCCTTCCCACTCGTCCGAATTGCTGAACTGAACACAAGCGTCCATATCTTCAGGAGTGACAAATATGGATAATGACAATTTCCCTGTATACAGCACAAAATCGATAATTCAGAAAATCAGAAACCGAAGGCGTACAAAATCAGGAAAAAACAGGAAACAAAGCAAACAAACAAGTACTTCCACCACATGAAAAGAAGCGAACTCCCGATATGGGAGTGAGACCAGGTGCCCAGGAAGAGTAAGCATCTCCTGCTTGCATGCAACACCAGCCGCTTCAATAATTGATTACTTCGTACACCCCTTATACTTTCAGGCTCTCCACATGCACACTCTCTATTGAGCAGATGTTGACCAGGTGTAATCCGTGTGCTTTTTGTTTGTTTGTAATGAAATTTTCATCATGATCCCCAGCTTATTGTAAATAGAAATTGGGTTTCACAGTCTAAATGTACATACATTAAAATGCATACCTTTTTTCAACAATTCTGTCTTGTATCTTCACTTGATTTATAAATAAAATTGTTCAATTCAAAACGAATCCAAGATAATTAAAATACAAGATCAAGGTCACAAAGGCAATAATAATAATAATAAATTCTTTATTTAAAGACAAATATTATTCTCCCTTGAGGCCTTCGGGCATACATAATACTATCAACATGTAAGAGTAGAACTAGATATATGATAGAAACATCATAGATATGCAAGTGTCAATGGATAAGATAAATGTAACTGCACACTAAACATTACTGTGGTTCAGACATTTGTTTCTGAAAAAAGAATATATGACATTTTTCTTTAAAGTTTTGTAAATTCTTACACAATTTTAGTTCACTTGGCAAGCTGTTCCATGTTTCAATGCCTGAAAACTGTAGGGATTTCTAAAAAATTTCTAAGTTAGGTTTAGGAAGTCTTTTAGGTTTTCATTGCTAACTGAACGTAATTGATAATTTGAAGCAGTATTGTTTTGATTTAGAATTTCATTCTTATTTTGAGGGGAGAGATCGTTTAGTGTTTTTTCAATAAGAATGCAATGCACTTTTGAAATTTCACTCTGTTTATAATATCTAACCAACCTAGGTCTTTAAAAAAAGTTGTCTGGAGGGCATGTCTTTCCCTAATATAATCCTAGCTGTTTTTTTCTGTAATTTTATCATAATTTGATTTTGTCTTTGTGAGCAATCCCCAAATTGTAACACTATAAACAAACAGGGGAGAACATATGCATTAAAGTACAAAAGTATTGTTTTTGTTGATCGTTTAATTCTACTTAACAAATTTAGTATTGTATTTATTCTTTTGAATGTTTCACGTATGTGATTATCCAATTGTAAATGATTATCAACATGAACACCCAAGAGTTTATGACTTCTGACATTTTCAATTTTCGAACTGTTTACTTCAAGTACAATTTCATTAAAAGGGAGCTTGGCATATTTTTGTGCAGTTGTTAATATCATTGCTTTGGTTTTGTCAGCATTTATAAACATATCATTCTTATCACACGATTCTTCAACTTTTGTCAGCAGATCATTATCTAAATGGGTTTCAATGTGGCTTATTGTTGCTCCTGACTTATGGAGTGTAGTGTCATCAGCAAATAGAACAATTTTGGAAATTTGAACAACCATTGGTAGATCATTTATGAAGATCAGAAATAACTGAACCTTGAGGAACTCCTCTAGGAATTGATTTTTGTTCAGATGTATCATTGCCAATTACTACTTTTTTATTTCTGTTTTCAAGATAGGATGACGTCCATTGTAAAGCATTAGGATGGAAGTTATAACATTGAAGTTTTGCAAGAAGAATGCTATGATTTACTAAGTCAAAAGCTTTTGAAAAGTCTAAATACACAATTCCTGTTAGATTTCCTTGGTTCATTTCATTCAACCAATTCTCAGTAAATTTTGTAAGGGCAGCTTGACAAGAGTGAAGCCCTCCGAATCCAGATTGGTCTTTGTGTATGAGGTTATTTTCTTTTAGGTACTGAATAATGGTATTAGCAATGTGTCTTTCAATAATTTTTGATACAGTTGGCAAAATTGATATAGGTCTGTAGTTTTCTGGTTTGTTTTAGAGCCTTTCTTGAATATTTTTGCTTTTTTCAAAAGGTTTGGATATTCACATGTAGCTGTACTGATATTAATTATGTGTGTCAATGGTCCAGTTATTAATGGCGCAGATAACTTGAGTATTTTATGCCCTATTCGGTCCAGCCCAGTTGCCTTATGTGCCAATGTTTCAAGGGTCTTTAATACTTCATGTTCAGTTACACAATCAAAACTAAAAGGGTTATTGTTATTTTGAAGTTTATTTTCTAAATGTTTCTTTAGGTTTTCTGAATCAAACTCTTCTAACTTTAAGGGACATTTTTTCATAAACGCTCTGAAAATAGTCACTAAACATATCAACAATTTCTTGATAAGATGATGATGTCTTGTCTTCATAATTTAGGGATGATGGCGGACCACTGGATTTCTCTCCATTCAGGACATTTAGATGTTTCCATAATTCCCTTGTGTGTTGAATTTCTGTTGGTGTATATGTGATCAAAGAGAGTTTGAGATTTTTCTGTAACTCGAGTTGCTTTGTTTATTTTTTCTACATTATAAAACTCACAAATATTCAGCCAGTCTGAATTTTGACTTTTGAAAAGGTCGATTGTTAAACGTCTTTAAATTCAATAGCATCATTTAAAACCTGATAAATCTATAGTATGGACCAGACATGCACGTTTCGGGTACTAAACCCTCATCAGTGATCCTCAGTCTACGCTCACGCAGCAAGATACGCCCGTTGGGATTTTTTTTCACAACACCAAAATATAGAAGTCCCAAAAGAACAAATCGGATGAACATAAACATCGAAAGACGGCTTCCTCTTCTAAGTCTGATCACAATGTTCAAATATCATGAAAATCTGTTGACGCATACTCAAGTTATTGCGTTCCATGCACCTATATTTTGCCCATAGCTTAACATGTATGTGCATACAAGTATAACCCCCCCCCCCCCCGATATATATGTGAAAGAACATCCTTTCTACTTGAAGTATACAAAATTTCAAAACATTTTGACCAGAAATAGATTTTTAAAGAATTTTTAACTATTTTAGTATATTTTTACATTCTATCTAAAATATCTAAGTCCCATAACGACAAATCGGATGAACCTGAAAATCGAAAGGCGGCTTCTTCTTAAAAGTCTTATCACAATGTAGAAATATCATGAAAATCTGTTGACGCATATTCAAGTTAATGCGTTCCATGCGCCTATATTTTGCCCTTAGCTTTACATGTAAGTGCATATAACCTACCCCCCCCCCTCTCCCATTATAAATATCTCTGTTATGACCAAAAAATTAAAAACCCGTTACATATGTCAAAGAGCATCCTTTCTACCTTAAGTATACGAAATTTCAAAACATTTCGATCAGAAATAAATTTTTAAATAATTTTTAACTATTTTAGTATATCTTCACTGTATTTTAAAATATCTAAGGTCCAAAACTCTGTAACGACAAATCGAATGAACCTGAAAATCGAAAAGCGGCTTCCTCTCCACAGTCCAATCATGCGCCTGTATTTTGCCCTTAGCTTAACAATTATGTGCATGTAACCCCCCCCCCCCCTTCCCATTACACACAATATCTCGGTTATGCGACCAAAAAAATAAATAAATAAAAGCCCGTAACTTATGTCAAAGAACATCCTTTCTACTTGAAGTATACAAAGTTTCAAAACATTTCGACCAGAAATAGACTTTTAGATAATTTTTAACTATTTTAGTATATTTTCACTGTATTTAAAAAAATTAAGTCACATAACTCTGTAACGACAAATCGGATGAACCTGAAAATTGAAAGGCGGCTTCCTCTCCAAAGTCCAATCATAATGTATGAATATCATGAAAAATCTGTTGAGCATATTCAAGTTATTTCGTTCCATGCGCCTGTATTTTGCCCTTAGCTTAACAATTATGTGTATGTAACCACCCCCCCCCCCCTTCCCATTACACACAATATCTCGGTTATGCGACCAAAAAAAGAAAAAATAAAAGTCCGTAACTTATGTCAAAGAACATCCTTTCTACTTGACGTATACAAAGTTTCAAAACATTTCGACCAGAAATAGACTTTTAGATAATTTTTAACTATTTTAGTATATTTTCACTGTATTTAAAAAATTTAAGTCACATAACTCTGTAACGACAAATCGGATGAACCTGAAAATCGAAAGGCGGCTTCCTCTCCAAAGTCCAATCATAATGTATGAATTTCGTGAAAATCCGTTGACAAATATTTAAGTTATTGCGTTCTATAGGCTGACGGACAGACGGACGGACTTCGCCATACCATAATACGACCCGTCAAATGACGGGCGTATACAAAATGTAATATTGCCAAAACGTACGAAATTGATATGTCCAAAAATGTACCCAAAGCCGTAGCAGAATGGGTGGGATATGATTCTACAGGGCCCACGTTTTAGAAATTTCAAGAAATTTTGTAACAGAAAATTTCGAATGTGTTGGAAAGACAACGATCAACCAAAGTTGATAGAACTTGGCTACATGTGCCCTCGGGGACTCTTTGTCCACCAGCAGTGACACTCAATGTTGAAATCCCCTGCAAGTATTATCTCTACATCATCATTATCTGAAGCTTTGTTCATTTCATGCTCAAAATTTTCATTCCAACGTATAAGAGAGTTTGGATGTCTATATCATGAACAAAATAGTACTAGTTTTGAGTGTGGTAAATTTATCTGTATCCAAATGCCTCCATATCTCCAACATCTAGATCTTGACGTCTTTCATATTGAAGTGAATTTGAAATATAGACAAGAATACCTCCACCCTCCCTTCCAACTCTGTCTTTTCTCTCTATCGAGTAGCCATCAATAATTAGCTGGTTGTTGTTTATATCGTTACTTAGAAATGTTTCAGATAGACAAAGGATATCTACATTGCGTTTGTTGTGAAGTAGGTATTGAATTTCATCTAATTTAGGAAGGATGTGTCTGATATTTAGATTACCTATTCGGAGACCTTTCTTTACCAGTCCTAATGTTATGCAATCATTATTTGATTTACTTGTGTTATTCATTATCTGTTCGAATCCTGTAGCAGTTTTAGTTGTACAATAAGATTCATTTTCAGAATTATCTTGATCTAATACATTTGCATTTTGGTCAACAATGTGATCATCACTCTGCGTAGGTTTGTCATCAGATGTAGTAGTGATTTGACTACATGTAGTTTGATCATCATTCACAGAATTCTTCATAGACATAAATTTGTTACATACTGATGGGGGATAAGGAGAGGCCTCAACGGAGTAAGACTTATGAGACAGTGTATGTACAAAACTTTGTTTGCATGCACATTTAAAAGCATTACATTCTTCAAATTGAATTGAATTCAGAGTCTCAAAATAGTTAAACGTTTTGACAGAATAAATAGTTTGGTCCGTATCTGTGGCACACTCCTCCTGGTCGTCCCATTTGTTGTATAGGTGACAAAACTTTCCCTTATGACCATCGTGCTTACATGTGTGACACTTAATTGCCTTATCATATTTGCAAGCAGCAGTAGTGTGGTTATCCTCACCACATTGTCGGCAGTAACTCTCGAACTTGTTGGTCTTTATTATACTAACATGCACATCTATGTTAGCCAGAAGACACACGGTTCCTTTATTTCTGAGATGCACTCCATCACGGTAGTACAGCTCTTTACATACTGCACCATCTGAAGCCACGAAGTACTGCTCTTGCGAGATGAACGTTATGTTGTTGTATTCGCAAACATTCCGCAATACGGTATTGACTTTACGGACATCCATGTTGGCTCTTGGAGGTAATCCTGGTGCAGCTGACAGAAAAACTACAAATGTGCACAAACCCTCATCATTTGCTCTTCCTTACTTAAAGGGATAAAGACAAAGGGTCTTAAGTCAACGCATGTGAGAACATACCGTGGGCCAGGATCAATACAATCAGGGATCAAATGAGAAATATGAGAAATAAACATATCTCTCATTACAAAAGTGTAATATTCTTGGTTGGTGGCAATGAATATGACAGAGGAATGTAGAGGAACATCTCCTCGAACTATTCGGACCAAAAAATCAAATCTTGCCCGTCTCGTTTTTTGGCTATAAACGTCCATTTTTGGCCTATTTTAACATTTTTGTCATTTTAGAGAATACCTCATCATAACTTTACATACCTCTGAGTTGCATGAAATTTCAAAAATTCATATGTATCCTTATTTTTCAAGATTCTTATAGCTTGTGGATGGATTAAAGGCTATTTTGAGAAATTCTGATAAAATAATCAGTTCTAAGGAGAGTATTTTCTTATAAAAACTATGTTGCTGGTTGCCATGGCAACAACTCATTATTTTTAGTAATAGTTAGAAGGTCGCCAGCAACACAATTTTTTTCTACATATATAGCTATGGTATTGCTTTATCCTAAAGCAGTCAAATCAATATGTACCCGAATTAGTTTTTGAGCAAAATGACTGTTTCTATAAATAGCACAATAATTTATGCAAAAATCAACATTTTGACCCAAAAACATAGAGTTTAACTTGAAGTTCGGATTTCTAATTATCTCACTTTTAAAGAGTATAATGGATAGTAAATATTCTGATGTTTGAATCTTTGGTAGCAGAACTCATGTGAAAATGACAATTTTCCCCCTATTTTCGTGGTTTTTTCATTGAAAAATATGCATTTTTCCGAAAATGCCCATTCAGCAATGAAAGTTTCAGGGATTATTATTTTTTTCTAAAATAATGTAACAATCTGAGCTTATACCTCACCTAAGTGACCTTAGTGCTCAATTATATCTTCCTCGGGAGCTGAAAACCATCGTAAATACCCTGGTAATGCAAATAGCCTTATAATATATGTATCCTATTGAATATTATCATTTAAAATTTATTGATGTAGTAATATAAAGCATACACTGTGCTTTCAAGACTTTTTCTGATGACTTCCTGCAGTTCAACATCTCTTTTATCATTTACATACGGATAATCATCTTCTATAATGATATGTGATCCATGTGTTAAACGTCTTTAAATTCAATAGCATCATTTAAGAACAGATAAATTTACAACATGGACCAGACATGCACGTTTCGGGTACTAAACCCTCGTCAGTGATCCTCAGTCTAAACAATGTAATTTGGCCAAAAAGTATGAAAATTATTATGATTGTCCAAAAATGTACCAAAAGAAGAAGCAGAATGGGTGGGATATGATGCTACAGGACCCAAGTTTTAGAAATTTCAAGAAATTTTGTAACGGAAAATTTCAAATGCGTTAAAGAGACAGACGATCAACCGAAGTTGATCGAACTTGGCTACATGTGCCCTCGGGGACTCTTGGTCCACCAGCAGTGACACTCACCAAGTAGTTCAAATGTATGTAAGTTTTGGCTCCCTGACGACTGGCTGCTTCCTTCCCTTAGCTGGTTAGCCATATTAGCTTCCTCACGTCTATGTGTCTACAAGATTCAAGATTATTAATTTCCAAATCAGGCCCCCTAGTAGCATAATACTTAACATACATAATTACATGCATCTAGATAAAGTGACATAACATAGATATAACATAACATAAAAATATATATATACAATGTATGATGAAGTACAAAAGAAATGAATATTAATAAAAGACTAAATCATTAGGTCAAACTTTATAGTAAGATTCACTAGATCAAAAGTCAAAGATATTATTTTTTGATAAGCTGAAAAGCGTGATCACAAATGAGTTAAAGAAGATCCTGACGATAATCTCAACAGCACTCACAATAGAGCACCAAATTGAGCATCGACAGACCCCTAGCAAGCTAGAGGTGAGACCAGGTGCCCGGGAGGAGTAAGCATCCCCTGTTGGCTAGCCGCACCCGCCGTCGATGTTCACGCACGAAACTGAAAAGAAAATGTAAAATGCATGCACTGTCTGAGGCCACGTCTATATAGAAAGTGCTATGGCGACAAAGTCAGGGGAAAATATTCAAAACACTTACTGTCAAACCCCTCGCGGGGAACTTTTTTACGAGCTCCACACGGCAAAGGGCACAAGTGTGACACGTGTATCCGACGTTAAATAAAAATTATTATCATTATTTATAATGTTTATCCATGAAAGATCTAAGCTCTATCCCATCCCTTATGGTTAAAAAAATTAGGCTCAGGTTATAGCTGTCCATAAAACTGACCCAAGTCACAGACACTAGAGCTTTTATTTAAGGTCCCCATCATCGAAGTCTTCACACAAAACTTTTTAGGACCAATATAGGCCTAGCAAGAAAAAAAAGTTGGTTTTCAGGCCTAATTTTTTAATATCATATGCTACAGAGAGGGTTTTTGTGTCGCCTGCGAAGCATAGCGACACTTAGGGATCACTTTGTCCTGTGTCCGTCTGCCTGTCTCATTTGGATGCCACACCCTATAAAAGTGATTCCCGAATGTCGCTTTGTTTCGCAGGCGACACATGCATTCCTTGGAATGATTTTTATTTTAATTTTTGGATCCAACATAGTAGCATTTTACAACAAATTGGCTTTTACAGATGAACACTAAGACTAATTTTTTCTGTATCTCTTTTTTTCTGAAATACATTTTGCTTCCACCTGTAATGGGTGTTTTGTCAGCTCAGATCTCTCGGTGTCAATGTCATTGCAAATCAATATCTACATAGACATAACGTCAGACAGTGCATGGAGTTTTCATATTCATATTCATTTCCATGCTTCATAAACATCGACGGTGGGTACGGCTAGCCAACAGGGGATGCTTACTCCTCCCGGGCACCTGTTCCAACCTCTAGCTTGCTTGGGGTCCGTCGATGTTTAATTTTGCGCTCTATTGTGAGTGCTGTTGAGATTATCGTCAGGATCTTCTTTAACTCATTTCAAAGTGTTTATTGATATAGAAAGTGCTATGGCGACAATGTCAGGAAAGTAAATTCAAAACACTTACTGTCAAACACCTCGCGGGAAAATGCAGTTTATACGTGATAAAGTTGGGAATAAAAGCAAACTGAAAATTCCAGAACTTACAATTTTTTTTACGTCTTTTGGTTATAAAAAATGAATGCTGGAGAATAAAACACATATGCAGCTAGGCCTGAGAACCAATCTTTTTTTGTCATTGGCTTGAATATAAATTTTACTGGCCGGTTGTATAGCTAGTAAATGTCTTCTAGCCCCACCGAATTTCTGGTAGCACTGGGCGTCAGGCTAGTGAGTTTTATGAAGACTGTCATCAAGATTTGCAAAATTACATGTAGTTAATATTAAAGAAAGATGTAATTGAAAAAGGAGGCAAAACTCTATTAAAGTAACATAATGAAATGTCAGAGCATAGAAACTTACTAGGGACAAATTTCTCCTTCTAATTGTCAAAGTCGAGGAAGTCGTATATGCTGCTTCAGTCTCCTTAATACTGAAAGATTCAACAGTAGGGGCCTAAAAATCAATATGATTTGGATTTAAAATAAAGAAACCAATAATGCATTTCCTTAAAAAGATATACCATTCCCTATTACATGACACTTATTTTGGATTAGTTTATGATATTTGACCTTAACCCAAAAGTTACTTTCATGACTTCATCTTTAAATGATTAATCATTCATTACAGTTTTGTGAAGTTCCATCAAACTTTCAGAAATGGCCTTTAGTGGCGTTTGTTCAATTGAAGCCCTCATCCTGTAAAATATTTTAATAAATAGTTTGAAATCTTCATTTATGAGATTGTTTGTGTTTTCATTTTTTTTAATATTCTCATGTTCCCCATTTCAAACATCATTAGATTAAATCTAATATTAATCTTCATTAAGACTTTGGTTATAAATAATCAATGCAAACGTCTTCAAATTGAATAGCATCATTTAAGAACAGAGAAATTGGCAACGTGGACCAGACATGCACGTTTCGGGTACTTAACCCTCATCAGTGATCCTAAATGTAAACAATGTAATATGCCAAAAAATATGAAAGTTACTATGTCGAAAAAGTGTACCGAAAGACGTAGCAGGATGGGTGGGGTATGATGCCACAGGACCCACTTTTTTTTAGAAATTCAAGAAATTTTGATACCAGAAATGCCATAGATGATAAAGCAAGGTCATAGATTGACATTTATCAAAATACTTGAATAATGTACATTATATAGGAAAAGTTATAGGTACATCGATGAAACAAATCAAAGCATAATAAATGTGCTACCTCTAAATCAGTGCTGAACTGATACTTTTCCTCTTGGCTTCTTCTCTCTACTGGTCCAGGAATAGATCTTGTCTAACAAAAAAAGGTTCAATATGTTAATTATTTTATTACTAAACTTAAGTTGGTGCAAGTGATTTGGGTATAACATGTATAACAGGTATGTGAAATAAACATCATTGTCAAAGGTCACTAGGTCAAGATCTTTAGTTCATAGTCATAGTATCAAGTAAAAGTATAAGGAATCTATTTGTGGCATAGCAAAGCCCAAACTCTTATAGATATAGAGATACATTCAACGTTAATCTTTTAAAAAAGGAGGTCAACATTTAAGGTCATGGGCATTATTTAAGGTCATGGTATAAATGAAAATTTGTGTAATAAGGAATCTATACACACAGTAACACAGCCTCATATTATTTAGTTGAAAATACATGATAAGCCCAAAAGTTTAAATGTTAACTGTAAAATACTATTAGATGTACTAAATCCCTACTGAATAATAAGTTGATTTTTAGATTTTGATTCAACCAGAAACTTTAACAAGGTCAAAGTTCATGGTTAAGGTCACTATGTCAAATGTTACAGCATAATTTGAATGTCTAGTCATGACAACTTTCAACAGCATTAAGTTCCTTAGATTTCGCTTCAGTGAAAAGATTAAACAAAATCTTTAACAAGGTCAAAGTCCAATGTTCAGGTCACTAGGTCAAATGTTACCGCATAATTTTAGATTAATTGTAATGGGCAACCTACATATATAATATTATGTTTCTCCTACATACGTAGTTCTTTAAATTTTGCTTTAACCAGAAACTTTTTAACAATATGTTGACGACAAACGGACGGAGGAAAAATGCTGGCTTCAGGGAGATTGCATAAGCTTGAGCTAGAAATTTCACTTACAAATCTTAGTCTCCTATTGAAAACTGTAGGAGTCCCTGAATCTTGGACCTCCATCTTACAATCATTGATAGATGGATCAGTATCCTAAAAACAAAAATGCATTTTATCACTGTTATTATAAGTGAATGTTTATTAAATTGTGTAGAAAATTGTTTCATATTTCATATATTTTATGGGCTGCTGCTACCTGTAATCAAATACTAGAAAATACTTTGATCTTGACATTTGATCTTAAAGGTTAATAAAAAATCCTCTTGTGATTCTCTCGCACCTAGGTACCTGTCTGTGAAATGTGAGTATAAGATGTACTATGAAAACTATTTGAGTAAAATATCCAGAACCATAACATCGAAATGTTATAGAGATTTACTTACAAATGTACATTTGAACTTGACCTTTGACCTTGATCGTCAGCGATAGCTTTCAAGATTCTCGTCAGCGATTGTTTTCAAAATTTTCGTCAGCGATTGCTTTGAAATATTTTGAAAGCTCCGAGATGACAAAAATTTGAAAGCTCATAGCTTTCAAATTTTTCGTTAACTAAGATTAGTTAACGCAATTTTCGTCAGCGATTTTTCGAAATCTTTTTAGAGCTCTCAAAATTTCGTCATCTTAGTAGCTAACGAATAGTTAACGAAACTTTCGAATTAAGCTTTCAAAATTTCGTAATCTCAGCGTTAAATTTCGACTGGTCGGGGCTGTACTTTTTTGCAAATTACTTCCAAGCAACCCCCGCTGCTTGATCAAGATGCATGGTAAATGTATATACACCTACGTCTATGATGTAACAGCGGTGAGCCAACCGGCCACTGGTCAAAGCTATAATGTCTCTCTCTGACCCTCTCTAAACGATTTTACTCAGTATGTGCATTTTTCACTGATAAGATCTATATATATATTTGTTGTTTTTTTTTCAAATGAAAACGCACATTCTTGCGCGAATTAAGATTCGGGGGGGGGGGGGGGTTAAATGTGCAAACTGAAAATGTTCCCCCATTTTTACGTATATTTTGTTCTTAACCATTGGCTCCTTCCCCCTGATGACTTTGATCTTCACTGGAAAAAATATAGATCCTCCCATTTGGGGTTAAGGAAAATTACAGCTAATGCGTAATTCAGCTCTGAATAAGTCGATGTGGAATTGGAAATTTCATATCATAACGGTGTATTGCTAAATTTGACTTCATCCTCTTCATCTGGTGGGTTAATTTCAAACGTCCATTTCGAAAATTGTCGAAAACTAAAATGATCCATCTTGAGTTAAAATAATCACCTGTAGGGGAGGGGGTAGAAATTATCTGTCTGGCGAACAGCTCGTAAGGTTTATTTTGGTTCTTGACCAATACAAATCGTTTATTTTTCTCGTAAAAGCAGCGGAGGCCGGGGATGGAGAAGAAGAATTACATGAAGGCCTTTATCTCCTGATATACATCTCCTTGTGGTAAAAGTAGAGTGAAGTGGGGGATTTCTATGTTTATACATATCGTTTTTTTTTGTGGTTTCCATTTATTTTGATGGGGGAGTGTACAGGACTCTCCCATCCACTTACCTCCCTCCCTTCCTCTCTCCCCTGTACATTCCCCTCCCTCACCACTTCTCCCTCCATCATCATTCTCCCTTTCACCCCACATTTCTTTTTCCCATTCCCCCTCCAGCCCCTTTACCTCTCCCACCCCTTCCCATCCTCAGACCTCCTCTCTACCTCCCCCTCCCACCTTTTTTCCTTCCTCCCGCCCCCTTCTTCCCTCACCTGCCTTCCCTCTCATTTTTCTTAATTGATTTTTTATTTTCCATTTTGCGAAATTTAGTTTTCATTTTGCTAAATATATTTCTCATTTTCCTAACACAGGACGAAAAAACAGGTTTCCATACCTTGGAAACCTGGTGGAAACCACATGGAAACCCGGGGTTTCCATATGGTTTCCACCAGGTTTCCATAATGGAAACCAGTGGTTTCCATGTGTTTGGAAAGCGCTAACCGCCCGGTTTCCACAATGGAAACCACTTGGAATCGGGTTGGAAACCTCAAGTTTCCTTTCGGTTTCCATACCTTGTAAACCTGTATAAGAGCTGGTTTCCACGATGGAAACCACTTGGAATCGGGTTGGAAACCTCAAGTTTCCTTTTAGTTTCCACATCTTGTAAGCCTGTGTAAGAGCTGGTTTCCATGTTGGAAATTAGTTGGAAACTTGATGTTTCCATTTGGTTTCCATATCTTGTAAAATTGTAAACTGTTTTCCATATACTGTAACTGTATGAAAAAGGAAATAATATCTCTTTATGTGTTAGTATATACAGTGGATTTGAAAGTTTTGAATCCTGTACTTTTCGTATTTCTTTATATCAGCATCAAGGCTACATGTATATTCTTCTATGTACTCTTTGTATGTCATGATAAAAAACCCTAAAACATGCTTATCATACTGTGTAATATTTATTCAGAATACATGCTTATTCAACATCAGATGTACAAGATTCCATGAAATCATAAATATACAATTTTGAGCTTTCAATTTAAAAATGGCATCTTCCATTCTTCATTGATATTGTCATGTTTTCTAAGATGGAAATAAAATTTAGAATAAAATGTTATGATCGCTGAGCGATATAGTCCCCTACAAATGGCACATATTTATGTCCTGCAACTCTGCCTATGAATTACTCTTCAATTAAATATGTATGAGTTTTAATTAAACTTACTGTCTGTGCAACTCAGTTCTGAGGTTTTATCTGCTTTAGCTTTATCGATTCGAAAAAGAGGTCAAGCGTGACGATCTGTAACTATCCAAGACTAAGGTGAGTATCAAATTTCACCTGAATATATCTATTTGTTGCAGAAAGAAGTCTGGAAAACTGACAAAAACTGAATTTTCCAAGTCATCAAGGGGCATAACTCCTCAAAAATGGGTCAAGCGTGACGAAAGTCGAACTTGCTCTGTAACTATCCAAGACCAAGCTGTGTATCAAATTTCATCTGAATATCTCCATCTGTTACAGAAAAATGTCCGGAAAACTGACAAAAACTGAATTTTCCAAGTCATCAAGGGGCATAACTCCTCGAAAAATAGGTCGAGCGTGACAAAAGTCAAACTTGCTCTGTAACTATCTAAGACCAAGCTGTATATCAAATTTCATTTGAATATCTTCATCCGTTGCAGAAAAAAAAGTCTGGAAAACTGACAAAAACTGAATTTTCTTAGTCATCAAGGGGCATAATTCCTCGAAAAATAGATCAAGCATGACGAAAGTCAAACTTGCTCTGTAACTATCCAAGACCAAGCTGTGTATCAAATTTCATCTGAATGTCTCCATCCGTTGCAGAAAAAAAGTCCGGAAAACTGACAAAAAGTGAATTTCCCAAGTCATCAAGGGGCATAACTCCTCAAAAAATGGGTCAAGCGTGAAGAAAGTCAAACTTGCTCTGTAACTATCCAAGACCAAGCTGTGTATCAAATTTCATCTGAATATCTCCATCCGTTGTAGAAAAAAGTCCAGAAAACTGACAAAAAGTGAATTTTCCAAGTCATCAAGGGGCATAACTCCTCGAAAAATGGGTCAAGCGTGAGGAAAGTCGAAGTTGCTCTGTAACTATTCAAGACCAAGCTGTGTATTAAATTTCATCTTGATATCTCCATCCGTTGCAGAAAAAAGTCTGGAAAACTGATATTCGGACAGACGGACAGACGGAGGGACATACGGACAGACGGACAGACAGACCGAGAGGAAACTAAGAGTCCCCTTCGGCGTTGCCGGTAGGGGACTAAAAAGATGGACGTGTCCCTTGAAACCACTACAGAAATAAAATGCACCTGTATTTTTTGAAAAAAAAAAACAGATATTTTTAAACAAGTGTTAAGAAATGATAGACAAATTTTATCCTTGCCAAAAACAGACAAAGTCACAAAGAGATCTCTTTCAGATAAAATTTGTTATTCTGCAGAGATTGACACTCGACGGAAATTCCAGTTCATGATGTTTCAGACCACTGTTACGAAACTTTTTCTTCTGTCCTCTACTTTTTCTTCTGTCCTCTACTTTTTCTTCTGTCTTCTGTCTCACCTGGAATGAATGAAAAAAAAAATGATACAGTAAGCGGCAACAGAATTACAAACTACAGTTGTAGAGAACTAATATTGCAGGTTGGGATGTCACAAGATGCTTATGTCAACAATTTGTGAATTATAAGAAAGCGGAAGTTCCAAAAAGGCACAAATTTATCCCCCCATGGAACCCAAACTTGTACGTGTACGAGAACTTGTACGTGTACGAGAACTTGTACGTGTACGAGAACTTGTACGTGTATTTACATGTTATCTGTTTACACGTTGAAGTTATGTGGTTGAGCAGATGTCACAACACGTACTGCAATGTGTAAATCGTATATACGTTTTGTGACATAATTTATATTTTGTTTACAACTGCTTATTCGTCAATAACTTGCAATCTAGATTCTAAAGGTAAGGTGCATTCAGCATTGACAGTGAATTGATTTATCTATTCCAAGTAATCAGATTTATATAACATAAAAATTAAATTTCAAGAGTAAAATTTTTGGTCAAATTTGAGGGTTCTTCTTTAAAATGTGATACATTTTATTTGCAATCCCTTCTAATATTCAGAAAGGACATATGTTCCCAAATAAATTGAATATAGGTTTTCATAGGTTATCTGCATTCAGTTGCTTATAAAAACTACAAGTACATTTAATCATTAACGTGTACTTACAGCTTTACATGTTTTACCGAACGTGTAACACAGGTGTGTGGAGCGCAAAATGTTATGACGTCATAAACAACTTTTTGACGTACGTGTACAAATTCGCTTTGCTAAACCTCTCTATTATACCACGGTGATAATGAAATTTCAACCCGAGTGTGCAAAATTCTGCAAGTCAAGAACGAGGCTTGCCGAGTCGTGGACAAGCAAAATTTTGTACATGAGGGTTGAGATTTAGCCATCCCTCCCTCATGGTTTTGTTTGATTGTTTTTCTCCCACAACTTATCTGTCTGTGTCTGTTATAAATAGTTATTTGTTGTTTGACCAAAAATGTGTGACCTCTTCCTTAAAAATGACCCTGATCTGATTTGGGTAAAAATTTAGTCCCATCATGCTTTACCATCCCTGCCAATTTGAAAGATGTATGATGTATGGACAAAAATGTAAAAGTGTGACTACCAGACAGATAGACAGACAGACAGGCAGATGCCTGACAAATGATCCCTTTATGTCGCTGTTATGTTGCAGGCGACATAAATGAAGTGTCTAAACTCAATATAGTAAGAAGCTTACATTGACATCATTGGATGCTAATTTTTCATGCAGTCCTTCTAGTTCCTCAATGGTAACAGTACAATATTGACCTGAAAGTGAAAATGAAGATTTAATATGTTGAAATTTATCAAATAAGTCTTCAGAGTTTACGAAAAGTGCCGGATTGCCGGCAATCTCCAGTGGATTTTTCGAATGTCCGACAGTTTCTAGTTTCGAGCCAGACAAAATGTCCGATGATTTTTTGTTCCAAGTCCAAAATAACAACACACAATTTACAAGATTTGATTTCAAATAAAGACATTTAAGTATTTAAGATATTTCACAAAATTACAGGACATGATGATATACATATGTATTACAATTGTTAATATAATACATGTTTAACTTTAAGTCATACCAATCCTTGATCCATGTCCATGGCAACTTTTGGTTACAGTACTCTACATCTTTTGAATATGTACATCATTCTTTTCCACATTCAGCATCAGATATACAGTTAAGATGTCGTAGATAGCCTCTGATCGTGCAGCGTACACATGCTTGGATAAGAAAGTAATGTCAAGGCTACACCAGTTGTACTGAAAGAAAAATTGAAAAATTAAATTAAATCAGCTTAATAAGAGAGTGAAAGTTCAGGGAATTAATCTGCCTTTGCGACCTGCACCCAGGACCCATAGATTTCCAATCACTGTGTTTTCTAGTCAATACAATAATTCTTAAAGCATTCAAGTTATGAATGATCTTAATTTGTTGTTGTTGAACTTGCTTTATTAAAATATCTGACGAATTGCAGAAATGCCTACATATCTACAATAATAAAGCCTGTGTTTGTGAAACACGAATGCCCCCGGTGGCATCTTTGTTAGTATGAACACTATTTTCTGTTAAGTACATGTATGTGAGGTCACTGGGTTAAAAGTTCAAAGGTAAAGGTCACGAGGTAAAAAATTTTGGTATCAATGGAAAGGCCTTGTCACAAGGAATACACATATGAAATATGAAAGCCCTATCACTTACCATTCAAATGTTATGCCCAATGTTAAAGTTTTTGAAAAGTAGGTCAAAGGTCAAGGTCAAGGTCACGAGGTCAAAAATTTTGGTATCAATAGAAAGGTCTTGTCACAAGGAATACACATGTGAAATATGAAAGCCCTATCACTTCCCATTCAAAAGTTATGTCCAATGTTAAAGTTTTTCGGACAAACAGACAGACAAACAGATAAACAGACGGACAGGCCAAAAACTATATGCCCCCGAATCTTTGATTCCGGGGGCATAAAAATGATGTATCGTGATTAGGGCTGTAACGATTAACCGAAAAGTCAGTTAACCGCGGTTCAAAATCTCACGGTTCGATTCGGTTCGGGATTTCCAGATTTCGATTCGTTTTTTTTTTCTTTTTTTATCACTTGATTTTCTCTCAAATAACAAACGTTTTGATTGGTCACCTCTGACGAAACGACCAATCGTAGGCCGCCTTCTTCGATAAACTTTTTAGGTTTAGTAATGGCGACCCAGACGTCAAAACAGAGGTCCCAGGCGATCATTTTGATTGTTTGAAAGTCGGAGGGTGGTCGATAAGACGATTACTGTTTGCAGAATTTGCAAAATTGAATTTCAGTGTTCGACTTGTTCTACTTCGGCAATGTCGGCACAAATATTAACTGAAAACATATGCGTGACATCGTCCTGAAGATAAGCAGGCCGAGTATGACCTGATCTACTTGCATTCAGAAACTCCGCAAAATTTAACAAGTTAGCCAGCGGGCGGCTCAGATTACAGAACAGGTACATGATTGAAAATTTGGTTATATTAGTATATGATTCGTGGAATCTTTCCAGTACATGTACATCTCTAGGACAGTTTTAAACTTGTCTCATATTTTGAGTGTATTTGTGAAATTTATAGAGCAAGTAATATAATCTAAAAGCAATTCCAGTGCACTTTTTGGATTATGAAAATTCTAATTCAGTTAGAGTATGACTTTAGGGGATGCTTACTCCTCCCGGGCACCTGGTCCCACCTCTAGCTTGCTAGGGGTCCGTCGATGCTTAATTTTGTACTCTATTGTGAGTGCTGTTGAGATTATCGTCAGGATCTTCTTTAACTCATTTGTGTCACACTTATGCCCTTTGCCGTGTGGAGCTCGTAAAAAAGTCCCCCGCGAAGGGTTTGATAGTAAGTGTTTTGAATATATTGCCCTGACATTGTCGCCATAGCACTTTCTATATAGACATAACGCAGACAGTGCATGAAGTTTATATATTGTTTTCATTTTCGTGCTTTTAAAAACATCGACGGCGGGTGCGGCTAGCCAACAGGGGATGCTTACTCCTCCCGGGCACCTGGTCCCACCTCTAGCTTGCTAGGGGTCCGTCGATGCTTAATTTTGTACTCTATTGTGAGTGCTGTTGAGATTATCGTCAGGATCTTCTTTAACTCATTTGTATCATTTTAATATCAAGATTACATTGTCACATTAACTGGATTATAACACATCAACACAATAGAGAAAAATACCTAACAAACTGGTAATAATACTAAGAAACTTGCTCTGCTTTAAACCGAATCGAAAACCGAAAAACCGAGGTTCATAATTCAAACCGAACCGAACCAAAAGATTTCTGAACCGTTACAGCCCTAATCGTGATACAAATGACAAATATGGATAATGACCATATCCCTGTATACAGCACAAAATCGATAATTCAAAAATCAGAAACCGAAGGCATACAAAATCAGGACAAAACAGGAACCAAAGCAAACAAACAAAAACCTCCACCATATGAAAAGAAGCGAACTCCCGATATGGGAGTGAGACCAGGTGCCCAGGAAGAGTAAGCATCTCCTGCTTGCATGCAACACCCGTCGCTTCAATTCGGTAGAACTGTCATATCCGGTTACTTCCATTTTGGAAGATATAGAGTACAATCTTTGGTTGGATGGTTCAAATGGTCTATGACAGAATATCATCCACCATTCTTGAGAGTGGAACATCATAGTGTATGACGAGTTCCCCATATCGACCGTAGAACTTCCTCAGTGACGATGTTAGTCGGTCACAAACATATCCCTGACTGAGAAGCTTATCTGAAAGACGCCTAGCTCTCAGAACAAAATCCGTATATTTGGTACTTGCTCTGGCATAGCGTATCAACTGAGATATGAACACGCCATAAGCAGGCGATGAAGGGATGTTGCTACTCAGAAAAGGAAAGTTTGTAATGCTGAAATTGAAGTCGTCACGTTTGTCATAGAGTGAGGTGTTCATGTGACCATCAGTGTCGTAGGACAACATTATGTCCAAATAGGATGCTGAATTATTTGTCTCTGTGGTTTCTTTGACTTCAAGCTCCGAAGGATAGATACTGCTCAGGTAATCCGCGAATTTTGGATTATTGATGGACAACACATCGTCTATGTATCTGTAAGTGAAGTTAAAGTCAGAAGCTAAGTATCTTTTCCCTTCAGAGACCAAAGATTGAATGAATTCAGCTTCGTACGAGTAAAGGAAAATGTCGGCAAGGAGTGGGGCACAATTGGTCCCCATTGGAATTCCGACAATTTGCTGGAAGACCTTTCCTCCAAACACCACAAAAATGTTGTCGATCAGAAAGTTTAACATCTGAATAATGTCTGTTTCAGTGTACTTATTTTCAGAATCGGACTTTTCTTTTACAAAGTAGGTTTTGTCATAGTTAACAACAATAAATTTGTATTTGCGATTACCGTTCTTACTTGTAAACGCATTACTTATAATTTTTGCGAGTCTTTCTTTCAATTTAGAATGTGGAATTGTAGTGTAAAGTGTCGAAAAATCAAAGGCTTTGATCGAATGGACTCTACTAAAATGAGTGGATTTCAGATGTTCTAAAAGTTCCTTCGAATTCTTTAAAATCCACATCTGGTTGATACCACTGCGAGAATACACTGTCGAACAATATTTTTGAAGCCCAGATTTGATTTCAGATAAAACTTTGGTGAGTAAGATCGATACAGATTTGGTAGAACATTTTGAGGAACCAGCGATGAAACGTTGTTTGTACGGATTCTTATGCATTTAGGTATGCAGTACAAGTATGGTAAATCTAAATCTAATTTGGTAGTGTCGAAGCCAAAGGAAGTAAGAGCTGATTTGTGGTTATCTATTATTTCAGAGGCAGAAAGGTTTGTTGGGGTGTAAGTGGGATTTCCAGGTGTCGAATTTAAACCCAACTCTTTAACTAGACTGTCGAAATAGTACTTTTTGCAAGTAAATGTGTAATTATTTGAGGCTTTGTCCGCTGGTGTGATGACATAATGTTCTTGGAGGTAGGTGAGCTCTGTGATAACATCAGGGTCTTTAAATATAGACACGAATCTGGTGTTCACAGTTGATTTTAATCCTATCCAAGGTTCTCATTAAGAGCCGGCGACCGGCGATTTCTCGCCTCCTACTTTGGGTAAAATCGCCGTCTACTTTCCGTAAAAAAAGTGTAGTATTTCAATGTCAGTTTCTTTAAGTATGAAAATTGAACGTCTACTTAATTAAAGGAAATTACGTTGTCCTTTAAAAAGCTGTCACTTTACAAGGTACGCGTTAAATATTTCTGTAACTACAGTGAGAAAACATTGATTTCAACGCGGCATGACGGGTCATTTTATGGCAACGTATATTAAAGAAGCACAATGGGACGATTAGATCTCGACTTTTCACGCCTGTAAATAAGATTTTTTTTAAATACAAAAATTGTATTGTTATTTACCAATCAACGGCCGGTCTTTCGCGTGTAAACATCAAACGCAAGTTCATATAATTTTCTACCTCGGTCTATTTTCTGTATGTAAACAACGTACTAGTAATTATACAAACAATATCAACAACTTGTTGTAATATTGAGTCTATTGATGCATCCACAAGATGTGAGCCGACAGTAACTGCTGAGTGCGTGATCCCTTTTGCAGAATTCAAAACGTCACATACTCGTTTAATATCTAACATCCGTGGACCAAACGATCTATATTAAAACTCAATGCTCTCAAGAAATGCGAGAGGAAAATGTTTTTTATTTAAAAAAAATCAGAATTGTTCACAATGAGGAGAGCCAAAAAATACATCAAAGTACCAATATTATGACTGATAGTTCAAAGCTTCCATGGGCGAAAGGGGGGGGGGGGGCGTGACTAAACGTAAGATTTATTTTTCATGTACATGATGTAGGAATCAGAAAGCTATTGAGTTAGTTTACAATCTATTTGGATAGAAAGAAAACAACTATTTCCCAGTATAACAGGAAATTCCAAGCATTTCTCTTATTCATGAGAATGCTAGTGGTGAAAATTGTTCATAAAACTTGCAACACATGTTATAAAAGTACTATTCAAGGAAAAAATATCTATAGTTTTTTATTTACTGTCTAGATGGCTGGAAGAAATGCCCTCCATTGCCTTGGATATTTTCAAAAATATATACTTGATTTAATGATATTTTATAGGGTCTAAATGGTGGGAAATGCCCTCTATTGCCTTTTAAATTTCAAAAATTTTCCGGGGGAACATGCCCCGGGCCCCCTAGAGGTCTCACGCCTTTGGTACACGCATCCTTTGATCGCCTCCTACTTTTTCTTGATTCACCTCCTACTTCCAAACTTAATGAGAACCCTGCCTATCGAGTAAATATCGTGATACGTATCGTATCGTGACAGCCCTACAAAATGTAGAACTTTTAATGGTGAATGTGTGTATGAGATATGAATGTCCTACCATTAATAGTATAAAAGAAATCAGCTTTCAAAACACCTTAACATAAAGTGTTGTATAGGGTGAAGGTCACAGGGTTAGAAGTCATGGTGATTGGGAGTATGAAATACGAAAGTCCTACCATTAATAGTGTAAAAGAAATCTGCTTTCAAAACTTCTTAACATAAAATGTTGTATAGGCTGAAGGTCAAGGTCACAGGGTCAAAAGTCATGGTATCAAAATGTAGTACTCTTTATTGTGAATGTGTATATGAAATATGAAAGGCCTACCATTAATATTATAATAGAAATCTGCTTTCGAAACTTCTTAACCGGATGGCAGACAGACAGACAGACAGACGGACCGATAGGGTGATTCCTAATTTCCTATAGGCAGTGGCTCCGGATACGAACGTTCGTATCTTCAGACCTATGTCTCGGCGTACGAACACAAATGGTAGTGAGCTTCTGCATATATCTTTCAATTTGGTTCGTTTTTTTTCAATGAATCTAGTGTTCAAATTGTATCTTTTTTGTGACATATTCTGAAAAATTAATGAAGTAAAAAGCACGGGGTTTCAGCTACATGTACGTATTTGTTATCGTCTCAAAACTTTAATAGCTATTCTCTGTAAGCATTTGCACTTTTATGAAGGACGCATGGCACGGCATGTCCCAGATTTTGATAAAATTTGTACATAAGGTTGGGTCTGACCCAAAAGTAAAAATTTATTTAAAAATTTCTTAATATCACATCCGGTTGCCATGGAAACGGACTTTGAATATTGAAAAAATGCATTTTTGGGCGTTTTTGAAGTCACATACATAATTTATGCAGCATAATCTAAAACAAACACTAATGAATTATCAGTACCCTATCATTGCTCTTTCAAGTTAAGTAATAATAATGTTGGGTTTATGGTCTTATCTATATGTCTCCATAGCAACAACACAGGTACCCTATCAAAATGGTATTTTTGGCATTTTTTCAAAATTCAGCGATAAATTGCTTACTTTTTTGAGTTTTTTTATGCAAATAAAACATAAGCATTTACATTGGGACAAAGTTTCTGTTCGTTGCTATGGCAACATGACCTCAAATCGCAAAAATGAAAGCAATTTTGGACAATATTTAGAGTCCTTTTTTTACTAGATCATTGAATTTTAATTCAAATTGATGAAAATTAATTAATGTATTCAAGTAGATCTTTCATTACACGAAAGAAAATTTTTTAGAAATGTTCAGGAAATAGACCGTTGCTATGGGAACGATTGTGTAAAATTGCACACAGACCCACTTTGAGTCCTTTGATACGGGCATCAAAAGTTAAGTAATCTGAATTTTTTAAAATCTAAAATAAAGTTTAGACTTTGCTTTATCTAATATGTAAAAAAGGTTGTGTAAGCCTGTTTCGTTTTTTGAGGAAAAGACTTCGAAAAACAACAAAAAATGCTTATTTTTGTCATGTATGGCCAAATTACTATAGCAACCATTAATTATTTGAAACTTTTTATTATATTTTGATAGAGGCTTACTTGATCTTTATTGTTATTAAATTTGAACTTCCTGGGATTAATAATGACTGTTTTATGAAAATAATAAAAAATGGTTGCCATGGTAACATATGTTCCCCATAGCTTTTTCACGGTTTTTGAAAGAGCTCTTTGTGTTGGATATTTCCCAACAATTTTTATCTGTTCATCATGATGCAAAATTTTTTTAAATGACTCTGAAGTTGCAGAATAAGTAATATTCAAGACCATAGTTACCGTTGTCAAGGTAACTTATGTACATAGTAACAAGTGGGTTTATCTTGAATTTGCTCATTTTATATAATAAATCCTATATCCTTATTATATACCCATCAAGAGAGAAGAAAAATTGGAAAATACAAACAGCATTTTGAAATCAATATATCAAAATTAGCTAATTATGTTGTCATGGTAACCAGCCTTTTTACAATATCAGACACTACTAGTGAGCTTATTTAAAATTTTATGTCCTAATCTTTAGGATGCATAAAAAATCTTTCATTGATGTCACATACAGACCAAATTATAGAGCTTCAAATTAGCTCAATTTTGCCAATTTTTCAACTTTAAAGGCCGTTGCCATGGTAACCAGATGACCTAGAATTAATTTTGTTGTCAAATTTTCCATTTTTCATTGGTCCCTACTTATGTGTGAAATTTCATGAAAATCGGAGACCATGCGTGCCAAAATTGTTTAAATGCTTACAGAGAATTGCTATTAAAAAACTTCAAATTCCCGTGGAGCGACGGAACGTCAGTACGTGCACACAACAGCTGACAAGTGCACGTCTATTACTGATCAGTGATCACTATTATGATTGAGAGCATAGAAAATAGCCTCTTGTCCCGGTTGCTTAATTACAGATAATGCAGAATAAAACTCGTATACCTTGATATGGTTACAAAAATCAACTTTTTTAATTTTGTTATGGACACATGACCCGAGTCACGTTACAGTCACAGACCAATCGGAAACATGTTCGTATGCCGAGACATAGGTCTAAGCATACGAACGTTCGTATCCGGAGCCACTGCCTTTCCTATATACAAAATGTACCCCCAAAACTTCCCTTGCGGGGGGAGGGGGAGGGGGGTATAATAACAGTGTTTTGACTTCGTCCTCATAGATGGCTTTTCCATGAGTTCATATTACACATTCAATAGAACTGTAAAACAATACAATTGACAACAGAATAACTCTGATCATGACTATCAGGAGGGGGGGGGGGGCAGCTCATCACTGTCCATCTGACCATAAATAATGGGATTTGAATTGCCCATTCAAATCAAATTAATTTAACAGTAACTAAGAAATGTGAATGATTCCTTGTAAGAAAAGGTTAAATAACGGCAACGTTACAGATTTCTGGTTCGAACAGACACTGGACAAAATTCTGAAAACAATGCAACGCGTGGGCCGGGCCGAGCCAGCAATATTGACATACATACATTTGTTAAAAAAAAGTAAATACTATATAATACTTAATTTTCACCATTGATATTCTCATCTTACCTATCCATTGCAATCTATTGCGTGTTTTCTTTAGTTTATGTGTAGAATTTTGGTGAACAGTCCGTTCCAGCGTTTCCTCTGCTCAAAAATAAATGCTCGCTTCTGATTGGTCAAAATTTATTTTGAAATTCTGAGCCCGCAAAATCATCCTGAACGATTAATTTTTTTTCTGTTAATCATCATAAGATAAGATTTATTTAAAGTCGGCATGTGGATAAAACATGTGAACATAAGCTCTCAAGAGCTTTTGACCGACATTCTTGGTAGATTTTAATATCATTATTTTATTTTCACATATACAAATTCATGTAAATTTCGAAAGTCTTATCTCTTTTAACCTTGGAAAAATTAAAGAGCACTATCTGGTATCAAGCAGTCTTGGAAGACCGCTTGCCCAGTGCTCTCTGTCTGACTCTCTGATATTTCATTCAAAGAAGTATGGAAACTTTTTATTTGTTTTGTACAAGCGCGTATCCAGAGAGTCAGGGGGGGGGGGTGTCGGGGGATCCGACCCCTCCCCCTGGAATTTTGATAAAGTTCATATATATAAATATTTTAATTTTCAAATAAGATTAACACGATTCCCCTTTTGTTGTCATAATATTTGGAAAAATAACGTGAATTTGTATTGAAAATCTTTCATTCTAATTAAGTTTTTAACGGTGAGCATTTCAATACATTCCTGGGCTCACTTACGCTTGCCAGATTTTATCAAATACATAATAATTTATTATCAATTTCAAATGATGCCCCTTATAATGCATTACACCTTTGTAAATAAACTGAAAAATACAGGTATATAGAGGATGCGAGACCTCCAGGAAAAAAATCTCGATCCTCCAAAATCCTGGATCCTCCCATGTTGTACCATGACAATTAAAACTAATCAATGTAGATTAATTGATTTTTGAATTGCACTAGGAACGGTCCATTTGATATCCTGGGGGGTGACTAGGGTTTTTTTCGAAAAAAATAATGTTGCTCTAAATTTTGATGAAAAAAAAAATTAATTTGCTTATGATGTGTCAGAAAAAAAAAATCTTGTTCTTACAAGTAATCTGAATTTGAAGAATTACTAAAAAAATAAATTGGCTTAAAATTCCCGGTTCTATCAATAAAACAAAAACATTATAATCTTAATATATTGCACACCATATGTCTGAAAAAGATTTCTTGCTCCAACTCTGCGAGAAAAAAATTTTTTTTTTGCTCCGGGCCGAGGCGAAAATGATCTTGCTCTGACAAAAACCCCAAGCCCCCCCCCCCCCCCCCCCCCCCCCCCACACCCCGAATATCAAATGGACCGTTCCTTATTTCTTTCAAAACCGATTAAAAAAAAGAATTTCTTCTGTTGTTATAAATCGTTTTATCTTTATTATTGTTAGTTTTTTTTTTCATTTTGTATAGATACTAGTATGCAGATCTATAAGCGGGTCACAATACAAAAAAAAAAAAAAAAACAAAAAAAAAAAAAAACAAAAAAAAAAAAAAAAAACAAAAACAGACAAACATACTTACATTGATCTTGAATTATACTCTATTATTTATATTCAGTTTGAATGAGATATATGTAGTAGGAAATAACCATATTTCTCTCTCTCTCTCTCTCTCTCTCTCTCGCTGCTGGCAGTATGAGCTTCAGTATGAACTTCAGTCCTCTTAGCAGTGGCAAATTCGGGGGGGGGGGGGGGGGGTGGATAGGCATCCGCCCCCAGCACTGACCACAATTTTCCAAAATAAGACATTTTCCTTATAAATCGACAAAATTAGCCCCTTAATTGACCCCCAGTAAAGGGGGCACTGGATCCACCACTGCCTAGTCTACCCTTTTCTAGGCTTTATTAACTCATTAAACTACATTACACAATGTTGAAAGGTATATATATGTACATACGTCATGTACGTATAACTTAAGATTTTTTAATAGATGCATGACTGAGTACGTATATTTGTGTAAAGTACATTCAAGCTGATTTTTCGAATTTTATTAAAATTATAAACATGACGAAAATTCTCTCTCTCTCTCTCTCCATGCAAGATATTTCCTAGCGGCGTTACAAACTAACATGCTGCGTCATGCAGTAACCGTGTACTTGTCACAGTGTCGTACCGCCCCCGACTTTAGAACTGAATTCCATTTGACATGCAATTTGCATGGGGTCAAACGTTAATAACATGCCGCGATTGCATGCTTCAACTGTGTACTTGTCACAGCGTCGCACCGCCCCCAATTTAGAACTGAATTCCAATTGACATGCAATTTGCATGGGGTCAAACGTTACATAACCGGTGTCTGTGTATATACTTGAAATGAAAACCACAGTATATCACTCCGCTGGCTTTAGAGGATAAATGCTCTATGGAATTTATGAATAAAAACATTTTGCATATTAATTTTATAAAGTTTTTTTTTAAATGTATTATTATAAATACTAGAAAAAAATTAATTAGAACAAACAGTCTTTTCTAATAAACGTTGTATAGTTGATATATTATGGTTTATAATTAGTAGAAGAAAAAAAAAGATGCGTAAATAGATAGATAAATAAGTAGATAAATAATAAAAATAAATAGATAGATCGATAGAAATAAAAAAAATATAATTAATTAATCACAATTGTGTTTGTATAACAAACGAATGTGTTGTACATAAATAAATAAATAAATAAATAAATAAAAAAAATAATCCACCGTGCCGTTTTAGTATGTATGTAAAGTCGCCGTATGGAGCTAGTGTATCGAATTTGCATAGCACCTGAGATGTCCGCATGTCGATTATGGGCCGGATCCGTCAACTTCCCCAAAATCAAAGTAAAAAATAAATGAATAATATTGCTTCTTTAATTTTGACTAGTAGTTTACAAAATGGAAACCTAATGGAAACCACTCAACCAAGTTTCCAAAATGGAAACCCGGTGGAAACTACGTGGAAACCTGATCCAGGTTTCCAAGCCTTGGAAACCACTGGGAAACTGTCAACCTCAGGTTTCCATGCAGTTTCCACGTGGTTTCCAAAACATGGAAACTCGGCTTTTCGTGCTGTGTTAATTTATTTTTCACTTTCCTAAATATATTTCTCATTTTCCTTAATATATTTCTCAATTTCCTAAATTTATTTTTCATTTTCCTACATATATTTCTCATTTTCCTAAATTTATTTCTCGTTATTCTAAATTTATTTCTCATTTTCCTAAATATATTTCGCATTTTCTCCATTTTTATTTCTTCATATTGGCACTAACGGGCTTCCGTATGAAAATTATTATGTCAAAAAGTGTACCGAAAGATGTTGCAGGATGGGTGGAATGTGATGCTACAGGACCCACGTTTTAGAAATTTCAAGAATTTTAGTACCAGAAAATATTGAATGCCTTGAAGATACAGACGATCAACCGAAGTTGATTGAACTTGGCTACATGGTGGTTCCTATTTCCTTTCCTCGAACTGAGCTTTTTTTTATTTACTTGTGGTTTCACCGACTTAAGGTATCCGTTGTACAAATAAATATCAAGTGTATTATATACTTAGAAAAACGGCATATCTTTACCTAAATATATCATGATGCAACATAAAAGTTGGTATCCAACATCAAAGGTCAACATGCCAACCGCTAACTAAGCCACGGAAACTATCGAGACACTGCCGAATATTACCGAGATAATTTTAACACTGTTTAAATGGACGAGATGTCAGCGAGATCTCCATTTGTACAATGGATACGTTAAGGCACGTTTTGCCTCACAGTGGAATGGGACGCAAAAGGTACTATGATCGTCAAATCACATAGAAACGTGAAACACAAATGATAAACGATACCGATTTCCGAAACTTGTAATTTCATCCAAAAATATTATCAAAATTAAAGGAGGTTTAAACCATCTAAGGACATCCCTCTAATGAACTCCTTCCAGTTCAATATATCATTTTAGAACAGATCAAATTTCAGCATGGACCAGACATGCACGTTTCGGCTACTTAACCCTCGTCAGTGATCCTCAATCTAAACAATGAAATATGGCCAAAGATTTTGAAGAATATGATGTCAAAAATGTACCAAAAGACGTAGCAGGATGGTTGGATACAGGACCCATGTTTTAGAAATTTCAAGATTTTTTGATAAGAGAAATTTTCGAATGCGTTGAAGAGACAGACAATCAACCGAAGTTGATCGAACAATGCTATTTTGAACATAGATTTCATTTGGATATGGTAAAAACTGGAGATCTTTATAATGTACGCGATTATAAATCATATTTGATAACAACGACTTAAGAAATCAAACAAATTAACCCTTTGCTATGGTTACCAATGGAGCACCAGATTTCAAAAATGGTAAATTCTTCTTTTTGCCACACTACCTTCTTCATGTTCTTATCGACGAATTACCATTCGAACATAGGGTGCATTTTTTGACTTAACAGAAGTCAGTACTGGGGAATACAAGTATTCAATTTCATTAAGTACATGCTTGCAATTTTCAGAAATGGAATTATGTCCCCCCCCAAACGGGAAGGGGAGAGTTAGATTGGTGTTGTATTCGTCGTCCGTCCGTCCGTCTGTCTGTCCCACATCGTGTCCGGGCTATATCTTCTGAACCGTTTGCCCGATCACATTTATCTTTTAGAATGTTGTTGCTTATGACCCGCAGGTTTCAAATCACCTTCACCTAGAGTCATTTGACCAAGGTCAAGGTCACTTAGTACATTTTGCCATATCCCTTTCATATTTTAGTATGTCGTTGCTTAGGAAACGAACATTTATTAATCACACAACGCGAAGTACGAAGTATGGTTTGTAAGTCATAACTGATGCTAATAGCAGCTGTAATTTACTCACCTATGGTGTAGGATCTAATACAAAGAAGATACCGTCCTGGCTGCGGATATCACCAACAACCACACCCACAACCAACACACAGTGGACCATCTTTGTGCACTTGTAGGTGATGTCGGGTATTTCCAACTGAGACAAAGAAAGTTCGCTGTCGAAGTCCCGAGATATATTGTAACGAATTTGTTCGAATACATTGCTATTATCTAATTCATATTAATTCATTTACTATAGTCTTGTTTATTTGATCCTTATCACTATATAGGCTATGTGAGCGGTTCGGTTGGAATCAATTAGTAATTAATGTAACATGGGGAGAAAGAAATTGAGATACATTTGGGGGCATCAGATTGAAATAATGAAGCGTGGGGAGCAGGTCATTGGAGCTATGATAAAACAAAGGAGGGGATCTCCAACAACACCAGGTTGTAGCACCCACAGCAAAACACTCAATGCAAAAACACAAAGCAGAAAGAGACGCACAAGGGACAAGGAACGTCAACGCAAAACACAGAAATATCAACACAAAGGACTACACATAAACCAACGAGACCAATGGGCAACCGGTGCCGACTTAGGACGGCCATCTGCCACGGAAATAGCAGAAGGTGTGGTTATCCTGGATAACGTGCGCACAACCCTCCCACTTTTCCGATTACCCAAAGGTCTCGAAGAACGTACAATTGCGGTGTAAAACAAAGTATGAGTATGTGTTTCCCTAGCTTAACACTTAAGATGGATAATGATAGGTTCACACACACTTACTTTGACTATTTTCGTGTAGTTTTATTGTAGTTTAGATCTTATGTTTTTGATATATTACTTTATACTCATCACTCCTGTTCTTTGTTTATGCGACAACACTTTGCTGCTAGTGCAGTGACACCTAACAGTGATGATAGACCTGACACTCCTAACGTTAACGCGAACCTTAAAATACTGAACGAAATCGCGGCGAAGAAAATATGGAAATTGACGCGGTCTCGCCAAAACATAGACACAACGTTCTTACAAAATAAAGAGGGTTCCACCCCTTAACAAACCCAAAGTCCTGACTTCAAATTCTTGACAAATTTGCCAGGCTCTTCATCATATGACATCCAATAATCTTTTTTTTTTTGCAGATGGATAAACTTCAAAGAAGACATGTCTACAATCCCTATTTTGTATGCGCATTTCTACAAGTGTCAACCCCGCAAAAATTTTGAGAAGACCGCCCCGAGGTGCATGTACTACTTTAACAATTCTTTTAATTATTTTTCAAAATTTATTTTAATATTTATTTCTAATTTAAATCGTTTAAAATTCTAAATTTCAGTATGCCTGGTCCCGCTTTTCAAGAGATAATTAAAAGAGAGGCACACTGAATGGATGAAGATTTTCTATACCCACATGCGGTAGATTGCTTTACAAAACTGGTCAGATCTCCAAGAACTACACTTCATGGTTCGTTTCTTAAGACAGATGGCTCGAGAGAATACTTCGAGATTTCTCCGGCCATTATATATAGGTCGGCGTTCTACCGTCGACGATGGAAATAAGTAGAGTATTGCCAAGAATCCTACATTATGGATCTTGACCTGTATAGCGAGGACTTTAGGGTCATTCAAAGGACTCTCTTAGATAAAGAACGCCTAGCTGACCATTCTCTGCTGACGGGAAGGTTTGTAGACAAATTGCAACTTTGCCCCTACCGTCTTCAAATCAGTATCTCATGGAGAAAATACCTCATCTAACCACAAGGTCTAATGAAGAAGCTACAAATAACTTCATATCTATTTATGTACTACTCTAGTCAGATTATTATCTCTATTTCGGCAAACTTCTTTTTGAGAAGATAAAATTGCCCTTTAACGAAATATAGCGCTCTGACCCCAGCAACTTTATAAATATTTAATCCGACATGAATTATATTCAATTGAAATTATTAAGGTAATATTTTTTTAAGACGGACTCTTCGCGATGCACGAGATTTGCACGTGACCAACCAGAATTATACTACCATGAACACCAAAAGTTCAGTCATTTCTTAACTGTTCTTGTTATAACGATTCGCACTAGAAACATCTTGTTTTGGTTTGTAATGTGGGTACAGTTGATACAGAAATACCTTTCGAGAACCACATTCACTCACCTCGGCCCCATTTCAAAAATTCCCCGCCTTCCCATTCATATTTTATGAGTCCTACGCGACCTTATTGTCCAGAACATGGTGTTTTTCATCCCCTTAACATCCCGTTTGCTCTAACACAACTTTGTTTTTTCTGACAAAGTATTTTTAGATACCTGTCTGTTACACGCTGTTACACAGAAGACCCGCTGTAGAGTGAGGAAAGATCTGTGAATGTCTGTTTCGGTCTGAATTTTATTTTCTGACCAGGGATTTTTATACTAGAGAACAAACAACTTGTTTACTTACCCATACCCCAAGTTATGAAAATGAAGCACGAATCTTGGTCTTAGAATGGACGTGAACTCTATGTCCGTACTCGGACCTACCCATATTCCTGACCTCACATTTTCTAACTTTCCTATCTAGGTAATGGCCCCTATCTAGGTAGTAATCATGTTTCCTCCTCGCATACCAGCATCGCAAGTAATGAAGTACAAACAAGTGCAATCAAATGAGTTAAAGAAGATCCTGACGATAATCTCACAGCACTTACATTAGAGCACCAAATTGAGCATCCCGCCGTCGATGTTCACGCACGAAAATGAAAAGAATATATAAAATGCATGCACAAGTTAAACATCTTAAAATTAACAATTACAATTAATATTCTTTATCAATATCAATTACGTGAAAATATGTTTACTTTTACATCTTCTCACTAAAATCAATGATAGATATATAGAAAATGTTTTTGATATCATGTATATCAATTTCGGCACAAACAGTGGCGGATCCCGGATAAATAAATGAGGGCCATTATTATAACACGAGTGTTTGACCTGTGACCTTTACCCCTCAAAGTTTGACCCCTGACCTTGAAAAAGAATAAGACTCACCATGCCATTGGAACTACAAGCGCATACTTTTATAGCCCTTGTCCCAATAGCTCGGTCCGTATCTTGTTTGCAATGATAATCATCAGCGTTGAACAAGTGACCTTAACCTTTGACCCCTTGCCTTGAAAAACAATAGGCATAACCGCTGTCTCACCAAACTGACATGTGCACCAAGTTTGACAATCCTAGCCTTAAACAATTCACTCTGTATCTTAATTACAAGGTTTTTCATATGTGACCTTGACTTTGACCTTTTAAAACAACAGAACACGCCTACCTTATTCTTCGCACAATGGTACACTTTGAAAGCTTCAACATTTTAGCTATCTGGTTGCAGTTGAAATTAAGGTCCATCAAGTAGATGAGTTGATCTCTGGAGATGGACATTGTTGGTCTACCCGGGTTCCCAGTCCTGTCTGTATGTGTCTGAAACGCGCATATCCTCGATGTTCTGAAATATCAAATGATCAGTATAAATATATACAACCTTGACATTCATTTCTTGGAAATAAAGAAACATTCGATATGACCTGAGCTGTTCTGAATGACGTCCCGTTACGTGTTCAAAATGGTTATTTTATAGCCAAAATGGGATAATTTTTGTAACGTAAATATTTGGATTGAATTTTACTTCTTTTGTTTTTCATCGTATATTCTCTTATGACGAACTGTAACAATTGAACCATTGGCACCTACGTTTCAATAGAAATACATTTATTTTTCTCAGATTGGGGCAGGGAACCCTGTCGGAACATTAGGTGTGTGCATGTGGTTGTTAACCATAAATACTCGGCAAGAGATCCAGATCTAGAGTCTCAATACAAATTACCTGAATATACACATCTCTAGTAGGGACAATAAAGAAATAAAAAAGGTCTCGTAGTGAGTAAAATGAGTGAAGATCTTACCTTTTCAATTCATTGGTATCTTCAATAAAATACTGAACGTGTTGAAATAACCCAGTACATTACTATATACAATATTTGAGATATTCTTGACATGTTTTGCGACAAAGACTGCAGACGAAAGAGTGCTGGCTGAAAAAAGTCGTCATTTCTTTCATCTGACTACAGTAAACGTCTTGTATCATGTTATTACAAGCTCTTTAGAAAGAAAAACGAGAAGATCGTCCAGTTCTGGCGGTCGCCATTTTTACATGCAAAATTCATAGATAAAAGCTACAATGTGATTGGATGCTTGATATTGAGGGCCATGGCTAAATTCGAATTCAGCGATCGCAAAAATAATTTAAGCCATGACTGAAATCACAGGGCCTTTCAGATAAAGCGACAGTATGTTGCAAAGAAAAGAGAGAAAGAGAAGTGAGGTCACCAAACCTCGTAAAAAATCGCGTTAATCAAGATTTCCGTTCTCTTCAACGAAATAATTACTGTCAACTGTTGCCTTGTAGATTATAATGTATCTCTATATACTCAGAGTTTCCCTATACAGATTACAAAAGGAATATTGGTCTGTCAAACCGTTAAGGCGGCGCAGTTGTAAACACTCACAGTGATTTCCGGTTTTAAATAACCATATTCTATACATTTTGCAAAATATAAACATTATGTGCTTTCGCACATGTACATATGTTAAAGATGGTGAGATACAAAAAAATACATTCAAAATTAAAGGCTACCGGGACAAGGCAGATTTAATTTAATTAATTTTTTTTTGCAAAAAATAATTTTAAATACATTTGTTTTAAGTAGCGCCACCTACAATCAAATCATTTTAATTCTATGATTTACGTGTTTGTGTGTGGTCATCTGACAGTGAGGAGGTTGTTTTACACAATTGTACGTTCTTCGAAACCCCTGGGTAATCGGAAAAGTGGGAGGGTTGTGCGCACGTAATCCAGGATAACTACACCTTCTGCTACTTCCGTAGCAGATGGCCGTCCTTAGTCGGCACCGGTTGTCCATTGGCCTCGTTGGTTTATGTGTAGTCCTTTGTGTTTGATGTTTCTGTGTTGTGCGTCTCTTTCCGTGCTTGTCTGCTTTGTGTTTTTGCATTGGGTGTTTTGGGGTTTTGATGTGGGTGCTGCAACCGGGTGTTGTTGGAGATCCCTTCCTTTGTTTTACTTTCAAGGTCCGTTCTGATTGGTCGAAAATATATGTATACCAATATTTGACAAATCAGAGGTCGCCCTGTAATCGTCTTTAGAAAGCAGGAAGTTAATCTGAGAGTTCAAAACTGCTAGGAAGATTTATGGTGACCTCCCTTTTCTTTCTCCCTGTACTCTAGTACATTATATCTGTATGTCTGATAGGCCCTGTGGCTGAAATCTAATTCAGCGATCGCTAAAATAATTTAGCCATGGCTCCATTCGAATGCAGCGATTGATAAAAAAATAGAATCAGCGTCAAAATACATGGTAGTACCATTGGTACAGATTAAATTGAAAGAAAGTATGTTTATTTAATCCTAAGGGTATAACTGAAAAATGCCGATATTGAGAAATGAAAATAAAGTAGATCTGCATATGATTGTTCCGTAAAGTCGGACGATCCACTTTAAATTGTTTTGAATACCTCTATATAACATTACTTATCTCTACAGCACAATTTAGGCCTTGTGTGCTTTCCATCAAGTCATATTCCATGTTTACAATACCACCCGCTTGACTATAAAACAGGTTGATATCCCACATGAGCGTCAATGATTTTCGGAGGCCTAAAACAGGAGATGGTGAGACTACTAAGGCACGGTCCGTTTGATATTCAGGGGGTGGGGCGCTTGGGTTTGTTGTCGGAGCATGATTATTTTTTTTTTCGCCACTGACTGAAGCAAAATATTTTTTTTCGTGCAGAATTGGAAAAGAACTTTTTTTTCAAACATTAGTAATGTGCAATATATTTAGAAATTGCTTGTGTTTCATCAATATAAATTCTTTATTTTTAATAAAATCTCTGAAATATAACTAAATATGCAAAGAATTAATTCCTTTCTAAACAGAAAGATAAAAGAATTTGACAATATAACCCTCAGTAAACAAAACTTATGTAAGGTACATTGGTTAGAGGGTCGGAGGGGAGGGTCATCTAAACAAATTTTTAAATTTAGAATTCTATTACATATAAATTGGTCCAAAAATGAAAGTTGCACATAAAAACTAGACTCTATGTTGATATGCATCTATCATGCCTTTTAAAAAAAAAATCAATAGTAATAATACAATATGTTGATAATGTGCTTTCTTTTGATATTTTCAAAACTATGGTGAGGGAGGCGAGCCCAAAATATGTTAAACTATAAATTGAAAACTGTGGCGAGCGAAGGGAGCCGGAAAATTTTCAGGAATTTTAAGCGAAATTTATGGTAAATCTTCAAATTCAGATTACTTGTAAGAGCAAGATTAATTTTTTCTGACACACCAAAAGCGAATTTATTTTTTTTCATAAAAATTCAGAGCAAAATTAATTCTTTCGAAAAAAAACCCTACTAAGCCATACAGCTAGATATTACTCAAGGAAACACGCTGGAAGCTAGGCGGAAGGCGGAAGTTCATTCTATTTATTAGTGCATTCTAGTAATGAAACCAAAATCGGATCTTAATATCCAGATTACAGATATAACATTCTTCCCCTACTAAATATGAAATTAATTATCAAAATTATTGTCAATTAATCATGTTGAAGGAATGTCTTTGATACCCAGTTATCTGAATTTATGATTATATAAACATGAAAAACTTTAAAGCATTTGCCAATGACTAGAATTTTACACATAAAATAATTAAGAGCAATTCTCTGTAAGAACCAAAAAAATTCAATGACACATGGCACGTTGGCACGGCATGTCATATATTGCCGTTGCCATGGTAACCATCTCTAAAATTTGAAGCATTAGACAATTCCATAAGACTTAGCGTGTCTGTGACTTTTGTTGCCATGGAAACGGACACATTTATCAATTGCAATGACCACATTTTTTTTCTTTCAATCCTCATTGTTATGAATATCCGAAAATGTTTTCAACCTTTATCGCTGCGCCTCTTGTATAAGGGGTCCAAAAGAGTGTTCAAATAAAGTTATAAATCCTTCATTTTATGGCTCAAAAGAGCCCCTATTTTGCTTGTTTTTGTGTATTTTTACGGTGTAAAATTTCATAAAAGCAGAAGTTTTCGGGATTATTCTTCTATATATTCAATATGTATTGTACCTTAACTACAAGAAAATGTAAAAAGTTGGCTGGGACATTGTATCTTTTTTTGCTGGAAACTGCATGGAAGATGGTAACCATGGCAACATTTAAGACAACGTTTTACTATGATGGGTATGTTATGAGTTTATTTTGAACTGTCCATTTATGATATAAAAACAATATCCAGTTCATATATCTACTGGAGAAAAATCAATGTAGGGATGACCTTGATACTTGTTCAAGGTCATCCGTTGTATCTTCAAGGTCACCGAATTGTAATTGAGCAGATTTTACCAAAATCGTGAATTTTCGTAGAAAAAAAGGATCAATTCTAGAAAAAGCCTTTTGAGACTAATAAAACGGCTATATGCAACAAAATAATGGGTATCATAATTACTTCTTATAGAAACTTTAAGAGTTCAATCAACTCTTTGACCTCCTGAAATTGAGATGTGGGTATAAAAAATAAAGGGCATCAAATTTAAAATTCTTAGTTTTTTCGTCTTCACAAAAAAATAATACTTGACTTATAGAAAGTCAATAAAATCGGGGAATTTCTTTTTAATTCCAACATTTTTCAAAATATATATAAGTTGTTGGAAAATTCAAAAAGAAAATACTACAAATGTTTGACAAAAATTAGAAAAATCACATTAATATCGAATTTGTTTAGTCTAAATTAGGAATGACCTTGAACTTCATGTCAATGATTTAAAATGAAACGAAATAGTCTTGTCAGTTCATTTTTATATTTTCACGGACATAAGTAGAATTGATTAGGTCTTAAACCAATTTTAAAAGGTACTATATTCAAGCCTTAACACTTAAAGTTGCCACAGCAACGGTTTTGGACGTCAAATTTGAGATGAACAGCTCGAAGATCCAAAATTCGATTTTCTTTCATTATATTTTTAAGGGACATTACTTTTCAAAATTACCCATCATAGGTCTCGAAAACGTCTGCTTTTAGTGATAATTGACACTAAAAACGGTAAAAAAAAACACACAAAAAATGACCCCTTAATTTACCTTCATTTTTGACTTGAATTTTCCCTATTTTGGCTGGGCACAGTAAGCGTCCTGTAATATCTATCATAAAACTGAATGCATTTTGCAAGAAAGGGGGTAATGATTCCCAAAAGGTACGAAAATGAAATATCTGCTTCTATGGTATCAATGGCAACGCAGTATCTAAAAGTAGGTTACTTCACAGAATAAAAGACTGATCTCGTTGCCATATTGACCTGAAACATTAATTCTTGCAAGTAGGACATCATATATACCCAATGTGCAGAAAATCATGAAAATCGATGACATGCCGTGGCGCCAGAATTTTGGTGGTAACAGAGAATTGGTCTTAAATGACTAGAAATGTATGAGATTGCTTTTGTACAAAAAATGAATGAATAAGGGAGCAACCATTTTATTTTTATGGGGGGGCAGGAAGACTTTTGCCGGCCGGAAAATTTTTTTCGGCCATTTTAAGAGCCGGAAATTTTTTTTCGCCGGCCCTTCGGGCCGGATTATTTTTTAAAATAATTTTCCAATGTTGAAAATTACTCTAAAGTTTAAATAATTCAGCGTGATTTTTCAGCCATATTAAACATCAAACACACAATGAGTTCATCTCTTGCCAGCAGATCACTTCATTTTAATTTTTTGAATGGCATTTACTAAAATGATACTCAATGGAGACAGGCTATATGGTGCTAATGACTTTTGAATTTTATTTATTCACTCCAAATTGCGTAAAGTTTGTTCTATTTTTTTATACTTTGTTTATGATACACAAAAAAAGTGTTTATTTGGCAGTGGAAAGGTTGGAAGAGAGGGGGAGGGGCAATTTCATGATCCGGAAATTTTTTTTCGCCAGCCCTTCGGGCCGGAAATTTTTTTTTCCCTAAAATTTCGATCCGGAAAATTTTTTTGCAAAGTCTTCCTGCCCCCCCCCCCCCCCCCCCCCCCATTAAAATCAAATGGTTGCTCCCTAAACATACAGTTTTGAATTTACGGTGTCCCTGGAAATTTAATTTTACAAAATTTTGTAATGCAAAATCTTTCTTTTTATATTAAAGTATACATTTTCTTGTGTACAAATTCAGATTTTCAGGTCAATCTAACGCACACTTTCGCAGTTATAGACCTTTAAAAACGTCATTTTGAATTTGGGGTGCGCAGCTCTAATTCATTCCACTAGCGTCACCTACAATGTATTGAGTTTTTACTATAGGGGTATACGGAAATTTAATTATAACAAAATCGACAATATTAGAGTGGTTACTGCATATTTTCAAATAAAACTTTTTCTGGCTCATTATTTCCTATATCTAGACCGTTTGGAGTAAAATTTACATTTTCAATAAAAATTATTTTCAGGGACACTGCATCTTTCAAACAATAGAACATCAGAAATGCAGAACTTCCTTCGAGACGGATATCTAGGTGTGGTAGACTCTGTCGCGGTAGGCATCTTATTTTCAGGCGGCAGCGCGACACGTAACGGTATAAGCGGCTTGTTTGCTGGTGTGTCACGGATAGATGTACCGGTAGGTATATCGTCTGGCATGGGTGTGATGTCACCAGGCGGTATTGCGGACATAATCTGATCTGTATGTCTACGACACGTACTTCCTTGATCGGTCTAAATTTCGTATGAGAGCGGTCCAGTGCGGTTTTGTATAGTCCCGGAAGTCAACTTTGCGGTACCTGATTGGTTTCGGTAATCACGTACGAAAACACTTTCTCCGACTTCAAATTGGCGGCTATTTCCTCCTTACATTTCTCGCATTTTGTCGTGACTGATAGCAACATTAAGAGTGACCCTTGATTTCACATGGTCGAGATTGGTAGTGAGTGGTCGTCCGATGAAAAGTTGAGCCGTTGAGTCCTTCGTCGTAGATTGTGGTGCATTACCGTACGCAAGTAAGAAATTTGCCAATTTCTTGTGGACAGTTCCGTTGTCGTAGTTAGCTGACTTAATTGCGTGTTTTAATGTTTGTACGAAACGTTTAGCTAAGCCGTTGGTTCGGGGGTTGAAAGGTGCCGATGTAGTGTGTCGGATCCCGTTAGTTTTCATGAATTGCTGAAATTCCTCTGATACAAACTGAGGCCCATTGTCTGAAATGAGATGCTCTGGAAGTCCATATCGTGCAAAGATCGTACGCAGAGCTTCGACGATACGAGATGCAGTTGTACTTTTCATAGGTATGACCTCGGGCCATTTCGAGCGACCATCTTTTGCGATGAGGAACATTTTCCCTGGAAATGGATCTGCAAAGTCCACATGAATTCGTTGCCACGGTTGTTCAGGAAATTCCCAGGGATGAAAAGGCGCTTCAGCAGGTGCATTTCCATTTCCCGACATCCTGTACATTGCTTCACTACTTCTTCTACATTTGAGTCAATGCCAGGCCACCATACATGAGATCTGCTGATGGCCTTCATTTTTACGGTACCAAGATGGCCATCATGTACCACCTGTAATGTTAAACGTCTTTAGATTCAATAGCATCATTTAAAACCTGATAAATTTACAGCATGGACCAGACATGCACGTTTCGGGTACTAAACCCTCGTCAGTGATCCTCAGTCTAAACAATGTAAAATGGCCAAAAAGTAAGAAAAATACGGCGAAATATGGCCACTTGCTGAAGGGTGCGAAATCCAAGTAAGACGGACAAAGTGATCCCTAATGGCGACTTGCGCACGTAGGGCTCAGGTAAGCTAGGATCGAGAGGTGATCCTCGGATCAGGTAACACTGGTTTAAGTCAGACTTAAGCAGTGCCTAGGTGTGAACTAGTTGGATTGCAGACATGTGGATCCACGCTTACTTACCTGAGTACAGCTTGAGCCTTGATCACAATGCAAAAATGGCGTATAATTATGAACAATCTTAATATGTTCAGGTTCTTCAAAAATTAGTTTTATGGAATTTGATAAATACATTGGAGATAATAGGATAATTAGAATTTTAACAAAATTATTTAATCATGCATTGAAAATCTGAAGTTACTTATGATTCCATGTAGAATCTCTTGCAAAGCATTCCCAGTCGGAAATACGAAACAACCCCTTTGAAATACACAGACAGTACGAAATTTACATGTTTAAACATGTTCATCGCACATAAAAAAGATAAAGGGGTGGTGGTGGTGGTGTCGGAAAACTCTCGATCGATCTCTAGATTCACCGGTCTTGTTATAGTGCAATACATGCCAGTATCACTAGATGGTTAGTTTTCTCTAAATCTGTCTTTTCAAAATATTAGAATTGATATTTTGTATAAAAAGAAGTCATAAACCTAGGCTTAAACCTACCCTCAACCAGGATCAGATCTTCGCTCAAATCTGAGCTCGTCTCGCGTAGGCCATACAGGTGTGCAAGCGAAATTGAAATTTGAAGCTCGGCTTGAGCCTAGATCATGCTGATCTAGGCTTAAGCCTGACGCACGAAAGCGGCCATAAGTGTCGCTATGCTTTGCAGGCAATATCTTATAGATTAAATCAAATACACTGAAGAATAAAAGAAGAAAAGTTGGATGTGCAGGGATAAAGTACATGTATAAGCTTGCTTAACATTGCGTACATTATAAAGGAAAGCAAATAACAATATGCAACCACAGATTAACTTTTAATAAATTCTTCTTTAAAGAGAAAATATAAAGAAGAAGGGAGGAGATCTCCAACAATGAGTTAAAGAAGATCCTGACGATAACAAGACCCGTTGCAGCATCAACAGCAAAACACCCCGATGCAAAAACACAAAAGACGAGTACAGCACGAGACGGAAAAGAGACACACGACATGTAAACATCAAACACAAAAGACTACTTATAAACCAACGAGACCAATGGGCAACCGGTGCCGATGGACGGCCATTTGTCACGCAAGTAGCAAATGGTGTGGTTATCCTGGATTACGTGCGCACAACCCTCTCACTTCTCCAATTACCCAGAGGTTTCGAAGAACGTACAATTGTGGTGTAAAACAACCTCCTCAGTGTAAGATGACATCAAACGAACATGACCGCGAAACGCAGAGGCCCCAGAAACACAGATGAATATGTAAATGGATATAAAAAGAGGCATGCGTAATACAGTCCGTGTTCTGCCGGCTGTCGCGAGCTCATGTATGTAATCACCCGAGGAGTCCAACTGACATTCAAAAAGGACAGGTGGTCGGGGCCCTGTCCTCTCTAAGAGGTTTGTACAGGGCCCGTCATGGAGTCCCGTCGTCACAGTCGGTCAGAGTGCAAGTCTCAAGGATGCGCTTGTACAAGACTGTAGATTGGTCAAGTACCAGGCATAGTGTCCGTCTGGTGACATTAGGATCATATCCACGGTATAAAAGGCGTTTGATGATTCTGACGCATTTTCGATGGTTATGCTGCCTACTTTTATAAAGAAAACCCAACCTCTCGCCATGGTAGGTCGTTGTCTCCATAATCATACTGTTGTGGGTCATGTATTATTTTAGTTTTACTTTATGTGTAGGTACACATGTACTTAGTCATGTTATTTAATGATTTCATAATAATTCTTTCTAGATTTTACTATGTCATGTTTATCTCATTAGAGAATATTCCAGTATGTTCTTTGTTACATCATTATCATCACATGACTGTGATTTCTAGAATTTACTCTATTGTTAATCGTGTGTAATGAGTCATTGTTCTAGAAGCTTCTGGTTAATTAATTGGTATTAAGTATAAATACCTCTGAGGAACTGTGTTAAGGGAGACATTCGTACACATTCGTAGACACGATGCATTCATCTATTCTGATATACTGGGACACTTTATTTGTTGAGACTTTAATCCATTTAACAACGTTTGGACACTGATCTTTCGAGAACGTTTGTGATTACCGGAAACCATACATTCGATAGACTTTGTGGACCGTAACGGACACTTTGATCCGGACATTGTATTGTAAGTTGTAATCATTTGAAATATATAAATTTTGTACATAATTAAACTTGTAAATTTATATTCTGTCTTTGCCTGATTTTTGCTGGCGTTTTGGGGTATTCTGACCCATAACAGAATTGGGGGCTCGTCCGGGATCGTAATCTCTGCATATTTGCACTTTACGTAAAGTTCGTTTTTTGAAAAAGGGAAAAATTTTTTTTGTTGTAAAACTTTTGCCAGCAGAAATCAATCATGGTATTTTCGGTCACTGAATTTTTGAAATCGCCGACTGTACAAGAGTTCAAATCATTGAAGAAAGATGATTTGATTGGTTTAGGCCTTCACTTTAAGTTAGATGTAAAATCTTCTATGAGAAAGCAAGAAATTAGAAATATTGTGGCTAAAGAGCTTTTAGCTGAGGAAATCTTTTCGTCATACGATTTTCCTGTTGAACCTGTTTCAAGCGAAACCAAAATGTCAAAATTTGAGTTTGAATTAGAGAAAATGAAAATACAATTACAATTTGAAAAAGAAGAAAAAGAACGACAATTTCAATTTGAAAAAGAAGAAAAAGAAAGACAATTTCAAATTGAAAGAGAAGAAAAAGAAAGAAAATTTGAAAAAGAAGAAAAAGAAAGACAATTAGAAAGAGAGAAACAGGAACGTATGCACGAGAGAGAACTCCAGTTTGAGTTAGAAAAGTTAAAGTTAGAGAAAAGCGTTAAGGAAAATCCTGTTCCTTCGCCTGTCAAGTCTGAATTCGATGCTGCCAAAAACATCAGATTAGTACCAAAATTTCAAGAAAAGTCCGTGGACAAATATTTTCCACATTTTGAGAAAATCGCGGCCAATCTGAAGTGGCCACGTGATTTTTGGCCAACTTTGTTACAAAGCGTACTTATTGGCAAAGCGGCTGAAGTGTACTCGGCGCTCAGTATTGCTGAGAGTTCAGACTATGACAAGGTCAAGGACACGATTTTGAGAGCATATCAGTTAGTACCTGAGGCGTACAGACAAAAGTTTAGAAAGTACAAAAAATTTGAAAATCAAACATATGTTGAATTTGCTCGAGAAAAAGAAGATTTATTTGATCAGTGGTTTCGATCTAAGAAAATTCCCAATTCATTTGACAATTTGCGTCAGATCATTCTGATAGAAGAGTTCAAAGAGTGTGTACATCAAGATTTAAGAACTCATTTGGAAGACAAAACTGTTAAAACTCTTGAAGAAGCCGCTGTTTTGTCTGATACGTATGCTCTCACTCATAAGAAAATTTTTGTGTCAAAAACTCAATCTAGCGATAGCGCAAAAACGTCAGATGTTCCAAAGAAAAATGTACAAGAGTCTCAGTCGTCCATTAGTTCCCAGTCACCATCTCAAGGTGGTTCTACGTCCGGACCTAGGTCCGAGCGTTCTGAGGCATCCCCAGGGGTGGGGTCGCTTCCTACATGCAATTATTGTAAGAAAAAAGGTCATGTTATTGGTGAGTGTTTGAAGCTTAAGAAGAAAAAAGAACTTAAGTCACAGGCCTGTGCGTCTGTTAGAAATGATAGGAAAGCCTTAGATTCGATTTGTTCTGACACTCCTGAGATTCAGGGTTCTAAGTCCAGTTCTGATGATTTTGTGGAGGATCATTATAAGCCCTTTTTGTCACAGGGATTTGTTTCACTCAGTGATTCTAGCGAAGCGTTGCCTGTTCAGATTTTGAGAGATACTGGTGCTGCCCAGACTTTATTGTTAGAGGGTTCATTGCCTTTGTCTGAGCACACTTTTACTGGTAGGTCAGTTTTATTACAGGGTGTGGAGCTAGGCGTCATTGATGTTCCCCTTCATAAAATTTATTTGAAGTCAGACTTAATTACTGGACCTGTTATCGTAGGTGTTCGACCTACTCTTCCCGTTCAAGGCGTTTCCTTGTTGCTTGGCAACGATTTAGCTGGCGGCAAAGTTGTAGCCGATCCGATTGTTTGTGAGAAAATCACGTCCGATGTCGTGTCCGATGATGAAGACGACGACTTGTACCCAGCCTGCGCAGTTACCAGGGCGATGGCCAGGAACAGACTAAAAGAGGCTGAGAGTACTTCTGCACTTAACGAGGACCATCCCTCCAAAAGTATAGACCTTTCTGACACATTCATGTCTACCATTGATGACAGCGTACCTGAAAAGTCAGTACCACTTCATGTTGACAAGTCTCCGACAGTACCTGGTGATGATTCCCATCCGCCATTAGACAGAGATACAGATGCCTTAAGCCGTGAGAAGCTCCTCTCCGAGCAAACTAAAGATCCGGAGATCATCCGACTAAGTAAGAGGGCCCTTCCCCGAGAAGAAGCGGACAAAGTCGGAGAGTGCTTCTACATACAAGATGGCATCCTTATGCGGAAATGGAGACCACCCGATGCACCCCCTAATGACGTGTGGCGGGTCGTTCACCAGATAGTGGTTCCAGTAGCGTATCGCGGGGACATCATGAGTTTAGCTCACGACACACCCATGGCAGGTCATTTAGGTGTCAATAAGACTTATAATAGGATTTTAAGTCACTTTTACTGGCCTAAGTTGAGAAAAGATGTGTCTGAGTTTTGTAAGTCTTGTCATAGTTGTCAGATGGTAGGTAAACCCAATCAAGTTATACCACCTGCTCCCCTCCAACCCATTCCAGCCTTTGAGGAACCTTTTAGTAGGGTGTTAGTTGATTGTGTAGGTCCTTTGCCTAGGACTAGGTCAGGGAATCAGTACTTACTGACAATTATGTGTACTTCGACTAGGTTTCCTGAAGCCATACCTCTTAGGAATATTAAGGCAAAGACCATAGTTAAGGCCCTTACAAAGTTTTTCAGTTTCGTAGGTGCTCCCAAGGCTATTCAGTCAGATCAGGGTTCCAATTTTATGTCAGGATTGTTTCAGCAGGTTATGCATGAGCTAGGTATCAGGCAGTATAAGTCTTCTGCGTACCATCCTGAGTCCCAGGGGGCACTTGAACGCTTTCATCAAACCCTTAAAACTATGATGAAAACATATTGTCACCAGTATGGAAAAGACTGGGATGAAGGGGTTCACCTCGTGTTGTTTGCGGCACGAGAAGCGGTTCAGGAGTCCCTGGGGTTCAGTCCCTTTGAGCTAGTTTTTGGGCATACGGTCAGGGGGCCATTGAAGTTATTGAAGGAAAAATGGTTGACTGAGACTAGCGATTTGAATCTCTTAGACTACGTGTCTAATTTCAAAGAGAAATTATATAATGCTTGCAAATTGGCTCAAGAAAATCTCAAAACCTCACAAATGAAAATGAAAACTTGGTATGACAAAGATGCTTGAAACAGAGTTTTTAAACCAGGCGATAAAGTTCTTGTATTTTTGCCTATCCCTGGTCATCCTTTGCAAGCTAGATATTTCGGTCCTTATGAGATTGAGAGTAAAATTAGTGATGTTAACTATGTGGTTAAGACACCAGGTCGGCGAAAAGAAAAAAGAGTGTGTCATGTTAACATGTTGAAAGAGTATTTTGATAGAAGTGACCGAAATTTTGTAAAACCAGTTTCCACTTTGGCCAATGTAAATACATTAGAAAATTGTGTTGAACCTGAATGTAATGAAGAGACTGTCGAAAAAGACTTCGCTCAAAGTGTCCGTTTGAAGAATTCCGAAATTCTGACAAATCCGGAAGTGAAACTCGGACATTTGACCGTGCATCAAAAAGAGGAAGTGCATCAATTAATGCGGGAATATACGACCATCTTTCCGGACGTTCCAAAAAAGACGAATGCATCTCATCATGACGTCATTGTGGGTGATGCGCCACCTATCAAACAGCATCCCTATCGGTTAAACCCGATAAAGCTTCAATACATGCGGAAAGAAATTCAATACATGCTCGAAAATGACATTATTGAACCCAGCAATAGTGATTGGAGTTCCCCATGTATTCTGGTTCCGAAGCCAGACGGAACTTACCGATTGTGTACGGACTTTAGAAAAGTCAATTCAGTCACCAAAACTGACTCTTATCCGATCCCACGAATCGATGACTGTATAGATAAAATTGGCAGTGCAAAATTTGTCAGTAAATTTGACTTGCTTAAAGGCTATTGGCAGGTCCCGCTTACCGAGAGAGCCAGAGAAATATCGGCATTTGCGACTCCAGATGGGCTATACCAATATAAAGTAATGCCCTTTGGTATGAAAAACGCACCAGCCACATTCCAGAGGATGATTCATTCGCTCCTAAATCATCTCGAAGGATGCGAGGCGTACATCGATGACGTTATCATCTACAGCGACACCTGGGATGATCATCTCCGAATCATGCGTACCTTCTTCGACATACTGGCGAAAGCAAACCTCACAGTGAATCTTGCGAAAAGTGAATTTTGTCATGCGACTGTAGAATATTTGGGTCACAAAGTAGGTCAAGGTTTTGTTACTCCTATTATGGCCAAGGTGGAAGCTATTTCAAAGTTTCCGATTCCTACCAATAAGAAAGAGATAATGAGATTCTTGGGAATGGCAGGATTTTACAGAAAATTTTGTCCAAATTTCTCGTCAGTTGTTGGTCCACTTACCAGTCTGTTACAAAAGAGAGTGAATTTTGCGTGGACCAATGACTGTGACGAATCTTTTAAGAAAATCAAATGTGTTCTTATGAATAGTCCCGTCCTGTCAGCTCCAAATTTTGATAAGCAATTTAAGCTTACTGTTGATGCCAGTGACGTAGGAATCGGGGCTGCTTTGTTTCAAGAAAATGATGATGGTGTAGATAGAGTTGTTTGTTATTTTTCAAAGAAATTGACAAAATGTCAAAAGAATTACTCTACTATTGAAAAAGAGTGTCTTGCATTATTGTTAGCTTTACAACATTTTGATGTTTATTTGAATGTTACTTTACATCCCATTCTTGTGTATACTGACCACAACCCTCTCACATTTTTGCACAAAATGTCAAACAAGAATCAAAGACTTACAAGGTGGAGTTTATTGTTGCAAGAGTACAATATCATTATTAACCATATGAAGGGCAAAGACAATGTGATTGCAGATGCACTATCGAGAGTTTCATGAGTGATTTTTGAAGAATTTACCACCTAAGTTTTCATTGACATTCAAACTTTTTTTAAGGGGGGAGGTGTTGTGGGTCATGTATTATTTTAGTTTTACTTTATGTGTAGGTACACATGTACTTAGTCATGTTATTTAATGATTTCATAATAATTCTTTCTAGATTTTACTATGTCATGTTTATCTCATTAGAGAATATTCCAGTATGTTCTTTGTTACATCATTATCATCACATGACTGTGATTTCTAGAATTTACTCTATTGTTAATCGTGTGTAATGAGTCATTGTTCTAGAAGCTTCTGGTTAATTAATTGGTATTAAGTATAAATACCTCTGAGGAACTGTGTTAAGGGAGACATTCGTACACATTCGTAGACACGATTCATTCATCTATTCTGATATACTGGGACACTTTATTTGTTGAGACTTTAATCCATTTAACAACGTTTGGACACCGATCTTTCGAGAACGTTTGTGATTACCGGAAACCATACATTCGATAGACTTTGTGGACCGTAACGGACACTTTGATCCGGACATTGTATTGTAAGTTGTAATCATTTGAAATATATATATTTTGTACATAATTAAACTTGTAAATTTATATTCTGTCTTTGTCTGATTTTTGCTGGCGTTTTGGGGTATTCTGGCCCATAACAATACCGCAACTCTTCATTTATGTTGATATCCCTTGTGGCAAACACACAGTCTTGGATATCCATTTATAACTTTAAATTTCATAGCTGAATTATTTTTCGGGTACCCAATTCTCTCATCGTTAACAAATCTGCATAATCTGTGAATGTCGCTCTATTTTGTTTCATCAATTCTGAAATTCAATGCAACAAAAGTTACATAGGAATTGCACAATTCTTTCAAAACATGCCCGTTAAAATATTTTGAGAGGAATAAATGTGGAGTAGAAATAATTCTACAATTCTGGTAAAATTTTGTCTCATTAGAAAGGCTTTTTTCATCGAAAGTTCTCTTATACATGTACTTTATATAATAATTTGTGAAGATTTGACAATAGTAGATGTAGGTGCGGAAGTCCATACAAAATATTTCGGATCATTTTACAAGTAATTTTTAATGCTTAGCCTATCTTCAGAACTAAATTTCTTTGAACAGTCAATTAGAGAGTTTGTACACATTCCAAATTTGTGTGCCAATAGAGAGGTTCTGCAACAAAGCATGCGAAAAATGAATCCACTAACTATTGTGATTATACACAAAAATATGTTTCTGTTAAAACTGAAGAGAGGTCAAGATTTCTGTAACAACATACTCTTGAAGATGAATAGTGCAGCATATAGTGTTCATGACAGTTTCATATTCGTGACAGTTGCATATTCATAAAATAATTTGATCTCAAACATGTGCCTGCTTGAGCAAACATGTACACTGTGTAGCATCACGTGACTTTAGTTCGTGAAACCACGAATAAATAAAAAGCTCAGTTGGAGGAAAGAAAACAGGAACTCCAATAATTGCTTCTATAAAATTTTATCTTTTCATAGCTTATTATCGATTTTGTACTGTAGACAGGGATATGGTCAATATCCATATTTGTCATTATGTCCTTTTCTAAAATGGTACTTTTACTATCATGGAATCGTTAGTAGGAAAAACGCCGTTGTTTTTACAAACATTGTGACAAAATGTGTAGATATATTCGTGGAAACCACCACAACATCATGTTTAACATATTTCGACCACGACGTTCCTTTTGTCAGAATGTTTGTAAAAACTACAATGGTTTCTTGATTGACAAACAAAGAAACATCAAAATATCATCTCTTACAAGGACATCGGCTATGAAAAGACAAAATTGAACCAAAACAAGCATCACAGTACCTGTTTTCTTTCCTCAAAACGAACGGTATGTCTCCATTTTGTGTTCGTGGTTTCACCAACTTAAGTCACGTGATGCTACACAGTGATGTACTTGTAATACATAATTAGTATTTTATTACTATACCCATGTGAATCTACAAATATTTTCAGTATCATTAGTTTAATGTGACCGCATGAGATTGGAGGTGGGGGTCTGTGGGATGCTGACTGCAACGTAACTGCTACTATTTGGTTCCTCTGTAGTCCCCACTCCATGTAATGTACGTTCTGGTCACTTGTCATTCTTATTACTCTACCTAGCTGTAACTTAGCTAAAGCATGTACTGATATTTTGGATTTTCACAGTAGAAATTTACAAATTACCAACAATCTGTTAGGTCAAGGTTTCCGCTTTAATAATTGTAAACGTCTTCAAACTGAATAGCATCATTTAAGAACAGATAAATTGGCAAAGACCAGACATGCACGTTTCGGGTACTTAACCCTCTTAAACTAGTTAAGACTTTCTGGAAATTTTACAAAAATTACAGTCAACTTCTTTTAAAAATTCGGATCTCTACACGCAACAGAGTACATTATTTGGGTATTACACAACCTGTCTTTTATGGTGACATGATAAACAAAATTAGACGAATCAAAGGTAGGCAGCATAACCATCGAATATGCGTCAGAATCATCAAACGCCTTTTATTCCGTGGATATGATCCTAATGTCAACAGACGGACACTAGACTTGGTACTAGACCAATCTACAGTCTTGTACAAGCGCATCCTTGAGACTTGCACTCTGACCGACTGTAATGACGGGACTCCATGACGGGTCCTGTCCAAACCTCTTTAGAGAAGACAGGGCCCCGACCACCTGTCCTCTCTGAATGTCAGTCGGACTCCTCGGGTGATTACATACATGAGCTCGCTACAGCCGGCAGAGCACGGACTGTATTACGCATGCCCTCTTTTTCTATTCATTTACATATTCATCTGTGTTTCTGGGGCCTCTACGTTTAATGAAAAACTATAATCATGATGAACTTTTTGAATTTATATTATGGTACCCTGTTTAAAAAAACCACTTGTAACCTGTGAGGGAGCCCCATTAAAGATATAGCAATAGGTAAGTATATGTATATTTGTAGATATTTCTCTAATGATTCCTTTGCTAGCGATCATGTCTAAGCAAAATGGATGGTTTCCACGTCTCCTTTGATTTTTCTGCCTAGCATTGTTACGTCCCTCTTCATTTTTGCACTGCCTTGGTTTTATGACATGCTTTCCACACCATAGCCACACAATACTATTATTTTCCTTTTTTTTTTATCTCAATGTATGTTCTGATTGTCTCATGAAACATGAGCCGGAGAGGTCTGAAAATTTGAGGTAAATTAATGTAATATCGTTAGTCTCTCGTACCATTTTTGTGCTCTTTATAGAAATTTTTTTATATATAGATATATTACATAGATTTGGCCATTGTCCATATTTGTCAATTAACATGCCTCCTGGAGTAGTGATGGATAAGCTACTTGCATTTGACCTTAGGTAATACTGTTAACAGTAAACATGGTAAACACATGGAAAATACATCAATAATTTTTTGAATAGTCATGTCTGGTCCATGCTGAAATTTTGATTGTTCTCAAATGATGCTATTGAATTTGAAGACGTTTAACATTGATATATTTTTATGTAAATCCAAGGACATTGAATTATTACTATCTTTAATCAATCTTGCAAGTGCTGAGGCAGATGGGATTTCCAATGTTAACGTCTTCAAATTGAATAGCATCATTTAAGTACAGATAAATTGGCAACGTGGACCAGACATGCACGTTTCGGGTACTTAACCCTCATCAGTGATCCTCAAATCTAAACAATGTTAAACGTCTTTAAATTCAATAGCATCATTTAAAACCTGATAAATTTACAGCATGGACCAGACATGCACGTTTCGGGTACTAAACCCTCGTCAGTGATCCTCAGTCTAAACAATGTAATATGACCGAAAAGTATGAAAATTATTAAGTCCAAAAATGTACCAAAATGTAATATGCCAAAAAAGTATGAAAGTTACTATGTCAAAAAAGCGTACCGAAAGACGTAGCAGGATGGGTGGGATATGATGCTACAGGACCCACATTTTAGAAATTTCAAGAAATTTTGATAACAAATTTAGAATGCGTCGAAGAAACAATCAACCGAAATTGATCGAACTTGTCTACATGTGCCATCGGGGACTCCTCGTCCACCAGCAGTGACACTCACCAATGAGTTAAAGAAGATCCTGACGATAATTTCAACAGCACTCACAATAGAGTACAAAAAAAACTAAGCATCGACGGACCCCTAGCAAGCTAGAGGTGGGACCAGGTGCCCGGGAGGAGTAAGCATCCCCTGTTGGCTAGCCGCACCCGCCGTTGATGTTTAAGCACGAAAATGAAAACAATATATAAACTTCATGTACTGTCTGACGTTATGTCTATATAGAATCAATGTAAACGTCTTCAAATTGACAAAAAACGGCTTGAAATAGACAATAAAACAGATGATCGTCTTCAAATAGACAATAAAACAGATGATAATGAGAATGGAGGTATTTCACCCCCCAAAAAGAGAAAGTTAAATCCTGAGGAGACTTTATGAATGTTTTCAATCAAAGTCAGTATAATCTCTGGTCTCTGAAGGGAAAAGATACTTAGCTTCTGACTTCAACTTCACTTACAGATACATAGACGATGTGTTGTCCATCAATAATCCAAAATTCGCGGATAACCTGAGCAGTATCTATCCTTCAGAGCTTGAAGTCAAAGAAACTACAGAGACAAATAATTCAGCATCCTATTTGGACATAATGTTGTCCTACGACACTGATGGTCACATGAACACCTCACTCTATGACAAACGTGACGACTTCAATTTCAGCATTACAAACTTTCCTTTTCTGAGTAGCAACATCCCTTCATCGCCTGCTTATGGCGTGTTCATATCTCAGTTGATACGCTATGCCAGAGCAAGTACCAAATATACGGATTTTGTTCTGAGAGCTAGGCGTCTTTCAGATAAACTTCTCAGTCAGGGATATGTTTGTGACCGACTAACATCGTCACTGAGGAAGTTCTACGGTCGATACGGGGAACTCGTCATTCACTATGATGTCCCACTCCAGAATGGTAGGTGATATTCTGTCATAGACCATTTGAACCATCCAACCAAAGATTGTACTCTATGTCTTCCGAAATTGAAGTTACCGGATGTGACAGTTCTACCGAATTGAAGTGGCGGGTGTTGCATGCAAGCAGGAGATGCTTACTCTTCATGGGCACCTGGTCTCACTCCCATATCGGGAGTTCGCTTCTTTTCATATGGTGGAGGTTTTTGTTTGTTTGCTTTGGTTCCTGTTTTGTCCTGATTTTGTATGCCTTCGGTTTCTGATTTTTGAATTATCGATTTTGTGCTGTATACTGGGATATGGTCATTATCCATATTTGTCATAAGAACTGAACAGTTTTAGTGAAGCTTTGAGAAGGACAATATGTACTTACTTCCTGTAAAGTTTGGTGACATTCTGTGCAGTAGTTTAAAAGGATAAGTCAAAAATGTGTCATCCAATAAGAGCCTATGAAGGACATCTTAGGTTTCCGATGGGCTCGAAAAACACCAACTTGGTAGACTAAGAGGGCAATGAGTACTTGCTTCCTGTGAAGTTTCAAGAAATTCTGTGAAGCGGTTTTAGAGGAGAAGTCGAAAATGTGTCGGCCAATGAGAGCCTGTAGCTGCCATCTTGGATTTCTGATCGGCTCCAAAAACCTTAAACTTGTCAGAGGCCAATGCGTACTTGCTTCCTGTGAAGTTTATTGAAATTCTATGCAGCGGTTTCAGAAGTGAAGTCGAAAATGTGTCAGCCAATCAGGGCCTGTGGCGGCCATCTTGGATTTCCGATCGGCTCGAAAAACACAAATTTGGTAGAGGGCATCGAGTTCTTGCTTCCTGTGAAGTTTCATGAAATTCTGTGCAGCGGTTTCATAGGAGAAGTCGAAAATGTGTCAGCCAATCAGAGCTTGTGGCGGCCATCTTGGATTTCCGATCAGCTCGAAAAACACAAACTTGGTAGAGGGCATTGAGTATTTGCTTCCTATGAAGTTTCAAGAAATTCTGTGTAACAGTTTCAGAGGAGAAGTAGAAAATGTGTCGGCCTATCAGAGCCTGTGGCGACCATCTTGGATTTCCGATCGGTTCGAAAAACAAATACTTGGTAGAGGGCATTGAGTACTTGCTTCCTGTGAAGTTTCCAGACATTCTGTGCAACAGTTTCAGAGAAGTCGAAAATGTGTCAGTCAATCAGAGCCTGTTGCGGCCATCTTGGATTTCAGATCGGCTCAAAAATACAAACTTGGTAGAAGTCGAAAATGTGTCAGCCAATCAGAGCTTGTGGCGGCCATCTTGGATTACCGATCCTCTCGAAAAACACAAACTTGATAGAGGGCATTGAGTTCTTGCTTCCTGTGAAGTTTCGAGATATTCTGTGAAGCGGTTTCAGAGAAGTCGAAAAAGTGTCAGCCAATCAGAGCCTGGGGTGGCCATCTTGGATTTCAGACCGGCTCGAAAAACACAAACTTGGTGAGGGCATTGAGTTTTTGCTTTCTGTGAAGTTTCGTGAAATTCTGTGCAGCGGTTGCAGAGGAGATGTCGAAAATATTAAAAAGTTTACACCGGACGGACGGACGACGCGCTATGACAAAAGCTCACTTGAGCTTCGCTCAGGTGAACTAATAAAAATACAAAAAGATGGCACTAAGAACATCAAAAACAAGAATCCTTAAAATACTTCAAAAACTGTCAAAGAAACTGTTCAATAATCATATATTTCTTTTTATTTTTGGCCACAATTTAACACTGTATAAAAGACAAAAAAATTACGGGTTCGAGCACGTAGAAAATATTTACACCGAACACGTTGGAAATGTCGTGCAATGCCAATGGAAAGTTTCATGTTTTCGGGAAATATATTAGTCAATATGAGGTATATCAGTAACATTTTCCATAATTGTCATGATTAAACAATAAAAGTATATATTAATTCAAACATACCGACATGGAATGTTATCTTATTTATGATAGGCATGGTATGCATGATATGCAAATTAGGTAGTGTGACATCTCGTTTCTTCACGTTTGAACCTCTATTAGCATACAATTCAGGTATATATTAACATGACCTAATTTTAGCTCTACTGGTCTCAGACCAGTCGAGCTTATGCGATACCCCGTCGTCCGTAAACAATTCTTGTGCTCGCGACTCCTCTCAAACCATAGGTGATAGAAAGTTAATTCTTTTTGCATTCTACTTGGTATGTGGTCTAGTTGTGCACTTGACATTGCTTTCAGCTCCTGACCCCCAGGGTCTTAGAAAATGGGCGTGGTTATGAAAATTTATGTAAACTTGTGCTCGCAACTCCTCTGACACTATAAATGATGGGGACTTAATTCTTTTTGCAATATGATGAGTCTTTGGTCTAGTTGTGCACCTGATATTTTGTTTGAGCCCCTGACCCCCAAGGTCTTAGAAATGGGTGTGGTCATTTTCTCTTTTATAACTCTATGTAATCTTGTGTTCGCAACTCCTATGACACTATGAATGATGGAGACTTAATTCATTTTGCAATAAAATGGGTCTGTGGTCTAGTTGTGCACCTAATATTTTGTTTGAGCGCCTGACCCCCAGGGTCTTAAACAATGGTTGTGGTCATTTTCTCCTTTAAAACTCTATGCAATCTTGTGCTCGCAACTCCTATGACACTCTGAATGATGGAGACTTAATTCTTTTTGCAATATGATTGGTCTGTGGTCTAAATGTGCATCTGATATTTTGTTTGAGCCCCTGACCCCCAGGGTCTTAGAAAACGGGTGTGGTCATTTTCTCCTTTATAATTCTATGTTATATTGTGCTCGCAGTATATAGTTGTGCTCTCAACTCCTCTAAAGCTATTAATGATGGAAACTTACTTGTTTATGCAATATAATGGATCTGTAGTCTTATTGTATCATTGATAGTTCATTTGAGCTATCAGCCCCTGGCCCCTAGGATCTTGGAAAATGGGTATGGCATTATTTTTTGAAATCCTTTATCTCGAATATTAAAAATTATATGAGTGATATTCTTGTTGCAGTCTAATAGATTTGTTATTTCATGTGCTACTTTTAATTTGTTAGATCGCCAGCTCCCTATGGTCTTTGGTTAAAAAAAATGGAAATTGATATTTATGTGTATGTATCTTACTGACTTGTCAATGAGTGAATAACAAAAAAAAAACAACCAGGAGAGCTACATTCTCGTTAGAGACTTCTGGTTAAATAATGTTCTTGCAGGTATACTGTCACTTTGATCTAATAATGTATTTTTAATTTGAGAAAAATTATGAAACAAAAATATCAATACCAAAATCAAACAATGATCCACAGTTGTAGAGAAAAATGTACATAACATCATTTTTTTTTAGATGAACATTCAAAATTTTATATGATGTTACAAATAAGAGCTTCAAATATTTTTATGCGATGGGGAGATGCTGAGGACATTTGAGGGGTTAACCCTGACAGAAGAAAAGCCAAAAATTGGGAAAGGGTCGAAGGACTTCACTTACGATGTAAAAGGTGTAGATTTTCTTACACCTAATAAATACACATTTTGATTTGTCTCAGGACAGAGTCTTGCTCTAACTCAAAAACAGGCATTAGATGATCTGAAAGTGTCAACAACCCTTTCGAATGCAGACTCAAACGACAAAGGGTAAACTAATTTTCCGAATTTACTTCTTTGTACATTGTAGTCTGGAATTATCATCAATTAATGTGATTATGAAAAAAAAAATTCTGAATTCATGTCATATCGAAAAAGCTTGATTTTTACTTCTTTTCGTTTTATCCGATATCATTTACTATATTCACAAGATTAAAGTAAATCTTTACGCTCCGTGTAAAGGAAATGTAAAGAGAGCGTAAAGATAGCGTAAAGGTACCTTTAAGTCAGCTTTACGCGAGCTTTACGTATATTTACACTATCTTTACGCAACCTTTACATCGAGCGTTTAGGAGCGTAATGACCTGGATTCTTTACGCAGCTCTCTGTCACTTTTACATTTTATTCTTTTATTTTCTTTAAACTTTATACAATTTGAGAGAAATAAAGACGTATTTTGTAATGGTTGTTTGACAAAAAAAAAACGAAAAAAGAAAAATAACCATCAACAAATAACACGCAGATTCGATCCTACTCCCTGCCATGCCCACGGAATTTGAAGTTCACGACCTTACCCACCTGACTACCGCGCCTCTTATAATTACTCAACAGTTACTAAAGCTTATATTTAAGTAATCACATTGAATCTAAGTAGTACTAAAAAGGTTCACAGTTTCATGAGTTTGTAAATCAATATATCGGTCATCACTATTTTTAAACCCGATATTACGTTTGTTTATGTAATTTATAAATAGCCTCGCTAATTCGGCGCTGGCGGGTGGGGGTTAACCTTGTATATTATAATTCACCGGATATTGAACGGTATGTGACATAAATGCACAAGAGTAGCTTCAGGTCGATTTAACATTTTGTTAATTTTCTTTTTAAATCAGAAGGAAAAATTAAATTAATGAATGATTGATAAAATCACAAAAAATATTACCGCATAATTATGAAGTTAGTTAAAACAGAATAAGCTACCTCCGGCTTCACCGCTTACGCTTCTTAAAATGATTAAAGTAGCACTTGAGAAAAATAAGAAAGAAGAAAGATATATTTGAACATGCGTTTATTTATTCTTTTTTATCTATCGATGTATTAATTGATTTATTTAATTTTTTGTTACAAATTTTAAATAGTCGGAGATTAAGTAAAAAAGTGAAAAATAGAAATGCTATTATGCTACCATGTACCGTAAAACTCAAAGTTTATCAAGTTGATGTTAAACCTTCCATTAGGATAATTCATAGTGGATCAAGTTCAGAACAGGTATATACTGCATTAATGGAAGCTCTCTTTCATTTCGCCGCGGGTAGGCAACCCAAATCAACATTTAATTAGGGCGGGTGTAAATACATATAGTACATAGCCTAATTCAAAACACTTGAACAGTATACGAATATGGTATCGTCAATCGGTAGGGTTATCACCTCCTTTCTTTTAGATTCAAGGCGGAATTTACAGATAAAACAACTATTTTACTTTTTATCTTGAAATTCAAAACCTGGATCCCTTCTGTCGGGTTGGACTCCCTATAAAAAAAACCATAATAATGTTTTCTTGTTTAGGTGTAGGATTTTCCATTAAATAAGTAAACAGAAAAATTACGAAAAAAAAACAACTTCCATTTGACGTAATATTCCCTAAAAAATTATAAGTTTAATATTTCAATGCATTTCAATAAAAGAAGACTGTCATTGGCTATCTTTAATGATTTTACTATTGTTTGTTTCTTTTTTTTTCGGGGGGGTGTTTGTTTTGTTTGTTTATTTCTTTTCTGGGGTTTTTTTTTTTTTTTCGGTTTATTATTATTTTTATTACATCATTGATATTCTAGAAATACAACGTTAACAAAATTTCTTTCAAATCAAGAAACAAAGAAATGAATAAAAAGAAATCAAAACTAGATGTTACATAAATTGTTTATAAACGGTCGCGTAAGGCCCTCTCCCCTTTTAAAAATCCTAAATGTTCAACCCCTCCTCCCGCTCTGAAAAATATCTCAGATCCGCCAATGGATTGAATAAAGTATCGACTTTCTCTATGTCCATTGCAGAATAAACATCCGGTCGTGTTAACCACACATCACAAGATATGACCGAGCCTTTGATTACCCGCGGGAGACGCGTAAGCGAATCTAGCTGACTAGAGGATGGGGTGGGGCGGGGGTATCCGATTTTCTAATGATGTATTGTCCATCTCCTCAAGATGTTCATAGTTTATTTACATATGTGTGTGTGTGTGTGTGTGTTTTTTTTTTTACATTATCTTCGCAAGCGAGCATTTCAAATGTCATTCAAGATTTTCTGTCTGTTTTTCCTCCGTTTTTTCTCTTTCCGTCCTATTTCTTTATATTCTTTAAATTCTTTCTTTCTTTCTATTCTTTCTCTATTTCAATTATTTCTCTTCTATCTATTCTTTTTTCTCTCTTTCTATTCTTCTTTCAATATAAATACTTTTATGATCGATTTGAAAATAAATTAACTTTATTTGTTTACATTCTTTAAATAGCATTCTACCTGTACAGGTAAATCAGGTACATGTCATCATAACATGTAACTAATAAGTACGAAAGAGACCTTATAGAGGACCCCATTCACACCTATCATCAAAACAATATTTCCACCTTGTAGACGAACTGTTTAATTCCAAACGTTGAAAATCTGTTTTTTAAATGTATGAAATTGTATACTTATTTTCTGGCCAAATATCATTTTTTTTCTCTTTTGAATATCGAATAAGCTAAAAATACAAAAGTAATCTTCGCCAAATCAAAAGCCCGACGGGAATTGTGATGCTTTGGTGATGTTTTAAATAAAATCAATGTAGATAACATTCTCCTGAACAACAACCGAAACTTCATAATAAATGAATAAATACATAAATAAAGTGGATGGTGACGCGGTTAGCGCTCACATTTAATTCATATTTCATCCAATTTTACATCATCAAAATCAAAAACTTCAAATAAATTCAAATCATCTCATCAAATCAGATCACAACGTAATAATCAAATCAAAACATTTCATCATAAGATGATCAGAGTGTTCATCAAAAATAATACTTGATACTGATTGACATATAATGTCAAAAATAATCAAAACATCATTTCATTTATATACATAATTCACAACATACCAAAAAATTTCTTAAGAAAAAAATCTGAAAGGCAGGCATAGAAACGAAGCCCCCAGTCCCTAACTTCTCAAAAAATTCAAATAAAAAATTTTTCACCAAAAGAAAATTTAGATGTTGATGGTTGAGCGCTAACTCGTCGAATGGCCGAACACTCACTTTCTACCCACAATGCCCAACAAAAAAGGCGCGAAAAAGCGCCACCTTCAGTTTCTCTAACCAGGAGAAAATAATTCATTTCTAATTCACCCAAGTTCAAACGAAATGAATTACATTTCTCCTGAACAACAACCGAAACTTCATAATAAATGAATAAATACATAAATAAAGTGGATGGTGACGCGGTTAGCGCTCACATATCGAAAGAACAAAGAACGGGGAAATTAAATTATAGACCTAAATTTTGACTGACAGAAAGTCTTTCTTGTAAATTATCTTTAATGTATCCGTCTTTTGCTGTCTCCGACTTCCACCGACCATGACGCTTAAAAAGCCTATCAGGAATGCCAAAATTAGCGGCTGCAGAGGCACCGCCGGATCTCAAGCTATGTAAACCAAAACTTTTAATATCATGAACAAATGGGGAAAAAGAAGAAATGAAAATTTCTCGCATTCTTGTGTAAGACATAGGCTTGTTTTCATTTCTAAATTTGTAAAAATCTGAACATTTGGTAAGATTTCTAAACAAATATGTATCAGAAAATTCTAAATTAGCATATGAAAATAATTTCTCTAAATTCATAACAGGGCAAAGCTTTGTACCAGTTCTGGATATAACTAACCAGTTACCATCTCTATAAATGTCAGTCTTACTTTTTTCAATGAAAATAGACATATGAGTAGTAAAGAAAGATATATCACAAATCTTTAAACTTAGAAGCTCAGACACACGGAGAAATCCCGAATACGATAGAAGACATGCGCAGATGGTTCTCTGGGTGTACAAATTCCCTTCTTGAAATGTGGCATCATACATTTTGTCGATGAGATCCGGAGTTATCGGCTCTTTTTTCTGCACACTATGCGACAAACGCCTTTTAGCACCTTCCAACACATTTTTAACGAGATCGGAATCCGTCGGAGACTTCACACTTATCACAGAATGAGCCCACTTTATGCCGTAAAAAGCTTGAATGACGGGACTGGGAGACTTCGACTGCTGTACAAGGCACGATAAATATATGGCAACATGAAGCGATCTAGCCGGCAAACATTCTTGAATACTGTTCTGTATAGCCCATTTTTTCCATCTCATAAATGATGAGTAATAACCCTTCACGGTAGAAGTTGATCGACATTCAGATACAAGGCTAGCAACCAAACCCATTTTGCCGGCTAAACCCTCAGGAAGCTCAGATATGTCATCGTTATAGGCCTGCAAAAATAAATGTATAATAATAATGATATTAATAAGATAATGAAATAATCATATCTAAGAGAAGTCAAATCTTATAGCTAACATCCTAAAAGGAAGATCAATTCTTCCAAACAAACTACCACTTTTTCCAGGCAAGAAAAAGTCTTTCTCAGTAGGCAGCTCCACGTGAGCTAATGCTTCTGTAATGAACCCACTGTCATCACAGATCAAAGGCCAGAAGCTGGCCGACGGCCAATAAGGCAAAATCACTGATCCGTAGGCCTGGCATTGCCTCATATACAAAATAACCTTCGGTATCATACAAACAGGTGGTACAAACCAACCATTAATACCGTGCCAATTAACAGTGAAAGCATCGGTGCCAGCAGCCCCTGGGGTCCAAAACCTGGAATAAAATACTCTTAGTTTGCTGTTATAGTTAGAAGCGAACAAATCAATTTCATGAGGTCCCCAAATAGAGTCTATATATTCAAAAATACTATCAGCTACAGCCCAATCATCGTGATCTACTAATCTGCTGATCTCATCAGCAATAACATTCTCAGAGCGTGGAACCCACTCAGTATGTAAAGAAATACTGTTAGTCAAACACATATCAAAAATACTTATAGCAATATTTTGCAATTCTGTTTTCATGCTACCTTTCTCTACAATAGATACTACGTTTTTATTATCAGAAAACCACTTAATTGTCTTTCCTTCTAAAAAAGGTAATAAAGAAACAAAAACTCTCTGAACAGCAACAAGCTCTCTCCACGTAGAGCTCTTACAACTCTCCTCTTCATCCCACATTCCATGGGAAATGTTCATCGGATTGTCAACTGTGTACCCACCAAATCCTGTTCCGCTAGCGTCACTGTAAACGACTGTATGCACTGAATGATCTACTATAAAATTTCTTTTAATGACTTTGTCAAGATTAGTCTTCCAAAACTCTATTTGTTTCATACTCTCTTTGCTTAAAGCAATAGATTCATTCCATGAAACAGCTTGAAGAACGTCAAAACTTAAATATTTGGTCATAATGTACACAACATTACCTGTAACAAAAGACATTGAAATTATCTGACCTACTAAACTAGCGACTAATCGAACATGCACCTTATCAGATTTCTGCAATGAAGCGTGAATTTGAACTATTGTTTGTCTGATCTTGTGAAGCCTTCTGTCTGGTATACTAATAATACCTGTGGAAAGATTTAAGTGATAACCTAAAAATATTGCTTCAGAACTAGGATTCCACATCGACTTTTCGACTTTAGGAACAAAACCACTTCTAATTAGATCGTGTTTAATTTCCATAGCGACCTGGAGACATTTATCATAAGAAGAATGACGACCGAACCCATCGTCCAAGTACATGAGTACCTGCTTTCCCTCTGATCTCCACTTTTTAATCAGAGGACGAGTTAGTTTAGTGAAAATGTAAGCAGCTGAGCTGAGACCGAAAGGTAGAACCTGAAATCGAAAAAATCTGACCTTGTCCCCAAATCGCCATGAAAATCCTAAATATTGCGTATGTGGCTCAAAAATACTAATGTGATGGTAAGCTGAAGTCAAATCAAATTTGAAACAAAAATCCCCTTGCTTCAAAAAGAACATAGCAGTTCTAATATCCTCAAATTTAATAGAACTTTTCCATAGATGTTTATTCACATGTCTTAGATCTAGGATTAAACGTTTCTTTTCGTTACTTTGAATTGAAACGGTAAGGGGATTCACAACAGTGGGTCTACTCGAACACTCAGTAACGAGACCCCTGACTAGTAGATCATGGATGGCGGATTCAACAAATTCGCCATGGTTGAGTGATGACCTGTTATTTGGTAAGAAAACTGATGGAGGGGTCGAGTAAAAAGGTATTTTGTAACCGTTCTTAATAACATCTAGAATAAAAGGGTATGCATTAATTTCTTTCCAAAAATCATAGCTATCTAAAAGCCTTCCTTTGACAATGATATCAGCAGTGCCTTGTTCATATTCATAATAATTCCGTGTCAAATGATTATCAACAACTTCATGAAAAGTACAAATAGCATACTCATCTTTTACACAATTAGTCAGACTTGGGCTTTGTTGCTGTGGCGGAGCCGCTTGAAGACTTGGCGCTGAAGTTGAAAGGACATTCGTTTCGCCAGTGACTGAATGACCCGCATGCGAAGCAGGCACCGAAACCTCCGTTTCTGCCGGTCCCTCGTGAGGCCGCCTGAGCGGATCCAAAACGCTGTGATGAGAGAAACTGGGGGGCACGAAAAAGCTGCATGCCAGGAGAAGGAGCGGTAGCACTAGTAGCTGCATTTGATGATTTACTTTGTTTCTGCTTTGCGAGCTTTCTTTTCTTCAAAGCACGATTCTCGGCCCTATTTATGCGACTTTCGTCCTCAGAATCGCTTGCTACTGGATTTGATTCGTAATTACGTACTGTATCCCAGCCCCCTTCACTGGTATCGGCTATTTTAATCAGTTTATTGCGTCGCTTCACTTTGTCAGACAAAGAAGAAATAACTTCTTTGGCGTAGTCTATCTTATTATTGTCTATAGCCAAGGTTATTTGCGTCAATTCTTCCGCTACCTCGGAATTGAAAACAAATTGAATACGATGGCCCTCTGAACGCCACTTCACTACAGCGTCAGATTTAAACTTCTTAACTTGCGCGGACGAGCCGTGTACCTCTTGTTTAAGTTCTGAAAGTTCAGAAGTCACCTGTGATTTCAAATCATTTATACTCAGGGCCTGAGACTGCACAGTTTCTAGTATTTGGCGGAGAGAAACGTCTGACTCGGAATCCATGGAAGCGAATAGAGGAAAAAATTTAGATGTTGATGGTTGAGCGCTAACTCGTCGAATGGCCGAACACTCACTTTCTACCCACAATGCCCAACAAAAAAGGCGCGAAAAAGCGCCACCTTCAGTTTCTCTAACCAGGAGAAAATAATTCATTTCTAATTCACCCAAGTTCAAACGAAATGAATTACATTTCAATCGTTCCCCTCCATACGTAGGACTTAAGGAGCGAGGGGGAGTGGTTGAGGGTGAGGGTGAGAAATAAAAACGTCTCAGAAAATATCATATGCGTGATTTACTCAGTGATTCGCTATTCAATTTTTGCCAATACTTTAAATAAAATAATAAAATAAATTTTCTCGATTTAATGTGAGAATCTTTTTCATATCTACCATTACGCTTTGTCATTTAATGTCTTTGTTTTCTCTACAAACTAATACAAAAATATTATTAATATCCAATAAGTATGTATCAAAATGATACCATTTGAAGACGATAAATAAAGCTAAACGACATAAAAGGAAAGAATAAATTAAAAGTTCAAAATTGCTATTCTATGGGATTCAGTTTATTTTGGAGTATTTCTATCGATACTAAGGTATACTTTATAAGCACGTACCTGTATGCTTTCAGAATAGAAAACTTGTTTTTTTCCCCGATAGTTTTTTATTTTCGATTTTTTTTCTCCTTAATTCTGAGGAGGGCATGTGCCACTCCTTTTGCCATGAATAATTAAAAAATGATCGAAAAAAATAACGTACAAAAGAAAACTGGGACGTACATGTGTACATCTACGCGTATATTTAGATGTTATAGTAACAGTTACGATCACCCTATGTTACGAAAACATGGTCAGGTGACGTGGTACGTTATCGATTGTATTTTTCCGCGGGTAAATGACACCCTCCGACTGTTAATTCACCCTCACACATAGATGCGAGGGGTGAAGTGTCAACAAGGACTCTTTCCAATATATATTTGTAAGATTTACTTTGATTCTCCTATTTAAATTTATTTTCATTAGTATTTAAAGGAAAACTAAAATATAACAAACGAAAAGAAAGAGAAAAAAAAAAACCTCTTCCTACCGAAGGTAAAATACACATACTGAAATAAACGCAACTACTGGATATTAGTTTTCTTTGATTATAGTTTCAACAAATTATCCCCCATTTTTAATTTTAATTATGTAATAGCAGCTTCTGTCAAAGATAACAGCTCCTCATTTAAACATTTTAAAAATGATTGTTTTTTTCTTATTTTTTATTTAGAAGATAATATCTTATTTGTCGGTTGGCAACAGTATAAATGTGTACAAAAACGTAATTATCAAAGATGTTTGTATGTGTAAAGAAAGCGTACAGAAAGCGTAAAGATAACTTAAAGAATCCAGGTCATTACGCTTCTTTACGCGGGCATGTAAAGTCCGCGTAAAGATCCTCCGGTCTTTACGCTATCTTTACGCTAGCTTTACGTGGCCGCGTAAAGATAAATTTTCATCCAGTGATTATAATGTTCGAATCATGGTAGTGACATGTGTTTCAGGAAACAATGCTGCATTGCAATTTTTGTGTATCTGTAAAAGAAATATTATTCATTATTTTTGAGCGAATAGCTCTAAGTGATCATCTATTTTTTTCACGCTACAGAGCCCCGATTCCGTACAGGTATAATTTGAAGCACGAACCTATCAAATAACAGAGTTTTAAGCATCGTGAGGTATTAAATCTTCTACCGGAGAAAGTGAAGGGCCGATGCTGATTCTATGTATAAACGATGTAACTCTGTTTACTTTAGAATCAAGCTGTTTTGTCACGTAGAAGCGCAGGTTTACATGGTTTATGTAGTGAGATGAACCCTAACTGCTTAAGTGGACAGGGATATAAACAAACAAGCACGATAAATAGACCAATGTACATGCGTGGATACGCGTTTCATTGATGAGGAAGGGACCAAAACATTATGGGTCGTTGACGAGGAAGGCATAATTATGTATACGATGTACCTGATACTAATCGGAGATTCTTTTTATAACTAATTACAAGTAGCTGTACTGATCCAGTCCCCTGTCCTTCTTCTGTTGGATCGAAAATTGAACATCTGAGCAGACATGTACACATACGTACGTCCCTGATGTGAAGTAAGAGAGAGAGAGTGAGAGAGGGGTTTACAACTATATTCATCGGAAACTATTTTTACGGGATACGTCTTTTCGTTGTTTACCGTTTAGAAAATCCGACGTTAAAAAAATGAGAAAAATTTTGTGTCCATTATTACGTACACCATATCATTTTCTAGAAACTTTGCAAAAAAAAAAACCGTGGAAAAAATACTAATATACAGATAATCAAAAACTTACAGACTCGCGCCGCTCACCGCTTCGTAATTACAGAATACTGAATTTAGACACTATTTATTCTTAAATTGTTTTTTTTTTCAGCTTGTTACCCTCGCCAGTTTTCATATCATTTTCAGAAAGTAAATGTAAAACACCAAGATATTTAGAATCATTTTCGTTGTATATACCGTCCCGTCCCGTTTCCCCTTTCTAAATTTTGATCGAAGTCTAAAAAACGAAGAAGATACGTACTAGTTGCATATATATGAAAGAGATCTTTCTAAAATAAATCCTTCCAACGAGCAAACGTTTGATTAGAGAATGATAATTACGACTACCCCACGTCATGCCTAGACTTTTACGATTTAAGTCAGTGAGAGAAAGTAAAAAACAAAATCTTAAACTCCATACGTATATTCTCGTTGTCTGGAATGTATCAATCCCTATAAACCGGCGACGTTTATTTTGCTAATTTTAGTAAATAAGGGACGTACATAAATTAAACGTTTTAAGAGAGAAAATCACTGACCATCGAGCATTGCATGGAAACTTCAAAATTTAGATTTTCCCTTTTTCACCTTTTTCGTAGTCATTTTGAGAATCGCCTCAATATTTATATTTTGTTTTGTATTTATCATGGATGTGTTTACCAATTGTTTGTGATTTATAGAGTCTACTCATGGTTGTTTTTTTACCTTCTCTCACTGACTTAAATCGTATATAAGGGACGTACATAAAACAGCAAATCTTTAAATTAAACGTTTTGAAAAGATTGGAAATAAAGAGGAGTGTATCAAGGACGTACAAAAAAAAAAGACCTTGAATGTTATTTAATCTTTTTTTTTTTTTCTCAGAATGACAAATATGGATAATGACCATATCCCCGATACAGCACAAAATCGATAATTCAGAAAATCAGAAACCGAAGGCGAACAAAATCAGGATAAAACAGGAACCAAAGCAAATAAACAATCAAAGGACTGAAAGTCCTGCGAGTTGGCAAAAAGTAAGATTGAGAACATGTTGCAGATAAAGATCACACAAGCACAAATCAAAACTTCAAATCTATGCCTCAAATGCTTGAATTCTAAGTAGAAGTCTGGAAATTGGAAAAAATAGAACTTCTTGTCCAAATAAATAATTTCCAGGTCATACTTTTTGTTGATATCAAAAATGTAGCAATTGTTATGGTTAATATGTGTATGAAGTATAAAGTCCTATCACTTATACTTTATGAGTTATTAGCTTTCACAACTTCTTAACCATACAGACTGGGCAATTTTTTTCTCTCCTTCCCCCTTGTTAAAAATATAAGTTGTCAATTTGACCTCAAAACAATAGCATGGAATAAAAATAAGTATTGAATTGATTTTTGAAATTGTTTGCACAATTTTGAAAGATCAAATCGAATGGACTCAAAAGTTCAAAAGGCAGCTTTATCTGAATATTCCTATCATGAAGTGTGACCAAATATTGTTCATATCATGTTTTTGTTTTATTTTGCCGAATCGTAAATGTATATAGTGACCAGTTTGTTTTATTTTTTTTTCTCTTTCTTGTCTTCTGACAGAGTCTTTCAATACTTATTTGCACAAAAGTTTTGAACACATTTTTTTACGAATGAAGGCAACAAGCTAAGCATTCTCCAAGCATGTTCTATATCACTAAGCAGAATTATTTTAAGTTGAAGTCACCAGTGACCTTGAAAATCGAAAGTGTTCATTCTCTTCTCATGGGCAACATTTGAAGTTTCTTTAATGATTGCTTCTTCTTTTTTGCTCTTCACAAGGATTTAAAGGCCAAGTGTAATGTGATCTTGAAAATCAATAGGGTTCAACCACTCCCCATATGTAACATTTATGGAAGGTTTGATAACGAGGATTTTAAGCCCAATTTAACAGTGACCTTGACCTTTGACCTTGAAAATCGATAGGGTTTATCCTCTTCTCACGGGGAACATTTATGGAAATATGGAATTGATTATTTAACGGGATATCACACGCGTTTCAGTAGCCTCCCTTAGACGAGATTTGTTAAGAAATCTCCACGCTGAAGTCTTCCGATTTTTGTAACTTGAAATGACTTGATAGAGCATCAAGACATTCTAAGTGACGAAAATCGGAAGTCTTCAGCAAATAACACGTGACCTTGGTTCATGGTCATTATCCTCAGGGTCAAAACAAACTTACTCTTGTAGAATTAACGGTTTTTTGTCCTATACCATTAATTCCTCACACAAGTAGTCCTTTTTATTTGAACTTAATATGGTATAAGAAAGATAACTCTTTTCTTCTTGTTCTCTTTTGCCTTTATTTCCTAGTATCATTACATTCTGTTGTCATTTTCTATTAGACATTTTCTCATTTTATTGTGCAATTTTGTTTGAAATAGTTCTTCTAAAGGATTTAAAATTGATAGATCTAAAGCTTTCGTTGAATTTTTGTTGGGGCTGTAAGAATTCAGAAAACTGATACTCTTGTCAAGAAAGGCGTTAATCCGACTTTTTTTTAAAATCAACCTTTTTATCAAACCGTCATAATTTTCAATGAGTTATAACATCCGTGAAAATGAGCAAATAGACAATATTACAGTTTCTGACACCTAATATTTGCTTTAAGAAGTGTGACATCAATTAGAAAGTGTCGGAGTAAATACCGTCGGTTTTTAAAGTGTCGGAGTATATACTGTCGGAGTTAAAAGTGTCGGAGTAAATACTGTCGGAGCATATAGTGTCAAAGTAAAAAGTGTCGGAGGAACGGGATTATTCCGATTTGCTAAACACTTCATGATATAAGATTAATTTCTGAATCAATTAATCCTTTATTTATAAGCACGCCAAAGGAAGTTTGCACGAAAAGTATGACTCAAATACGGGACCGGACAAAATAAAATGAGGAAAATGAAAAAAAAGAAGATGGAATTGTAAGAAAAAAAGTAAAAAGGGAGAAGAATTTTATCTATCTAAAGGTAATACGACTGAAGTACTGAACAAAATAACGAACTGTTTTGTGCTCAAAGTCAATCCCCGGAACAGCCCGATGAGGATCCTCCAAATAGACATTAACAGCCCGATGAAGATCCTCCAAATAGAAATTAACAGCCCGATGAAGATCCTCCAATTAGAAATTAACAGCCCGATGAAGATCCTCCAATTAGAAATTAACATATCGTTATCTTGGTATGCAGTCGGCCGTTTACCAGCAAAGTATCATGCGAATGATTGCTGCCATTTGAAACGGAAGAATATTTTGTGATTGCCCGTATGCTACCTCTTCGGAGTATGTTCATGCGGAAGTAGTCATTCCTAAATGGTTCGGCTCAGGTGCCGGACCAATATCATTGATAGAAATTGTTTTCATTGTGACTTGCGCTGTACATTGTAGTAATAAGAAAAAAAAATTCTACAAACATAGACTGATAACTTCATCATAGTCATAAGTGTATCAGTTAAAGTGAGTTTGAAATATAAGGGGTTTGCTGTCCAATATTTTGCCTTGCCCTCTCGACTTTGAGACTGAATAATTGATAGGTGACAAATATGGATAATGACCATATCCCTGTATACAGCACAAAATCAATAATTCAGAAAATCAGAAACCGAAGGCATACAAAATCAGGACAAAACAGGAACCAAAGCAAACAAACGAAAACCTCCACCACATGAAAAGAAGCGAACTCCCGATATGGGAGTGAGATCAGGTGCCCAGGAAGAGTAAGCATCTCCTGCTTGCATGCAACACCCGCCGCTTCAATTCGGTAGAACTGTCACATCCGGTAACTTCCATTTCGGAAGACATAGAGTACAATCTTGGCTTGGATGGTTCAAATGGTCTATGACAGAATATCACCCACCATTCTGGAGAGTTGGACATCATAGTGTATGACGAGTTCCCCATATCGACCGTAGAACTTCCTCAGTGACGATGTTAGTCGGTCACAAACATATCCCTGATTGAGAAGCTTATCTGAAAGACGCCTAGCTCTCAGAACAAAATCCGTATATTTCGTACTTGCTCTGGAATAGCGTATCAACTGAGATATGAACACGCCATAAGCAGGCGATGAAGGGATGTTGCTACTCCCTTTCTTCTTTGAAATACTATAAAGGTACTTCTTATATATTTCTTTGAAATACTATTAAGGTACTTCTTTGAAATACTATAAAAAAAATTGCTTTAATATTTTGTTAGAGGCTATAATTGCTTTTTTTTAATGTATGAATATAAATTTTTTAATGAATCCAATTATGTTTGATGTTTTGAGTGCATTGGGTTATCATTTTAATTACTCAACATTGTTTTTTTTTTTGCTTCCTCAGACTATGAAACGTAAGAGGAAGCCAAAAAGGTGTGCGATTAGGCTGAAGAAACTTCCAATGATGACTCTGACAACAGTGAAAGTAGGAATGCAGGTATGTTAAGGCGTCCCATAGAATATTACGTCAAAAATTTGCCGCGAAATAACGTAACGTCATTTGACGTCATAGACTCCGTGTCGTCAAGTACGGTAGCAACACAGTATTTCAATTAATTTTTATATTTTGTAAATTCAAATGATGAAAGTTATCAGTTATAAAAAGTCATGTTCTTATTCAATCGCTGAAACTCCGTCTATTCAATATACCTTTGAGAAGACCCCAAATCTATAAAGTGCACTTTGTGATCCCCTTGCGTTGTTAGGGCACTCTGCGTAACTGAGAAGCGATGGAAGGTGCGATCCGACAGTTTACAGGGCGGGTGATAAGAACAATTCAGAAAACGGTAATTATTTGTTAAAATTACACGAAAACAGAGATGCTACACAAAGAAAATACCCTAATATACTCAATCATATATCCTCACAACTACGTAAAAGGCAAAATATTATAGACCATAGTTCGGCGTCAAGCGACTGCAGCGAACACAGTGATATGGCCGATCAAATTTTGTCAGATTCCCTCCAAGGCAAAATTGCTGCGCTTACTAAAAGTATTAGGGATCCAGCAGTGACCACTAGCCCACTACTACCTGGTTCATATGCCAGTCCCATAACAAGTACACCCAACCCTGTTTTGACGCAAGCCCATGGTTCTCCCACCAAATTTGGCAACCACCAGCCCCCCACCATCCGCATTTCAGATGACGACGTCCTTCGAATAGCGCTTACGGTCAAACAGCTAATGGCTGAGCAATACGATTCGAAAATTGACGCCCTGTCCAGGTGCGTTCAATCGCTCCATGACGAGAACCAACAGCTTAAATTGAAGGTCGACGAACTCGAAATGTACTCCAGGCGCAGCTGCGTTAGAATATTTGGGGTGGACGAGAAAAAAACCCGACACGGATGCTGGTGTCATGGAAATCGCGCATACGTTAAAGAAAGGAGGGGATCTCCAACAACACTAGGTTGCAGCACCCACAGCAAAATCCCAAAAAGGTCCCTCTCGCCAAGGAGGAGCTTGTGGTTTCCCATAGAGTCGGAAAGGCCAATTCGTCCCGGCCTAGAGCAATCATAACTCGTATATCGAACTATCACGCACGTCATCGCTCAATTAAAGAAAGCAAACACCTGTCAAAGTACGATGAAATGAAAGGCGTTTCAGTTCATCAAGAACTAACTAAACCTCGAGCGAAACTGGCATTCGAATGCAGAAATCTTGTGAGGGAGGGTAAATTGAAATCCACTTTCGTCTGGGATGGCAAAATTTTTGCCATTGATCCAATGGAGCGCAGACATCTTATTTTGTGTCTCGACGATTTGATGAAGCTACAGTCTTCTCGATGGTAGTTCTAACGACTAGATCTACATACACGTGGCATGGTGTTTACAAATATTACTACAGCAAAATGATTGGTTGTGACTTGACCTTGTTCGTGCGCAACCCGTGAGCCACGTGTGTTGGCCGTGCAATTTCTTTGGATGGCCTTTGTGTGAAAATTTTCATTCCTTCATTATGTCGCCCCCACCCTCAGGAGATTTCCAGATTTTACAACAAATTCAAAGAAGGATGTAGTGATGAACTGGAAAGTTTGTCCTGTTGAAAATACCCTAATATACTCAATCATATATCCTCACAACTACGTAAAAGGCAAAATATTATAGACCATAGTTCGGCGTCAAGCGACTGCAGCGAACACAGTGATATGGCCGATCAAATTTTGTCAGATTCCCTCCAAGGCAAAATTGCTGCGCTTACTAAAAGTATTAGGGATCCAGCAGTGACCACTAGCCCACTACTACCTGGTTCATATGCCAGTCCCATAACAAGTACACCCAACCCTGTTTTGACGCAAGCCCATGGTTCTCCCACCAAATTTGGCAATCACCAGCCCCCCACCACCCGCATATCAGATGACGACGTCCTTCGAATAGCGCTTACGGTCAAACAGCTAATGGCTGAGCAATACGATTCGAAAATTGACGCCCTGTCCAGGTGCGTTCAATCGCTCCATGACGAGAACCAACAGCTTAAATTGAAGGTCGACGAACTCGAAATGTACTCCAGGCGCAGCTGCGTTAGAATATTTGGGATGGACGAGAAAAAAACCCGACACGGATGCTGGTGTCATGGAAATCGCGCATACGTTAAAGAAAGGAGGGGATCTCCAACAACACTAGGTTGCAGCACCCACAGCAAAATCCCAAAAAGGTCCCTCTCGCCAAGGAGGAGCTTGTGGTTTCCCATAGAGTCGGAAAGACCAATTCGTCCCGGCCTAGAGCAATCATAACTCGTATATCGAACTATCACGCACGTCATCGCTTAATTAAAGAAAGCAAACACCTGTCAAAGTACGATGAAATGAAAGGCGTTTCAGTTCATCAAGAACTAACTAAACCTCGAGCGAAACTGGCATTCGAATGCAGAAATCTTGTGAGGGAGGGTAAATTGAAATCTACGTTCGTCTGGGATGGCAAAATTTTTGCCATTGATCCAATGGAGCGCAAACATCTTATTTTGTGTCTCGACGATTTGATGAAGCTACAGTCTTCTCGATGGTAGTTCTAACGACTAGATCTACATACACGTGGCATGGTGTTTACAAATATTACTACAGCAAAATGATTGGTTGTGACTTGACCTTGTTCGTGCGCAACCCGTGAGCCACGTGTGTTGGCCAAGCAATTTCTTTGGATGGCCTTTGTGTGAAAAATTTCATTCCTTCATTATGTCGCCCCCACCCTCAGGAGATTTCCAGATTTTACAACAAATTCAAAGAAGGATGTAGTGATGAACTGGAAAGTTTGTCCTGTTGCCGGGCCAAAAAAATGATTCAAGGAAAAGATAATGAATGGGAAATAAGGAAACCAGAAAGTGAAAACAATAATGATAGTAAAAGGAGTGAAGTTAGTAAAGTGACAGATTTAAGTAAAGAGGAAGATGACAGTGAAGTAAGTGATGATGAAAATACACAACATCAGGAAATTGATTTCAGTGACAATGACTTCTGACATTGTCCTGAACAGATGGAGATTTTATGATTAAATTTGATCCACAGGTTGTTCTTGAAACAAAGCTAGAACTCTTACAAATTGGTCATGGTTGACCTATTTTTAAGAGTTATGCCCCTGCATGAGATATGATATTCAGTTTTCCGGACTTACTTAGCCGAGTTGCATAACTCGGCTCTTTAATTTAATGAGAGAAGGGTGGGCGTGCAGGCGTCGACAATTGGTTTGTTTCCAGATTATATGTAAAAAGTATTAAAATGTAAGTAATTTATCATCGAATTTTTAATAAAAATGCAAAAGACACTTGTATAGTGTACGTGTGTTGTTGCTATGTAAACGTCTTCAAATTGAATAGCATCATTTAAGAAGAGATAAATTGGCAACGTGGACCAGACATGCACGTTTCGGGTACTTAACCCTCATCAGTGATCCTAAAATCTAAACAATGTAATATGCCAAAAAGTATGAAAGTTACTATGTCGAAAAAAGCGTACCGAAAGACGTAGCAGGATGGGTAGGGTATGATGCTACAGGACCCACATTTTAGAAATTTCAAGAAATTTTGATAGCAGAAATTTAGAATGCGTTGAAGAAACGATCATCCGAAATTGATCGAACTTGGCTACATGTGCCCTCGGGGACTCCTGGTCCACCAGCAGTGACACTCACCAAGTGGTATAAATGTAAACGTCTTCAAATTGAATAGCATCATTTAAGAACAGATAAATTGGCAACGTGGACCAGACATGCACGTTTCGGGTACTTAATCCTCATCAGTGATCCTAAAATCTAAACAATGTAATATGCGTGTATGATTATTATATGCAACCATAGGTGTTGGTAAAGAAAATTGAAAACAAATGAAGAGATTTTTTTCTCTATACTTTCAACCAGAACAGAGGGATATTTAAAAACATTCGCTTCAAATATCTATGATGGCTTTTTGCTTTAAATTATGCAATAGTATTTCTTTAAACTTTGGATGTGTGTTTATGGTTATTGGATATCCATACATGCCGATTTTACAGCTCCAACAAGACCTCAAAATAATGTTTTCAAAATAACTCTCCTCTGGTAAACGTGTTAAGAAATCAGAAATATTTGAAAATTAGCTCCTCCCATTTCCTTTTATAGTCCAGCAGGCGCGTAGCTGCCATGTTAGCCCGTAAGCCCGGGCTTGCACATCATTTCACGCCCAAAAATAAAACTTGCATAAAAAGAAAGAGAGAGAGACACAGAGAGAGAGAGAGGGGGGGGGGGGGGGGGGAGAAATATACAGAGATCGTATCAGCTAGGCGCTGCATATTTATCTATGGCACTACAGCGGTGGCGTAATGTAAATCAAATATTGAATTCTACAAATGCTGAGAAACGATGCAGCAACTAGTTCCAGCGTCTGTAACCGATGGTTTTCATAATGAAATTTACAATACGCCGTCGCGTGTGTCACAATGTCAGCAAATTAGTGCAACATACCACATGGCGGGGAATAGAAAAATAAGTGATTTCTTTAATTTTAAATCGACGTCTACTGTGGCCGATATTTCAAAATCTGATCAAAATGATGGTCAAAATGTCACCGATTCGAAGGAACTGCCATCACCAACACCATTGGAATCTAAGTCCGATTATGTGGAAAATGCACCTCCGTATCCTGATTTGGCAGACCCCGATATAACTGTACGAAAGCCACCCTGCTGAACACAAAATGGACGAATTGTGCAAATTACACGTTCCCTACCAGGTCAGTCTGATTGATGATTAATTTTTAATTATTTGATATTACGTGTGATACAAAATCGAAAGAGGAAGGGGGGCACTGGAGGGGGGGAGCTTATACCAAAAATTATATTTAACAATAGATATTTGTTATATTATGTTTTGGCGCCAGTTCCGCAAAGCGCAACTTTAGTTCTACGGATCACTTTGTCAGCTGCGCTCCCCGTCCGTTCGTCCGTTTATCTTTGTAGGCGCCACACGTGTCCTAGTGATTAATCATGTGGTAATTTCGTTATGCCGCGTGGAAAGCGCAAGGTTAAAAATATTTACATGGCTCTGATTTTAATACTTTCGGTTATATAGAAAATTAGCATAATTGGTTTTAGAAAAGGGCAACTGCCAAGAATATATGATTATTAGTACGTTGTCTTCTATCCGTCGGTCCGTATCGGTAATGCTATGTCAGTATGTGTGGTAGTACGTATTTTGAAAGGGTGGGGGCCGTTTACACATATAATGGGCAGTGAATAACATACAGGAAAACACTACATTTTGCAAAACTTCATAAAATCCGTTGTGAATTGAAAGAAGTCAAGTAAACTATCATGTTCCCATTTCAATATATATCAGACTAATTGGGAAAAAGCAACGGAAGTTCAATTTTTGTTGGCTCGAGGCATATCCTTGGATGCGCTACTCCAAGTCAGAGGATGCTGCCTACTGTGCCTCGTGTTTCATATTTGGCCACACTGAAGCTAAAGAAAAGGCGTTTATAACACCCGTAAAAGACTGGGCAAATATGACCACGTATGTTGCTCGCCACTTAAAAGAGGGCTCACAACACCATGTCCTCGCTGGGAGGGCCGATGATTTCTGTCGGATATATCGTCAGGAAGATAAACCTATAACGTTCAAATTGTCCAAAATTGAAGAGCAAAATAGCAGAAAGAAACGACATATCCTTTAACGAATCATTAGTGTTATATTGTTGTGTGGGAAACAGAACGTCCCCCTTAGAAGCCACGATGATAGAAAGAGCAACTTTATTGCGATTCTTCATGAAATATAAAAAGAAGATACCATCTTATCAGAGCATCTTGCAAATGTCACATCAAGAGAAAAATACACATCGCCAACCATCCAGAATGAAATCATAGCCATTCTTGGGAAGTAGATACAAGACAAACTGGTGGACGAGTGCAATGCAAGTGGGCATTTTGCCTTACTTGCTGACGAAACAACGGATAAATCCACAAAGGAGAAGTTAACAATTTGTGTACGATTTATAGATTCAAAAGCAAATGAGCGGCGAGAAGAGTTTTTAGCATTTGATGAAGCAGCAGATGGCACAACTGGGGAGGCTTTGGCTGAATTAATTCTGTCCTTATTGCAGAAATATGGCATCAATATTGACAAAATGCGAGCCCAGGGCTACGACGGAGCGGGTAACATGTCTGGACGTCATCGCGTTGTACAAGCAAGAATAGTTGCAAAGAACAGTCAGTGAGAACAGTTATGGACACGGTGCAGGACGTTGCGTTTGCGTTTGATTATTCGGCTAAAAGGTTGAGTGCCTTTGTTGATGAGTTGGAAAACGATGCCGACACCAAACAACAAATGGAAAAAAGAACTAAACTGCGAACACTGAAACCCGTTGGACTAGCAGAGCGGATTCCTTATATACATTTCTGCAAGCATTTCCAGTAGTAGTCCATGTACTGGTACACCTCCAAGACAACGGAGATGACAAAGCTGGCCAGCATCTCAATGCCATTCTCCGATGGAAGTTTATTATTGGTCTTGTTGTCTGCCAGCACATCCTGCAAGGCACTGTCTTCTTGTCAACTTTCCTACATAATGTCAACTGCAACCTCATGGAGGCAGCTAGAGAGAGTGAGGTTGTTATCACGATGTTCAGAAACGAAAGAGACGACCCTGCAGTGTGGGATTCCCTTTTCCAACAAGCATCAGATCTGGTCGACAAATTTGATATCCAACCTTCCATGCCGAGGGTAGCAGCCAGACAGAGACATAGAGCAAATATACCAGCCAACAATCCGAAGGAATACTGGAAACGTGTCCTGTACTTTCCTTTCATTGACCACATGATACAGGAGCTGATAGACCGCTTGCTCAGTGGTGAAGAGCAGAACCGGTTCCTTGCGCAATTTCTTGTTCCAAGTTGTCTCGTTGACCTCACCGACGAAAAAGCGGACCAATTGTTTACGGCTTTCTCAAGTCACCTGACACAGCATGGTCGGAATGCATTTGACAATGAACTTAGGAGGTGGAGAAGTGGGATCTACCAAATGCACAATAACCGTCTTCCCTTCAGGACACCATTGCAGTCACCAACAAAGAACTATACCCGTGTATCTGGACAATGTTGGCCATTCTGCTGACCATGCCGGTTTCTACTGCATCTGCCGAACGCTCGTTCAGCTCACTACGAAGGGTTAAGACATACTTGAGAAGCACCATGGGACAGGAAAGACTTTCGTCTCTTTCTGTTCTTCACATACATCGGGATGAAGAAATTGACATAGATACTGTTGTTTACATTTTCTTGTCTCTTAAAAACAGAAGATTGTAAAGCAATAAAAGAAATGTCATATTGAAGCAAAGTATTGTAATGTATTTTAACTTGTGATTTTTCATCTTTCTGTACCATCTCACTGCATGTATGACTTACGTACGCCCTCTTTTTATATCCATTTACATATTCATCTGTGTTGCTTGGGCCCCTGCGTTTTGCGGTCTTGTTTGTGTGTGGTCATCTGACAGTGAGGAGATTGTTTTACACCACAATTGTGCGTTCTTCGAGACCTCTGGGTAATCGGATAAGTGGGAGGGTCGTGCGCACGTAATCCAGGATAACCATACCTTCTGCTATTTCCGTGGCAGATGGCCGTCCTAAGTCGGCACCGGTTGCCCATTGTTCTCGTTGGTTTATGTGTAGTCCTTTGTGTTTGATGTTTCTGTGTTGTGCGTTGACGTTCCTTGTCCCTTACGCGTCTCTTTCTGTGCTTGTCTGCTTTATGTTTTTGCATTGGGTGTTTTGGGGTTTTGCTGTGGGTGCTGCAACCTGGTGTTGTTGGAGACCCCATCCTTTGTTTAATGATACGACAAAGACCAAAATACAGACAGAAAGAACCACAACGACACAAACATATCAGTTGATTATACAACGGTTGTCGGTTGTGTACTAGATCTAACCTAAGTTCAGTGGAATTAGTTTCATTGATCCTGAGATTCAACATGGTCTTAATGTCACTCTTTGTACAATGGTATACTTCATTAATACAAACATTTCTTTGTCAAGACTTTAATTTTTTTTCATATTTAGTACACTAAAAATTAGTAAAATATTCAATTTATTGAGAAAAAAGAGGCATTTTTAATGGGTTTCATTGGGTTCTGATTTGCTAAAATCGTTTTCCGTAGGCCCCCAGACCCTTCGCCTCTATGGGCTTGCACTTCAATACAGAGCTAGCTACGCGCCTGGTCCGGGCCACAGGCACCTGATTCTTAGAAAAAAAATTAAAACCCTTTCTTAAACGCCCGTTTCTCTTCTCTTTACCTTTCTCTAAGGCACGACAGCTTCCATGTTTTAAATCGAGTCGAAATCTATAGTCGGGGAGCCAGTGGGACCCCCCATGCACCCCCTTGAGTACTTTTTTTCACGGGTACCATAATCTTCCTTAGGGTCTGTAGAATCAGTTTTCAGAATGTACTCAAAAATAAACTCATTTAGGCTATGTGTTTTTCGATCGTTTCCATGGCAACCCCCTGCTAAAGTAAAGAAAGCACTATAGGTTAAGTAAAATAGCCATATCTTGGCCAAATGTTGAGCTAAACATCTGTAACTGGTATCAATATAACGAGGGAAAATTGCTCTATTAGTCAAGTGTACATATGCAAATTAACTCATTTGCATATTCATGAACGTTAATGACTTTAAATAAAAATGTTTGAAAAATATAAAAAAAGCAGCTCTTTTCATTTTATTTTTGCTCCTAAACTGTATATTTCGATTAATGATCATTATCAGTTGATATAAGAAATATCTACAAAGTCTTTTCTCTCCATTGAAATATCATGTGACTCAATATTTTAGTTCAATGGCTTCAAAATAGATGTTTTTTACACAAAAAATGGCTATTTTAAGTAAGATTAGCTGATTTTTGTAAACTAATTATAAGATATTTACTACTTATAAAATGGAATATCATAACCTGTTCTCTTGTGGTTTTATGTTTTTTTTTTCTCATGTACTAAATGTTTACAAAATATGATATACGTAATTTTCGAAATTTTTGGGACAAAACCCGTATTTTTCAGTAAAAATAACAGATATCTGGATATTTTCTAAAAGAGGCAAATAGTTCCTGTAATTTATAAATGAAACGTATATGCTGATACAATGTCATTGTTTTAATATCGATTTATATGTTAGAAGCGAAAAATGTGTTTTTTTCTGCAATTTTGGGTTTAAATGTCTGTTTTTCATATTAAAATTACAGATTAAGAGAAATATTTTTAATACTTTATAGTTGTTGCAATATAGGATATGAAACTAAATTTATTTGTGTAACAAATTAGAATATGAAAAATGTAAGAAATATAGAATGTGATAACATCACCACCGAAATAACATTTCAAAAACACGAAATGAATCGTGAGTAACATGGTATGACCAACCAATTACGTAAAAGAATGACAACTATGGATAATGACCATACCCATGTATACAGCACAAAATCGATAATTCCGAAAATCATAAACCGAAGGAATACAAAATCAGGATAAGCAGGAACCAAAGCAAACCAACAAAAAACCTCCACCACATGAAAAGAAGCGAACTCCCGATAAACATGTATGAATGAGACAAGGTGCCCAGGGAGAGTCAGCATCTCAGTTAATAATACAGTGTAATAACTCAATAACAAAGCAAAACCACTCAATATAGTGGTTGTTTGACCCTTTACTATATGAAAATCAGTCAATAATACAGCATAATATAGTATAATAATATAGTATAACAAACCAATAACAAACAACCTGATAATACAGTAGAACCGAACAATAATAAATCAAAACCATTCAATAACATAGTCGTTTGACCCTTTATTACATAACACCACTTAATAATACAGTGTCAGTACTCAATAACATAGCATAACCACACAATACAGTGATTGTTTGATCCTTTACTACATGAAAATCACTTAGTAATACAGCATAAATGCCCAAGAACATAACAAATGTTAACGTCTTCATATTGAATAGCATCATTTAAGAACAGATAAATTGGCAACATGGACCAGACATGCACGTTTCGGGTACTAAACCCTCGTCAGTGATCCTCAAATCTAAACAATGTAATATGCCAAAAAAATATGAAAGTTTCTATGTCGAAAAAGCGTACCGAAAGACGTAGCAGAATGGGTGGAATATGATGCTACAGGACCCACGTTTTAGAAATTTCAAGAAATTTTGATAACAGAAATTTTAGAATGCGTTGAAGAAACGATCAACCGAAATTGATCGAACTTGGCTACATATGCCCTCGGGGACTCCTGGTCCACCAGCAGTGACACTCACCAAGTGGTATAAATGTTAACGTCTTCATATTGAATAGCATCATTTAAGAACAGATAAATTGGCAACATGGACCAGACATGCACGTTTCGGGTACTAAACCCTCGTCAGTGATCCTCAAATCTAAACAATGTAATATGCCAAAAAAATATGAAAGTTTCTATGTCGAAAAAGCGTACCGAAAGACGTAGCAGAATGGGTGGAATATGATGCTACAGGACCCACGTTTTAGAAATTTCAAGAAATTTTGATAACAGAAATTTTAGAATGCGTTGAAGAAACGATCAACCGAAATTGATCGAACTTGGCTACATATGCCCTCGGGGACTCCTGGTCCACCAGCAGTGACACTCACCAAGTGGTATAAATGTTAACGTCTTCATATTGAATAGCATCATTTAAGAACAGATAAATTGGCAACATGGACCAGACATGCACGTTTCGGGTACTAAACCCTCGTCAGTGATCCTCAAATCTAAACAATGTAATATGCCAAAAAAATATGAAAGTTTCTATGTCGAAAAAGCGTACCGAAAGACGTAGCAGAATGGGTGGAATATGATGCTACAGGACCCACGTTTTAGAAATTTCAAGAAATTTTGATAACAGAAATTTTAGAATGCGTTGAAGAAACGATCAACCGAAATTGATCGAACTTGGCTACATATGCCCTCGGGGACTCCTGGTCCACCAGCAGTGACACTCACCAAGTGGTATAAATGTTAACGTCTTCATATTGAATAGCATCATTTAAGAACAGATAAATTGGCAACATGGACCAGACATGCACGTTTCGGGTACTAAACCCTCGTCAGTGATCCTCAAATCTAAACAATGTAATATGCCAAAAAAATATGAAAGTTTCTATGTCGAAAAAGCGTACCGAAAGACGTAGCAGAATGGGTGGAATATGATGCTACAGGACCCACGTTTTAGAAATTTCAAGAAATTTTGATAACAGAAATTTTAGAATGCGTTGAAGAAACGATCAACCGAAATTGATCGAACTTGGCTACATATGCCCTCGGGGACTCCTGGTCCACCAGCAGTGACACTCACCAAGTGGTATAAATGTTAACGTCTTCATATTGAATAGCATCATTTAAGAACAGATAAATTGGCAACATGGACCAGACATGCACGTTTCGGGTACTAAACCCTCGTCAGTGATCCTCAAATCTAAACAATGTAATATGCCAAAAAAATATGAAAGTTTCTATGTCGAAAAAGCGTACCGAAAGACGTAGCAGAATGGGTGGAATATGATGCTACAGGACCCACGTTTTAGAAATTTCAAGAAATTTTGATAACAGAAATTTTAGAATGCGTTGAAGAAACGATCAACCGAAATTGATCGAACTTGGCTACATATGCCCTCGGGGACTCCTGGTCCACCAGCAGTGACACTCACCAAGTGGTATAAATGTTAACGTCTTCGTATTGAATAGCATCATTTAAGAACAGATAAATTGGCAACATGGACCAGACATGCACGTTAAAAACCACCCAATAACGTGATGTTTTGACGCTTTATTATAACAGAACCACTTAATAACATAGCATAACTACCCAATCACTTAGAATTGCCACTAAATAATAAGATTATTTCACACTTTATTATAACAAAACCACTTAAAACATAGCATAACCACCCAAAAACTTACCTTTACTTCTCAAAAACGTGGTCATTCGACCCTTTATCATAACAAAACCACTCAATAATACAGCATTAGCACCCCCCCAAAAAAAGGTAAAGGTATGGTTTATAGTCCCGTTCGCCTGAACCTCACGCGACTTCTACAATCACCTCCATATCATTACTACTCAATAACGTGACTGTTTGACACTTTATTAAAACAAAACCACTTAATAACAGAGCATAACTACCGAATTACTTAGCATTACTACTCAATAATAATTATTATCTTTCCTCGTTATATTTATGGAACACCACGGCTTCCTTAAGTTGTATTTTATCACTATAAAGGGTCAAACAGACATAGTAATTAGTGGTTTTGATACAAAAAAGGGTCAACCATCACGGTATTGCGTGGTTTTGTAATATTATTGGGTGCTTATGTAATGTTATTGAGTGGTTTTGTAATAAAAAGGGTCAAACGACCAAGTTATTGAGTAGTAATGCTAAGATTTTGGGTGGTTATGCTGTGTTATCCAGTGGTTTTGTTATATTAAAAGATCAAGTCACCACGTTATTGAGTGGTAATGCAAAGTTGTTAGGATGTAATACTGTGTTATTGAGTGGTTTTTTGCTATGCTGTGTTATTACACGATTTGTTATTCTTACAAAGCGTCAAACCATCACGTTATTGGGTGATGTTGTTATGTTCTTGGGTAGTTATGCTGTGTTATTAAGTGATTTTCATGTAGTAAAGGGTCAAACAACCACTTTATTGAGTGATTTTGCTATGATATTGAGTGTTTACACTGTATTATTAAGTTGTTTTTATGTAACAAAGGGTCAAACGACTATGTTATTGAGTGGTTTTGCTGTGTTATTGGGAGGTTCTACTGTATCATTAAGTTGTTGATATATAATAAAGGGTTAAAAGACAATGTTATTGAGTGCCTTCGCTAAGTTACTGGTTTGTTATACTATAGCATTGAGTTGTTCTGTTACGTTATTGGGTATTCATACTGTGTTATTCACGACTCATTCAGTGTTTTTGCAATGTTATTCGGTGGTTATGTTATGACGTTCCATACTTACGACTTTTTTTTATCTTTTTAATTTGATACACTGATAAGATGTTAAAATAAATTTAAAGTATCCAAAATATTTCTCAGAAATCCGTAATTTTAGTATGAAAAACCGACATTTTAACCCAAAATAGCAGAATAAAAAACACATTTTTCGTTTCTAACATATAAATCGATATTAAAACATTGACATTATATCAGCATATACGTTTCATTTATAAATTACAGGAATTATTTGCCTTTTTTAGAAAATATCCAGAGATCTGTTATCTTTTTACTGAAAAATACGGGTTTTGTCCCGAAAATTACGGAAAATACGTATATCATATTTTGTAGACATTTAGTACATGAGAGAAAAACATAAAACCACAAGAGAACAGGTTAAGATATTTTATTTTATAAGTAGTAAATATCTTATAATTAGTTTACAAAAATCTGCTCACCTTACTTAAAATAGCCACTTTTGTGTACAAAACACCAATTTTGAAGCCATTGAACTGAAATATTGAGTCACATGATATCTCAGTGGAGAGAAAAGACTTTGTAGATATTTCTTATATCAACTGATAATGATCATTTATCAAAATATAGAGTTTAGAAGCAAAAATAAAATGAAAACAGCTTCTTTTTATATATTTTTCAAGCATTTTTATTCAAATTCATTAATGTTCATGAATATGCAAATAAGTTAATTTTAATATGTACACTTGACTAAAAGAGCATTTTTTCCTCGTTATATTGATACCAGTTGCAGATGTTTAGCTCAACATTTGGCTAAGATATGGCTATTTTACTTAACCAATAGTGCTTTCTTTACTTTAGCAGGGGGTTGCCATGGAAACGATCGAAAAACACATAGCCTAAATGAGTTTATTTTTGAGTACATTCTAAAAACTGATTCTGCAGACCCTTAGGAACAGTATGGTACCCGTGAAAAAAAGTACTCAAGGGGGTGCATGGGGGTCCCACTGGCTCCCCGACTACTACACTTTACCGTTTGCGGCAAGGGTAGCAACTCAAACTAACGGTACTGCACATGCTAAGAATAGCGTGAAGTGTAGGTTTCGACTCAATTTCAGTTATTTGGATTAATTGCGGCTAAATGCACGAATAATCAATGATAAGTAGGTTACGATCGTGAAGAAAAATATCTGTAGAAAATACTGATATGCAGTTTTATGAAGAATCTTTTTGAAACTTGCGATATTGAGGGGGTAAAGAGGGGGGATGATGTTTAAACATGGAAGCTGTCTTGCCTTAAAGAGAGAGTAAAGAGAAGAGAAACGGGTGTTGAAGATTGAGTTTTAATTTTCTTTGTAGGAATCTGGTGCCTGTGGTCCAGGCCTGGGTTTATGGTAGGTTTTAGTACTAATTATGAATTCTGCAGAGATGTAGCTGCGCAGTTCGGTGCACTAAGTCCAAATGGTCGTCGTAAGCATATTGATGCAGTTTTAGATCAGAAAGGTGGGAAAATGAAGATCTTGAGGCACAGGTAACTTCGTTAAAATTAGAGTCTTAATTCTGTAGAACGACAGATTTACGTGAAATCCAATATGGCCGGTAAACTTTTGTCCATACCCCTTAAAATGCGTTACAGGCGTTGTACAACGGAGTCCCCCAAATGTGCCTCCCTACATGTCAGAGGCCTCAAATAGGAGATGCTAAGCGTGGCCAATTTAAGGGGTATTAAAACGCACATTATATTTCATCTTATTTCTCCAATATTCTCCCCCCTCTTCAGAAAAAGAGTTTACTCGAGTATTGTTGTAAAATACGAGTAATAATAATATACGAGTGGTAAGGAACAACAACATAGCATATAACAAGCTAAGTCTTCGAAAAAGCTTAGGATGCCAACCCATAGCAGTTGTAATATGTCATTCGCATTGTTGTTTTATGAATGTTGACATTGTACAATAGACTTTGACAGTAGAATTATATTGTAGGTATTCTAAGTATAACTTTTCCAAGTATAGGGGTCTTTGCCATGCAAGAAATGAAGAATAAATATTCAAAATTTTCTCGGAGATATAACAAAGTCGGAAAGGATGTATTGCTGTCAAGTCCATCGTATGTACGTGAACGTTCACGCTTTGGAAACAGGCCAGATTACAGTGGCGGATTCAGCTGGGGGCACGCCCCCCCCCCCCAGCAGTGCCCAAAGAAGGGGCAAATTGTCAATGTCTCATTCATTGTCCTTGCCTTCTGTAGTGTAATTTTACTTGCAGGGTAGACAATCATAAACGAATGTTCTTGTCCTTATGAGAACACAAATTGAACCTGAGTTTGCGTGACTATCAAATAACTAGAAGCATAAATTTCCAATTTAACACTAATATGTATGTATACAAGGAATATTCGTATTAAAATGCATGTAGCAAGTTCATAAAGTATTACATGAACAATGTTATACATGCACACATGAAGGTATAAATATGACTTGCATATCTCCAAAAGCATGAAGTACAAAATTAAGACTAATATGCATGTATACCAAAAAAATATTAATTGTATCATCATAAAGGTCTGGTACAAGTGATATTTTGATCTGTAAAGAAAGTTTACTTGAAGGGTTGATAAGCAAATAGTTCTAGTCCTTGGATATATTTTTGACATGACACTGTACATGACTGACAATGAATATGTACATTATTGTGAAGACGTGAGTTATAATATGTATGCATCAAGTTCATAAAATATTACATGAAGAATGTGATAAATGTTCATGTAAGTTTGAACTACAAAATGTACATGTGCATGTAAGCAAAGAGATACAGGTGAATGTCTAAATACATAAGAAACATGATGCTGTGTGTTATACATGTATATTCAAAATGTCTGCAGTAAATTCTACATATACAAGTCTATGTTTGTACTTGGGGAAGTTGTTGACCTTTTCTTAAAGAACATGGTGGTAGTGTTATTTTACCTGCAGGGTTGACAGTCATAAACAAATGATTTTGTCCTTAGGCACGGTCCATTTGATATTCTGGGGGGGGGGGGGGGGGGCTTGAGTTTTTTTCGAAAAAAATAATTTTGCTCTCAATTTTGATGAAAAAAATAAATTTGCTTATGGTGTGACAGAAAAAAATAATCTTGCTCTTACAAGTAATCTGAATTTGAAGAATAACCATAAAATTTCGCTTAAAATTCCTGAAAATTTTTCGGCTCGCTTCGCTCGCCGCAGTTTTTACTTCCTATAAACAATTTTTGGCTCGCTTCGCTCGCCATGTATTTTTCTCCTGTAATAGCAAGTTCATATTTGAAAATATCAAAAAGAATGCATGTGACTGAAACAATTCAAATGCTTAAATACATTATCAATAGATCTATAATTCATTACTATTAATAGATACCTGTATCACCATAGTGTCTAATTTTATATACAAGCTTGGAAGGAGAATTTAAATAAGTTTTTAACTAGTTTTCATTTCTACATGTAAATACTTGCACCAGGCCCACTAACATGTTACATGACCTTATATACATTTTGTTTACTAAAAATTATATATGGCATATTGTAAAAATCTTTCATCTCTCTCGGTTTAGAAGTGAATAAAAGTTTTACATGAAAACTATGTTTGGAGTAATGTTAAGTAAAAATAAAGAATCTGTGCTGAAAAAAACACAAACATTCTTAATATTCACATCAACTGTTATAAAATAAAATTTCCTTGCTCCAGCTTTGCAAGAAAAAAATAATTTTGCCCCGGTCCGGGGCGAAAAAAATAATCTTGCTCCGACAAAAAACCCAAGGCCCCCCCCCCCCCCCCAGAATATCAAATGGACCGTGCCTTACGAGAACACATTTCAACCTGAGTTTGCATTATGGTATAAGCATGTCTGCCATATAACTAAACCAATAAACTTTTAAACGGACATTATTATGCATGTATACCAGGAAATGCATGCAGCAAGTTCTTAAAAAAATACATGAACAATGATATACACACAATCAAAAGGACCTTGTAATATGCATTAAGGGATAAATATGACTGACATATTTCAAAAGCTATGAACTACAAAATGAACATGTTCATTTAAGTAAAGAGATAAATGTTTAAATACATAAAAAAACATGCTGTCAAGTGTTATATATTCAAAATGTCTGCAGTAAATTCTACATGTACGAGTCTATGTTCGTTCCCCGCAAGGGATTTGACAGTAAGTGTTTTGAATATTTTTGCCTGACATGGTCGCCATAGCACTTTCTCTAAATATATTACCGCAGACAGTGCAATGCATGTAATTTATATATTGTTTTTATTTTCGTGCATGAACATCGACGGCGGGTGCGGCTAGCCAACAGGGGATGCTCACTCCTCCCGGGCACCTGGTCCCACCTCTGGCTTGCTATGGGTCCGTCGATGCTCAATTTGGTGCTCTATTGTGAGTGCTGTTAATATTATCGTCAGGGTCTTCTTTAACTCATTTGGGAAAGTTTTACTTGCAGGGTTAACAATCATAAACAAATGTACTGGTACATATGAAAATACACCTGAATCTTCGCTTGCACCAAGGTGTAAACATGACAGACATATATCTACATGTAAAAGCCCAAACTACCAAATGAGCACTAATTTGCATGTATACAAGAAAATGTTCAAATTATTAGCCATGTAGCAAGTTCATAGAGAATTACATCAACTGCAATATGCATGCTTATTCACAGAGAAATGTTGATTGGGTAAGGAAGTTCATTTGTTAGGTTTGGGAAAGTGTATGTGCGTTGTAGATTGAACTGTTTATTGTTAATGGTGAAAGTTACAAGTATGTATGAATTGGACCACATGGTGTCACTTCTGAACAGGTTACACGGCCCTTATTTTAGAAAGTTTGTCCCCTTTCAGTTCATATTTGACAAGGAAGAGAAGATTGCTTTTAAATGCTTCGGCTTTGTCCATAAATGGGAGAATTATTCCTTTGGAAGTTCAAAGTTCTTTGAAGGCATCTGTGAATGCAATTAGGACTTGAAGGTTATTTGTTTTTACCAAGAGTTTAACTACTACAGCATGTCCTGCACTGGTGTCTGTATACTGAACTTTGCAGGAGGCACAGTTGTTGGTTTCTGGTAATTTTTTCTTTGTGCGTTTCTCACAGCATCTGTGTAAGAAGAATCGTTACATATTTTATTTTAGGCCATGTAAAATGAAATCTTTGTTTCTCAGACACTACTGCGTGCCATAATCCGCTTCTGACAAGACATTTTTATCACAACTTCAGAAATAAATAGCTGATGTGTCTTATTCTCAATCGTCAATTTAAAATGACCATATACAGTACAAAATCGACAATTCAGAAAATCAGAAATCGAAAGCATACAAAATCAGGATAAAACAGGAACCAAAGCAATTAAACAAAAACCCCCACCACATGAAAAAGAAGAAATATGGGAGTGAGACCAGGTGCCCAGGAAGAGTTAAGCATCTCCTGCTTGCATGCAACACCCGCCGCTTCAATTCGGTAGAACTGTCACATCCGGTTACTTCCATTTCGGAAGACATAGAGCACCATGTTTGGTTGGATGGTTCAAATGGTCTATGACAGAATATCATCCACCATTCTGGAGAGTGGGACATCATAGTGTATGACAAGTTCCCCATATCGACCGTAGAACTTCCTCAGTGACGATGTTAGTCGGTCACAAACATATCCTTGACTGAGAAGCTTAACTGAAAGACGCCTAGCTCTCAGAACAAAGTCTGTATATTTGGTACTTGCTCTGGCATAGCGTATCAACTGAGATATGAACACGCCATAAGCAGGCGATGAAGGGATGTTGCTACTCAGAAAAGGAAATTTTGTAATGCTGAAATTGAAATTGACAGACTAAATAAAGTATAAATTTTAGCTCCTATTTAACGTCCTTCCGGTCTATGACGTTTAGCAGAAAGATTTGTTTTCTACCCATATTATCATAGATAATCTGATTCTGTAATGGTGATATTTTTTTTGGTTGTGCAACTGACATTTTGTTTGAGCTCACTTGCTCCTATGTAACTATGTTCGAGTGTTGCATGCAATCAGGAGACGCTGACTCTCCCCGGGCACCTGGTCTTACTTCGGAATGATGTTCGTTCCGGGGTTCGCAACCGTTTCGATGGAAATTTTCACGATTTTACCTTGCCTTCTTGACTTTGAGACTGAATAGCGGTTAGGAACTTCTTTGATGTTTATCTCATCTTTGGAACACCAATTATCAGAAAGTATAATCGATACTGAATCACCTCTTTTTGCTTTTCATTGTGCAAATTTTTTTTCGAAGAGACAGCTCCTACACAAGATGAGAAACAGGTTCTTCAGGACTCGTGTTTGTAAAATTATACCGTTATAAAGGATGACAAGGCAGATACATTGACTGAAAGTATAGGTATACCCAAAGCTAGAAGGAGCAGGGGGATTCGACCTATTAAGGTAATCATCTGGGAGCAGATGTACGTTGGAATCGTTATCCAGGCCAAGTTGCGGATTTACTTCTAATTACTTATCAAACGATACCAGACTTAATCAGACAATGTACTACCTAAGACCAATACAAAGAAACTTATAACCATCCAAGATGATGCAAGAGAAGGTAAAATTTCATGCTTCAAAGATCTTTTGCATTTATCATGACTCTGTAATTAGCTGTAATGTACTCTTGCATAGAAAATGGTATTGATATAAGATTCCTTGTATCCTGAAAAAAGCTGAAGGAGCATGTCTTGCTACATGAGCATATCTGTCAACTTTGAAATCTAAAAAAGAGGGAAATTTCCTTCCTTTGCACTTGATAAGGAGCGAGATTGCGTGTGAATCCATTTTCCACATTTTTACTGAATAACATTTTGTGCAAAACCAATTTTCAAATATTTCCATTGTGTGACATTTCAATGCAAAACATTAATAAACAATGAAACATATTTCAATAATTTCATTGTATTCTATTTCTTATCTTGTAGTTTGTGGTGCCATTCCTCATGAAATGCTCTGATTGTCACTCTTCAGAGTTAATCTACTTTGGTTTATATGTCAAAAGCTGGATAAAGAAAGTGAATGGGCGAACAAGAGGGAGAATTTGGTCTTCCTCAAGGGGAAAATGCCAAGAGGGGATATAAGGTCAAAGAGAGGGAATCTCCCTCCAAAACAGGGAGAATTGACAGGTTTGAAAATTTGGGCCAAAATGTCTGAAAATTATAGAATGCTTTGAAGTGTGGCTGCAACATGTTATTTTTCGGTAGAAATAGAACTAATTTTTATTGTTAGATTCCTTGTCAAGTTTTGAAACGTGCATGACCTGTCAGGATGATGTTCCAATTGATGAACTTTGGGATCACATACTGATGTGTAACATTGTAAGTAATCTTTTACTTTACTTGAATATTTATGTATCCATCCACAAAAATTGACCTTGAGATAGAAATTTCTTATTTGTTTTGTTGCAATTAGGGATTTTAAAACTATTAGGGAATTAACAAGTTAATTTACATAATGATTTATCTTTAGTTTGAGACCTTGACTTTTGACCCAGTGACCTTGACGTTCATCCTTCATTCAGTTAAGTGATGGATCAGTTTGGTTTTTTATCTTCACTTGAAAATTCTCTTGCAGGACAGTACTGAAATACCACCTGCACCCAGGAGATTGAAGCAGCCTCCTGTCTGTCAATATACTTGAGTAAGTACAACTATTTTTAACACCTTTTTAAATTAATAAATTCCCTTTTTCTATTTTGTTTTTGTGTATTATCATGATTATCATTGATGTTGGTTCTCAATAGGACGGATTTTCAAATTCAAAATCCCCGAGGGCACAGGTAGCCAAGTTCGATCAATTTCGGTTTATCGTTTCTTCGACGCATTCTTAAATTTCTGTTATTAATATTTCTTGAAATTTCTAAAACATGAATCCTGTAGCATCATATCCCACCCATCCTGCTACGTCTTTCGTTATGCTATTTCGACATTGTAATAATGTCGAAGGGTTCCAACTCTCTACATTCATTAAGAAAATTCCAAACCAATTTCCCTGCACCAGACACGTGTTTCGAATATTGAATTATCATCAGTGATGCTTTCAGCGGAGCCCCCCAAAATAATTTCAGTAGAGCCCTCTTTAATTTTTTAAGTTAGATTTTTACATTTACATTACAGAGAGTTCGCGGCTCCAATCTATTCAGTAGCATATGCAAATAAAATCTGTGTTCAAAATAGGATTGGATACTTTCATACTTTTTGGCATATTACATTGTTTACATTTGTGGATCACTGACGAGGGTAAAGTACCAGAAACGTGCATGTCTGGTCCAGTCTGTCGATTATTCATTAGTGTCAGGACCGGAATTCCCCTTTGTCCTATTACTTCTTGAAGCCCATACCTTGACAATAATGAGTTAAAGAAGATCCTGACGATAATCTTAACAGCACTCACAATAGAGCACAAAATTAAACATCGACGGACCCCTAGCAAGCCAGAGGTGGGACCAGGTGCCCGGGAGGAGTAAGCATCCCCTGTTGGCTAGCTGCATCCGCCGTCGATGTTAATAAGGCATGGAAATGAAAATATACAAAATTCATGCACTGTCTGACGTTATGTCTATATAGAAAGTGCTATGGCGACAATGTCAGGGAAGTATATTCAAAACACTTACTGTCAAACCCCTCGCGGGGAACTTTTTTACGAGCTCCACACGACAAAGGGCATAAGTGTGACACAAATGAGTTAAAGAAGATCCTGACGATAATCTCAACAGCACTCACAATAGAGCACAAAATTAAACATCGACGGACCCCTAGCAAGCCAGAGATGGGACCAGGTGCATAAGACATGGAATTTATCCGAGCGCAATGTGGCAGCAGCATGCACACTGACACTCGAAACCTTCCTGGGTATGAATGACGTTAAGAATATCTCAAATATTGTATATAGTAATGTACTCGGTTATTTCAACACGTTCAGTCTTTTATTGAAGATATCAATGAATTGAACAGGTAAGATCAGCACTCATTTTACCCACTACGAGACCTTTTTTATTTCATTATTGTCCCTACTAGAGATGTGTATATTCAGGTAATTTCTATTGAAACTCTAGATCTGGATCTCTTGCCGAGTATTTATGGTTAACAACCACATGCACACACCTAATGTTCTGACAGGGTTCCCTGCCCCAATCTGACAAAAATAAATGTATTTCTTTTGAAACGTAGGTGCAAATGGTTCAATTGTTACAGTTCGTCATAAGAGAATGGGCTAAACGATGAAAAACAAAAGAAGTAGAATTCAATCCAAATATTTACGTTACAAAAATTATCCCATTTTGGCTATAAAATAACCATTTTGAACACGTAACGGGACGTCATTCGGAACAGCTTAGGTCATATCGAATGTTTCTTTATTTCCGAGAAATGAATGTCAAGGTTGTATATATTTATACTGATCATTTGATATTTCAGAACATCCAGGATATGCGCGTTTCAGACACATACAGACAGGACTGGAAACCCGGGTAGACCAACAATGCCCATCTCCAGAGATCAATAATTAATTGATTCTACCATGTTTACATTCATGTGATGTACTAAACCCATTAAATGCCCGTTTGTTTTGGTACTATTCTCTCATAGTGTTGCTTTTAGAAGGTAAATAGTGCCCTCGCTGATGCTCCGGCACTATTCTTTCCAAAAGCAACACTATGAGAGAATAGTACCCACACAAGCGGACATTAATAGGTAATTATACTGTGTTTCACAGTGGGGATACAAAAATATATTGGGTTGATGAAAAAAAGTTGTATTGGGCTTGGCGGAGCCAAATCCAATACAACTTTTTTTCATCGATCCAATATATATTTGTATCCCCCTGTAAAACGCTATTCTGAATTTATCCCGTCAATGGCTTTTCATTTGTGTATGTTATGCAACATATTTTAAAGCATCTCGGTAATGTCAAAAGTGTAAAAAGAAGGGAGGAGATCTCTAACAAGACTCCGCTGCAGCATCAACAGTAAAACACCAAAACACGCGATGCAAAAACACAAAAGACGAGTACAGCACGAGACGGAAAAGAGACACACGACATGTAAACATCAAAAACAAAAGACTACACATAAACCGACGAGACCAATAGGTAACCGGTGCCGACTTTGGACGGCCATCTGTCACACAAGTAGCAAATGGTGTGGTTATCCTGGATTACGTGCGCACAACCCTTTCACTTCTCCAATTACCCAGAGGTCTCGAAGAACGTACAATCGTGGTGTAAAACAACCTCCTCACTGTAAGATGACATCACAAAAACAAGACCGCGAAACGCAGAGGCTCCATAGACACAGATGAATATGTAAATGGATATAAAAAGAGGGCATGCGTAATACAGTCCGTGCTCTGCCGGCTGTAGCGAGCTCATGTATGTAATCACCCGAGGAGTCCGACTGACATTCAGAGAGGACAGGTGGTCGGGGCCCTGTCTTCTCTAAAGAGGTTTGGACAGGGCCCGTCATGGAGTCCCGTTGTCACAATCAGTCAGAGTGCAAGTCTCAAGGATGCGCTTGTACAAGACTGTAGATTGGTCAAGTACCAAGCCTAGTGTCCGTCTGGTGACATTAGGATCATACCCACGGTATAAAAGGCGTTTGATGTTCTGACGCATTTTCGATGGTTATGCTGCCTACCTTTGATCCTTTTTATTTTGTTTATCATATCACCATAAAAGACAGGTTGTGTAATACCTATAGTAATGTACTCTGTTGCATGTATAGATCCGAATTTTAAAAGAAGTTGACAATAATTTTTGTAAAATTTCCAGAAAGTCTTAACTAGTTTATGAAAGCGGAAACCTTGACCTTAAACTTTTTTGGTAATTTGTAAATTTCTACTGTGAAAATCCAAAATATCAGTACATGCTCTAGCGTAGCGGATGAGCTGTAATATGTAAATGCCGTATGACGGTAATCTTGGAACATCACCGTCAAGCCAAGGGAAATTTACTATGTTGAATCCAAAATCATCCCTTTTGTCATATACACTTGTATGAATCTTTCCGTTTACAATTTTGATATTTAGGTCCAAAAAGGGTGTTTCTGTATTTGAAAGGTTTGCCTTGTTGAGGGTTAATTCTTGTGGATAAATTTCATTCTTATATAATTCAAAAGCAGGATTGTCAATGGTTAGAATATCATCCAGATACCTAGAAGTATTATTGAAACAGTTCAGCTCATCAAATTTTCTTTGCTTTTGAAGATTTTGGATAAATTCTTTTTCATAAGTGTAAAAAAAATAAATCTGCAACAAGAGGCGCACAGTTAGTACCCATAGGAATTCCTACAACCTGCTTGTATAGATCCTCACCAAATCTAACATAAATATTGTCGAAGAGGAAGGACAAGGCATTACACAGGTCACTACATGTCCATGATTTGTAGTCTGTCGAGGAAAATAAACCCTTCGATTCAGATGTACAAATGTACGTTTTTCGCTCTCGATCAAAACACCATTTAATGAGATTAGATAATCGATCATTAATTTTGTTATGAGGAAGTGTGGTGTACATATGAGAGAAGTCGTATGAAGAAATCGTATTGGCTTGGAAATTTCCAGATTTCATTTTTTCAATCACATCCCCTTAATTCTTAATAGACCAAAATAAATTTACATCGTTCCTGTTTAGAACCGTTTCACAATATCTAGTTATGTGTTCTTTAATAGCAGTAAGTGCTGACGTCAGATTTCTAGACAAAATTGTAGTGGAGCAGTTACTATAATTAGCAATAAATCGAAATTTGTATGCTTCTATGTGTATTATCGTACAAGGGGAACACTAACTTGCCTCGGAGAAGATAATGATATATGAGTAAAAATGATAGAAAGATTAGATTGCAATCTTTTCTTTTTGGTATGGTAGATTTCAGTTTAGGGGAGGGTGCAAGACAAGGAAACATTTCAGTGATTTTACAGATTTCCAGATCAGCAGTGGAAGAAACACATTGATGTACTGGTTATTTTTTAAAACTTTTAATTTTAACTTGCTAATGCCCTGTTGCATTATGGCACATGCCATTCGTTGATGCATATTGACTGTAGTGTGTGTCTGACAGTGTAAATGTTTTAAACACATCAAAACTTTAATTAAGTTCTTAACACAACAAATTCGAACTATTATTCAGTTTTCGTTTTTCCATCGAAACGACTGGTACAGTAGAGATCTAGTATCTGAACATAATTAATGGAATAGCTGTTTAAAACAACAAGTTACCTTTTTATTTTTGTTTGAGGTGAGCTGACAGTATCCTTTTGTCGCAGACTTCCATCCAAGTTCCCGTCTAAGCTGTTTGATCCGAGAAACGGAAAAGTCCACATTAAAGTTGTTGAAAAGTCGGTCCCGTATTTTCCGTGCTGTTAATTCTCCATTCGTGGATAACCAGTAATTGATGAACTTCAAGTGAATGTCCTTAATTTTTCTAGACGATTGTGTCGTGCTCCTTGGTTTCCTGTAGATTTTGCCCCGTTTGACCAGCTTATAAATTCCCCCAATGGACACTTCCACTCCATGTTCTTTCAACAAGATATCCTTCACCTTTCTAACGGGCACTTTATTCTCGATATAATCAAAGATCAACAATTTAGAAGCCTCGGAAATTCTTCGGCCGAGATTTGACATCTTTCCCCTTACATGAATTTTTGTTATATGAAGAAACGGTCTTAACGATTAACGGAAAACTTAAAACGCATAACGATTAACGGATAACGAAAAACGATTAACGATCCACACTCCCCCTAAACGAACGGAAACGATTAACGTTTCAGAGCTAACGAACGCATAACGTATAACGATGAAGAAAAAACGATCGGTAACGTTTAACGCATGTAAGATAAAGATACTGTAACTGTCGTGGGTAGTGATGGATCACAGGGACTTGGTGCGTCCTATGGGATGTGGTCTGGGCGAGGAATAGGTAGTTGCCCCGCCCAATTAGGAGTCTCCCCAAGGTAGAGCCTAGAGATCCCTCTGTCCAATATGGTGAAAGGAGGATGCGTAGTCGTGCACCAGACCGTAGTGCACGCTCCGATAGAAGTAGGTATTGTAGTCCTAGCCCTGGGTATAGAGAAGAGGTAAAGAGGACCAATGAAGGCAGCTCGCAAGTGGTTGGCGAATCTGGTAATGAAGGACATCTAGGTAGAGAATGCCCTGTTACGTGTGTTCCTATTCTCTATGTAAAAGGTCACTCACCCTCAAATGAGTCGGAAGGTGGTGAGAGGGTTGTGAATACCCTCCTTGGTGTGAACACAACGGAGGAGAGTAAAATTCCTCACGCAAGAGTCAAGGTCAATGGCGAATTAGAGGTAAATGCCATTGTTGATACAGGGTCAAGCGTAACCCTAATTTCAAACCGGGTGTACGACAGGTTGTCTAGGAAACCGAAGGTAAAGGGTCACATGGAATTCGATACTGCTGGAGGCAGCGTTATGCTCACAGAGGAGCTTGAGGCAATCCCCTTAAGGATGGATAAGTTTGAAACCAAGTATGTGGTTTACAAGGGAGATATAGTGTGTGACATGATCTTAGGTTTTTATATCCTATCAAGAGCAGGTACAGTTATTAGTTTTGGCACTAGCAATGTCAAGGCTATGGCTGAGGGCACACCTATTAGTGGGTCAGGTCAAGGTCAGGTCGACCCCAAGGTCAGTAAGGATTTGAAGGAGGGTGAGTCTCCTCCTGTTGACCCTACGAAATTCACCAAAGTTAGCAACCAGACTAAACAAATCTCCACAGTCGACCCAAAGCAAGGTCAAAAAGTGAGGCTCAAAGAACCTCCCTACGAAGTTTCGGATGTAGTACACCTCAAGGATTCTAAGGTCAGAGACAAGGGAAAGAAAGGTTCCCCACCATGGATAGGTCCTGGGGTCATTACGGCTATCAGGCCCTGAACCTGTGGAGATTATGTCATCAAAGTTTGATGTGCAGGTCCTGCACCGTAACAATGTAAATTCCTTTCAGGGGAGATCATACCCGCCTTGGGTCAGAGCTATACGATATGCCCTGCAAGGGGCATCACCCCTTACAAGGTATCATTCAGACACTGGTACTTCCTACTTACCTCCCACAAGTGGTGCACCGCCTACTGACAATGTGAAGAAAAAGGTTACTAAATATGTACCTGATAACTCGTACTTGCCTCCCAAGAGTAATGCACCACTGATCGACATTGTGAAGAAAAAGGTCTCACATTTTCCTAGAGAAAGGAATGACCCAACACAGTATGCAGAATCACTGCGTACTCATAAATGCTCTCCGTGTTTATCTAACGTAAACCGGGCACATGCGTAAGCCCCATCTCCAACACACCTTGCTCCTATACCTAGAAGGTTCCCGCCTCAAACCCCCGTCCCTCAAAGGGACCCCTCAATCCCCTATAGATATTATGGGTATTGTACTCATTTACCCTTATTCACCACCCCTAGTCTTTTATGGATTTCAGACTCATTTCCTACTCGTACTCACTACAAAACCAATTCCCACTCCCCCAATTTTCCCTTTCCAAACTTCTTTTTTTCTAAAAGGGGGAGGGATGTGGAAATTGTTTGACTTTTTTAGGGTCATTCCTTTCCCTTCTATCTAATTTATATGTAAATATTACAACAGTAGGTACTGTTAGATGTTTCAGGGGCTGTAAATATGTTGTGTTGATGTTGTTACATTTATTCTTTATTTGTGTGTTCCATAACCCATAGTAAGTACCAAGGGTATATCTTTGGCTTTAGCCCTCCTTTTGAGGGCGATCTAAAACCGTGCAATTCATACCTGCAATTCCAATACTCCCCCTTTCCAGTAGGTAATCAAGTCCTTATCATCAAAAGGAGAAAGGGTGTAGTTATACGTCTTTTGGTACATTTTTGGACATAATAATTTTCAAACTTTTTGGCCATATTACATTGTTTAGACTGAGGATCACTGACGAGGGTTTACTACCCGAAACGTGCATGTCTGGTCCATGCTGTAAATTTGTCAGGTTTTAAATGATGCTTTTGAATTTAAAGACGTTTAACAATTGAATAGGACTTAGGTCAAACCCATCCCACCAGTAGCAGTAGTATGAGATGCGCACAAGACGAGATGCTGGCCAGCAGGATACAGACCTCGTGGACCTAGAGATAAGCCTTCTGCATAATTTATCCCCTTTCCCTGCCCAGTACTCCCTGTAGATAATTAAATACCACCACTCGGCTTACTTCAAAATTAATTAATTTTCAGGGACACAGTCCCTTTATATGATGATATTCAATTTGAAAACGCTTAACATTCTTACGGGTCAATACCTAACAAATAGCCTAATAGGCGTATTTTAGGTTTCGTATGGACAAAGTTGCTGTCCCATTGCAAACAAAATCAGGATAAAACAAGAACCAAAGCAAACAAAAAATAAAAACTCCACCATAAGACAGAATATCATCGCTTCGCTTCTTTTCATATGGTGGAGGTTTTTGTTTATTTGTTTTGGTTCCTGTTTTATCCTGATTTTGTATGCCTGATTCTGATTTTCTGAATTATCGATTTTGTGCTGTATACAGGGATATGGTCATTATCCATATTTGTCATCCACCATTCTGGAGAGTGGGACATCATACTGGTACTTGCACTGGCATAGCATATCAACTGAGATTTGAATACGACATAAGCTGGCGATGAAGGGAAATTTCTGATGTCGAAATGATGTAGAAATTGAAGTCGTTACGTTTGTCATAGAGTGAGGTGTTCGTGTGACCATCAGTGTCGTAGGACAGATAGTATTAGTATGCTGAATTATTTGTCTCTGTAGTGTCTTTGACTCATGGAGTACCGTATGAAGGTACATGATTTTGGTAATACTACGTCACCTGCAGTTGCCACGTATGGACTTCGTCAAGCCGCATTTACCGCTGAACATGTAAATGGTACCGATATGCGTGCACCTTTGGAAAGGAACTTATGTTCATAATGCGCTGGTATCCTTAAGATATGCGATAGATCTTATCCAACGTACACAGGAAATCTTCGTTAACATAAGATCGCATCAAATGATCATAAAGTCATGGAAAACTTCCTGCTAGGTTAAGCTAAGGATTTGATTGATTTGGATATTACTAAGGAAAACTTGCATTCTCAAAGGGTTTGGCGCTTGTTTGTGACCTTTAAGTCAGGATCTTCTTGCATTTTGATTCAAAGTTAACTGACATTGTCGCCAGACAGTGCATGAATTTTATATTGTTTTCACTTTCTTCAAACATTTTTTTTTCACTCAATACAGAGATCAAGTTTAAATTTTCATTAGAATTTCCTGAAGTTGTTGACAAGCTTCTGAAATATAAAGGAAAAAATGTCAAAAGGGTTGAAAAAAAATTAAAACAGTTACATTGGTTGTAATTCTTAAAGCCATAAGAAACTGTATTCAATGAGATTGTTTTAATATGAATATATACTTACTCACACATTGCTTTGTCTAGATCAAACTCTGTTAGTGATCCCCGATTAATCTGCAAAGAAAAAAACATCAATCCCTAGTAATGTATACCTTTAAATAATTAGTCGATAAATGTAGAATCAGATAATTTTGCTCCACTAATTGTCATTTTCAATATTGTATAAAGATAAATTATATATAAACATACTCATCTGAAATGACAATAGTGTCATTTTCTTTCTGTATTGTCGTGGCACTTGCTACAGATAAGAAATAGTTAATCTTAACAGCTCTCACGTTAGTCCTCATTCATTATTTATACGTATTCTTAGTTCACGATTTTTATCATTTAATTAACCTTACTTATTGATTTGCTCACGATATTACCAAATGGTTCTTATTCATTTGTGTCAATACTGATTGAAAAACGTACAATGGTTAGCGCTTATCTCATTCACGTTTGTATTCAATTTTTCTTATTCATAGCGGTAGTATCAAATTATCTGTATTCATTGTATCGTGATAAATGAGTAGCGCTAATAAACCATTCTATCGTGAGCGTATACAGATTAAACCGTTAGCGTATGCATAATAAACATTACAATAACGTGAATGAATTAATATTACGACTCAAAACTTGCAAAACGAATAAATCTTACTCAGAATTCGAATTTTGTTTATAATCTTATGAAATTTGTACATTTTTATCGGATTTTATTTATTTGCTAGCTAAGTATTATACGTACTTTGTATTAATCTAAATTCATACAACGATAATATAAATGTAATACATGTATTTCTCTACCAAAGTGGTGTGACCGGGCGGAGATAATTCAATCAAGCAAATGAGACCAATCGATAAAAAAAATTAGTTTACACACTGTTACATAGAGTATGAAATGCCTGTATAATTATTGGATTACGTATTTTGACATCTTGTATCACCTGCCTAGGATGAACTCTTCAGATGACCAGGTAATACTATGCTTCGCCATACCACAACAATACCTGTGTTATTTCAACAATTACCTGCCATGTGGCACGAGCTGTTTATCGTGTGTATGCTGCGTGTCAAATCGCGTTATTTTATTTTTAATAACGAAATTAATTATCAATTATTCTAATATGGTACAGCAAGCTTCTGTGAATATTTAGGAAATTGTCTTTACCGGCGCTTTCCCTTTTCTCTTATTCTTTATATTGATGATTTTGAATAATTTAATTTTCATTTTTTAAAAAATTCAGTATTTTCGTCTTCCGTTCATGTTGATACACATTTCTTTTTTTATGCAAGATATAATCCAAGTTAAATGGTGGACAATCTCGCAATGCAGAACTTTCGGTTTTCTATAATTTCATGTACTATAGATTATTTGTCAGAAAAAGGCAGTGAAGTGTAAGATGCTTTAGCTAAGAATGTAAAAGTAGATCACCGATCGTTTTTTTTTTCATTTTTTGGAATACAACTCAAAGCTAAGACATTCTTATTATAAATTATCTACGTGCATATTGCAAAGAAATATAGACAAACCGATTGTTCTGCGTTGCGCACGAGATTACTTGTGAGTTATTAATAAATAATATTTATTATTATATTCATATAAAAAGGACTAACAGTTTTCAAGTAAGTTAATTTCTTCCTCCCGACATTTGTTCGTGCTGAGTGATTGACTGACTTTAATCTTGTATCTATTTATCTTTTGACTCAACAACTTCTTGTCATCGTTGTATTTGTTTTTTTTTTCAAAGTCTTAATTACATTGTACGTGATTACCATGGCCCGCCTCCGGATCCACAAGCTTTTCAGTTTAAAAAAAAATACTGCCAAAGAAATTGCAGGAGTTTCGGATAATGACTGCTAAATTTTCTTCCTTAATACCTGGAGAGAAATAGAGAACATCCAATTTACAGTTTCCTTTTAGTTCAGGTCATGGCTTCTCCAAAAAATCTTTCTCCTCCTTTGACAAACATGTACCTCTAGATCCGCCTACAATGTTTAAAATTTATCAAAATTAGGGCCAATATCGGGCTTCGTGGCCCTACCCCTTTATTTCATATTTCGATACAGACAGAATGGCCAGCGTCCCATTTTTTTCTTCTGCAAGTGAATATGTACATAATTTATAAAATAAAATGCGCACAAGAATTCATATAATTTGGATGGAGATGTTCTCTCTCTCTCAAATTGAATTCATTTATCCTACATGGTATATACCCGTTTGTTTCTACATTCTCTTCGTATCGTTAACATGCTCCTGATGGCGATATTTTAACCTTTTTTAATCATAACAAGGTGATTTCTCACTTTTTACTATCATCTCACAATTCAATAAATAAGTTAAAATACATTTAAGTGAATTAAAATTCAATAACACCATTTAAGAACAGATATATTTGTAGCATGGACCAGACCCACGTTTGGAGTACCTCAACCTCGTCAGTGATCCTCAGTCTAAACAATGTAATATAGCCAAAGAGCGTGTAAACCATTATGTCTAAAAATGTACCGAAGACGTAGCAGGATGTGATGCTACAAGACCTACATTTTAGACGGGATAGCAGAATGGATAGGACATGTTGCCACTTTAAGTTGGTGATAGCAGAATGGATAGGACATGTTGCCACTTTAAGTTGGTGATAGCAGAATGGATAGGACATGTTGCCACTTTATGTTGGTGATAGCAGAATGGATAGGAAATGTTGGCACTTTAAGGTGGTGATAGCAGAATGGATAGGACATGTTGCCACTTTAAGTTGGTGATAGCAGAATGGATAGGACATGTTGCCACTTTAAGTTGGTGATAGCAGAATGGATAGGACATGTAGCCACTTTAAGGTGGTGATAGCAGAATGGATAGGACATGTTGCCACTTTAAGTTGGTGAAACCACGAACACAAAATGGAGACATACCGCTCGTTTGAGAGGAAGAAAACCGGTACTGTGATGATTGTTTTGATTCAATTTTATCTTTTCATCGCTGATATCCTTGTACATCATGATATTTTGATGATTCTGCATTTGTCAGTCAGGAAATCATTGTAGCATTTACAAACTCTGACAAAGAAGAACGTCGTGGTCGAAATATGTTAAACACAATGTTGTGGTGGTTTCCACGCAAATATCTACAGCTTTTGTCACAATGTTTGTAAAAACAACGACGTTTTACTCACTAACGAGTCCATGATTGTAAAAGTATCAATTGAGACAAGGATAGGCTAACAAAAGATAACATTTAATCAATGCAGTTATTGCAGTTTTCTTTCCTCCAAATGAGCTTTTAACAGCAATTCTCTGTAAGAACCAAAGAATTTCAAGACATGTTGGCACGGCATGTCATGGATTTTTGGTATGGAAGTTCAATATGAAGCATTAGTATGTAAATCAACTCCAGTTTTATCTCACAAAGGTTGCCGTTGCCATGGTAACCGTGTCTGTAGTTTCAAAAATGAAATCTATAGGACGAGGCATATTTGTAGGCTTCGTTACCATGGAAACAGGTACTTTTTTCAATCTAAAATTGCTTTGATTATTTTCTTTTAATCTTTATTATTATGCATATTTGTAAAGTTTTTTTACATTCATCTCGGATGCCTTTTGTATACAAGATGAAAAATTGGGCAAATAAGGGTATCAGAAGGCTGATTTGGGCACTTAAAGACCCTTTTTTGCATGTTTTTACTGTTTTACAAGGTTGAAAATTTCATAAAAGCAGCAATTTTTGAAGTCCAAATTCTAATTATCTTATTTGTATCATCTTTAAACTATACATTAATATGAAAAATTAATTGGGCTAATTTGTCCTTTTGTATGCAAAGCAGCATCAAATTTAGTTGCTATGGCAACAATCGGCTGAAAGGTTTCCACACGATAGATTTAAACACAACCTCTATCAAACTATCTACACATGATATTGGAACAGAAGTTCATGTATACATCTATTAGAGGGGTTTTAATATAAAAAATTACCTTGAAATTATTTCAAGGTCACCCACTGAATTTTCAAGGTCATTAAACTTTAAGTGACCACACAGCACGAAAAGCCGAGTTTCCATGTTTTGGAAACCACGTGGAAACTGCATGGAAACCTGAGGTTGACAGTTTCCCAGTGGTTTCCAAGGCATGGAAACCTGGATCAGGTTTCCACGTAGTTTCCACTGGGTTTCCATTTTGGAAACTTGGTTGAGTGGTTTCCATTAGGTTTCCATTTTGTAAACTACCAGTCAAAATTAAAGAACCAATATTATTCATTTATTTTTACTTTGATTTTGGGGAAGTTGACGGATCCGGTCCATAATCGACATGTGGACGGCCTTCGATATCTCAGGTGCTATGCAAATTCAGTACGCTAGCTCCGTACGGCGACTTTACATAGTACGTACCAAAACGGCACGGTGGATTATTTTTATTTATTTATTTATTTATTTATTTATTTATTTATCTATCTATCTACATTTTTGTATTTATTTATTTATCTATTTACAACACATTCGTTTGTTATACAAATACAATTATGATTAATTAATCAATTTATTTATTTATTTATTTATTTTTTATTATTTATCTACTTATTTATCTAACTATTTACGCATCTTTTTTCTCTTTTTTTCTACTAAAACATAATATATCAACTACATAACGTATATTAGAAAAAGACTGTTTGTTCTAATTTTTATTTTTTTCTAGTATTAATAATAATACATCTCTAGAAAACAACCTTATAAAATTAATTATGCAAAATGTTTTTATTCATAAATTCCATAGAGCATTTATTCTCAAAAGACAGCGGAGTGATAAACTGTGGTTTAATTTCAAGTATATATACAGACACCGGTTATGTAACATTTGACCCCATGCAAATTGCATGTCAATTGGAATTTAGTTCTATAGTCGGGGCGGTGCGACGCTGTCACAAGTACACAGTTGATGCATGCAATCGCGGCATGTTATTAACGTTTGACCCCATGCAAATTGCATGTCAATTGGAATTCAGTTCTATAGTCGGGGCGGTGCGACGCTGTCACAAGTACACAGTTGATGCATGCAATAGCGGCATGTTATTAACGTTTGACCCCATGCAAATTGCATGTCAATTGGAATTCAGTTCTAAAGTCGGGGGCGGTGCGACACTGTGACAAGTACACGGTTACTGCATGACGCAGCATATTTTTAGTTTGTAACGCCGTTAGGAAATATCTTGCATGGAGAGAGAGAGAGAGAGAGAGAGAGAGAGAGAATTTTCGTCATATTTATAATTTTAATAAAATTCGAAAAATCAGCTTAAATGTACTTTACACAAATATACGTACTCAGTCATGCATCTATTAAAAAAAGCTATACGTATATGACGTATGTACATATATATCAGGGACGTATATATACATGTATATATATTATATACGTCCCTGTATATATATACGTTTCAACATAGTGTAATTTAGTTTAATAAGTAAATAAAGCCTAAAAAAGGGTTGGATCCAGTGCCCCCTTTACTTGGGGTCAAGGGGCGAATTTTGTCGATTATTAATGAAAATGTCTGGTTTTGGAAAATTGTGGGTCAGTGCCGGGGCGAACGCCCATCCGCCCCCCCCCCCCCGAATTTGCCACTGCTAAGAGGACTGAAGCTCATACTGAAGCTCATAATGCCAGCAGGGAGAAAGAGACTCAGAGTTAGAGGGGTCTAGCGGAGTTTTTTGAATAATCAGAGCCACACAGAGCGTAAATGACTCGACAGGTAACGAAATATTCCAAATATATATATATAGTGAACATGCACATTGTACATCGTGCAGAACTTGAATGAATGAGAATTAAGCCGGCTCATATATGCTTAAAGTAAAAAAAGGCAACAAAAAGACTGAAAGGAAACATATTAAAAATATGGTTATTTCCTATAGTATCTCATTCAAACTGAATATAACTAAGAGAGTATAATTTAAGATCAATGTAAGTATGTTTGTCTGTTCTTTGTATTGTGACCCCCTTATAGATCTGCATACTAGTATCTATACAAAAAAATCTAACAATAATAAAGATAAAACGATTTATAACAACATATGAAATCTTTTTTTAAAAATCGATTTTGAAAGAAATAAGGCACGGTCCATTTGATATTCGGGGGGTGGGGTGGGGGGGGGGGGGGGGGGGGCTTGGGGTTTTTGTCAGAGCAAGATTATATTTTCGCCTCGGATCGGAGCAAAAAAAATTTTTTTCTCGCAGAGTTGGAGCAAGAAATTTTTTTCAGACATATGGTGTGCAATATATTAAGATTAGAATGTTTGTGTTTTATCGATAAAGCGGGGAATTTTTTGGTATTTTTTTTAGTAATTCTTCAAATTCAGATTACTTGTAAGAACAAGATTATTTTTTTCTGACACACCATAATTAAGCAAGTTAATTTTTTTTCATCAAAATTCAGAGGAATATAATTTTTGGGAAAAAAAAACCAAAGCCCCCCCCCCCCCTCCGATATCAAATGGACCGTTCCTAATACAATTTAAGTTAAAAATCAATTAATCTACATTGATCAGCTTTAATTGTCATGGTACAACCTGGGAGGATCTAGGGTTTTGGAGGATCGAGAATTTTTTCCAGGATTTCTCGCATCCTCTTTACCTGTATTTTTCAGTTAATTGCCCTTCTTTATTTACAAAGGTGTAATGAATTATAAGGGGCATCATTTAATATTAATAATAATTATTATGTATTTGATAAAATCTGGCAAGCGTAAGTGAGCCCAGGAATATTTTGAAATGCTCACCGTTAAAAACTTAATTAGAATGAAAGATTTTCAATACAAATTTATGTTATTTTCTCAAATATTATGACAACAAAAGGGGAATCGGGTTAATCAAAATTCCAGGGGGGGGGGGGTCGGACCCCCGATCCCCCCCCCCCCCCGACATTCTGGAATCCAGACTGGATCCGCGCTTGTACAAAACAAATAAAAAGTTTGGAACCATACTTCTTTGAATGAAATATCAGAGACACTTGGAAGGCGGCGGTCTTCCCAGACTGCTTGATGCCAGATGGTGCTTTTTAATTTTTTTTTTCAAAAGAGATAAGACTTTGGAAAATTACATGAATTCGTAAATGTGAAAATAAACTAATGATACTGAAATCTACCAAGAACTTATATAATGATTAACAGAAAAAAATTAATTGTTCAGGATGATTTTGCGGGCTCAGAATTTCAAAATAAATTTTGACCAATCAGAAGCGAGCATTTATTTTTGAGCAGAGGAAACGCTGGAACGGCCTGTTCACCGAAATTCTACACATAAACTAAAGAAAACACGCATTCGATTGCAATGGATAGGTAAGATAAGAAGATCAATGGTGAAAATTAAGTATTATATACTATTTGCTTCTTTTTTACAGATGTATGTATTGCAGTCTCGGCCCACGCGTTGTTTTCAGAATTTTGTCCAGTGTCCAGTGTCTGTTCGAACCAGAAATCTGTAACGTTGCCGTTATTTAACCTTTTCTTACAAGGAATCACATTTCTTAGTTACTGTTATATTAATTTGATTTGAATCGGAAATTCAAATCCCATTATTTATGGTCAGATGGTCAGTGATGCCCTGGCCGCCCCCAACCCCCCCCCCCTCCCTCCTGATAGTCATGTTCAGAGTTATTTTGTTGTCAATAGTATTGTTTTACAGTTCTATTGAATGTGTACTAATATGAATTATGGCAAAGCCATTGTGAGGACGCAGATGAAATATAATTTCAATGAATTAATACCCAATTTTCACCATACATCACTGAATATTTTTTTTACTAAGTTAATAAGAATAAAATATGTCATACAATATGTGTTCTTGTTATTTTTTCCAGCATCATTTTTACCGTCTTTATCAGCCTTACATTAGTTTTTTTCTTGAAATCCAGAATCATCTACAGGAGAGGGGATATTATAGACAATTTCTAGATCGACAGCATGCACATAACTCGTAAATGCGGGGAAACAATTCTCAATGTCACAAAACAATCAGTTAAAACACGAAATCGCAATGCTTAATTTTGAAACATAAATGACAGATAAGAAAAGATCAAGTGATGTCATCTTAATCTATACATTTTAATTCCTTGGACCTTGACGAAAACCAAGGAAAAGAGAACTCGGACAAGAAAATTGTAGGCACAAACCATTAAAATTAAAAAAAAGAATTTTTTTTTACTGTTTTCTGAAGTATTTATGTATTATATAAGATTAACATATATCTTTATTATTCAATGAATTCAATTAAACTTTTAAATGTTTACTTTTTGAATTTCATTGGGTGATGAAATGTCAGTTGTTGTATCAGGAATATGTATCCCCCCTTGCACCCACGCACCCACCCACTCCTCTCCCCTTTTACTTTCACCGGAAAAATTAGCATTCAAAATGTAGAAGAGAGAGAAAACTTCCTTTTCGGCGCCGTCTATAGTGTTATCAGCAATATATCGTTTTATGGGATGATCTAGAAAAGGGGGTTAAAACTTACAAATTAAGTACAGTATAACATTAGTATTACAGGATTTTCCCTTCTAAATAATGTAAATGATTTTTCAATGTAATATCTGAAGACAAAATTCTTGCTCATTCCTTTACTTTAAAAGAGGTTGAAAGAGAGGGGGAGGGGCGGGAGGAAGGTGAGAGGGGGAGAGGGAGGGCAGGGAGGGAGCGAGGGGGAAGAAGGAAGGGTGTGGGAGGGGAGATAAGGGGCGGAGAGAGCGGGTACCCCATGTCTGCTCCCCACCCCCATAAAAGGCAAGGATGAATGGGAGGGGGAGGAAGGAGGCAGCTGGAGGGAGGCAGAAGGGAGGGAGGGAGAGGTTAGGAGGTGGGAGAAGGGAGCGGGACAGGGGAGAGAAGGAGAGAAGGAGAGAAGTTAGTAGAAATCTACCCCCTGTCCGCCCCCCCCCCCCCCCCCCTGAATACAATCCCCCCCCCCCCTTTCTAAAAAAAATCTGAAGCCTTCACCCCTCTATACCTTGGATCCGCTTATGATTTACTACCTCCAAGGGAAAAAAATACCCAGCCTTATAAGTTATTTCTGACAGAAAAAAATATACTTCATGCTTTTAACAGAGCCCCAGCTGTGTTGACCTATTTGTACTAAATACTGTAAATGATGACGTAAGTTGTGACGCGTTGTAAACAGAACCAAAGGCAGCAGACATTTAGAAGTTTGTGTTGGGATTTACACTGCATAGATTTCCTGTATATTCTACATGTAGATCTTATATATGTGGAGAGAAACCACATTATTCGATCTACACGTATCAAAATATCAACTGCAAATCATCCTCGAAAGCAGAATGAAGTTCGGTAAGTCGCTGATCGCGCAGATATTTTTTTGTTTGTTTTTTTCTCCCTGCATTATAGTTTATCCATGGATTTTTCTGAGGGAGTTGTCGATGAAAGAAAGTCCGCGAAACAAAGTTGTATGCTGACGTCCCGTCGCATGCTGACGTCACGTTGTAATTTTCAAAGAGGATATTCGGACTAAACATGATATATGTTGGAAATGATGGTTCTATGTCAGTATTACGTGAAGCAAAGTACAATTCATACATTGGGACACTGGAGGAGTAAGCCAAACGAAGAATATTCGAAGGAGATCGAGAAATCTTGGTCTTCGATGGGTTTCATTCTGTCGTCAAGTGACATTGTCAAAAAAATAAGCTTGCGCTTCACGCCGATCAAATGGGCAATGGGGAGAATGACGTCATTGACCACGGTTTTGGAACCTATAGGTATAGCATAGAATTCAATTGAAAAACACCATTTTTCCTATATATATACACGTGTTACCTTGATGAGGACTACGTCCGCGCCTGCGGCGCGGACTGCGTCCTGTATTAACTCATCGAAAAACCATCCATGAGGACGAAGTCAAAACACTGCTATTATACCCTCTACAAATGAAATTTAGGGGGGTATCAGGGGCGGATCAAGAACCCCAATTGCCGGGGGGGGGGGCACATCCAATTTTTTTAAGGGATCACTTGCAAGGTCCGAAGGGCCGAGTTAGGGAGGGTATGGGAGCGGGTTTCCCCCTCCCATTGGTGGGGGTTGGGTGCAGGATGTTTGGGTACAAGGACGTTTCGGTACATACCTGTATGAGAAAGTCGTTTCGGTACATGGTACAAAGATGTTTCGGTACAAGATTTAGGTCGTTTCGGTACATACTTTTGTTTTTTTACATTACCTTATTATTGACTGATTAGAGAGGATATTATCAATATGTTGTTTACTACCATAGTAACACCCCCCCCCCCCTCCCCCCCAAATCATATCCCGAAAAGTTAGAGTGGAAAAGCATGATTGTTTAACTCGAATTCCAAAATATTATTTTATTAAAGCTTATATTTTTATCATCAATTTGTCTTTGAAGTCTGATCCATCAAAGAATGCTTCTTAAACACCATTTCATAAGAAGAGCAATTTCAGAGGTCTACATACATGTATTACGTCAATTTTTAATGTTGCAAAGAAACTTGTTAAAACAAAAACCAAACACAAAGTTATTATCACCTCATGTCATAAACAAATCATGTACCGCAACGTCTTTTACATTGTACTGAAACGTCTCTACTTGTACCGAAACGTCGTTCTATTGTACCAAAACGTCCTTGTACTGAAACGTCCTTGTAGCGAAACGTCCAGCATTCGTGGGGGTTCGGGGGCCTCCCCCGACAAAATTTTGAAAAAAAATGAAGCAATTTGGTGGCATCTGAAGCGTATTTGAACTGAAATTAGAAGGGATATGGCGCGCATAATTCAGCCAGTGTCAGTAAAAATGATTATTGATATAGCAGGGATCACCCTAGCCCTGCAGAGTAATGAGATAAAAATCTCATTTGCTAAAAAGCAATGAGATTTTTTCGATTTCAATGAGATTTTGAATGAAAAAAATGTGAAATAGAAATCAAACTTCTGTTTCCCTTTATTTCCGTGGAGTCCACATCTAGCAACACATCATTTGAATGTGAGAATCGCCATGGAATTTTTTTCCATTGTTTGAATGCCATTTTGAATGACAAATGAGGTCAAATAAGATTAATTCTTTGTTTCTTATACACCGCTATAATTTGTCGCCGACGAGACTTTTTTTTCACAACTTCAGAGAAAAATGTCAGCCATGTTTTGTTTGTAACAAGAGGCAGATTAATCCCTGAACTTTTACACTCTTATCAAGCTGATTTAATTTCCGTTTAAATTTTTCTTTCAGTATACATGGTATACCTGGTGAAGCCTTGACATTACTTTCTTATCCAAGCATGTGTACACTGCACTATCAGAGGCCATCTATGACATCTTAACTGTATATCTGATGCTGAATGTGGAAAAGAATGATGTACATATTCAAAAGATGTAGAGTACTGTAACCAAAAGTTGCCATGGACACGGATCAAGGATTGGTATGACTTAAAGTTAAACATGTATTATATTAACAATTGTAATACATCATCATGTATGTACAGTATATCATTAAGAAGAGAATTCAATTTTAAATTAGGACACAATGAAAAAAATGATCAATTTGTTTGTTTCCCCTCCGCCTGTTCTGTTTTTCGTAGGTGACCCGCGTCCGGTTAAGAAGTTTGGGGTAGCTCAGTATCTGACAAAGTACTAATGCTACAGTAACCAAACTTGCACAAGTGATTCATCTTTGGATGCTGAGGTGAACCCATGCATCGGATGCAGCATCTGACCTACATTTTCCGCTTGAGTGACTTGGTTAAGAAGTTTGGGGTAGCTCAGTATCTGACAAAGTGCTAATGCTACAGTTACCAAACTGGCACAAGCGATTCATCTTTGGATGCTGAGGTGAACCCATGCATCGTATGCAGCATCTGACCTACATTTTCCGCTTGAGTGACTTGGTTAAGAAGTTTGGGGTAGCTCAGTATCTGACAAAGTACTGATGCTACAGTAACCAAACTTGCACAAGTGATTCATCTTTGGATGCTGAGGTGAACCCATGCATCGGATGCAGCATCTGACCTACATTTTCCGCTTGAGTGACTTGGTTAAGAAGTTTGGGGTAGCTCAGTATCTGACAAAGTGCTGATGCTACAGTTACCAAACTGGCACAAGTGATTCATCTTTGGATGCTGAGGTGAACCAATGCATCGTATGCAGCATCTGACCTACATTTTCCGCTTGAGTGACTTGGTTAAGAAGTTTGGGGTAGCTCAGTATCTGACAAAGTACTAATGCTACAGTAACCAAACTTGCACAAGTGATTCATCTTTGGATGCCGAGATGGACCCATGCATCGGATGCAGCATCTGACCTACTTTTTCCACTTGAGTGATTTCGCTTTTAAAAGCCAATATTGAGCAAAGTATAACTGCTACATGTACCAAACTTGCATATTGGATGTATCTTTGATCAAACTTTCATAAAATGACCTTGACCTACTTTTTCCGCTTGAGTGATTTTGCCTTTAAAAGCCAATATTGAGCAAAGTATAAGTGCTAGATGTTTCAAACTTGCATATTAGATGTATCTTTGATCAAACTTTCATAAAATGACCTCGACCTACTTTTTCCGCTTGAGTGATTTTGCCTTTAAAAGCCAATATTGAGCAAAGTATAAGTGATACATGTACCAAACTTGCATATTGGATGTATCTTTGATCAATCTTTCATAAAATGACCTTGACCTACTTTTTCCGCTTGAGTGATTTTGCTCTATAAATTCAATATTGAGCAAAGTATAACTGCTACATGTACCAAACTTGCATATTGGATGTATCTTTGATCAAACTTTCATAAAATGACCTCGACCTACTTTTTCCGCTTGAATGATTTTGCCTTTAAAAGCCAATATTGAGCAAAGCATAAGTGATACATGTACCAAACTTGCATATTGGATGTATCTTTGATCAATCTTTCATAAAATGACCTTGACCTACTTTTTCCGCTTGAGTGATTATGCTCTATAAAGCCAATATTGAGCAAAGTATAACTGCTACATGTACCAAACTTGCATATTGGATGTATCTTTGATCAAACTTTCATAAAATGACCTTGACCTACTTTTTCTGCTTGAGTGGTTTTGCCTTTAAAAGCCAATATACATGTACTAAGAAATATGTTTGAATTGAATTTTGCTGTCACGAGGTGAGCTTCGTAATCTGTGATTACCTATGTTTTTTGCTGACGTAATTTGAATCATAATTGCACATTATTGGGCACCTAGCTAAGAGACACGCATATCTGTTATGATATATACTAAGAGTCGGCAGCCGACAATTGACAATTCAGATTTCTTATGTAGGAAAAAGAAAGCTATAGAGTAGATTTACAGTCTATTTGGACAGAATATTGTAACATTAAAATCATAAACGGACATGGCCTTGATTCGATATTTGCAAAAAAAAAGGACTTTTTGGCTACAAAAAAATCTGACTCAGTGGCATTTTTTCTGACCTGGTCGGGTAGAGTGGAAACAAACAATTTTTTAATTATGGCCTTATGTTTAAATTTTTTTCATAGGCTTTTTAAAAATATACCGATACCTTCATCATGTTCAATAGCTCTTGCAGCTCTCATTAATTATTGAAATGAATTGTCAAATACAGATAAAAGATTATTTCTGACTCAATGACTCATTAATATACATTTATATTTGTCTATTTTGATTAATATTGCATTTGGGTGAACTGCAGCAGCATGTACTTCGATTTTACAGGGCTCTCAAACCCAAACTAGGGGTAGACTAGATGATTATTTTGTTATTTAATATCATGAAATGAAGCTTACACGTTAACATTGTTTCACATTTCAATTTGAAGAACATTCTCGGCAAAGTGGTATAAAGACCAGAGTTTATGAATGAGACCAAAAATCCACAGGACATCTGTAGTTTTGTAGTTTTGTGAAATATCTTAAAATACTTAAATGTCTTTATTTGAAATAAAACCTGTAAATTGTGTGTCATTATTTTGGACTTGGAACAAAAAAATCATTGGACATTTTGTCCGGCTCAAAACTAGAAACTGTCGGACATTCGAAAAATCCACTGGAGATCGCCGGCAATCCGGCACTTTTTGAAACTCTGAAGACTTATTTAATAAATTTCAACATATTAAATCTTCATTTTCACTTTCAGGTCAATATTGTACTGTTACCATTGAAGAACTAGAAGGACTGCATGAAAAATTAGCATCCAATGATGTCAATGTAAGCTTCTTACTATATTGAGTTGAGACACTTCATTTATGTCACCTGCAACATAAGAGCGACATAAAGGGATCATTCGTCAGGCGTCTGCCTGTCTGTCTGTCCATCTGTCTGGTAGTCCCACTTTTACATTTTTGGCTATAACTTACGTGATATACATCATACATCTTTCAAATTGGCAGAGATGGTAAAGCATGATGGGACTAAATTTTTTACCCAGATCAGATCAAGGTCATTTTCAAGGAAAAGGTCACACATTTTTGGTCAAACAACAAATAACTATTTATAACAGACACAGACAGATAAGTTGTGGGAGAAAAACAATCAAACAATACCATGAGGGAGGGATGGCTAAATCTTAATCCTCATATACAAAATTTTGCTTGTCCACGACTCGGCAAGCCTCGTTCTTGACTTGCAGAATTTTGCACACTCGGGTTGAAATTTCACCATCACCATGGTATAATAGAGAGGTTGAGCAAACCGAACTTGTATGTGTACGTGTACGTCAAAAAGTTGTTTATGACGTCATCACATTTTGCGTTCCACGCACCTGTGTTACACGTTCGGTAAAATGTGTAAAGCAGTAAGTACACGTGTATGATTACTTGTAGATTTTATAAGCAACTAATGCAGACAACCTTTGAAAACCTATACTCAATTTATTTGGGAACGTATGTTCTTTCTGAATATTAGAAGGAATTGCAAATAAGATGTACCACATTTTAAAGAAGAACCCTCAAAGTTGACCAAAAAATTTTACTTTTGAAGTTTAATTTTTATGTTATATAAATCTGATTACTTGGAATAGATAAATCAATTCACCGTCAATGCTGAATGCCCCTCACCTTTAGAATCTAGATGCCAAGTTATTGACGAATAAGCAGTTGTAAACAAAATATAAATTATGTAACAAAGCGTATATACGAATTACGTGTAGCAGTACGCGTTTTGACATCTGCTCAACAGCATAACGTCAACGTGTAAACAGATAATGTGTAAATACATGTACAAGTTCTCATACACTTACAAGTTGGGTTTGCTCAACCTCTCTTTAATTTTAATTCCATGGATAAATTTGTGACTTTTGGGAACTTCCACTTTTCTTTTAATTCACAAATTGTTGACACAAGCATCTTGTGACATCCCAACTTGCAATATTAGTTCTCTACAACTGGGCTGCATTCGATTAGACGACTCGTGTCACACGTGTTTGACTCTTGTTAAATCGAACGACAAGTGTCATGACCCGAGTGTTGAACACGAGTGACACGAGTATACTCCCCAGTTTACCGGAAGTAATCGAGTGTTAAGATGGCGGACAAGGACAAGCAATTGATTTCGAAACATTAGAAAAGACAAATAGTGTTGATTTTAAATACATTTTAACAACAAAATTTAAGGAATAATTTAATTCCTAAAATATTCAATGAAAAAAATTGAATTTTGTGACTTCAGGGGCTTTAGCCACTGTTACAAAGTTAGGGAGTCTTCTGTTTACCTTGGACACGACACGATTACAACTCGTGTCATTCGATTAAAATCAGTCAGTTACACAAAGTACGCATGCGCTTCTCTAACACTCTTGACTCTAGTGTTGTTCAAATCAAACGCAGTCCTGTTGTTTGTAATTTTTTTGCCGCTTACTATATCATTTTTTTTTTTCATTCATTCCAGGTGAGACAGAGGACAGAAGAAAAAGTAGAGGACAGAAGAAAAAGTTTTGTAACATTGGTCTGAAACATAATGAACTGGGATTTCCATCGAGTGTCAATCTCTGCAGAATAACAAATTTTATCTGAAAGAGATCTCTTTGTGACTTTGTCTGTTTTTGGCATGGATAAAATTTGTCTATCATTTCTACACACTTGTTTTAAAATATCAGGTTTTTTTATAAAAAAATACAAGTACATTTTATTTCTGTATTGATTTCAAAGAGGCACGTTCATCTTTTTCTAAATTTTATTTCCATCTTAAAAAAATATGATATATTAAACAAGGACAATGAAGAATGGAAGATGCCATTTTTAAATGAAAGCTCAAAAATGTACATTTATGATTTCATGGAATCTTGTACATTTGATGTTGAAAAAGCATGCATGTATTCTGAATAAATATTACACAGTATGATAAGCATGTTTGAGGGTTTTTTTATCATGACATAAAAAGTACATAGAAGAATATACATGTAGCCTTGATACTGATATAAAGGAATACGAAAAGTGCAGGATTCAAAACTTTCAAATTCACTGTATATACTAACACATAAAGAGATATTACTTCCTTTTACATACAGTTACAGTAAATGGAAACCAGTTTACAAGTTTACAAGATATGGAAACCTAAAGAAACATCAAGTTTCCAACTAATTTCCATCATGGAAACCAGCTCTTATACAGGCTTACAAGATGTGGAAACCAAAAGGAAACTTGAGGTTTCCAACCCGATTCCAAGTGGTTTCCATCGTGGAAACCAGCTCTTATACAGGTTTACAAGGTATGGAAACCAAAAGGAAACTTGAGGTTTCCAACCCGATTCCAAGTGGTTTCCATCGTGGAAACCGGGCGGTTAGCGCTTTCCAAACACATGGAAACCACTGGTTTCCATTATGGAAACCTGGTGGAAACCACATGGAAACCCCGGGTTTCCATGTGGTTTCCACCAGGTTTCCAAGGTATGGAAACCTGTTTTTTCGTCCTGTGCCAGATTTGACGAAAAATCCTGATTTTTCATAAAATGAAGGTGCCAATATTTTAGAAACCTTGAAATATTGAACTTAACAGTTATTTGCCATAAAATGTATCACTAATTTCTTAGAACTATTAATGACTTTTCTTAACATCTTCGAATATCTAAATTTTTGGTAAGTATTTTGATAAAAAAGGGACGAAATCTGTATTTTCTTGGTTTTTTTTTTACGAAAAAATATTTTCCCATTAAATTTCTTTAATTCAATAAATTCTAAGATTTTTTCTACCTTATATTAATTTGCTTTCATAAAAAAATACGACCTATGGAAATCTTCAAATAAAAAATAATCAAAATCGGTAACAAAAACTTTAAAAAATCAATATTTCATGCAAAATTTGAGTCTCAAAGTATAAATGACCTTGAATATCATGCCAATGACCTTGAACATTTTAATTGTTCTTATGTTATGTTTTTTATGTTAGATTTGGCGAGGATCTATACAAGCAGGTTGTAGGAATACCTATGGGTACTAACTGTGCGCCTCTTGTTGCAGATTTATTTTTATACACTTATTAAAAAAGAATTTATCCGAAATCTTCAAAAGCAAAGAAAATTTGATGAGCTGAAATGTTTCAATAATACTTCTAGGTATCTGGATGATATTCTAACCATTGACAATCCTGCTTTTGAATTATATAAGAATGAAATTTATCCACAAGAATTAACCCTTAAAAAGGCAAACCTTTCAAATACAGAAACACACTTTTTGGACATAAATATCAAAATTGTAAACGGAAAGATTCATACAAGTGTATATGACAAAAGGGATGATTTTGGATTCAACATAGTAAATTTCCCTTGGCTTGACGGTGATGTTCCAAGATTACCGTCATACGGCATTTACATATTACAGCTCATCCGCTACGCTAGAGCATGTACTGATATTTTGGATTTTCACAGTAGAAATTTACAAATTACCAAAAAACTTTTAGGTCAAGGTTTCCGCTTTCATAAACTAGTTAAGACTTTCTGGAAATTTTACAAAAAATTACAGTCAACTTCTTTTAAAATTCGGATCTATACATGCAACAGAGTACATTACTATGGGTATTACACAACCTGTCTTTTATGGTGATATGATAAACAAAATAAAAAGGATCAAAGGTAGGCAGCATAACCATCGAAAATGCGTCAGAATCATCAAACGCCTTTTATACCGTGGGTATGATCCTAATGTCACCAGACGGACACTAGGCTTGGTACTTGACCAATCTACAGTCTTGTACAAGCGCATCCTTGAGTCTTGCACTCTGACTTATTGTGACGACGGGACTCCATAACGGGCCCTGTCCAAACCCCTTTAGAGAAGACAGGGCCCCGACCACCTGTCCTCTCTGAATGTCAGTCGGACTCCTCGGGTGATTACATACATGAGCTCGCTACAGCCGGCAGAGCACGGACTGTATTACGCATGCCCTCTTTTTATATCCTTTTACATATACCTATTGGTCTCGTCGGTTTATGTGTAGTCTTTTGTGTTTGATGTTACATGTCGTGTGTCTCTTTTCCGTCTCGTGCTGTACTCGTCTTTTGTGTTTTTGCATCTGGTGTTTTACTGTTGATGCTGCAACGGGGTCTTGTTGGAGATCTCCTCCCTTCTTTTTATATAAAATATTTAAGTCATATCTATACATGAACATACGGGAGTTCGCTTCTTTTCATATGGTGGAGGTTTTTGTTTGTTTGCTTTGGTTCCTGTTTTGTCCTGATTTTGTATGCCTTCGGTTTCTGATTTTTGAATTATCGATTTTGTGCTGTATACAGGGATATGGTCATTATCCATATTTGTCATGCATACATTTTGACAATCTTATGTAACTCTAAAGAGGCATAAAATCAATTTCAAAGATAATATGAAACAAGCAAAATGGTCTAATGTTGCCATGGCAACGGTCTTTTGCGACAGAATTTAGATAAAACTCTTAAAATACCCACTCCAATTTTTCGTTCATTTCATTTGTCAATAAACATATATTTCCTTTGATGAAAATCATTGGTCTCCTATTTGGCCTTTTGCGATATTTAAGATTGAAAATGGTCAAGAACACACTAAATTGGCCTATTTTCATCTCTATTTTTCGCTTCATTTTGACTACATACAATAAACTTCCTGTAATAAATATCACATAAATAAGTGTACTAAGTACGAATGGAAGGAAGGAAGAATAGAATATATATAGATGAACAAGCTGTTACAGTGGCATCATAGACCATTTGAACCATCCAACCAAAGATTGTACTCTATATCTTCCAAAATGGAAGTAACCGGATGTGACAGTTCTACCGAATTGAAGCGACGGGTGTTGCATGCAAGCAGGAGAGCTTACTCTTCCTGGGCACCTGGTCTCACTCTCATATCGGGAGTTCGCTTCTTTTCATATGGTGGAGGTTTTTGTTTGTTTGCTTTGGTTCCTGTGTTATCCTGATTTTGTATGCCTTCGGTTTCTGATTTTCTGGGTTATCGATTTTGTGCTGTAAACAGGGATATGGTCATTATCCATATTTGTCATCCATCGCAACGAAGTCTCCGGAGGTGGCTTATTTCATGGTCTCAACAGTGCCATAAATAGAATGACCTCGTTACCATGGCAACCAGAGGTCACATTGGCCAAAATTTGTCATTTTCATGGTCAGTACTTATACTGAAAATCATCAAAATCCATGACATGCCGTGCCTTTCGATTTTAGTCCATACAGAGAATTGCTATTAAATTAGTCATGGTTTCACCAACTTAAATCACGTGATGCTACATAGTATTTCTATTCGTTTATCTTTCTGTGTGACAACAAAAAAAATAATCGAACAGAAATAACGTGTAAAACGGGCGAAATATTGCAGCTAGATGCTACGGGACCCAGGTTTAAATAACATGCAATATGCAAAATGTGCAATCCTCATTGTGCCCAATCAACTGTCGGGGGCCTCAATTGGGATCTAAAGATATCGTGATTCTAGTTGAGGCAGCAGGCTACATATCGTCACAGGGCTTTTCAGATATAGCTTCATAAATATCGCCCAACCCACACTTGTTTTTATTCGGTTGTTGTTGTGTGTGGGGAGGGCTTCATCATGGCTCCGTTACTCGCACTGACGGAGTTCACCGCTTGTGAATCGCATGCGGCAATATGCAATTTGAGACCTAAAAAATACCATAGACGAATTTATTTTACCCCAAAACAAGTCATTCTAATTTTTTATCCCGCTCAAAACAATGCTTTCTTGTGTAATTGCTCGCCGAAATCGTCAAGCGGTGTGAAATTCAAAAACTGACCGCCATTGTTGCCAAAGGTCACGAAAACGTTACACTTAGCTCGTCACGTGATCGAACATGGAATTTCGTTCTACAATGTGTACTCCGTGTGCAAAACTTCTGTGTATTGATCAGCTGAAATGGAGACCGAGTGTTGTAATTGCAGTTGTATGTTTAAAGAGAAAAAGAAGGCTTATTGTAGGCAATGGATTGGGACACAGGTAAAGGCGGTGGACAAAACACTGAAAGAAATTATTAAAAGTCATTTCCATGTAACTTTGACATCTGAAATTAGAAGGAAACGTTTTCTATGTAACAAGTGCACATGGGCTATCGCTTCAATTGGCAAAGCAGATGATTCTAGAAAACAGTTTGTCCGCTCATCAAGTGGATACTTAGCGTCAAAGATAAGACTCAGAAGCCCTGCAACTACACCAAGAAAGATAAAAAGTGCTCGACTTGTGAGTATATTCTTTAAAAGATACTTTCTTATAAAATTAAATTATATCAGTGTTGGAACTTGGATTTCTAAAATAGAGAATGTTAATGTAGGTCTGACTGTCCTGTCAATTTTGCAGATAATATGAAGAGTTACTTTGGTTTTGTTTACGGGATACCTTGAAGGACTTTTTTTTTCATTTATAGGCTAGTACTTCGAGTTTAGGAATTCAGACAGAGGATAGTGAAAACAAACAAAGATGTTTCATGAAGAAGAAGGTATGCAATAATTTAAATGCTGTTGTTTAAATTTCTTATCCATTCAACTTATTTTTAAAATAGCATGAGAGTGAGAAGTATTTTCAAGGTTGTTTACACATGAACCACCCAACTTTTCTTGAATCCTGTGTTAGTAGGTTTAACTATCGTTAAATATGAAACATTGCAATTTGTATGATATATCCACTTACACTTTTGCTTATTATGATTTTTTTCAGATATCCACTCGGGTGTCGGTATTTCGAAAGGCAACAAGGGCCTTTAATCAGTGTCATTATGAACAAGGTCTAAAAATACTTTTGGAATACCGTTCTGGCTTTGGAAAAGCTTTAAAAAAAATTTAAAGGTAAACAGGACCTATGTGATATAGAAAATTTCTCTTGGGAAGACAAATTTAAGGAGCTGAACCATGTATGTCCGTTTTTATGCACAATGCTGATTGGCTCATTGACATCTATAAATTCTTCCAAGGTCTGGGTTTGGCCTCAAATTCCAGTAGATCCCTCACCCCTACAATAAGCACAATTGGATCCATTATACTCTATCAACGGGTACCAAGAACTTCCTGTGCATTCCAAGAAATTAATTCCATTCAGTTATGGCTAGGAGGTTGTAAAAGAGAGGTAAGTTTTGGTCCCAATGTACCAAGGAGAAAGAATATTGTATTACCATTCCAATATCAACAATTTAGTATAATTGCAATTTTGGGAATTATTTGACACTTTTTTTTAAACTAAACATCTGAATATGTACCTACATGGAATCACTTTTTGCACTTAATTAAGTGTTACATAGTGGAGCAATTTTTTACAGTTTGGGGAGGATTTATTTTGTGAAAAAAATGTAATAATTGAATAAATCATATGTAAAGCAAAGTACAGACTGTAATATCTTATGTGGGTCACATTAAAAGAAAGCATTTATCTTTTCTTAAGGTCTTCCCAAGATTTCAACATTTGGGAATGAGTGTTGGGTTAACAGATTAAGAAGTAAATTTGACAAAGATGAGGGTTAATTACCCGAAACGTGCATGTCTGGTCCACGTTGCCAATTTATCTGTTCTTAAATGGTGCTATTCAATTTGAAGACGTTTACATGTTATGAAATGGAAAGAAGATGTTGCAGATGCACTGTTGCCATCTGAATCAAGTGATTCCAGGACAATCTCATATGTAGGAGGATCTGACACGCCTATGTCCATTAGTTCCTTATCTGAGGATGAGGCTAGGATGTCTGATGACCAAACTAGAACCCCTAATACCACATTACCACTTCAGTCAGAATTGCTACATAATTCATGTTAGTAAAATTCTGTATTTCAAAAATTAAAGACATAACATGTCTTTATCACATAATTTAATTGAACACACTATAGAGCTAATGAACCATTTTGCATACTTTCTTATAGTGACACAAATTTGATTTTTGTAATTGAATTGTACTCTCAATTTCAGCACATCCATGTTATTCTTTGTGCCTCGATAATGTCAACCAAAAGATGACTGTAAGGCATCAGACACGTGATAGATCCAACAAAATGTTAAACATGGTGCAGAGGTATGCAGCCAGAGACCGGATCCCCTCACTTCACCTTAGTGACAGGATGCCCACACCAGATGACATTATGGATATTCATTGCATGCTTAATTTTTTTTTAATTTTTTTTGTACAATATATCATCATCTTACATACAATAAATACTCTTAGTGTGAATATTATGATATATTAGTACATTTTTATATTTTTATAGAAAGAGGAAAGAGGTAGAGAGAAAAGGAAAGAGAAAGAGAGAGCGAGTACGAGAGAGAGAGAGAAATCCATTCATACATTTTACTGTGGCATGTTTAAATAGTTTACTAGTCTAATCTTAAATAACTGTATATAAAATGTAATATTTTATGAACTATGTCAATTTCCAAATTAGAGCGATGTATGGTTTCTTACGTATCTAAAAAGGGTTTCCACTTCCCCCAAAATTTATCAAAAAGATCAAAATTATTACTTCTTTTGTGAAGCTGTTTATAAATCCTGTAATTGAATTTTAGAAATGTGATGCATCCATTGAATGTTGGTATTTGTCTATTAAACTTACATTTATAAATATAGAACTTTGTGTTTAGTATTATGATATTTTGCGCCAAATTTGACAAATAATATGGGCCTACAAGGAAGTATTTCATATCAAAGTTGAAAGAAATCAATTCACTGGAAAAATGCTCCTTTATTTTTGCGATTAGATTTTGCACTTTATCACAATACCATAATAAGTGTGTTATATTTTCTTCTGCCTCCCCACAAAATGTACAAAGCGGATTTTCAGTAAGTTTCATCTTAAAAGCTGTTCTATTAGTTGTTAAAATTTATAAATTTATTCTGTACTGGAACCACTTAAGCTTAGTATCTTTAATTAAAACAAGGGATTTGTAAATATTTTTAAAATCTTTGTTAGTCAAGTCGTCAAAAATATTTTTCCATTTTGTGAAGATATCAGCACATCTTTTTTACATAAGACTATATACATATCCTTTGATCCTTTTTTGTTCTTTAATATAACTTTTATAGACTTTGGCAAAATTGGTCCATTAACTTTACAGATTGTGTCATATTTGTTATTTTTCAAAAGCTTCTTTATAGATAGGATAATTCCATTATATTCCAAAAAATTAGTTCTGATATTAAAAACATTCTTAAATTCATTTAATGTGTAAAATTCATTGTTATTCTTTAATAGATCATTAATAAAAGTAACATTTTTATCCATCCAATGTTTCAAAAAGATATTTTTGTTTCCTAATTTTATGTCATTGTTTTTCCTAAGTGAATAAATGCTGGATTATCCAAGTCTTCATTTTTATCTTGAAGCATTTTCCAAGCATTCAATACATCAAGCCAAAATTTATTTTTAATGTTTTTCAAACTACTTTCAATAGCTGCTGTACCACATTTAAGTATAAAATGTATGTTGACTGATTGTAAGATTAAATTTTGCCATAATCCTTCCATATTCAAAATTCTTCTTATCCATGTTAATTTGAGAGCATTAATATAAGATTCCAAATTTACCATATTAATACCACCTTTTGAATAATCTAGTGTTACTATATTTCTTTTTACTTTGTCTACTTTTCCATTCCAAAGAAAATTAAATAGTAATGTCTGTAGTTCATTTGTAATAGTAGTTACCGGATTGGGAAGGGAAATAAATAAATGATTAAATTGTGATATTAATAGAGATTTAATTACAGATATGCGTCCTATTGGGGTTAGAATCCTATTATTCCAGATTTTCATTAGTGCTTTAATTTTCTGAATTTTAACCCTATAAATTATTTCACATATTTTTGATAAGTCTACATCAAATTTAATTCCAAGAAGAGTAAATATATGATTTCCCCAATTTAATCCCCAATCCCTACAACGTTTTTCTTCACTGTATTTTTTACTTCCAATCCAAATCACCTGTGTTTTATTGAAGTTTATCCTAAGACCAGAAATTTTCTCAAACCATTCTAAAGTAAGAAGTGCTTCGAATAAAGATTCTTCCGATCCATCTAAAAGAAGGGAGGTATCGTCAGCATATTGCGATATACGAAATTCATATCTGTCAATAATGATTCCTTTTATTTTAGGATTACTCTTAATTTTCAAGGCAAGAATCTCTGTACATAGGATAAAAATATACGCCGAAATTGAATCCCCTTGTTTACAACCTCTTTCTGGTGTAAATGTGTCGGAAAGATTTCCCCAAATATTAATTCTAGAATTTATATTATTAGACAGTAAATTTATCCATTTCTTAAATGACAGGCCAAAACCAAAAAAATCCAAAACTTTATCTATGAAATTTGTCATTCCATGAAAGAGAGTCAAAAGCTTTCTCAAAATCTATGAATAATAAAAGGCCAGGAATATTTTGTTCTTCGGTATATTGTAGGATACCATAAATTAAACGTGTATAAAACTGTAATAAAACCAGTTTGTTCGTTACTAATAAGTTTATTAAGTGTTGGTTTGAGTCTATTTGCAATTGCGCTAGATCCTAATTTATAAACTGTATTTAATAAGGTTATTGATCTCCAGTTTTTAAGTAAATGTTTAGGCTTGTTATCTTTTGGAATACAAGTAATTATTCCCTCCCTTTGTGAACTAGACAATTCCCCCTTACCATATCCATCATTAAGAGATCGAACTATAAAATGACCTAACCTGTTCCAAAACACCTTAAAAAATTCAACACTGAAGCCATCTGATCCCGGACTTTTATTAGATTTCATATTTTTCAGAGCTGCCAAAACTTCTTCATATGTTAATATACCATTTGCATTATCCCTTTCTTGTGAAGTAAGCTTAGGTGTATCGATGTTTTCAAAACAAGTCTGAAGATCAATAGACTGTAAATCCTGTCTTTCCTTATATAGGTTTTCGTAAAAAGACTTTGTTTCATTTAAGATATCATTTTGGTCAGTAATTATCTCACCATTGTTTTTTTCTAATCTCGGAATTATTTTATTTGTGAAATTTCTTGACTCTAGGCTTAAAAAGTACTTTGTTGGTTTTTCCCCTTCATTTATCCATTGAGCCCTTGATCTTATCATAGAACCCTCTAACTTTTTACTTCTTATGTTCTCTAATTCAAGCTTTTTAGTTTCTATATCTTCTATGTTATAATTATCAGTATTTTTCTCTAATTCTTTAATTTCCTCTTTTAAATTATTCTCTAACATGTTATTTGTTTTCTTTTTAAATGAAGCATATGAAATAGATTTTCCACGGATTTCCATAAGTAAAGTTTCAAGAAAAAGTTGATCGCTTATTGACAACTGAATTGAATCTTTTGGAATTGAGACTATATTTTCAAAATTATACAGTGGGACTGCATATTGGATAATTATTTCATTTATTTTCTAATTGATTTCATCTATATATGTTTTGTCATAAAGCAGGGAGTTATTTAGTTTCCACAGTCCTTTACCATTTTTGAAATCACTGAATTTTAATTTGAGTCGTATTGGTGAATGGTCTGACCTGTAACTGTTTTCAACCGAGCAAGATATAATATTGTTAGATAATATTTCTGTCATTAGAAAAAAATCTAGCCTTGCCTGTTTTAGAGGAGTTTTCTTGCGCCAGGTATATCTTCTCTCATCATTGTGTATTTCTCTAAACGGATCGATTAAACCTAATTCTTCTTTTATACTAATTACTTTTTGTCTGGCTCTAGGGTTATTGATATTAACATAATTACAGTAGTCAAGTTCTGGATTTTGTACCAAATTAAAACCACCACACAAAATCATATTCTCATTACCTAATATTTCATCAAAAATTTTATCGTAAAAGCGTGGCGAATCAGAGTTTGGTCCATAGATATTGCAGACAGTAAAATTCTTATCGCTTATTTGCAAGTCCAAAATTAGATAATTTCCCTCTGGATCACTTTTTTGTTTTTTTTTAATTTATACTCAAAATTATTATTAAACATAATTGCAACCCCCCGTGAATTTGATGCATGTGAGGCAAACACACAGTCAAACCCCCATTCAGATCGGATGATTTTCTTGATTCTTTTGTAAAATGGGTATCTTGTAAACAATATAGATTGGCATGAAATGATCTTAAATATTGAAACACATCCTTTCTCTTGTTATGGTTACCTAGACCTTGACAATTTACAGATATTATGTCAACCATAAGGGTTTAGATTTAAAATTATTTATGTTGTGTTATTCATTTCGAATGCAATATATTTAAACATGTCACTGGGTATACATGAATACAGTATAAATGGATGCATTTAGAAATGGAAGCGTGAAAAAAATAGAGAGAAAGTAAGCATGGTAAGGTAGAGAAAATAAGCATGAAGAATAGAAAGAAGAAGGGCACAAATCAAGAAGATATAAGCAAAGCTATATAATCAACTAAAGTCTATAAAACTAGTAGATGTTGAAGCAATATAGCTGTATGAAATTTCCTGGTTTTGCGTATCATATGTCGTGATGATATTAAAACAGAACCAATAATAAAAATAGGGCTGAATTGCACAACATTGTAATTATCTATTCCAATATACAAGGACGCATATAACTTCTGTTACGTAAACGTAAATGAAATGATAACGTAGAATAAACAAAACTTCTAAAAACGCTGTGGCACGTAGAATAAACAAAACTTCTAAAAACGCTGTGGCCGAATTGCATTGGATTTCATCTTTTCAAGAAATGAAAAGAATTCATCTTTTCAGAAAATATATTAGATCAATTCAAATTGCCAATTTGAAGAGTAATTATTATTATCTATTAGAATATGATTTCCAATTGCAATCCGACCAATGTTGCAATAAGCTCAAATTCCATGCTGCAAGCAAATTTAAGGCAGATAATTTTAATAATATTCAATTGAATAAAAATGTTACCTGTTTTACTTTCACAGCAGGTAATTAATATCTGCAGGAAACATAGAAATGAATTATAGCATGTGGAACAATAATAACGTTATTCAGAGTTACCGGCTTTAACATAGCGTTAAGAATAAGCAAGCATATGATATATTTAAAGCTCTACTCCATGAAGTATTGACTTCAAGTTGAAATGGAAAGTCAAGAAGATATGTCCCTCATAAAACATAAATGAACTGATAATATAAAATAAACAGTAACTAAAGACACTGTGGCCGGATTGCAAGATTTCATCTTATCAAAAATAAATGGATCATTCTTCCAGAAAATATACTATTCTTTATTTTAATATGATTTCCATGCAATCCGACCAAAGTTGCATCAAGCTCAATTCCATGCTGCAAGCAAAAGCATAAAATTTCGATAACATTCAATTGTAAAAATTTCACCAATCATAATCACTGTCTTGTATCTTGTTTTTGGTAACTATGACGATAAAAGTGTAATCTGTGTATTATTTTCTAGTCACGCTTGGGAATTTTCACCATTATACATTACCTGACGAAAAATAAGTCCCAAAATATGTGGGATAGTGGCTGACAACTGTACCGCAACCATTCTGTTGCGGTTTAATTTTATATTATGTTAAGTCATATACGTCCCTGGTATATCATATTGTAAATGTAGATACACCTGTCATTGTATGTGTTGTTTCTGTACTATTTCTTATGTGGCATTATTTGTATCAAGAAATGGATGGGTTTTTTTTCATCTTGGAGCATAGCCACACATAGACATTCCTTTTATATGAAAGCGAGACTACATAAAAGTGCCACAGACGAACAGACATCGGACAAAGCAATTCATGTGTAGTGCCTGCCAGCCGACACAATAACACCAATATATAAATCTGTTCATCGTCATATTCGGATGAGTGTTTGCTTGTATCGAAAATTGCGGACCATAGAGGACAGACAATACGGTATAGACTAACTTATTTTCTTACATACGCAGAATGGACGACAGACTATACCCTTTAGCCCAGTGTAAAATTGTAATTTTACAAAGTTTGATCTTTTTGTATAGATGACAGACTGTAAGATATGTTTTTGTATATATATAGGATCACAAGTAGACAGAACTACAGGTATTTGCAAGTTTTGGGGATAAAATATTTTTGACTGATCACCATCATATTGTTCCTCATCATATTCATGTACCCCATCATCATCATCATCATCATCATCATCATCTACATGTAAAACCATCATCATATTGTTTATCATCATCTACATGTAACCCATCATCATCTACATGTAACACATCATTATATTGTTCATCATCATCATATACATGCAAGTTATCATCATCATCATCATCATATACATGTATTCAATCATCATCATCTTAAAAATGTTTCACTTTTTCATGTATGATGGAAAACCAATGGTTTAACTTTTCAACAACACAAAAACAAACAAAAAATACAAAGCATTATTTGTTTAATTTTCATTTGAATTTCTTTCAAACAAATCTATACTGAATCACACTTAGTATTCTGAGTGTTCTTTCTCATCTTGCAATGTTTATGTAAATTCTTTTATTAAAGCAGCATTTGTTTTTTTTTTTTTTTTTTCATTTTGAATTTTTTTCAAAGACATTTACACTCTTTTCCAGATTTCAATGTTCATGTTAAATATGTCGTTTTACTTCTTTGATTTTCTTCCCCTCCTTGGGGGAACGGGAGAGGCAGGGGGGCTCGGGGGCGTGTTGTGCCCCAGCCCAAAGGCAAACTCCGGATTTACCACAACATGTGGTACGTCTACTGGAGGGGTGTCCTCTCTTAAAACCACGGGATTTCTGCATTTTATCTTTTTGCATTTTAAAATTCTCCAAAGTAACAGCACTGCGATCAGAATTATCACCATCACAAGTGAAGTAACTGAAATCTCCCATGTCTCATCTGTGAAAGACAAAGAAAATATCAAGGCTTTTGTTTAGTTTAAATTCAAAATTTGAATTGATTTCGATACATTATTTTATATTTTATGGTTGTCATTTAAAAAAGCTTTCTTTAAAAAAAATATGTATGTTTCTGAAAATTATATTTGTTTTATTATTTTTATAGCTTTATCGATAAAATAGAAGGATTACTCACCATCATCATCATATTTATTTTATTGCAATTACTCACAATTGATCTATCTCCCAAGTATTGAAAAAAAATAACAATCAAATGTTAGTTTTCTAGTAATTTATCATGGTAATTAGTGTATTAATTCGTGCAAATAACAAACAAACAAATGTTAGCTTTCAAGTCATTTATCATGGTAATTAGTGTTTCAATTCATGCAAACAAGTTTAAAGTAATAAACAAAAATTAGATTGACGAGTGTATTTAGGTAGAAGACCAGAAAAAAGTGGTTTGTTTATTTACAATCTGTCTTCAGAGAATACATGTAGAATTATACTTGTAAAATTGAAGATCTTTAAAAAATACTGAAAAAAAAATATATATCATTAAATGCAATGTTTTATTTTAAAATATCCATTTCTGAATTACTATTTTGTTGGATATATAATATATGTTCCATTTCATCACTTTCTTCTGAATCACATTCACTAAAATGCTTCAACTCAATGTTATTGTTTTGTTTTAACATTTTCTTTTTTTTTATGTCAATAAATACAATCATTAATACAACTAGTATACAGACTACAATAGCTACAATAATATATACAATGCTATCCAATTGTTGCTGGTGATGTATACCTTTTGTCGAGTTGTTTGGGTTCCCAGTAGACATTAGTTCCCGGGATGGGTTGGGTTGCTGGGAGGGGGTAGACTGCAGGGATGGGTTGGGTTGTAAGGAGGGAGTGTACAGAAGGGGGGAGGTGGACTGTAGGGAGGAAATGGACTGCAGGGAGGAGGTGGATAGAAGCGAGGTGGACAGTAGAGAGGGGGTGTACTGAGGGAAGGAAGTAGACTGTAGGGAGGGGTTGGACTGAGGGGGGCGAATGGATTGTAGGGTGGGTTGTAGGGAGGAGGACTGTAGGGAGGGGGTGGACTGTAGGTATGGGGTAGGTTGTAGAGAGGGGATGGACTGTAGGATGGGGGTGGGTTGTAGGGAGGGGTGGACTGTATGGATGGGGTAGGTTGTAGGGAGGGGGTGGACTGTAGGGTGGGGATGGGCTGTAGGGAGGGGGTGGGCTGTAGGGAGGGGGTGGACTGTAGGGAGGGGGTATGTTGTAGAGAGGGGGTGGACTGTAGGGTGGGGGTGGGTTGTAGGGAGAAGGTGGACTGTAGGGTGGGGATGGGCTGTAGGGAGGGGGTGGACTGTAGGGAGGGGGTTGACTGTAGGGACGGGGTGGACTGCAAGGGTATACTAGAGAGCATGGAGATTTTGGAATCTGGGGGAGCATGTGTTGCAAGACTGTTGGTTTCAGAAGAATTATTCCCTGTAAGTCAAAAATTCAATTACAATAAGGAGAAAAATTGAAAACTGGAACATTAAATTAAAAATCGAAAAATATAACAAAACTGAACAAGAATATATCTGTAAAATGTAATATGAAAATTATTTACCTAATTTGTGGGTCACACTGTCCATTTTCGACGTTGTGGTGGTTGTCTCGAATTCTGAAAACAAAATTAAATAAAATAAAATTCTGAATTTAAATACTGGTAAATATATATTAGTATAACAAGATAATTGATATTTTAATGCTTACAAGAAAACAAACAAATAAACAAACAAAAACCGGGGTGGGGTTCATTTGGAATTTTCATACACATTCTTTTGCTAAAGATTTGGGTCAGATAATGATGTCAGATATTGGGTTTCTCCAAATTCTTGCTACTAGAGTTCGGATCAGGAGGGAGCTGGACCGAGTGAGGGAGCTATTAAAACTCATTGACATGACATAATGCTCGAATAAACAGTTGAAATTTTCATCAAAAATAGAATGTTACTGTACCTTTGCAAAAGGTTGTCTCTTGGTTGATCACCCGACACAATCTCATGATTAGCCCCGAGTGCAAAGAGAAATTGCGGGAAAACGACTTTTCTTTTGATTGGACGAAAGGAAAAGATCGTCGGCAAGCTTGTCAATCATTATAGCTCCGCCTACTTTCAGTAAACTGTTTTTTTTTTCGGTTTCTTTATTGTGATTATTTTCTTTGAAGAGATTTTCAGTGAATGTATAATAATAAAAATGAGTGCTCACCTGAACATGTGTAATTCTTGTCCGATTTTTCATCATTGTAATTTTTTTCGTATTTTTACATAGTTTTTTTTGCGAAGTCGTTAATATCTAACTGACAATCTCCTCTAATGAAAATTTCCTCATATAAGTGATGATTTAGAACTTGTAGGTATTTTTCATTTGCACTTGGGCAAGTATTAACGTGTTCACACCGTACATAATCGGGAAAATGTCGATGACAAAAACAAGACTCACACAAAACACTAGATAATAAAAATGCATTCACTTCAATAAATATAAGGAAAATGTGAATTAACGCCATGGTGTATAGCAGGATTGAGACTGGCGTGTAAAGTACCTGATTTTTTTTCAATGTACAAAGTTATAGACTTCGACTACATTTTATCACCTTAGTAATTGATTGCAAATATTTACCGATGTAAAGGTTAGTTGACACATATAAATTGAGGTAAGGTCAAAGTGATATTAACTTGTACCGGAGTGACATGACCACATAATAGAAAAGTTGTGTGATTGAAAAGTTATGTGACATTTTATTAGTTCAGTGTATTAGTCGGGGAGCCAGTGGGACCCCCCATGCACCCCCTTGAGTACTTTTTTTCACGGGTACCATACTGTTCCTAAGGGTCTGCAGAATCAGTTTTTAGAATGTACTCAAAAATAAACTCATTAAGGCTATGTGTTTTTCGATCGTTTCCATGGCAACCCCCTGCTAAAGTAAAGAAAGCACTATTGGTTAAGTAAAATAGCCATATCTTAGCCAAATGTTGAGCTAAACATCTGCAACTGGTATCAATATAACGAGGAAAAAATGCTCTTTTAGTCAAGTGTACATATTAAAATTAACTTATTTGCATATTCATGAACATTAATGAATTTGAATAAAAATGCTTGAAAAATATATAAAAAGAAGCTGTTTTCATTTTATTTTTGCTTCTAAACTCTATATTTTGATAAATGATCATTATCAGTTGATATAAGAAATATCTACAAATTCTTTTCTCTCCACTGAGATATCATGTGACTCAATATTTCAGTTCAATGGCTTCAAAATTGGTGTTTTGTACACAAAAGTGGCTATTTTAAGTAAGGTGAGCAGATTTTTGTAAACTTATTATAAGATATTTACTACTTATAAAATAAAATATCTTAACCTGTTCTCTTGTGGTTTTATGTTTTTCTCTCATGTACTAAATGTCTACAAAATATGATATACGTATTTTCCGTAATTTTCGGGACAAAACCCGTATTTTTCAGTAAAAAGATAACAGATCTCTGGATATTTTCTAAAAAAGGCAAATAATTCCTGTAATTTATAAATGAAACGTATATGCTGATATAATGTCAATGTTTTAATATCGATTTATATGTTAGAAACGAAAAATGTGTTTTTTATTCTGCTATTTTGGGTTAAAATGTCGGTTTTCCATACTAAAATTACGGATTTCTGAGAAATATTTTGGATACTTTAAATTTATTTTAACATCTTATCAGTGTATCAAATTAAAAAGATAAAAAAAAGTCGTAAGTATGGAACGTCATAACATAACCACCGAATAACATTGCAAAAACACTGAATGAGTCGTGAATAACACAGTATGAATACCCAATAACGTAACAGAACAACTCAATGCTATAGTATAACAAACCAGTAACTTAGCGAAGCCACTCAATAACATTGTCTTTTAACCCTTTATTATATATCAACAACTTAATGATACAGTAGAACCTCCCAATAACACAGCAAAACCACTCAATAACATAGTCGTTTGACCCTTTGTTACATAAAAACAACTTAATAATACAGTGTAAACACTCAATATCATAGCAAAATCACTCAATAAAGTGGTTGTTTGACCCTTTACTACATGAAAATCACTTAATAACACAGCATAACTACCCAAGAACATAACAACATCACCCAATAACGTGATGGTTTGACGCTTTGTAAGAATAACAAATCGTGTAATAACACAGCATAGCAAAAAACCACTCAATAACACAGTATTACATCCTAACAACTTTGCATTACCACTCAATAACGTGGTGACTTGATCTTTTAATATAACAAAACCACTGGATAACACAGCATAACCACCCAAAATCTTAGCATTACTACTCAATAACTTGGTCGTTTGACCCTTTTTATTACAAAACCACTCAATAACATAACATAAGCACCCAATAATATTACAAAACCACGCAATACCGTGATGGTTGACCTTTTTTTGTATCAAAACCACTAATTACTATGTCTGTTTGACCCTTTATAGTGATAAAATACAACTTAAGGAAGCCGTGGTGTTCCATAAATATAACGAGGAAAGATAATAATTATTATTGAGTAGTAATGCTAAGTAATTCGGTAGTTATGCTCTGTTATTAAGTGGTTTTGTTTTAATAAAGTGTCAAACAGTCACGTTATTGAGTAGTAATGATATGGAGGTGATTGTAGAAGTCGCGTGAGGTTCAGGCGAACGGGACTATAAACCATACCTTTACCTTTTTTTTGGGGTGCTAATGCTGTATTATTGAGTGGTTTTGTTATGATAAAGGGTCGAATGACCACGTTTTTGAGAAGTAAAGGTAAGTTTTTGGGTGGTTATGCTATGTTTTAAGTGGTTTTGTTATAATAAAGTGTGAAATAATCTTATTATTTAGTGGTAATTCTAAGTGATTGGGTAGTTATGCTATGTTATTAAGTGGTTCTGTTATAATAAAGCGTCAAAACATCACGTTATTGGGTGGTTTTGTTATGTTCTTGGGCATTTATGCTGTATTACTAAGTGATTTTCATGTAGTAAAGGATCAAACAATCACTGTATTGTGTGGTTATGCTATGTTATTGAGTATTGACACTGTATTATTAAGTGGTTTTATGTAATAAAGGGTCAAACGACTATGTTATTGAATGGTTTTGATTTATTATTGTTCGGTTCTACTGTATTATCAGGTTGTTTGTTATTGGTTTGTTATACTATATTATTATACTATATTATGCTGTATTATTGAGTGATTTTCATATAGTAAAGGGTCAAACAACCACTATATTGAGTGGTTTTGCTTTGTTATTGAGTTATTACACTGTATTATTAACTGAGATGCTGACTCTCCCTGGGCACCTGGTCTCATTCATACATGTTTATCGGGAGTTCGCTTCTTTTCATGTGGTGGAGGTTTTTTGTTGGTTTGCTTTGGTTCCTGCTTATCCTGATTTTGTATTCCTTCGGTTTATGATTTTCGGAATTATCGATTTTGTGCTGTATACATGGGTATGGTCATTATCCATAGTTGTCATTCTTTTACGTAATTGGTTGGTCATACCATGTTACTCACGATTCATTTCGTGTTTTTGAAATGTTATTTCGGTGGTGATGTTATCACATTCTATATTTCTTACATTTTTCATATTCTAATTTGTTACACAAATAAATTTAGTTTCATATCCTATATTGCAACAACTATAAAGTATTAAAACTATTTCTCTTAATCTGTAATTTTAATATGAAAAACAGACATTTAAACCCAAAATTGCAGAAAAAAAAACCACATTTTTCGCTTCTAACATATAAATCGATATTAAAACAATGACATTATATCAGCATATACGTTTCATTTATAAATTACAGGAACTATTTGCCTCTTTTAGAAAATATCCAGATATCTGTTATTTTTACTGAAAAATACGGGTTTTGTCCCAAAAATTACGAAAATTACGTATATCATATTTTGTAAACATTTAGTACATGAGAAAAAAAAACATAAAACCACAACAGAACAGGTTATGATATTCCATTTTATAAGTAGTAAATATCTTATAATTAGTTTACAAAAATCAGCTAATCTTACTTAAAATAGCCCTTTTTGTGTAAAAAACATCTATTTTGAAGCCACTGAACTAAAATATTGAGTCACATGATATTTCAATGGAGAGAAAAGACTTTGTAGATATTTCTTATATCAACTGATAATGATCATTAATCGAAATATACAGTTTAGGAGCAAAAATAAAATGAAAAGAGCTGCTTTTTTTATATTTTTCAAACATTTTTATTTAAAGTCATTAACGTTCATGAATATGCAAATGAGTTAATTTGCATATGTACACTTGACTAATAGAGCAATTTTTCCTCGTTATATTGATACCAGTTACAGATGTTTAGCTCAACATTTGGCCAAGATATGGCTATTTTACTTAACCTATAGTGCTTTCTTTACTTTAGCAGGGGGTTGCCATGGAAACGATCGAAAAACACATAGCCTAAATGAGTTTATTTTTGAGTACATTCTGAAAACTGATTCTACAGACCCTAAGGAAGATTATGGTACCCGTGAAAAAAAGTACTCAAGGGGGTGCATGGGGGGTCCCACTGGCTCCCCGACTATATTATTTCATGTTGTATTCTTTTTAATCAATCGACATCCTCGCCATTTGTTTTAGGTGGTTTTTGGATATAATTCATTCTTGTTAGTGTAAAAAGAATTTAAAAAATGAATTTGAATTTCGAAATCATTGACATTCTGGGTATAAAATCCACCCCGTCTATTTCCCACTTGCCATTTTATTCTGTATTTTTGGAAAGTTATATTGGAACTTTATTTTATAATGTCATTGTGAGTATCTATTTTTTTTTATAATTATTAACTAGTGTAATTATTTTATTTGTTTCTGTTCTGTTTGTTTGTTTTTGTTTTGATTTGTTCTTGTTATTTTTGTTTGCTGTTTTTTTATTTATTTATTTTTTCTTGCATGAAGTTTTTCTTTTTCTTTTTTTTTCTTTTTTTACTATTTCTTTACTTTTTGAGTAGTTGTACAGTTTGCCGCCTGCTTAAACAGGCCATCAGGGAATGCGAAGAGTCGCAGTGAGTTTTTTTTCTAAATAATTCTTAAAACTTAAGTTTCATGTGTGCTAAAAAATTGATAATAATTATACTAATGGCTATATTCTTCTTTTTGTTTTAAAAGTTTAATTTTTTTGTCCAGTCCAATGTGTTCTACCCCCCAAGGGGAGAAAAGAAAGTAAGTTTATGTTTATTTTATTTTTTTTCATCAAATACAAATTGGAAAAAAAGGTCACAATAAAAAAAAATATTGAACGGATCTGTAACTTGAAATTTTTTTCTTATGAATATTGTAAGGATGAATAATATTATTAAGTGAGTTCAACAATTTCAACATGTTTAGCAATAAAAAGGAAAGTAAGTCTATTTTAATTCTCTTATACATAAAACACAAGTGGGAAAAAAAGAAATTGAAATGAATAGGAAGGTATGTGATTGAACAAAAAAAAAAAAGACTAATTTTCTAATGAAAATTATAATGCTAAATAATATTCAAAATAGTTGAAATCATCTTATTTATCTAGAGCAAATGAGGAGATGGCGGAGGGGTCAAAGAAGCCACGGTAAGTTCTTTAAATGATGTATATGGGGGTGTCTATTTGAAAAAAAAAACAACTAATAACTTTTTGGAATATTTCTTTATCAATATTTCAGAACAAGTAGTTAATGTTGTTTTATTTATTCATATAGTTTGGTAGAGCCCCCCAATGCTCCAGAGAGGCCGGTGAAACTTTTCCCCAATGATGGGGCATGTGCAAGGTTACATTCATACAATTGTTTTTTTAAATAAAACATTTAAAGAAAAACAAAAAGATTAAAACATTAAAATTTGTAAGGAATATAAAATATATTTTCTATATTCAAGTAAAACTATAATATTTTCTATCTTTTCTATACAGTGAACCCATCAATATTTCTTCAGACACGTAAGTATATCAATTAATCTTTTATACTATATTTCATATTTTAAAATAATTTAGAGACTTTAAGAATACTTTGAATTAGATTATAATATGAAGAAAAAAAATCATTTTTAGATCAATGTTCGATGAAAGCATGGAACATCAGAAAGTATACATTTTTTCCTTATTAAGAATACAGAGACATATATATATATACATACATACATATAGTATTTTGTCTATGATCAATTTTTTTTATCTTATGTATTATTTTTTTTTCCTTTTTTTTATTTTAGATTCAAGTAGAAAGAGAAAACCGCAAAAGGAGAGATAGACAAGCAAAAGGAGAGAAGAAAGTTTTGTTTTTGTATCATTTTTGTAAAAAGAAATAAAAACTTTTTGGCTCAGCTAGACTGCCATTGATTTCATGTTTTCAAAAATGATCATGGTATTTAGCTCGGTCAATTGGACTTTTATATTATCATCGTTGGATATCAATTCTGGAAATCACTTCTTTGCCCTTCAGATAAGACATTCCTGGTGTCAAGGTAAGGAGATTTTTTTTTCTTCATTTTATTCTATTTTGATACATCACTTTTACACTTGAAGATTTGCATTTTCTTTTAACACAAACCAGTCTCATTTCTTTTAACACGAACTAGTCTCATGACGGAATTCCTGGTGTCAAGGTAATGGTGACCTAACCGAGTTTTATATCTGAAGATTTTATAAACCTGACCTGAAAGAGTTTTACACCTCACCGATTTCTAAAAAAAGTAACCTGACCGAGTTTTACACCTGACCGATTTCTAGGTGACCTGACCGATTTTTACACCTGACCAATTTTCTGTAAAGGTCAAGGTCGGGGTTTTTACAGTCAAGGTCGGGGTTCATACAGACCCTTATGCTGCTACCTACTTTTCAAAAACTTTAACTTTGGGCATATATCTTTTGAAATTGGTGAAGTTATAGGGCTTTAATATTTCAAATGTGTATTCATTGTCACATGATTTTTCCATCGACACCAAAAAAATTTAACCCAGTGACCCTGACCTTGACGTTTCACATACATGTACTTAACAGAAAATGGTTTTTACACTAACAAAGATGCCACCCGGGGCATTCGTGTTTCACAAACATGTCAGGCTTTATTGATTGTTTTCCTTGTTTGATACATTATTTCCATACACCTATTATTCAGCTCACTAAAATCTGAATAATTAATTATAATATTCCCCCTGACTTATAAAATCACAGGGACTAAAGGTTTCAATCTTTATGTCTGCATGTCTGTCTGTCTGTACGAAACAAGTGTCAAATATTACTCATTGGGAGTTACAGATCAAGTTTGATACTGGTTTTTGTACATATTTTATCATTTGGACTGGTACTTTTTTTCAAAATCATAATAAATGACTCACTCATGCCTAAAAATTTTTTAAAGATCTCTGCTCTAAATTAAATACATATTTTCTATTTTAAGATTCAACTTGGGATACTAGACAAGGATGAGAGCAAGACGTCTGATATGATAGAAATAATGGATTGTTATCAAAAATATGTTCATCAAAAGAGTGATTGTACGCTATTAATACTCCTCTTACATGCAGACGGTCTTAGTTGTGAGAGAGGAAATGATGCGCAATCAGCAAGAATAAATGGGAGTAATGCATGGAAACAGCTTCAGGGACTTAAGATGTCCATTCAGGAGTGGCACAAAAACAGTTATTGTTACAGGTATGTACTATACTTTTTATTCACAGTGATTTGACATAAAAAGAATTAAAAGAGATTTTTCTTTAGAAAGAGATGCATACTATCCTCGGTTACCTGATCTCATCTCCATCTGAAATTTACTTTTTGATTTGTACAATTACATTATTCATTTATGGTGATTCTTTAGCCAGCACATTTATCTTTGAATAATAAATTCCAGCTGTTCCGAATGAATTAAGTATGTGTATATTTTTTGTAGGATACATACGATGAACTTTACAGTGGACAAAGTGCCAGAGACAAAGGGACGCTTTTTCATTTGAAAATTTTTTTTAACCATAGGAGTGTTTCTTCAAATGTGAAAAATGACTTTGATCATAATGAAAAATTTCTAGACTTCTGTGCGCAAGGATACATTCTCTTGGCAGCAGTACATATTATGAATATCAGAGATATGGATGAGAAACCCATGGACATGCCAAGCGATGAAAATGAGAGACAGCTTTATTTAGACAGGGTTGCATATGAAATTGCAGATAGTTGTTTCCTGTCTGTTGTACATGTTTCCAATAAAGCAGCAGATGTGAGTAATGAAACAGAAGATACATATGATTATTGTATCTGCAAGCAAGAGAAACCTGGACAGACGATGATATATTGTGATAATAAACACTGCAAAAAAGGAACTTGGTTCCACCTGGAATGTTTGTGTATGAACTAAGAAGATGTTCCAAATGGTAAATGGTACTGTTCCCCTGAATGTAAAATGCCAATACACACATATAAGCAAGGGAAAAGGAAGGTTGTAGCAGATGCCTTGACAGACCACAAACGAGATTATGCTCTGATGGTCATGTGGAGGGGGTTGAATCAGAGGATAAGAAAAGATGCTATACGAGAGAATGATGGAGAACGAATGATAAGGCATTGGAAATTTGACATGTTACAGTTCTTCGAAAAGAACCATCTTAAGTATTTCCTTCAGGGTCAACGACTTTTATCAGCATGTAACGGCGCCGTTTCACCTCGCCTCAAACATACAATCATTTGGAGCAGAACTGTAAACACGAGAGAGGGAAAAGGAAATAATATAGCAATGGAACATCTGAATAATGAATACAAAGGTAAGCTAACCAATTCACAAGTGTGTGTGATATTGTGTGATATTGTGTCTTTTGATCATAGAAATCAATCAATTCTAGTCAATTCTAGTTAAGAACAGCTACATTGTAGTACATGTATATTTCAATTCTACATAGTATATATCATATAAGAACAATTTTTTGTCAGGTAAAAATTATTAATAATGTACATATGGTATCTTTAATAGCCAGTGTTAAGGATTCTGGGACATTGACAGCAGATACAATAGCCCGACACAGTCAAATGGTTGGCATTGGCAAAGCAATACGAAATGTGTATGAACTTAAACTTTCCGATGGACACACGCGAACTCACAGAAAGGCAGTTGTTGACAGATCCAAAGATCTAAAGACATTTGTAGAAATGATGTATTTTGAAAGAATCTTTGAAAATAATCCAGGCAGACGTCATAGAGCTTTTCAAGACTTTAAATTTGAAATTTTACAAAATGTCAATCCAAAAAAGTTGAATGCTCGACTTGTTCGCCTGAGAAAAGAATTATCAAAAAGAGTGAAGATAATTAAACAAATGCAAGACTGTTAAAATGAATTCTTATTTATGTTTTAGCTCACCTGAGCGAAGCTCAAGTGAGCTATTGTCATAGTGCGTCATCCGTCGTCCGGCGTAAACTTTGAACATTTCCTCTGAAACTGCTACACAGACTTTAACGAAACCTTATTAAAAGCAATTAAGGTACTCAAGGTCATCTACCAAATTTCCACTATCATACTTTTGTTTGCAACTCAGAAGAGCAATGTGGCCCCTTGGGCCTCTTGTTCTTTAGATGTGATGGACATGGATTTTTTAGCTCATATGAGCAAAGCTCAAGTGATCGAGCCATTGTCATAGCGCAACATCCGACGTCCACCTTGTGCCTAAAGTAATACATTACATTTTAGACTTCTCCTTTGAAACTGCTGCACAGAATTTCACCAAACTTTTTAGGAAGCAAGTACTCCATGTCCTTTACCAAGTTTGTGCTTTTTGACTGGATTAGATTATGCATACAAGAATGGCTGTCTTTGGCTCTGATTAACCATGCATGTCAGGTGAGCCTCTTGCCTTCTTACTTTGCCAACATATATACAACAAAGGCATAGAAAATTATGATATGATATGTAATTAAATGTCTTTCATGAAATTTTGTAAACTGTCTGTATAATTCATTGAACATGAACACATTTTTTTTACAAATAATACAACAATTACACTTGTCACATTCACATGGTTTATCACAAAGTTTGGTGCAAGTTTGTTTGTGCTCAAGGTTACTCAACTGGTTTATGTCCATCCCTTTTAGTTGGAAATTTTTCAAAATGTTCAGCCTTAAACATTTGTCAGTTTCAGCTAATTTTTTAATTTCTGTATCTACACTGACTAAGCTACGGTGATAAGAATATGTAACTGCATAACCTTTTCGGTTATCTCTACCACACCTACCAATTTCCTGCCAATAGTGTAAAATAGATTTGGGGATGCCCCAATGAATCACAAGGTCAATATTCTTTACATCAATACCCATACCAAAAGCAATTGTACAAATCAAGAGTTCAATACTTCCATCTTGACCAGAAAAATCCATTAATATTCGTTCTTTAGTCTCCGAGTCTGTGTTTGCATGGAACATCTCAATTCTTCTATTTGTAGGCGATTGCACTTTATTAGCAAAAATGTTATCCATAAGATTTGATGTCAACCACATATATAACTGAAAACACTTGTTTAAAGAATTCACAAATACAACGATTTTGTGTTTGTTTGTTCCATCTTCTTTCAAATGATCCAATAGCCATGCCAGTTCTATCTCGTAATTTTCTGTAGATTTCCTCAAGTCGATGAAAATATTTGGTCTGAAATAAGAAAGAAATAAAGTAAAATAACTCATACCCCTGTATAAAGCAATTTTGAAATACATGTAATCAACAATGTACCATATTAAAAAAATGTTCTGTAGTAAAACCAAATACTAATGTCACTTCTGCTTCAACTTACCTGTCAGGAAGGTTTGCAAAAACTTTTACTTTCTCAGAGTCAAATGATAATACTTGGAAAATGTCTTTCTGTATGTATTCTGTAGAAGTAGCTGTCAATGCTAAATTTGGTACGTCAAACAACGACTGAATAGATGCCATATTCCTGTATTCGGGTCTAAAGTCTATTCCCCTGTAAATAAATATTGGAAATTTTAATATATAAAAAATCATATACATATATACAAGATGAGAGTATTGACCTTTTGATTTGTACGATTTATTTTATTATAATATATTATAATAAAATAGTTACCATGATGATATACAGTGTGCCTCATCAAACACAATTAGGCTAATGTTTGTTTTTTCCTGAAGAGCAACTTTCCATTTTGTTGATGTTGCTGCCTCCGGTGTAGCAAATACAATGGATAAGTCAGATCTCAAATCTAAAGATTTAAAGAATAAATGATGTTGCTTAGTTATATAAGATAGAAAAAATTAATTTTTTTACTACAGTAGTAAAAAAAAAAAAACTCACAAGGAACAGGAACAAATGACTTTTATTCATTATGAATTTATTTCGCTATGTATACATTTATCTATAAACGTATAAATCATGCATTAAATATGAATTTTACCGGTACATTTGTACTTTTACGTAAAACAGGCACAAGTCCCTTTTAAATAGAATAATAGAAGGAGTTACCTGCTGGTTTACTGTCAGTTGTTGACAACACAGATAATCCATATTTTTCCATAATGTCTTTCTGGTCCTTTATGAGGGAAATTAATGGGGAAATGACCAAAGCAGTGTGCTCTCTACCTGTAATCTGGAAAAGGAAATCATAAAACATGAAGAAAGCTGAACATTATACATGCGCGTGCTCTAAATCTTCCTCTTTAGTCTTTAACATCTTTAAGTGAGGGGGTGGACACAGGGTAAAAGGGACGGGAGAAAAAGTCTGGACGGAATGGGGAGATAGGTTGGGACGGAAAGGGGGGGTTAAGGGGGAGGTAACCCCCTTAAGTTAATCACTCTTCTTTAACTAAACTGCTTATATTTTATTTCAAAATGTATTATGAGTGACTTTGAATGATTTTAACTATATTGTTGTTATCAGAAATCAGGCTGCCTTTGATTATTGCAAGAAAAAGAACTTACCTTATCTTGTATTTTCGGAATAAGGGTATAAATCAGAGATTTCCCGAATCCTGTAGTCAAAACAGCAAACACATCATTTTTATTCAAAATGTAATCAATAATAGTTTTTTGCTCTTGCTTTATTGTAATATTTAATCTAAAACTGCTTAAAATCTGGGATATTATGTCCCCGGTCTCCATATTACATGTCATTCAATCAGCTGATCAATACACAAAAGTTTTGCACACGGAATACACATTGTAGAACGAAATTCCATGTTCGATCACGTGACGAGCTAAGTGTAACGTTTTCGTGACCTTTGGCAACAATGGCGGTCAGTTTTTGAATTTCAAACCGCTTGACGATTTCGGCGAGCAATTACACAAGAAAGCATTGATTTGAGCGGGATAAAAAGTTAGAATGACTTGTTTTGGGGTAAAATCAATTCGTCTATGGTATATTTTAGGTCTCAAATTGAATATTGCCGCTTGCGATTCACAAGCGGCGAACTCTGTCAGTGCGAGTAACGGAACCATGATGAAGCCCTCCCCACACACATCAACAACCGAATAAAAACAAGTGTGGGTAGGGCGATATTTATGAAGCTATGTAATTATATACGTTTGCATTGACTATTTGTTTTCAAACCATATTTGATACAGAGTAAGTCCACAACATATCTAATAAATCTATATTATATATATTTCTTTTTTTGAATTTTATTTCAGGGCTAGACCAATGGACATAATGGACAGTTAAAAATGAATAAATAATGGAAAGAAGACAGACTTTTTTATTTTTAATTATCATCTAATAGATCATTCCAAGTATTCATATGAAAATTTAATATGCCTGAAATATTATATAAGAAAAATAATAAGTAAATTTGTGTATCAATGTATAACATGAATCATCTTGGAATGTTCTCATGCATCTACCTATATTTATATGGAAAAAATGTACCACATAAATGAATGCAAATACAAAGATTCGATCCTCACAATTTGTCATGGATCAAGGAAAGAAATCAACAAACAACAATCACAACGTCTATACGTGTCTATTTTCATTCAAATATAAAAAGTATACAAAGCAACAAAAAAAAAAAAACAACGAACAAAGAGAATGATGGTAGCGTGTTTAAACAAACTTATATCACAAATAATAAAACAGTGTAAATGAGTTCAGGAGTAAAATCAAAAACGTCAGCAAAGGGTCTTTTTGTGTTTCTACATGTACATTCACATCAATATACACAAAAAATATGAACGGTAAAAAGTATACAAAGCAAGCAAAATGTGGTAAAAAAGACAACGTCATCGATGAAATTCAATTACACAAGGACCCCAGGACAAGGACTGTTCGTGCACTCAAAGGATCTTTTTCTAGTTATATATACATATATATATACGGATAACAATAAAGAAAGTCGTAATACAGATCAAAGATAATGAAGTTAGCGTGTTTAAACAAACTTGTATCACAAATAAACAAACAAACTGACAAGTGTTTAGTACCCGAAACGTGCATGTCTGGTCCATGCTGTAAATTTATCAGGTGTTAAATGATGCTATTGAATTTGAAGACGTTTAACATTTTAACTACTTGGTGATTGTCACTGCTGGTGGACCAAGAGTCCCTGAGGGCACATGTAGCCATGTTCCATCAACTTCGGTTGATCGTCTGTCTTTTCAACGCATTTGAAATTTTCTGTGACAAAATTTCTTGAAATTTCTAACAAGTGGGTCATGAAGCATCATATCCCACCCTTTCTGCTACGTCTTTTGGTACTTTTTTGGACATAATAATTTTCATACTTTTTTACCATTTTACATTGCTTAGACTTAGTTTTAGCGCTATCCCTGTGAGGAAATTTACTCCAGAACAAAAAAATGTCATGCACATAGACAACCAGGCCCTGGTTAGTATTCTTAACAAACACTCATCGAAATCCATCCGAGTAATGCATTTTGTGCGCCCGATTGTGCTATGCCTTATGGAAAACAATATTTCATTTAAAGCATGTCATATACCTGGTATACATAATTCAGTGGCTAACGCCATTTCTCGGTTGCAATGGGACAGGTTCCGGTCTCTGGCTCCTCACGCCGTATTCGTACCAACTAAAGTTCCGGCGAGCTTCCGGTACAGCCTATCATCGGTTAGATAAGCCGCCTTATCCAGAACTCGGTATCAAGAAATACACAGAGCCTCTACGCATCCGGTACCGATGCTGTTATTTTGATCGGTCACCTATCACTAGGTATCAATTTTCTAGCGTCTTATCAAAAAGAGGGCCGCTGGAGATGGCAGGCCTCTAAAGCTTACATCCGTTCACCCCTCACACCAATTTAGGTGTACCGGTTTTTTTTTCTTTCACACACACCGCTTCTTTCTTGATCGTTATCACCTGCGCCTAACTCAAATAAATTTTTATTATTCATAGTCTTATAGTAAACACCTTGAAGACACGCCTTTCTAACTGGAACTAAGTCTTACAGGTGTATCAGTATGGATCGTAGGGTCATCGATGGTCAAACATGCTGCTCTCCATACCCGCTCGACCTGCACATTTAACCTCGGACTTCCATCAACTATATGGTGGCAAGGATACTCTGATTTGAAACTACCACAAATGAAGTGGAAGATACAGCACCTGGCTAATCTGGAGGGGCCACCCATTTATATAGTAATTCATTGCGGTGGCAATGGCATTGGGTTCAATTCGACTCACAAATTGGCCCACAAAATTCATGAAATTATCAATTTTGTACATGTTCTATTTCCTGACACAGATTATTTGGTCGTATGTGCTCCCTCGTATTAAATGGCGTTATTCATGCAATCCTGCTTTAATGGAAAAAGCTAGGGGCAGGCTAAATAGGGCTGCTGCATTTCAAAATAAACCCCCATATTTGTACACAGACGATGGAATTCATCTCTCCAAACTAGGTAACACTTTTTCATTGCAAATATTAAGTCAGCTCTCTCTGAATTATTATACTAGCACATCCAAAAAAAAAATACAAAAAACAATAAAATGAAATTAAACATCCCCCCATTACCCCCTGTCAAGTTTAACCTCAATTAAATTTATCATGATCTCATGAACCAAATTCATAAGGTCATACATATGGCTCGCGGTGGTCATCAATGTTGAGGGGATCCTCGTGCAACCAAAGTGCGCATTTGCAATTGGCGGTGCGGCACCGACTCTGGTGGTGTGATCGAAGATCAAAGGGCCGTTTGTTGTGACTTCATATATGAGTCGTCACCCCTCAACCTTGAAGGACGGTGCTAACATTTATATTATATTGTAAAAGAAGGGAGATCTCCAACAAGACCCCGCTGCAGCAGTAAATATGCACATTCAATGAGTATTGGCCATTGGGCCTATTTTTAAAATTTTTTTACATGTTATCATCATCTAGTGTTTTTGGCCTTATCGGCCCATATTTCGGCCTTTTTTTTTTCATGTTTATTGTTCTTGTGCCTATCCATTGCGGTAATTACTCAGATTTGAATAAATGTTTATTGTTATTAAACGTTTTTGTGCCAATCCATTGCGCTAAATAGTATATGTTGTATAGAGGCTCGTTCATCGGTGTCCTCCTTTGTATACTTAAAAAGCGACAGCGGCCAAATTATGCCACTTAAATTAATATTGTTAAACTTATTTGGATGTCATTTTATATTATGCACTAGCAAGCATCTGAGATAATTATGTATGACACATTTTCAGTTGTATTAACTATTCGAAGATAAAGTAGTAGAAAACAGCTGTATGATTCGAACAACTGAAGAAAATTAATCTGATCAGACGAAGTTGACGTACAGAATGTTAAACGTCTTTAAATTCAATAGCATCATTTAAAACCTGATAAATTTACAGCATGGACCAGACATGCACGTTTCGGGTACTAAACCCTCGTCAGTGATCCTCAGTCTAAACAATGTAATATGGCCAAAAAGTATGAAAATCATTATGTCCAAAAATGAAGTCCATGTTCTTATCAGGTAAATATATAACAAACTTAATTATATTTGTGTCTTTGATGATTATGCGTCTGCTTGCTTATGTTTTTTTTTTACTTCGCAGAATCTCTTTACTTATTGCTTTTATGCATGTTAGTCTCATTTTATGCTTAGAGTTTCATTTTATGCTTAGCAAAATAATTATTTGCATATAAGTTTCATTTTATGCTTGGCAAAAAAATCTTTAGGTTAAAATTGCTTAGTTTTACGCATTTAGAGCATGCATTAAATATTTCTGCTTTTTCTTTTCTTGTACCAGCATATGGTAAATCATTATTGTTTCCCGCGAGGGGTTTGACAGTAAGTTTTTTGAATGTCTTTTTCTGACATGGTCGTCACAGCACTTTCTATATAGACACAACCTCAGAAAGTGCATAATTTTAGATAGTGGTTTCATATTCGTGCTTGGGCGTCGACGGCGGGTGTGGCTAGCCAACAGGGGATGCTTACTCCTACCTGGCACCTGATCCCACCCCTAGCTTGCTAGGGGTCCGTCGATGGTCAATTTTGTGCTCTACTGTGAGTGCTGTTGGGATTGTTGTCAGGATCTTCTTTAACTCATTTGCCCTATGGCACTTACCTTTAAAACCATGCAAATGGTTTTCTATCTCGCACGGAGGAATGTGGCTAAATTCCATAGGGATATATGAAGTTTTGCAAATTTGAAATTGCAGGATGTAAATAAGATGACAAATATGGATAATGACCATATCCCTGTATACAGCACAAAATCAATAATCAATGTATATATGATGTACTCAGTGATGTAAACAATAACAAGCCTCAAGACATTTTAAAAAAGGTTGACAACTATATGACAGATAGGTCTTTTACTTCCTTAAGACCAGCTGTAAGAGTTTTACTGCATGTAGATACTTCTACACCATAGTAATTTCCTATTTTGGTGGTACCATCTCTATGTAATGAAAGTCCGCTTTCATTTTGTGTACATTCCTCACTTACATGTTTCCTTCCTACCATCCCTAATTCTGAAGTCAAAATTCCACATGTTGATGCACTGGGAAATTTCAATATCAACCAAACTTAACACACACTTTATAAGTGGATTTATACGATGGATTCTAACATTTCTGCATCTAAATTCATAGTATACTTGTCTAAAGTTTGGTGTATATGGTCGACCGTGAGAACTTAATCGTAGGCTCAATTTTGTTTTTTTTCATCACTAACTGCTTCATCATGTTCTTCGAGGAGCATTCTCAATTCATCATTTTCACTTCTTAAGTAGTTTACTATATTTTTTATGAAATTATATTGTACAATTTTTTCCAAGACTGGCACACTTTTTGTTTTTGTTTTTTTTTTTTTTTGGATGATGTTTTAGTCTGACCTAGTTTTAATTCTATCTTTAGTTCACTGATGGTATTCTTTAAAGTTTTTATCGTGTTGTCCTTTCTTTTTATTTTTTCGTTAATACGGAATATCTTCATTCCCCTTACTTTTTTCCTTAAGTCTATTGTTTTCTCTTCGCAAACATAAAAACTCATTCCTTATTGTGTCAACCTCTTTCATTTGAGTATCACAAGTGTTATCAGTAGATTTTGCTTTTGATAATGGCAACGTGAATGGTTTTTTTTAGAAAAGCCACATATTTCGTTTTGTCCTGAATTTTGTTTAGTCTATTCAGTTCTTCGATCTCCCTCTTTGCTTTTATGTAAAGACTTGTTTTATTTTACTTTATGACGTGTTCATATCTCAGTTGATACGCTATGCCAAAGTAAGTACCAAATATACGGATTTTGTTCTGAGAGGTAGGCGTCTTTCAGATAAGCTTCTCAGTCAGGGATATGTTTGTGACCGATAAACATCGTCACTGAGGAAGTTCTACGGTCGATATGGGGAACTCGTCATACACTATGATGTCCCACTCTCCAGAATGTGGAACTCGTCATACACTATGATGTCCCACTCTCCAGAATGTTGGAAGATATTCTGTCACAGACCATTTGAACCATCCAGCCAAAGATTGTAATCTATGTCTTCCGAAATGGAAGTAACCGGATGTGACAGTTCTACCGAATTGAAGCGGCGGGTGTTGCATGCAAGAAGAAGATGCTTACTCTTCCTGGACACCTGGTCTCACTCCCATATCGGGGGTTCGCTTCGTTTCATGTGGTTGGGTTTTTTGTTTGTTTGCTTTGGTTCCTGTTTTATCCTGATTTTGTATGCCTTCGGTTTCTGAATTATCGATTTTATGCTGTATACAGGGATATGGTCATTATCCATATTTGTCATTAGTAAAAACAGTCAGCATAATAAATTAATACTACTCGATTAAACCACAAAATATATATAGTGAAAATAATAGCTTCTCCGTTTGTGTTATCCTCAACTATGATCAGGTCCTGGCTGCTTTGTACATCCATTGTGGATTCCTCACAAAACATCGATTTTAGTAAGTCGTCAACTGTTGAAGTTATAAAAAATGCTGGTAGTTACTCTTAAGTCAAATGGTAACGTTAAATGCAAGTTCTTTTTTACCCTAGGAGTTTTGTTTGTTGAGTGTTTCTATGTTTGGAACAAAGGTAGTCATGTTTGTCACCAAAGGTTGTCATTTTGTTATCAAGGTTCCCGTGTGTAGAAGTTCCGAATCCCATTCGTTACTTCCGGTTGTTTTGGTGTTTAACTGTTGATGCTGCAACGGGGTCTTGTTGGAGATCTCCTCCCTTCTTTTTTTCGAATAAACTATTCGGAAAATTCCATTCGTAACTTCCGAATGTCCATTCGGAGTATTGGAACCACTTTCCGAATGAATTCCAAAAGGGTTCCGAACCAGAATGTATGATTTCCAAATGAACTTCCGAATACCCTTTTTTCCTAATGAATTTCATGAACTTCCGAATGACCTATTCGTAACTTTCGAATGACTTCTGTGTACCTGTTGTGACTTCCAAATAAAGACAAACACCAATTATCTGCCCCTGAATTCACCAAATCAAATACAGATCGTTGCATATTTGTGATACAACAAATGTTATATACAGTATGAGAACCACAAATCGCTCAAAATAAATGAGAATACAATAATTATTCAATGATATTCTTTTTACTTTTATTGTACATGTACATGTATTTAATATTTCACTAGCAGCATTAGTATTCAGAACATTCATACAGATTACATTTTGTCATATATATGTAATGATGTACATGATGTATATACCGGTAATTACATTGCATACATGTAGAATTTTTCGAAATTTTTACATTCACCATCTTCATAGTATGTCATTATATATCCATGAATTGGTATGCACACATTGTACTGTACAATATCCGGTACATTATGTTTTTTTGCGAAATTCTCTAACAATATTCCTGTTATGGATGGTTTTCCACATTCTTAATTCTCATATTGAATCATACACGTGACATACCGGTAAGCTTGAATGTCATAATCCTCAGTGCTCATTCACTTTCTGATAATAATAAATCACATATAGTTAAAATCAATCGATCACATCTGTCACTTTTGTCATATCCTTCCTACGACGTTTCTTAAAATCCAGCATTTTTGCGTGCACACGGTATACGGGCTCTGCACCTACGATCTTACTGTACATGTACGGTATATTGGCTTGGCTGCAATAATCTCTATCTTTCAAAACTTTACAGTCTGTAAAAAATACAACAACCATAATACAAAAAAAAAAACCAACATGAATTTATAAATTGGCCTTGAGCTATTTCATGAATCAGATTAACGCATGCAAAGCAATCTCGTAATGCCTGAGCCGAAATGTTTTAGTCTCATTAAAGTGAAACAGCATTGAATGAATTATTCACGTACCTTATGGTAAAATGTTTCTTTACTGTTGCTTTCATAAACTAGTTAAGACTTTCTGGAAATTTTACAAAAATTACAGTCAACTTCTTTTAAAATTCGGATCTATACATGCAACAGAGTACATAACTATGGGTATTACACAAACTGTCTTTTATGGTGACATGATAAACAAAATAAAAAGGATCAAAGGTTGGCAGCATAACCATCGAAAATGCGTCAGAATCATAAAACGCCTTTTATACCGATCCTAATGTCACCAGACGGACACTAGGCTTGGTACTTGACCAATCTACAGTCTTGTACAAGCGCATCCTTGTTTGTGTGATGTCATCTTACAGTGAGGAGGTTGTTTTACACCACAATTGTACGTTCTTTGAGACCTCTGGGTAATTGGAGAAGTGAGAGGGTTGTGCGCACGTAATCAGGATAACCACACCATTTGCTACTTGCGTGACAAATGGCCGTCCAAAGTCGGCACCGGTTACCCATTGGTCTCGTCGGTTTATGTGTAGTCTTTTGTGTTTGATGTTTACATGTCGTGTGTCTCTTTTCCGTCTCGTGCTGTACTCGTCTTTTGTGTTTTTGCATCGGGTGTTTTGGTGTTTTACTGTTGTTGCTGCAACGGGGTCTTGTTGGAGATCTCCTCCCTTCCTTTACGATAAGGATCTGTCGATCAATAAGTATGTTGACTATCCATGGCCGCCTTAAAGTATCATTCCCTTTCTCTGTTCCGTGTCGCAATGACTCGCATACCTCACAGCAGGGCATCAAGCATCAAAGTTAGAGCCATGCCACACATCCACTGTAAAAAATATGAATATTCTAAGGTTGTCATAATGCAATGATGCACTACAAATTGGGAAAAACTATAAAAACATTCAGATCTCCTATCTGTTATGATAAAGCTCGGATTACCTCTGTCAGCAACTTACAAATCAATTATTTCAAAAGAAAATGTGTAAATCATCAAACAGGAAAACATGAATCAAATCACAGCCTACCTTCAACCATGCTAATGGATACTGCAATGGTGTAATCCCCAAATTTCTCGTCTTCGCACTGTCTTCAACTTCGTACAGAATGTAAACAAATTATTCGATGTAAACAAATGCATTTTCCCACGGCCCCATCCACCGCCGTGCTCAGCACAAGGGAAAATTGGCTTCATTCTCTTTTACCGCATCTTATTTACGTGTCTATAGTGCACCAAAATGAAATGAAATCCCTTGGTTTTTATCATAATTCTTGAGGATGTAGGACTCTCGCCTTCGTCTTTTCCGCCCGACCCAAACCTTTTAAAATTCCGTCGTTTTGATTGGCTGTCTTGAATCTCGGTCGTGTCGTAGAAGATCATTTCAAACAAAGACGCCTCTACATACACATGATACACGTAATGCGTAGTTCTGTTTGTTTTTTATACGTTCATATTTAGAAAAGCAAAATATTGTAATATCTCTTTTTTTAAAATCAACATATACCTGATTTCTATTATTCCAGGATCTCTATTTAAAAAAAAAAATAATAAAATAAGATAAAATAAAAATAAAATGAATAAATAAATTAAATAAAGTAAAAGAAAAAAATTATATATATATTTATTAATTCATTCATTATAATAGAAGCTCTATTTTATAATACATTCAATTTATTAAGGATTGATTTATTGAATTTGAAGACTTTTAACATTTGTATTATTTTTTAAAATAAGTTATTTATTGATTCATGTATTTGGGTGATGCCGGGGTGATAGGAGATACGGCCCGGGGGGAGGGTTGATCATCGACGTACGTTTACTCTCCGTATTTTTAAGGATCAAACTCAATATCACTTAATATCAGTTTTATTAATCTTACAAATGTAATAAAGCTTATTTATTTTAATTTCTCATGAATTCTAAAATTATGAGTCATATATACTTAATATGTTTGATATTGTAAATTTTCCTTGGCCAAACTATTTTCTCTTGCTGGAATTTTCTAAGTCTTTGCAATTTTCACCGCCTTGCAAAATTTCTAAGTCAAAATTTCTCACTTCCAAATGCTTCCAAATGACTTCCGAATGAATTCCAAATGACTTCCAAGTTGAATACCTCCAAATCATTTGGACGTTACACGGATTCCGAATACTTCCAAATGGTTTCAAATGGTTCCAAATGACTTCCAAGCTACTTCCAAATGACTTCCAAATGAAATGAGCGTTCATTTGGAAGTTCTATACACGGGGAAATTTTTTTTCTAAACGGAACCATTTCTGATGAAACATTTAATTGTTCAAAGCTCTCATTTGGGATTGAATGCTTTGGTGTAAAAATTTAGTACTAAGTTTACTGCTTTCATTACTTCATAGCCAAAATACTACTATTCGTGTTATGGAGTTTCATTACTTCTTACATAGGCCCAAATTCGATGTCAAGGTCTTAAGGTAAAAAATCGTAACAAAATGTAGTACTCTTTGTGGTTAATATGTCTATGAAATATGAAAGGCCTACCATTTAGCAGTACTCTATACTCCATTGCTAGACTGAGGGTATATTTTTTTTCTTAAAAGGGCAATAACTCCTAAAAATAGTCTTTAAACCTAAATGTCAGACTGACCAATGTACAGACATACGCGGTGAAAACCTACTGACTTAAATGCAACTCATACATGTACCTTCTTGATGTAATGGACAATAAGCTGGTAATTTCATAGGAGAACTGGATTTCTTGAAGGCGTCAATTCGCTCTAAAATGATAAAAAATTACTATGATAGAGGCATTATTGTCAACAATAAGTGTATTCAATGTCGATTGAGTATAACTATTTCCATTGCAAAAGAATCCCCATGTTATGAGCCCGTTAGGCAAAGGGATTTATAACCTATAATTCTGGTTACCTATTATGAAGTTTTGATTCACAGAATTTATACTACCATGAATACCCAAAGTAAGGCAGTAATTTCTTAAATAAACTAATAATTCAAAAGGACCAAACGAAATTAGAACTGCCCTAAAGGGACTTGATGATTTATGAACTTCCCCTATTTTTTTTTTTATTTTACATATAGTTTTAGAGCTGCTTTTAACTTGATTTTTAGAATACATTATATATTCAATTTTTGACCTCCCTTTTTTGACATCGGACCAAAGGTCAAAGTAACAATTCTTTGAAATATTTTTGAATTCAATGCAGAGGTGAAGAAGTTATGCATAACACAAAGTTTTACCAATAGTCTTTGTGACCTTGAACTTTGACCTTGGTTAAGGTCATGACATACCCTCAGGCTATCAACCACTCTTAGTAACAATTCTGTGAAACATTATTGAAACCCACGGAGAGAGGAAGAGCCTATGCCAGGGCAAGACAAGTTTTCATCGACAGACATACCAATTGATTCCTATATAACCCCCATATATCAGGGTTGTGATCCTGTGAAGAGTTTGACACTGGAAAACCTTTTGGAGGCAAACATTAACTCCTATTTCAGCATATTGATATTCGGGTCCCATATTTTACTCAATGATTTACAATGTAGGCGAGGGTCATTAGGTAAGAAATAATGAAATATTGAAACAAAGACAATACCTATCCATTCTTCTAGAATATCTCCCTCCATTGCCATTTGATCTTTGTGTTTATCTGAGCATTGCTTACAAATGTCTGTAATTGGAACACATGTATGTATAAAATTTCGAATGTCAAAATAAATTATGGTCTGGTCATGATCATTAATGTTAAACGTCTTTAAATTCAATGGCATCATTTAAAACCTGATAACTTTACAGCATGGATCAGACATGCACGTTTCGGGTACTAAACCCTCGTCAGTGATCCTCAGTCTAAACAATGTAATATGGCCAAAAAGTATGAACATTATAATGATTGTCCGAAAATGTACCAAAAGATGTAGCAGAATAGGTGGGATATGATGCTACAGAACCCACGTTCATGATGGTAATGAATTTAAACAGTTGACCATAAACCACTAAAGGCGGTAAGGCCGGATTGCGAAGTGTTTGTATAGATGACGTAAACATTTGTACTTTATTGCCCAGACAAAAAGGTCAAAGGTCATTCTTTCCATTCCGAAATGTAAAAAAGGTATGGTCATGAGGATTCTAAATGTAAAATATCAAAACCCTACCCCTTTTAGTTCAAAAGTATGGCAAAGGTCAATGTCAAGGTCATTTGGTCAAAAGTCATGATATCAAATGAAAAGGTCTGGTCATTAGGAATCTATATGTGAAATATCAAAACCCTACCTCTTAGAGTTTAAAAGTAGGTCAAAGTTATAAGGTCAATGTCACTAGGTCAAAAATCATGGTATTAAATGAAAGTACTGGTCATAAGGATTCCGCATGCGAAACTTCAAAGCCACAGCCTCTATAGCTCATGAGATATAGCCCAGATTTATCATTTTTAAACGTAAGTCAAACTCCAAGGTCAAAGTCACAAGGTATACAATTTGGTACCATGGAAAGGTCTTGTCACAAGAAAAACACAAGTGAAATATGAAAGCCATATCACTTACAATTCAAAAGCTATGGCCAAGGTTAATGTTTTTCATAGTAGGTCAAACTCCAAGGTAAAGGTCACAAGTTCAAATTTTGTTGCTGAGTCTGATTCGTCTCATCATGGTCTATCACTATGTCAAGTTTCAAGTTGCTGCTCTTAACAGTTTTCTCTCAACGGACTTATGCAACACTTTAACCAAAATGTTGACACACTGACGGACGGACTGACAGACAGACAGACGAACTTTGTCCTTTCATAGACAGGATTTTGCTCCGCAATCCGGCCAAAAAAATTGTTGGATTCGGTTTTCATTTTGGAGTCCTCTTATTCTGGGGTTTAGGTCAACAAAACTTAGGTCAGTATCGTGTTAAACAATCTTTCTCTTGATATTTATCAACTTAATCAAGTTATGAAAATGCTAATTTTACTGAGAATTTGTCTGACATTTGTGTAAATCCTGTATTATTAGGCTTTTTTTTCAATTCAAGTAGCTCATATGCATGCATATATTCAGGAGACCTTTGTGCCTATGAATCTACAGACTACTCAAACCTCACTTCGCTGGTGTAAAGCAGATGCACGTACCATCGGGTACCCACATCCCACCATGGAGACAGGCGATACCGACTCGCATGTTTTCATCCTTCAATATCAATAATTAAAACAATTTATCTTTGATTTGTACACTCAACGTGAAGATTATGGATAGATAAATGCTCGAGAGTATGTACTTTCATAGATGATTGTAAAATATACAGTATATATTGAGGTTATGAAAATGACAATGAGGTAGGTACCGGTGTACGTGTGGAATATTTTGATGTACGTACCATTTAATTCAGATGCAAGTACATTCTTTGCCGAAGGTTACTATAAAAATGTCAGACTCTATTGATTTGGTTGATTTTTACAAGGAATTATCAAATGATATACCGTATATAAAAGACTACTTTCTCATGTCATTCGTTATTATGTATACTGGTGAGGATTTAAGTTGGGATTGGGAGGGGGGTTTAGAGAGCAAACATTTTAAGCTGGACAAGGTGCCAAAACACTCTCACGAACCCCTCCCCTCCCTTTTCAGACCAACACTTCAAATTACTTATATACTAATATATGCACGCTCATACAATGTATGTGCATGATCACATCACGTGCCCAAACCCAAGGGAGTGACTGACCTTACTTCCCGTTTTTTACCTTATTATTCTTTTAACCATTCAAAGAAATTTATGGTGTTTTTGTTATTAACTTTTATTAAACATTTTTATTTTTCACAATTCACCCGTCCGAACACAGGAAAAATTTGAGAATTTCCATGACGTCACAATGCGTTTTGGCTGTTTGACCGAGGTTTGAAGCTAAAAGCATTGTGACATCAGGAAAGTTTGTAATTTTTCCCCGCAATCGGAAGAATCAATTGTCCTATTTATGTAATCTCCGCAACGCCATGATGTCATTTTATTGAGTATTTGCGGAATAGAGTTATTTCCCTTTTGAGACGGTATCTGACGTAAAACCATTATGACGTCATGAAATTGACATGGTACTATCGAATATTTACCGTCATTTCCAAGATTTTGAGGAACGTTTCCATAGATTTTGATGACGTCATAATTACTGTACGTCAGATATCGTCCTAAAGGGGAAGTTATTCTGGTTTTCGAAAATAGGGAATTTTCGTCGCAAAGAAATTCTAATGCTCATTGGTCCAAGAGCATTAAGATGAATGCTTTAAAACATTGTTAACATCAGTAACCGCAACACACAGGCACAGGCATAACTAATATATTTATCTGTTCAGGAAAAATACGAGATTTTGCTCATTTTTTATATTCATGATACGCACATCATTTGACTGGTACATGTACAGTTTTGTCCATAACTCCCAACTGGCCATGAATGTCATTCCTCTGTCCGGCTTTGCTTTTGATTTTCCATGAAAAGGGTGATTGCATGATCTGTTTTTTCTTCTCCAATAAAGGCCCTAAGAGTCGCGATGATGTTTGCTTATGTACTTATCAAAAAATGGAGCGTTTTCAACTAAAAATACAAAACCGGTTTAGAATAAGAGAAGGGAGGAGATCTCCAACATGACCCCGTAAGTAAGGATTCAGGTAGTAATGTTGATTTTCCAAAGCAATAAAACATACGGAAATGAGGCGAAGTGTCTTTAGAACATAAATTAATTTGAAAAAGGTCCGAATTCTCACAATTAAGTCCAAAATCAAAATGTTTATCCTCTGCTGTTGCCATTTTCCATCATGATTACGAATTCAATGGGACTTAAATCCCGCAATTAATTTTTTTTACTCCTCGAAAACAGAAATTTTCCTCTTAAATGTAAACGTCTTCATACTGAATAGCATCATTTAAGAACAGATAACTATTCGTTTGCCAAGCAATTCCCTTGGTACAATTATTCCATAAAATATGCTCTTGCTGAAAAAATAGTTATTCTCTCAGATAAAGCGTTGTATCAGGTGTTAATCCCCCCTTCACCAATTACCTCTTATTTAATGAAGAAACTCACTGGATTTCGCGAACAATAATTATTTCATGAAAAAATTGCTTTATGTTGACACCCTCTTTGAAATTGTAATGGTTAATATTATCTTGTACATGTGCCAGTAATTTGTGAGAAATTCCAAGATAAATATTTACGTGTCTATTCTTGGCTTAACTCCCAAATATCCATATTTTCATTCATTTCTCGTCTTGTGTGTAACAGTTTGAAAAATGATCAAATTATTCGATCATGGTATTTGGTTTTGAGTTATATAATAAGTTTTTTTTCCAATTTAAGAATCATATGTATTGAAAAATGTCAAAATTGCATGGTTTTCTCGTAGACTTGCACTAAATGCCACTTGATTCGGCATAGTATTACTTTGTTTTTGATATCTCTAATAGACTAGTACCATGTAAAATTTGTCGTTATTAACGACAATGGATTTTTATTAACGATAACCGTTTTTACTCGTAGATGCGTTGCTTATAATTTGTGACAGTCTCTCTTATACCAGAGCGCAAATAAGTTAGTGTAAGAATCACACTCCATAAGTGTGTACTTCACATGAATACCTTGTCATGGACAATATTTCCGTTTTCTATTATATTGCAACGAATAATCTACTTGAACCGACTTCCTTCAGATCAAAGTGTTTATGGAACAACATTGAGGTTTCTAATAAAGGGGACAAAATACCTTTATATGTTCATCCGTTTCGTGATAGCGTGACTTTGGCATGGTACTAGTCTATTTATCCACAAGAATTAACCCTTAACAAGGCAAACCTTTCAAATACAGAAACACCCTTTTTGGACCTAAATATCAAAATTGTAAACGGAAAGATTCATACAAGTGTATATGACAAAAGGGATGATTTTGGATTCAACATAGTAAATTTCCCCTGGCTTGACGGTGATGTTCCAAGGTTACCGTCATACGGCATTTACATATCACAGCTAATTCGGTACGCTAGAGCATGTACTGATATTTTGGATTTTCACAGTAGAAATTTACAAATTACCAAAAAACTTTTAGGTCAAGGTTTCCGCTTTCATAAACTAGTTAAGACTTTCTGGAAATTTTACAAAAATTACAGTCAACTTCTTTTAAAATTCGGATCTATACATGCAACAGAGAACATTACTTTGGGTATTACACAACCTGTCTTTTATGATGATATGATAAACAAAATAAAAAGGATCAAAGGTAGGCAGCATAACCATCGAAAATGCGTCAGAATCATAAAACGCCTTTTATACCGTGGATATGATCCTAATGTCACCAGACGGACACTAGGCTTGGTACTTGACCAATCTACAGTCTTGTACAAGCGCATCCTTGAGACTTGCACTCTGACTGACTGTGACGACGGGACTTCACGACGGGCCCTGTCCAAACCTCTTTAGAGAAGACTGGGCCACGACCACCTGTCCTCTCTGAATGTCAGTCGGACTCCTCGGGTGATTACATACATGAGCTCGCTACAGCCGGCAGAGCACGGACTGTATTAAGCATGCCCTCTTTTTATATCCATTTACATATTCATCTGTGTCTCTGGGGCCTCTGCGTTTCGCGGTCTTGTTTGTGTGATGTCATCTTACAATGAGGAGGTTGTTTTACACCACAATTGTACGTTCTTCGAGACCTCTGGGTAATTGGAGAAGTGAGAGGGTCGTGCGCACGTAATCCAGGATAACCACACCATCTGCTACTTGCGTGACAAATGGCCGTCAAAAGTCGGCATGGGTTACCCATTGGTCTCGTCGGTTTATGTGTAGTCTTTTGTGTTTGATGTTTACATGTCGTGTGTCTCTTTTCCATCTCGTGCTGTACTCGTCTTTTGTGTTTTTGCATCGGGTGTTTTGGTGTTTTACTGTTGATGCTGCAACGGAGTCTTGTTGGAGATCTCCTCCCTTCTTTTTATTTTTTATCGATTTATTTAGAAATCGAAAAGAATCTATTAGAATGATTTTTTTTTAATTCAAGGAAAGAATACGTTAGTTTAGACATATGTTTCGCTGATATAAATGGCTATACGTTCTTTTTCAATATCCTACTGACACGTGCATTGGATTTTCTTTCTTCTATTGTTTACATAAATGAAAAAAATTGTGGGGGGATGGGGGCCTTAACTACTATAACTCCTTTGCTGTAGAGGATTGTATACATACTTTGCTGAATGTTCTACAAATATCTACTATTATTGAAATTGTTGTGAATATCGTGACTAATTCTATAACGATCATCGGAACAGACCATTCAAATACACGACCATTTAATATTGGTGACAATAGGTAGAGAAACCCCCTAAAATAGACCATTCAACTACACGACCATTTAATGATGGTGACAATAGGTAGAGACACCCCCTAAAAAGACCATTCAACTACACGACCATTTAATGATGGTGACAATAGGTAGAGACACCCCCTTAAATAGACCATTCAACTACACGACCATTTAATGATGGTGACAATAGGTAGAAAGAAGGGAGGAGATCTCCAACAAGACCCCGTTGCAGCATCAACAGTAAAACACCAAAACACCCGATGCAAAAACACAAAAGACGAATACAGCACGAGACGGAAAAGAGACATACGACATGTAAACATCAAACACAAAAGACTACACATAAACCGACGAGACCAATGGTTCACCGGTGCCGACTTTGGACGGCCATCTGTCACGCAAGTAGCAAATGGTGTGGTTATCCTGGATTACGTGCGCACAACCCTCTTACTTCTTCAATTACCCAGAGGTCTCGAAGAACTACAATTGTGATGTAAAACAACCTCCTATCTGTAAGATGACGTCACACAAACAAGACCGCGAAACGCCGTGGCCCCAGAGACACAGATGAATATGTAAAAAGATATAAAAAGAGGGCATGCGTAATACAGTCCGTGCTCTGCCGGCTGTAGCGAGCTCATGTATGTAATCACCCGAGGAGTCCGACTGACATTCAGAGAGGACAGGTGGTCGGGGCCCTGTCTTCTCTAAAGAGGTTTGGACAGGGCCCGTCATGGAGTCCCGTCGTCACAGTCAGAGTGCAAGTCTCAAGGATGCGCTTGTACAAGACTGTAGATTGGTCAAGTACCAAGCCTAGTGTCCGTCTGGTGACATTAGGATCATATCCACGGTATAAAAGGCGTTTGATGATTCTGACGCATTTTCGATGGTTATGCTGCCTACCTTTGATCCTTTTTATTTTGTTTATCATATCACCATAAAAGACAGGTTGTGTAATACCCATAGTAATGCACTCTGTTGCATGTATAGATCCGAATTTTAAAAGAAGTTGACTGTAACTTTTTTTGTAAAATTTCCAGAAAGTCTTAACTAGTTTATGAAAGCGGAAACCTTGACCTAAAAGTTTTTTGTAATTTGTAAATTTCTACTGTGAAAATCCAAAATATCCGTACATGCTCTTGCGTACCGGATGAGCTGTGATATGTAAATGCCGTATGACTGTAATCTTGGAACACCACCGTCAAGCCAAGGGAAATTTACTATGTTGAATCCAAAATCAGCCTTTTTGTCATATACACTTGTATGAATCTTTCCGTTTACAATTTTGATATTTAGGTCCAAAAAGGGTGTTTCTGTATTTGAAAGGTTTGCCTTGTTAAGGGTTAATTCTTGTGGATAAATTTCATTCTTATATAATTCAAAAGCAGGATTGTCAATGGTTAGAATATCATCCAGACACCCCCTAAAATAGACAATTCAACTACACGATCATTTAATGATGGTGACAATAGGTAGAGACACCCCCTAAAATAGACCATTCAACTACACGACCATTTAATGATGGTGACAATAGGTAGAGAAACCCCCTTAAATAGACCATTCAACTACACGACCATTTAATGATGGTGACAATAGGTAGAGACACCCCCTAAAAACCATTCAACTACATGACCATTTAATGATGGTGACAATAGGTAGACACCCCCTAAAAAGACCAACTACACGACCATTTAATGATGGTGACAATAGGTAGAGACACCCCCTAAAATAGACCATTCAACTACACGACCATTTAATGATGGTGACAATAGGTAGAGACATCCCCTAAAATAGACCATTCAACTACACGACCATTTAATGATGGTGACAATAGGTAGAGACACCCCCTAAAATAGACCATTCAACTACACGACCATTTAATGATGGTGACAATAGGTAGAGAAAACCCCTAAAAAAGACCATTCAACTACACGACCATTTAATGATGGTGACAATAGGTAGAGACATCCCCTAAAATAGACCATTCAACTACACGACCATTTAATGATGGTGACAATAGGTAGAGACACCCCCTAAAAAGACCATTCAACTACACGACCATTTAATGATGGTGACAATAGGTAGATACATCCCCTAAAATAGACCATTCAACTACACGACCATCTAGTGATGATGACAATAGGTAGAGAAACCCCCTAAAATAGACCATTCAACTACACGACCATCTAGTGATGATGACAATAGGTGGTGAAAACCCCTGAAATAGACCATTCAACTACAAAAACGTCTAATATTGGTGATAATAGGTAGAGAAACACCCTAAAATAGACCATTCAACTACAAAAACATTTAATATTGGTGACAATAGGTAGAGAAACACCCTTAAATAGACCATTCAACTACATGACTATTTAATATTGGTGACAATAGGTAGAGAAACCCCCTAAAATAGACCATTCAACTACACGACCATTTAATATTGGTGAAAATAGGTAGAGAACCCCCCTAAAACAGACCATTCAACTACATGACCATTTAATAATGGTGACAATAGGTAGAGAAACCCCTACAATAGACCATTTAATTACATGACCATTTCATAATGGTGACAATAGGTAGAGAAACCCCTACAATAGACCATTTAACTACATGACAATTTAATAATGTTGACAATAGGTGGTAAAGTCCCTGGAAACAGAGCATTCACCCACACGTAATGCTAATACTGTTGACAATAGGTGACGAAGCCCACGAAAACAGACTACAAGAACGTCTGATGGTGACAATAGGTGGTGAAGTCCCCGGAAACATGTCATTCAACCACACGACCATTTAATAATGATGACAATAGGTGAACTCCCCGGAAACAGAGCATTCAACTACATGAACATCTAATTATGATGACAATAGTTGGCGGAAGTAGTACCCTTGGAAGTTATAGGGCTGTACAGTCTGTATGTGTATTAATGATAAACATCAAAGAAGTACCCAACATATAATCATTTTCGAAGTCGAGAAGGCAAGGCCAAATCGTGAGAATTCCAATCGAAACGATTGCGAACCCCGAAATGAACAACATTTGAAAATGAGACCAGGTACTCGGGGAGAGTTAATTTGTAATCAGATGTGCAACAATATAGGGATCCGTTTATTCGCGAGCGTAGCGATCTTAGTTTTAGGAAAAAAATATCGAATTTTCCTTTTAATATGCAAATTTTGGGCCCCTTGGTTTTTTTTCACCGGCAATTCCCTACACAGCTACACATAACAATGATATGATCGCAACTCTTGTCAAAATTTATTTAAAAAAAAAAGAGCGACATTGAACTCAAATATTCCGTCAAACGAAATTGATATTAATGAGTGAATGAAAGTCAAACAGAAAAGCCGAAACCAGATTCTAAGAACAATAATCAAGAGGCTTACGAATTACGAAATAAATTCTCACACGAACGCGGCTGCGTTAAGGTGCTCCACGCTGACGTCGCGCTGAAAATATTCCATTTTTGCGGTGCCTGACATTCAACCCTCAATTACAGCTTAAACGTTCTTTCATTAGTTCAAAGCTGTTTTTTTTTAATATCTGGTAGGTGTCTGGTAGCTAAGAAAAAAAAATCACCAAGGGGATTCCCCTGTGTCACGTGACAGCCCTAAATATAACTCTACAGTGTTGTCTCGGTTTTAAATTGAAATTTGCAAGTGGTAAATAAGGAAAAAATAATATAAATAATATATCGTTTTCTTCAGTAAATCCTGTATATTTAGAAATGTGCTGGGCATTGTACCACATAAAACGATTAAGATGAGAAAATATACCGAGAAGGAAAAAAAGTGGTAAAAACACTGCAAAACTCGACTTTACATCCACATTTTACACAACTATTAAAATTTCTATTAAATGCGCAGCAAAATCTTGGTAAATTGAAGTGTCCTCTATAGGTTCTGTATAAAAATATCGAAATTGTACAAGGGTAGTCACCTGCAATTTACATTTTTTTACAACTACCCTATATCAGTCTATTTTCAGATGGGACATAAACGCACAGGTGATCTTGATTACGTCATAGAAATTTAGCGGGAAAGCATTAGTCATGTTAGTAAACATGCAACATATATACGTGTGTACAACATAATAACACGGGTTTTTAATATCTGATACAATGTAAATGAGTTTTTTTTATTTAATATTATTTTTACAACGATGAGAATGTAATATACATATATTAAGAAGGCAGGCCCGGCCGGGGGGAGGGGGGGGGGGGGGCTGACCCGGGAGGGTAAGCCTCGTCCGGGCATCTGCTTTTAGTATATATGTTTTTCAAGTCAAAACATTAACTATTTTCTTTGTTGGAAAGTTTGTGGTAGGGAATAACTCTGGTGATAAAGGTTGCCGCTAGACAATACAGTTTCTGCCGATCAAATATCAATGCAATATTTCCTCGTTCTGAATCCAACCCGGCGGACTAAATATTGAGACCGCGATTCTGACCGTCTTCTAATTTTGTATTTAACAAAATTGATTGTAAACTTGTCACAGTGCTTTCATCAGCAGAGCTCTATCGGTGACAAAATAATCATAATAAAAAAAATGTATATAACTTGAATAAATAAGAGAGAGAGAGAGGGGGGGGGGTTCTTTCCCGGCTAGGCTAATCACGTTTTGAACAGTCTAGTTATAACCCGCCCGATCTCTTGCTGATTACAATTTGTTTTATTATTATTTTTCTTTGTTCTTAGATTTAGTCTAGTACAAGTTGACCGTATCTGAAGTCGCAATATTGTTCTGTTGTACCGGCTATGAATACGGTGTCCGCCGTATAGCCATTTATTGACACATGTATTTTAGCACCGTATTCGTAATGATATATATTATATATTTTTTAAAAAATAATGCTTGAGAATAAACTGTATTAATGTGCATGAGCTGGCACCCCCCCCCCCACCCCGGCAGCAACAACAACTAAATGAATATAAAATGAATAAGAAATAATTATTTTAAAGCCGGAAAATCAGTAAAACTCCATTAAATAGCTTAATATGGACAATATCTAACAAATAATGTAAATAAAAATTGTGCTCCTTTATGAGGATACCATTATCAATTCCTTATATTGATTTACTAATTGAAAATCAGTGATTCCTCTGTGAATAAAAGCGGTTTTTCATCCAAAGCTTCCCTTTAACCCTGAACTCAGACTGCGCATGCTTGACCTACAATGACCCCATGGGCAAAACTGTGGAAAAACACGCATTCTTTCATTACTTCTCGTAAATAAGATACTGGGAACATTTAGAGTTGATGTAAGGAATAGGATGAAAGCTCAACAATATTGAAAATCGATCCAGTACAATTTATCCCTTGAAATATCCCTAGCATACGATAACTGATGTGACGTCATTTATAACGTCACACAATGTTTTCGCGGAATTTTCTCTAACGTCATTGCGTGGAGCACCTTAACGTAGCTGCGAAGTTTCATTTTTAACATCGCAAGAAGTAGTCAATGTATATTGATAGAATTTAAAACGAGTGAAAAAAAACTAGATCCCCCCTGGCAGAGAGCAGTATTCCTATTATGTATTATTATATACGGTATACCATAACTAGACCATGGCCGGTTTTAAAAACTGTACTACTTTATGAGCAAGCGATATATGTCGAAAAATAAATTTTGTCATAGTGCAGAAATACAAGGTGAATAGCAAAAATACCGCATTGGATTTATATAATTGAGGAATTCACATGTATAGGAATGATGCCTTTGCCCTACTACTGATAAACTTTGAGCATTGAAACTGTTTCCTTTAAGATAAACAAAATCTAGAATATGAGACAAGGTTAAAGAAACGACGTTGATTTAACCTATATATTCATATTGATTATTAAAACCCATATTTAACGAGGACGAGTTCGGTACGAGTTATCGCGCATTGTGTATGGTTACACGCATATGAATCTCATTGGCGATTTGGACAAGTTTGGTATAAAAACAAGAGCCCCAGGAGGGCACAACGATCACCTGATACCCATGGGTGCTCTAATTGACATACTGACATTGAATAAGACGTAAAATTGATAGTGCCAGTATCACGATTTGAGCCTACATTCTTTCTAAAAAGATTTTTGCCGGATGCAGCCAGATTTTTTTTTACAGCCTGTAAAAGTACAAACAAGAAGAAATAGTAACATTTCAAAACATTATCTTTTTTACTGATTTGAATAGACGGATAATGTGATCCAAAGTCATATGCCCAGCTAGTGTATAGTTCAATTATTCAACATCAAAAAAATCATTTTGTAAAATTCCACATTAATGTGCAGCAAGTGATGAAGAAACAGACAAAAAGAATAAAACAATGAAATAAACTTAATACTCTGGTGTATGCTGCTTTTAGGGAAACAAATTAATAGGCCCATGATACTGTAAAGCTTGTCCAACTAGCAGACCTACCACATCGTTATTTACTGTTAACTATGTTTCGCCTCATGATAGGACTGTTACATGGACAAATTATTAGCTGACAGAGTTCATGAAAAGTATCAGCTGCATCGGATTTGCTGATAAAAAATCATTTGGTCCGATAAAAACTCATGTTCTATCTTTTATTTGGACAGATAAAAATTCCCAAATGTCTGACCACAGGAACCTGTCGTTTTATGAGAGAAAATGTTTTATTATTCACGACCTTCAAAGCCTCTTGTGTTCGTCTTTAGAAATGTTGTATACATACAAGATGTCGAACACAGTGGCTTAAGGTTGTGAATCATAATTTATTTCCTCTTTTAAAACAACAGCTTCCTGTGGTCCAACATTTCATTGAAAGATTTCAAGAACTCTGAACTGAATTATTTGTTTTCAAGAATTTCAGATATATCAAATGTCCTATACATTCTCAAAATCCTCGGGAAGAAATTACTCATTTGTTTTCAAGAATTTCAGATATATCAAATGTCCTATACATTCTCAAAATCCTCGGGAAGGGATTACTCATTAGATGTTTCTTCAAGAAATCAGTCCGTATACAATTCATCTAAGAGAGTCTAAGACAAAGGAAATTCGAGCTAAGTTTATAAATGATGACAAGTATGGAATTGTTCCAAGTACATGAATAATAACAAGCATGAAAGTGTTCCCAGTATATGCACATTAAATAAAATCTATTAAATACCGGCAGTACTATTTTGTTTGCACGATAGATCATCTATTAATCTCCTTAAATATATCACGTGTACAGTAATAACACGGTGGGTAATCTCGCAACGCAGAACAATTTATTTTTCAATATTTTTGCGCAAAATAGATAATTTATTACAAAAAGGGAAATGTGATGCAGTGTAACAACGCCCTAACTATGAGTTGTATCCAAAATAAGGTGGATATTATAGCTTTTTATAATGCACAAACACGATCGGCGTTCTACTTTCACTTTCATCTACACCAATCATGCCGATAGTTTTTCGGCTTTATAAAAGGATATTACCTCTCTTACTTTCGATAAAACTCGTATCTAAGGCATCCTTACACTGCATCACATTCCCCTTTTTGTGAAAAATAATTTGTAATACACGAAATTTTAGATAAACCTAGTGTTCTGCGTTGCGAGATTACCCACCGTGACTATTAAATGGGCGTGGAGGAATTAACCAATCAAATCTGTAACACAAGATATATGGCGACTTTGTTTACCATAGATACAAAACTAAAGCGGAGAAAATAATCATTATATAGGGAAATTGTTATATAATATGCATGTATGGAAAAAGTCAACATCTCAAAAATAAATTCAGAGTATATATTTGATTGCATGTGTGCCTGAGTTATTTCGACGTACGAAAATAAGTACACAAAGCCAAACCAGCTTGTCTGTTTAAAAAATCATGAAAAATCTAAAAGTTGATATTTTGACAGAATTCTTTCACACTTTCTATTCTAACGATAAATATAAAAAAAGGAGAAAAAAAACTGCAAAAGTGGGGTCCTGCCGGGGTTTGAACCACTACTCTTGGGTATGGAAAACCTACATTGTATCTATGAATGTTTTTCCGTAAAAATCCAAATGAGGATATCTTGACAAAATTCTTTCACTTGTAGGGAACCATGAGTACCTCATACCTGGTACCAAGTTTCATGACAATCTAAGAAAAAAAGTAAGTTAGATATGATAAATATGCAGTAAATGAGTGTGTAAAATCATACACTTATTGAGTTATTTAAAGAAATAGTGCAAAAATTAGCATTTCTGACTAAGTCCGAAGAGACGTCAAAAAGCGTCAAAAATTTGAGTTCGGAGTGGCACCAAAAATAACAACACTTCTTAAGACATCTCTCTAGATCATCCTGATGCTTTCGGTTTGTCGATACGTGCTTCCGTTCTGAAGAAGAAGTTTGTCAAAGGAGGGTACCCCCTGTGACCTACTTTTGCCTGTGGTGGCGCCACCTGTTTAGGGATCCGGACGAAAAACAAAAAAACACTTGTAGGGGACCATTAGTTCTTTATACCTACCAAGTTTCATCAAAATCCCTTTAGCCATTCTTGAGAAGAAGTCGAAAATGTGAAAAGTTTACGACAGACAGACGACACACGACACACGACAGACGACACACGACACACGACAGACGACACACGACAGACGACGGACGCCGGACGCCGGACGGATCGCTATGACAATAGCTCACCAGAGCCTTTGGCTCAGGTGAGCTAAAAACTAGAGAATTATCATCTAGAATCCTTTGATAATAAGTATTACGTGTGATTTATCGTTAAATTTAAATATACATAAATATCCAGTAAATAGATCTCCAGGCTATCGCCTTAAACATATTTATAGCGTCACAATCCGAAATTTAACAGATTGATGCTTGGGAGCAAAGTCAAACAGGAAACTGTTTGTTTGACGATCTAACAGGATATTTCTTGAATATTTTTGCGATATACTGGATAAGAAATTTCAAATATAGTATCTCGAAATATCTTTGATTATAAGACTTTTTCTGTACACTCGTAAACCTTCGTACTTTGCTTGGAAAATGTTATCGAGAAAAAGATTCTCTATTTACAAACTTTGAGAGCAAGTTAATGTTAGTATGAACATTGCTTTGTGCATAGATGTAACCATTCTCCAAGTAACTGTCCGCATTATCGAGAACGAGCGAGATGATTTACATTCATTTCTTGACTTGCAAAAGTAGCTGATAAGATAAAACGTAAAATCTGCCCTAAAAAGTGGAATTTTGAAAATGGAAATTTCAAGAAAAATCGTTCGTAAAATAAATACAAATACAGTGTCCCATCAAACTCTGAAGATCTGTTATGCATAATATGGTTAATATTTGGGTCAAAACTTATCATTTTCCCATAGAAATCAATAGAAAACGGAAAAGTTTTGTGAACATTGTTCCCCCCGGAGATACAGAACGTCACTTATACTGGAGGTGTATATCCATGATACAAATTTTCTGGAAAAGTGGGGTTCTGTATCTCCGGGGGGGGGGGGGCACTACCCCAGAGACGAAAAACCAAAAAAGGAAGGGGGTGCATCATTAAATATGGAAAATTTGACTTTCTCCTCCTTAATACAACAAAACATGTGTTCTGAATACGATCGAATGAAATGTACAACATTTAGGAACGAAATAAGCAGGAGCGATGCGGATTTCTCCGCTGTGTATATCGCGCTAAAAAGCTTCTATTAAAGCCATTACATACAAAATAAGACCGTATTTTGTGTTCCGGATTTCATTATTTACCGATTAGAGGAAATAGAACTTTCGAAATGTATTTCTGATGTACAATGTAGATGTATTTGATATCTTTTAGTTAATATTTATCCATTTCAGGTGAAATTTTCTTAAATTTCTACGTTTATGGTCGTTATTATCAGTTTTATTACCCGAGTACCCCCATCTCTTTGGACCTTCATTTTAGAATCTTGGGAGTATTTCATCGAAAAGTAAAACATAGAAAAAGTCTTCAAATACATTATATTTCAATCATGATTATCTTTTGTCTGCATATGTATCGTCATGTGGAAGAAACAAGGCACGAAATTTAGGGCTTAAAACGGCCCTTATCTTATCAGCTCCTTTAAAAAGGCTTCTGACAAATTGAAAACTTTTTTTTCGTATCTCACATTCTGTTAGATTCTTATAGTTGTTAATGCCCCTCCTCGTTTGCATACCGGAATATTTTTTTTTCTCTTATACATATATTGCGTTAATCGTCCATAAAGTAATATTTTATTGCAATTTAAATCAAATCTCTATTATAATATTAATAGACTACCATAGCTTGAATGGGCGCTATTTTGAGGCGACCCCTGCAACTATACCAAATGGTCGATTTTTCTACAAATCTTTTAAAATGTTATTTTTTAAGAAAGTAATAATTATTGTAGGAATGATAAAGTTTTCTATTATATTTTTTAAAAATATGAAACCAAACTCGGCCTCCTTAAGGTTGTTGGGTAATGAAGTCTTGTTTTCCGAAATATCCATAAAACTATTGAAATATAAAAACAATATAGCGGAATATTTATAAAGTCGCAAATACGGTTTGAGTAATAACTGTGCTTGTTGCGTTTTTAGCTTTTTTTTTTGTTCGCTTAACAAAAATGTCGCCAAATACAGTAAAATAAATATTGGTACATTATGTATCAAAAAAGAATGTAAAACTACATGATATAGAAAGAATTAATTGATGTTGCTCTTTTTTCTCGAGAAAAAAAGTGAGATATGTAAGAAGCTCTGATATTTACTTATTTGCGTAGGTATTGAATGTTAAATGTCTTTAAATTCAATAGCATCATTTAAAACCTGATAAATTTACAGCATGAACCAGACATGCACGTTTCGGGTACTAAACCCTCGTCAGTGATCCTCAGTCTAAACAATTAAATATGGCTAAAAAGTATGAAAATCAGTATGTCCAAAAATGTACCAAAAAGACGTGGCAGAATGGGTGGGATATGATGCTACAGGACCCACGTTTTAGACATTTCAAGAAATTTTGTAACAATTTTAAATGCGTTGAAGAGACAGACGATCAACCGAAGTTGATCGAACTTGGCTACATGTACCATCTGGAATTAAAGTAATTCTAAAAAACGCGACAAAATTTTTTTTTAAATGTATACACACATAGCTAGTAGAGACAAATTTCATTGATAACACAAAATTGCAAATATTGAATTAAAGAGTTATCTCTCTTTGAATATAAAAAAGAAATATTATAACGTTTTTATGGTAAATTAAATTATATATATGACAAACATGTAATATGTTAAGAGTATTCTTTAGACAAACGTAGGGATGCGCTATAAGTTTGATAGATAAACACTCAGTAAAATGTGTTTTTTCATCAATAATTCTGATTAGATAAATATATTAGAAAACAACAAGATCATTTAATTTTTTCTAATATTTTTCCATATTGTATGATTGAAAATTCAACAATGTCACTGTCCCTTTAAACCTTTGCTCTTCAGTAAGGAATGAAGAACTGAAGCTATTTTAATCAATTTCCCTGACGATGTTCCTATTGAGAATGAGATGAGTATGTATTGTTTTATTTAAAAATAAAGTATTGAGAAAATATGATTAGTTTTTAAAATGTAGAATTAATATATGTGTTTTATTTAGGAAATAACAACTGGCGAGCCGTGGTTTATTGTCCAGTAATTCCACGAGTCGCATGAATAAATCAAATTATCACCTAGCCAAGAACTGATTCATGTCACGAATGGAATTACTGGACAGTGAATCACGGCTAGCTAATTGTTATTTCTATTCTAATATAGCACATGAATAGACGGAGCTTAGCGCAATGGAAGTTTCTTGGAGATTTTACACCAGGCGAGAACTATGGTACATATAGGGGGAAAAATTTCAAGGCATATTAGAATGTAATTTTTCGTACAACATAGACAATATTTATGTCTCTCAATAGCTGCTGTCCGTGTTGAGCGACCAGGTCAAACATTGCATGGATTTTATATATTTTCATTTCCATACTTCATAAACATCGACGGCGGGTGCGGCTAGCCAACAGGGGATGCTTAATCCTCCCGGGTACCTGGTCCCACCTCCAGCTTGCTAGGGGTCCGTCCATGTTTAATTTTGTGCTCTATTGTGAGTGCTGTTGAGATTATCGTCAGGATCTTCTTTAACTCATTAGAGTGATTGATATGTTGATCCCCGCCCAGGTCACACATATGACATTTGAAATTCAATCTATTAAAGAGAGGGCACAAAGTGGTATGAGGCAGCAGATAATTATGTGTAAATAATGTTATCAAGAAACAACTATACATGTACGTATAGTATTTTCTATTTGATTTAAATTTATGTTACGTTTTCAAATTTATAATTAAGAACATATAAATTTGCAGCATGAGCCAGACATGCACAAATCTTGATACTTAACCCTCGTCAGTGATCATTCATCCAAAATAATGAAATATTGGGAAAGACTAAAGTTATGTACAAAAGATACCGAAATATGTAGCAGGATGGGTCAGATTTGGATGGGATTTGATGATATAATAATACGGAAGGTTTCCAACTCTATACCCCGAAGAAAATGTCGAACAAATTTATCATGCACAAGACCCGTGATTCGAATATTAAATTTTATTCAGTGATGCTTCCAGCAAAAGTGATTTTCATTAGCCGCCAAAATTACTTTCACACGCGCCACTGCAGGTTTCTTTAATAAATTTATTTAAGTTTGTATTTTTTCTTTACAGAGAGTACGTAGTGTCAAATGTCCTGTAAGGTCGATACAGTAGCACATCCAAATGTTCAAAATAGCATTGGAGGGATGGTGCAAAGATGTAACCTCCTTTAATTTTGATGATATAATAGACCCACTTTTAAGGATTTTGAGAAAATATAATTCCTATATATATATATATTTAACATCAAAAGAAACAGGCAAAAAACGACACATAAACAAACGAGACGAGTAAGCAAACTATGCTAAGTTCCCTTGACATCAAACCAATTCTCTGTACTGGTCGGACACATATTATCGCCACTTTTTAGCTCACCTGAGCGAAGCTCAAGTGGGCTATTGTCATAGCGCGCCGTCCGTCGTCGTCGTCGTCCATCCGGTGTAAACTTTTAACATTTTCGACATCTCCTCTGAAACCGCTGCACAGAATTTCACGAAACTTCACAGGAAGCAAGTACTCAATGCCCTCTACCAAGTTTGTGTTTTTTGAGCCGGTCTTAAATCCAAGATGGCCGCCACAGGCTCTGATTGGCTGACACATTTTCGACTTCTCCTCTGAAACCGCTTCACAGAATATTTCGAAACTTCACAGGAAGCAAGAACTCAATGCCCTCTACCAAGTTTGTGTTTTTTGAGCCGATCGGAAATCCACGATGGCCGCCACAAGCTCTGATTGGCTGACACATTTTCGACTTCTCCTCTGAAACCGTTACAGAGAATTTCTGGAAACTTCACAGGAAGCAAATCCTCAATGCCCTCTACCAAATTTGTGTTTTTCGAGCTGATCGGAAATCCAAGATGGCTGCCACAAGCTCTGATTGGCTTAAATATTTTCGACTGCTCCTCTGAAACCGCTTCACATAATATCTCGAAACTTCACCAGATGCAAGAACTCAATGCCCTCTATAAGGTTTGTATTTTTCGAGCCGATCGGAAATCCAAGATGGCCGCCACAGGCCCTGATTAGCTGACACATTTTCGACTTCTCTTCTGAAACCGCTGCATAGAATTTCACGAAACTTCACAGGAAGCAAGACCTCATTGCTCTCTAACAAGTTTAAGTTTTTTGGAGCCGATCGGAAATCCAAGATGGCAGCTACAGGCTCTGGTTGGCTGACACATTTTCGACTTCTCCTCCGAAATAGCTTCACAGAATTTCTTGAAACTTCACAGGAAGCAAGTACTCATTGTCCTCTTAGTCTACCAAGTTTGTGTTTTTCGAGCCGATCGGAAACCCAAGATGTTCTCCATAGGCACTAATTGGATTACACATTTTTGACTTATCCTCTTAAATACTGCACACAATGTCACCAAACTTTACAGGAAGTAAGTACACATGGTCCTTCTCAAAGCTTCACTAAAAGTGATTTTCTTCAGTTCTTATACTGACTTTGATTGAAAACATACATACAGTCTCCTCAGGTGAGCGATGTGGCCCCCGCGGGCCTCTTGTTTCATTGTTTTAGACTCTAACATCTTTATTTCTTCATGCAATATGATGAAATTTGCACAGAAGGAAGAAGAACCCTTGATGAACATTTCTCCTAACTTTCATGAAAATCATATGATTGGTTCTTGTTTATAAGGGATTCTTGGACGTAAGGGTTGGGCCAAATTTGAACAAAGGAAGGGAACATATTATCGCCCTCTCCTCCAGTTCTTACTGAAATGCGAGTTTCTGGACAAAATTTACATTACTTCAATCTTTGAACATTATTCTTTTTGTATGTGTAAAATTGATACATTTTTTTTCCAAAAACCAAAGAGATATAGGAGGACAAAATGACTTACCCTTTCCCCGGAGAGGCGGGGGAAATACATGCAGATTTGCCGACTTTCTATCATAAAATTCAGTATTTGCAGGGAATTGAATTACTTGAAATTTGTATACATTTTCATGTATCAAAGATGTTATTATGGTTAAAAAATGAATTTTAATGCATTGATATTAAAGTGTTTGTATTTTCCAATTTTTCTCCTATATTGATGGTTATATGATAAGGAAATGGAGTTTATTATGTGCATTAGTTACCTTGACATCGGAAACAATGATATATAATATTACTAACTTTGCAACTTCAAATGATAATTTTGGCTGGAAGCATCACTGATTATGATTAAGTATCCGAAACACGTATCTGGTTCATAATAAATTTGATTAAAATTTTCTTTAAGAAGAGTTGTAACACTTATGTATTATTCATAATGTCCTTCTTGAAGAAAATTTCAAACTAATTTTCAAAACGTGGGTCCTGTAGCATCATATCCCACCCATTCTGCTACGTCTTTTGGTACATTTTTGGACAAAATAATTTTCATAATTTTTTGGCCATATTACATTGTTTAGACTGAGGATCACTGACGAGGGTTTAGTTACTGAAACGTGCATGTTTGGTCCATGCTGTAGATTTATCAGGTTTGAAATGATGCTATTGAATTTAAAGACGTTTAACATTTCATGATATTTTGAACATGTTTGCATCATGATGAACAGATGATAAAAAATGGAGTATATATAAACATTAAAGAAATACCTATCAGTCTCGAAGTCGAGAAGGCAAGACAGAAAATCATAAGAATATCCATAGGGACAGTTGTGAACCTTGGAATGAATAACATGCCCGGGTAGAGTAAGCGTCTCCTGATTGCAACACTCGTCGCAACAGCAAAAATATCTAACAAAAAGTTCTATCTAGGTTATATTTATGTCACCAAGGCAACTAGTTTTTACGATTTGGTCGTGCCTTCTCGACATTAAGACTGAATTATCACGATTTGGCCTTGCCTTCTCGGCTTTAAGACTGAATAACTGATAGGTACTTCTTTGATGTTTATTTTAATCATTAGCTCTACTTGTCTATGACCAGTCGAGCTTATGCGATCGCCCTGTGTCCGGCGTCCGTCCGTTAAACATTTCTTGTGGTTTCCAGTCCTCTGAAACTGTTGGTGATGGAAAGTTAATTCTTTTTGCAACATGGTCTTGTTGTGCACCTGATATTTTGTTTGAGCCCCTGACCCCCAGGGTCTTAGAAAATGGGTGTGGTCATTTTCTCCTATATAACTCTATTTAATCTTGTGGTCACCATATTTCAGAAAGTATAATTCTTTTTGCAATATTGTAGGTCTATGATCAAGGTGTGCACCTGATATTTCATCTAAGCCCCTGACCCCCAGGGTCTTAGGAAATGGGTGTGGTCATTTTCTCCTATGTAACTCTATGTAATCTTGTGGTGACCATTTCTCAGAAAGTATAAATGGTAGAAAATTAATTCTTTTTGCAATATTAAAGGTTGATTATCTAGTTGTGCACCTGATATTTCATCTGAGCCCCTGACCCCTGGGGTCTTAGAAAATGGGTGTGGTCATTTTCTCCTATATAACTACATGTTATCATGTGGACACCATTTCTCAGAAAGTATAAATGGTAGAAATATAATTCTTTTTGCAATATTAAAGGTCTATGATCAAGGTGTGCACCTGATATTTCATCTAAGCCCCTGACACCCAGGGTCTTAGGAAATGGGTGTGGTCATTTTCTCCTATGTAACTCTATGTAATCTTGTGGTGACCATTTCTCAGAAAGTATAAATGGTAGAAAATTAATTCTTTTTGCAATATTAAAGGTTGATTATCTAGTTGTGCACCTGATATTTCATCTGAGCCCCTGACCCCTGGGGTCTTAGAAAATGGGTGTGGTCATTTTCTCCTATATAACTACATGTTATCATGTGGACACCATTTCTCAGAAAGTATAAATGGTAGAAATATAATTCTTTTTGCAATATTAAAGGTCTATGATCTAGGTGTGCACCTGATATTTCATCTAAGCCCCTGACCTCCAGGGTCTTAGGAAATGGGTGTGGTCATTTTCTCCTATGTAACTCTATGTAATCTTGTGGTCACAATTTCTCAAAAAGTGTAATTGAAAGAAGGTTTTTCTTTTTGCAATATTAAAGGTCTATGATCTAGGTGTGCACCTGATATTTTATCTGAGCTCCTGACCCCTGGGGTCTTAGGAAATGGGTGTGGTCATTTTCTCCTATATAACTCTATGTAATCTGTGGTCACCATTTCTAATAAAAGTATAAATCATAGAAAGTTAACTCTATATATTATAGATCAATGATCAAGCTGTACAAAAGATATTTTGTTTGAGCCCCTGACCCCCAGGGTCTTAGAAAGTGGGTGTGGTCATTATCTCCTATACTACTCCATGTAATCTTGTGGACACCATTTCTCAGAAAGTATAAATGGTGGAAAGTTAATTCTTTTTGCAATATAAAAGGTTTAGGATCAAAATGTGCACCTGATATTTCATCTGAGTCCCCAACCCCAGGGTCTTAGGAAATGGATGTGGTCATATTCTCCTATATATGTAACTTACTGTAATTTTGTGATCATCTTTTCTCAGAAAGTACAAAGGATACAAAGTCAATTCTTTTGCAACATGATGAGTCTATGGCCTAGTTGTGTACAGGTACCTGATGTTTTGTGTGAGATTCAGACCCCAAGAGTCTTGAAAAAATGGATGTGGTCATTTACTCATATATATATATATATTATAAATATTAATAAGCATTCTTGTGACAACCAATTCACAGAGCGCATTATTGATAGTCTAAGAGTATTAATTCTTTTTGCATAATACATATGTAAAGGATATGTGGTTTGATTATCCACTTGATAATTAGTTTTAGCCCCTGACCTCCAGGTTCTTGGAAAATGGATGTGGTCATTTTCTTGTATACAACTCTATGTAATCTTCTGAACACCATTACTTAGAAAGTATGAGTGATAAAAAGATGTTTGCAGTATGTTTAATTCAGACTTACGCTTAATATTACGCTTGCGCATCTGATATACTTTTTTAGCCCCTCACCCTAGGGTCTTGGAAAATAGTTGTGACAATTGATTATGTATTTTACTAAACAACCGGGAGAGCTTCAGTCTCGTCAGAGACTTCTAGTTTTTATGAAGAGGTTATTTAAAACAAATAAAACCAGAGGGCGCTACTGAAATGAATTTTGGTGGGGTATGAAAATCACTTAGGCTGGAACCATTACTGATTAGGATTTAATATCCGAAACATGTGCATGGTGCATAATAAATTACATGTAGTTCGAATTTCTTTGATGTTTATTTTAGTTATTTTTATGAAGAGGTTATTTAAAACAAATAAAATCAGAGGGCGCTACTGAAATGAATTTTGGTGGGGTATGAAAATCACTTAGGCTGGAACCATTACTGATTAGGATTTAATATCCGAAACATGTGCATGGTGCATAATAAATTACACGTAGTTCGAATTTCTTTGATGTTTATTTTAGTCATTTTTATGAAGAGGTTATTTAAAACAAATAAAACCAAAGGGCGCTACTGAAATGAATTTTGGTGGGGTATGAAAATCACTTAGGCTGGAACCATTACTGATTAGGATTTAATATCCGAAACATGTGCCAGGTGCATAATAAATTACATGTAGTTCGAATTTCTTTGATGTTTATTTTAGTCATTTTTATGAAGAGGTTATTTAAAACAAATAAAACCAGAGGGCGCTACTGAAATGAATTGTGGTGGGGTATGAAAATCACTTAGGCTGGAACCATTACTGATTAGGATTTAATATCCGAAACATGTGCCAGGTGCATAATAAATTACATGTAGTTCGAATTTTTACTGTACCATCAATAAATAAGCATTTTTCGCTATTTGTGAGGCCTCCCCATAAACAATTTAGCTTGTACGACTATTTTGAAATATATGATAGAACAAAGTCTGAACTTTATTTTAGATATAAAATTTTAATATTCGAAACACGTGTCTGGTGCATGAAAATTGGTTTGGAATTTCCTTCTAGAAGGTATAGAGTTGGAACCCTTCGACATTCACCTTGGAGTTTCACCTTTCAAAGTGTAATGTCATATTCAATGGCAACCGGAAGTGATATCAATAAAATGTTTATCACAGCTTTACTTTTTGGTCAGACACGACCTTATGTTTTGTTAAGATCTGAGGCATGCCGTGCCAGCATCCTTAATAAAAATGCAAATACCTACAGAGAATAGATGTACATGTAATAACATTCAGATATATTTTATTCCCTGCCAGATATTTGCACTATTGTTTAAGGATCACATGCGCTAAGAGAGTACTTCACTGGATTGGCTTGTTAAGGTCAATGTAAATTGTTGTATCAAGAAATAATTTCCGTTTTGTATTAAAGTATCTACATCCCTAAGGGCAGATTCTTCTCCGAAAATACCTAAGTATCTTATAAAAGCGGAAAAAATACCATAATGTATATACATTAATCTATCTCGTGATAGTGTGAGTTTAGTTTCTTACCGATTTATCAAGAAACTGAACAGAATTCATGTGAAAGAAAAGACCATGTAGAACTCTTTTTTTAAAGCTGTATCAAAAAAGCAAACATCATTCAACATTATCAAACAAGACATATTGAATTTGGCAAGATTTCATGGAGCTGTTGCGACGTATGTTGCATGCATACAGCAGACGCTGACTCTTTCCGGGCACCTGGTCTCGACAAGCTCACTTGGGGATGTTGTTTATTATTAATACCTTTTCCAATCGATTTTTTTAAAAAATGATTTTGCCTTCTCAACTTTGAAACTGAATAATTGATAGGTAATCACTTCAATTTTAAGATGAATAATTTTGTTTATAATACCATGATTCGCTAAGATCTGATTTCCGTAACAGTGTTTAGAATTCTGTTCAGAAAAAAAGTAGGGCATCTCAAAGGACATTCGGTTGCAGCACTCACAGCATAACCCGAAAACATCCTATGCAAAATCACAGAGTGCACACGCACAGGAAGAGACGCAAAAGGTACAATTAAGATAAAGAAGATCCAAAAGACAATCTCAACATCTCTCACAACAGAGCACTAATCTAAGAATCGAAGGACCCCTAGCCAGCTAGAGGTGTTGCCAGGTTCATGGGAGGAAGAGACATCCCCTGTTTGGCTGCATCCGTTTTATGTGTTTACGCTCGAAAGGAAACCGAATCAATGAGAAACGTTGAAAACATATGATAACACAAAATTTCGAAACCAATCGGTACAGACTAAGGACGGCAATCTGTCACACAAGTAGAAGACGGATTACGTGCAGACAACTTTTTGGATTACTCAGATGTCTCGAAGAACTTACCATTGTGGTGTAAAGAAACCTCCTCATTGTAAGACGACCATACAGAGAGCATGACGCAAGAAACACATAGATGGATATTTAAATGGGTATAAAAACAGAAGGTGTACAGTTCGTGCTCTGCCGGCTGTAGCACGTGCATGTAAACAATGTTATACGTCTTCAAATTCAATAGCATCATTTAAGACCTTATCTTAAGAATACGCTAGTACAAGGCTGCATTTTGGTGCAGTACCAAGCCAAGTGTCTGTCTGATGACAGAAGGATCATATCCGCGATAAAAAAGTTTGATGATTCGATACACATGTAGTTATTCTGTCTACCTCTGACTCTTCTTATTTTGTTAATTTGGTATTATTAGAGTTGTACACAAAATGCCAACTATGGATAATGACTACTTCCTTATATACATCACAAGATCGATAATTCAAAAAAAAAACCCCGATGGTATACAAATGTAAACGTCTTCAAATTGAATAGCATCATTTAAGAACAGATAAATTGGCAGCATGGACCAGACATGCACGTTTCGGGTACTCAAACCTCGTCAGTGATCCTCAAATCTAAACAATGTGATATGCCAAAAATGTATGAAAGTTACTTTGTCGAAAAAGCGTACCGAAAGACGTAGCAGGATGGGTGGGATATGATGCTACAGGACCCACGTTTTAGAAATTTAATAAAGTTTTGATAACAGAAATTTTAGAATGCGTTGAAGAAACGATCAACCGAAATTGATCGAACTTGGCTACATGTGCCCTCGGGGACTCCTGGTCCACCAGCAGTGACACTCACCAAGTGGTATAAATGTAAACGTCTTCAAATTGAATAGCATCATTTAAGAACAGATAAATTGGCAGCATGGACCAGACATGCACGTTTCGGGTTCTCAACCCTCGTCAGTGATCCTCAAATCTAAACAATGTAATATGCCAAAAATGTATGAAAGTTACTTTGTCGAAAAAGCGTACCGAAAGACGTAGCAGGATGGGTGGGATATGATGCTACAGGACCCACGTTTTAGAAATTTAATAAAGTTTTGATAACAGAAATTTTAGAATGCGTTGAAGAAACGATCAACCGAAATTGATCGAACTTGGCTACATGTGCCCTCGGGGACTCCTGGTCCACCAGCAGTGACACTCACCAAGTGGTATAAATGTAAACGTCTTCAAATTGAATAGCATCATTTAAGAACAGATAAATTGGCAGCATGGACCAGACATGCACGTTTCGGGTTCTCAACCCTCGTCAGTGATCCTCAAATCTAAACAATGTAATATGCCAAAAATGTATGAAAGTTACTTTGTCGAAAAAGCGTACCGAAAGACGTAGCAGGATGGGTGGGATATGATGCTACAGGACCCACGTTTTAGAAATTTAATAAAGTTTTGATAACAGAAATTTTAGAATGCGTTGAAGAAACGATCAACCGAAATTGATCGAACTTGGCTACATGTGCCCTCGGGGACTCCTGGTCCACCAGCAGTGACACTCACCAAGTGGTATAAATGTAAACGTCTTCAAATTGAACAGCATCATTTAAGAACAGATAAATTGGCAGCATCGACCAGACATGCACGTTTCGGGTACTCAACCCTCGTCAGTGATCCTCAAATCTAAACAATGTTATATGCCAAAAATGTATGAAAGTTACTTTGTCGAAAAAGCGTACCGAAAGACGTAGCAGGATGGGTGGGATATGATGCTACAGGACCCACGTTTTAGAAATTTAATAAAGTTTTGATAACAGAAATTTTAGAATGCGTTGAAGAAACGATCAACCGAAATTGATCGAACTTGGCTACATGTGCCCTCGGGGACTCCTGGTCCACCAGCAGTGACACTCACCAAGTGGTATAAATGTAAACGTCTTCAAATTGAATAGCATCATTTAAGAACAGATAAATTAGCAGCATGGACCAGACATGCACGTTTCGGGTACTCAACCCTCGTCAGTGATCCTCAAATCTAAACAATGTAATATGCCAAAAATGTATGAAAGTTACTTTGTCGAAAAAGCGTACCGAAAGACGTAGCAGGATGGGTGGGATATGATGCTACAGGACCCACGTTTTAGAAATTTAATAAAGTTTTGATAACAGAAATTTTAGAATGCGTTGAAGAAACGATCAACCGAAATTGATCGAACTTGGCTACATGTGCCCTCGGGGACTCCTGGTCCATCAGCAGTGACACTCACCAAGTGGTATAAATGTAAACGTCTTCAAATTGAATAGCATCATTTAAGAACAGATAAATTGGCAGCATGGACCAGACATGCACGTTTCGGGTTCTCAACCCTCGTCAGTGATCCTCAAATCTAAACAATGTTATATGCCAAAAATGTATGAAAGTTACTTTGTCGAAAAAGCGTACCGAAAGACGTAGCAGGATGGGTGGGATATGATGCTACAGGACCCACGTTTTAGAAATTTAATAAAGTTTTGATAACAGAAATTTTAGAATGCGTTGAAGAAACGATCAACCGAAATTGATCGAACTTGGCTACATGTGCCCTCGGGGACTCCTGGTCCACCAGCAGTGACACTCACCAAGTGGTATAAATGTAAACGTCTTCAAATTGAATAGCATCATTTAAGAACAGATGAATTGGCAGCATGGACCAGACATGCACGTTTCGGGTACTCAACCCTCGTCAGTGATCCTCAAATCTAAACAATGTAATATGCCAAAAATGTATGAAAGTTACTTTGTCGAAAAAGCGTACCGAAAGACGTAGCAGGATGGGTGGGATATGATGCTACAGGACCCACGTCAGGGAAAAAAGCAAAAACTTCCACCACAAGAAAAGAATTAAATCACGATATGGGAGTGACATAATTTTCTTCCGGACTATGAGTCAAGGAAATATTTCGAAAATTAATATTGCCCCCAGTGCAGGATTTAAAAAAATAAGAAAAAAATATATTAAATCCATCTAAAGGACAATTCTAGATGTATAGTTATAATTATATAATACTAATATTCTTTGTACTATTGTTTTAACGTGGCTGATGAACCGGTTTTTTTTATTTCATGATAAGCAGACTCGGACAATAAAACGTGTTTTTCTATAATAAGCAAGTGGCGTTGATGCAACTGGAATTTGGACAACATTTGTTAACAACTCTATTCAAATACAATGACGTACTTTCATAAAACGGAAAGAATACTTGTATAGAGTCATCCGCCTCGTGATATATTGTACGTATATTTTGACCGATAAGAAGGCATATGATATATATAAAGAAGATAGACATACAAGGAAATAATTGTACTTTACAGTTTCAAATCAAGAAAACGTATATGAGAAATAAGGACTCATGTGATATCGTTCCTTCCATTCGTACTTGTTACATACTTGATAGGAATACGCCCAGAATAGATTGTTTCATTATATTGAGGACAATTCTTCAGAGATATATTTTGTATATATTTCAGCGCTTTGAAAGGAGGGAAGGGATCTCCAACCAGGCCCTGCTGCAGCACCAACAGCAAAACACCAAAATACCCGATGCGGAATTACAAAGACGAGCATACTAAGAGACATACGACATATAAACATAAAACACAAAAAATACACATAAATTAACGAGACCCATGGGGAATCGGTGACAACTTTGGACGAAATAGCAAAATGATATACAAAATTTATAAAGGGCCAAAAATAAGCTTCTTTCAGAGCTGAAATAAACTTCAAACATCAAGTCACGTTAAAAAAATTTAATTGCTCCACAATGTATCTTAAGTGATAATAATACTGAAAAGTTCCAACTCTATACCTTCTTGAAGAAAATTCAAAATCAATTTTATGAACCAGAATCGTGTTTCGAATATTAAATCCTCATAAGTGAAGCTTCAAGGAGCCGCCTAAATAATAAAAGTGAAAATGCTGACAGATAATACATATTGAAATTAGCCAAGTACAGTACATTCAGATACATTTTATTTCTTGTCAGCTATTTGCACTGTTGTTTAAGAATCAGACGGCCTAAGAACATGCTTTACTGGATTGCCTTGTAATTGTCAATGTAAAGTGTTGTATCAAGAAATAATTTCCGTTTTGTATTAATAAACTTTACTACGAATAATCCATTTGAATCTACATCATTTAGGGCAGATCCTTCTCCGAGCTAATGCCATACCCTCAGCGTCGTAGTGGTTTTCGTTGTCGTTGTCCGTTGATAAAACTTTAACCTGGGCTATATCTCTTGAACTATAAGGGGTAGAGCTTTGATAATTCACATGTAGATACCTTGTGACGAAAACTTTCATCTGAGACCATGACTTTTGACCTAGTGACCTTGACCATGGAATTTGACCTACTTTTCAAAATATCTAAACTGGTTTCTGACAAAAACCTGTGTAGGCGAGCTATGTAATCTTTGATTACCCTATGTTTAAAATCTGTAACAAAAAGGGCAAGCAGTTTTAAACATCACAAAACATGACATCTTTACCTGATATTAATACCAGTGTGTGCATCAACACAATCACATAATTTGGCAAGTTTTCACGGAGGTGTTGCAATGGGTGTTACATGCATACAGGAGACGCTGACTGTCCCCGGGCACCTGGTTTCATTTTGGAATGTTATTTATTATAAGCTGCTTTTCTAATCAAAGTTCTTATGATGTTGTCTTATTTTCTCGACTTTGAGACTGAATAATTGATGGTTAATCGTTGATGTTACATGTAATTCACCTCACTTTCAAGATACATAATACTGTTTACAATACCTTGATTCGTTCGGGAAGAGGCATTGATAAGATTTTTTGATAATGTCTCATAAAACAAGTATCTGACTTCCGTAACAGTGAGCAGCATTCTGTTCAGAGAATGAAGATGATCTCCAACGACAGTCGGTTGCAGCACTCGCAGCAAAACCCCAAAACACTTTTGCAAAAACACAGAGCATACGCGCACAGAAAGGGACACAAAAGGTTCAAATGAGATAAAGAACATCCTGAATATAATTTCCCTAGTAGGCTAGAGGTTGGACCAGGTGATAGGGAGGAGTAAGCATCCCCTGTTTGCCTGCACTCGCCGTCTATGTCCATGTATGGAAGGAACACCTTATCATAAAGATCAAACACATATGATAACACAAACAATCGAGACCAGTGTCTCGAAGAACGTACAAGTGTGGTGTAAAAGGACCTCCTTATTGTAAGACGACCATACAGAGATCCTGACGCAAGAAACACACAGATGGATATATAAATGGGTATAAGAAAGAGGGCGTACATTTCGTGCCTTGCCGTCTGTTGCACGTTCATATAATAAACCGATGAGTCCGACTGAGATTCAGAGAGGAGAGATGTTCGGACCCCTGTCTTCTCTAAAGAGATTTGGACAGGGTTCACAGTCAGCAAGAGTGCAATTCTTAAGAATGCGCTAGTACAGGGCTGCATTTTGGTCCAGTACCAAGCCAAGCGTCCGTCTGATGACAGAAGTATCATATCCACGGTATAAAAAGCATTTTATGATTAAAACACAATTTCGATAGTCATTCTGTCTACCGCTGACTCTTCTTATTTAGTTCATTAGGTATCACACAATGTTGTAGACAATAACCTGACCCTTTTGTCCAAGACTATGAGTCAAGGAAATATTTCGAAAATAAATATTGCCCCCCAGTGCAAGAATTAATAAAAAGAAAGATAATATAAATCAAATCTATATAAAGGATAATTCTAAATGTATAGTAATAACGTATTCTTTGTAGTATTATTTTAACGTGGCTCATGAAACGGGTATTTGTTTCTGTTTATTGACGTGGACAATTAAACGTGCTTCTTTTCTATTATAAGATACTCACGTTGATTGAACTGAAATTTGGACATATTTTGTTCATAACCCTATTCAAATACAGTGACGTACTTTCTTAAAACGGAAAGAATACTTGTATACAGTCATCAGCCTCGTGATAGTTTGCACGTAGATTTTGACCGACTTACATGAAATATATATACTGAGAGACCTACAAGGAAATAATTGTACTTTACAGTGCCAAATCAAGAAGACGTAAATTATAAATAAGGACTTATGTGACATCGCTCATTCTCTTCTTACTTGTTGTATACTTGATCGGAATACGCCCAGAATAGATTACTCCATTATATTGATGACAATTCCTCAGATACATATTTTGTATTTTTTTTTTTGAATACAAATTCTTGCTTAATTACTCAACCCGCCCTTTTGTTCTATGTTTTTCCGACAAGCAACAGAACCTCAGTTAAAAAAAAATCGCAGAAAAAATTACAATATTAGGCCAGAAAAATTTGTTAAGTCTTTCTTAAACCTAAATTACTCCAACCTTTTTTTATGAAACTCAGACCTTTACATGCAGCAGTGTATATTTCAATGGAAATTTCACGACCTTCCTTTCATTGTGTCATAATAAATAAAATGAGAAGGATCAGAAGTAGACAGAATTTCCATCCAAATGTATAAAAATTATAGAAGGCTTTTGTACCTTGGATATGGTCCTATTGTCGTCTTGTACCAGGGAATTGTCAATTATATGAAAACAGTTTTAATTTTTTATCTTCTTCAACTACTTTTCAAACCAATTTTGATGCACGATACAAACGTTATACTTCTAAGTAATCATTATCTATGGTGCAAAATGGAGAAGTAATTAACGCCCTCTCGTTCATTTTTTAATGCTGTGCTCTAATTAAGAAAAATGTATTCGTCTCAAAATTTTCTGTACGGTCAATTCAGTGGCTGAGTTAACGAAACCAATGTACAACTGGAGATCTCGCTGTCGCCTCGCACATTGATACAATGTAAAATTATCCTGGTAATCTTCTGCAGTGTTTTGATAGTTTCCGTGGCTTGAGCGACGGTCAGCATGTTTACCTTTGATGACAGAATGTTAAACGTCTTAAAATTTAATTTTTTCAGAAACTATTTTTATGTTGTATTAGGTATATTTAGTTCAAACATGCCATGAGTCTAACAATGTTATAATTATACTAAATATTTATTTGTACAACGGATACCTTAAATTAAATGTATGAGAGAAATAGAATGATGGATTTCAATTTTATCTGTTTAGAATAACAATCTGACAGACAGTCTGACAATGGGACTCCATGAATGACCCGGCCGAGCCTCAATAGAGAACACCTGTCCTTTGTGAATGTCTATTGGACTATGCATGGGCTCGCCGGTAGCACACAGAAGGTTTGTTTATTAAATCCATTAACATATAAATATGTGCTTTACTAGAGCCTAAACGTTTTGCTTTCTTGTTCATGTGATACACTGGAAATTTATTAAACACGATTTATCTTAATGACCTCAGTTTTATCGGACACGTTGGAGGGTAGTGCACAGGAAATCCGGATCACCACAACGTGACCATGACAGCAACGTTTGTACCTTATTAAAACTGATAAACATTTCAGAACATTTCAGATAATTTTAAATATTTGAATATTGGCATACAATGCATATTTGGATATATCGTATACATTTTCGTGCATGAACATCGACGGCGGGTTCGGCTAGCAAAACAGGGTATGCTTAATGGCAACTGCTCCACCCTGTAGCCTTTTGTGGTTCCGTAAATGCTCAATTTATTGCTCTATTGTGAGTGCTGTTGAAACTGTCGTCAGGATCTTTTTTATTCCATCTCACCCTGCATCCAACTAGCCGAAGAAACCCTCAATAAAGCGACACATAAATGACTTCAGACAAAACTACAAGCTACAAATAGACGCAACAATATTCATTTAATAAACATCATAGTATACATTTGAAACAGACGTACAGAAACATAAACAAATAATGACAGCAGCTAAATGAAAGGAGACCAATGTGCACCTGTCGTCGACTTTGGACGGTAATCTGCTATAAGCAAGTGGTGTTGTTTCCGCATAAGGTTCGTACAACCGTCCCACTTATCCGGATACAAAGAGGACTACAGAGACTCACAATTGTTGTATAAACATAAAACTTCCCACTGTAAGATGACATCACAGACATGCCAAATATAACTCAAGGCCGAGTTAGTTACAACAAAAATCAGCTAAGGACAAAATGCCAAAACATACTGAAGCAGGACGAGGCTATCCTCTGTGAACACCTATTTAGGCACCAATGTAGTCTTTATAACCGGCATTGTAATATCTATATGTTATAGTTTCCTCTGTGAGCACCTAGTTAGGTACCAGTGTAGTGTTTATAATACGATTGTAATATCTATATGTTATAGTTTCATTGTAATATATATATATATATGTTATAGTTCCAGTGTAAAATCTATATGTTATAGTTTCATTGTAATATATATATATGTTATAGTTTCAGTTCTGAATCGAGATATGCGCATTTCAACAAGTAATGTCCTATCAGTGATGCTAGAGTCGATAATTCTAGGTAAACCGTCATACCTGTAATCAGTGATGCTAGAGTCGATAAATCTAAGTAAACCGTCATACCTGTAATCAGTGATGCTAGAGTCGATTATTCTAAGTAAACCGTCATACCTGTAATCAGTGATGCTAGAGTCGATAAATCTAAGTAAACCGTCATACCTGTAATCAGTGATGCTAGAGTCGATAATTCTAAGTAAACCGTCATACCTGTAATCAGTGATGCTAGAGTCGATAATTCTAAGTAAACCGTCATACCTGTAATCAGTGATGCTAGAGTCGATAATTCTAAGTAAACCGTCATACCTGTAATCAGTGATGCTAGAGTCGATAATTCTAAGTAAACCATCATACCTGTAATCAGTGATGCTAGAGTCGATAATTCTAAGTAAACCGTCATACCTGTAATCAGTGATGCTAGAGTCGATAATTCTAAGTAAACCGTCATACCTGTAATCAAAGTCGAATTATCAAAATCGAAAGGCTGATAAATTCTTTAAAACAAATAAATGGAAATCGGCCCCTAACGGGACGAAAATACCCACGCAGCAATATTCTTTGAAAAGTTTATCTTAGACCAAGGTAAAGCGTCTATTGTGGCCTTGACCCTAGACCTTGGTTCAGATCGTGAGACACCCTTAGGCCCTAAAGAATATTTCTGTGAAATATTATTGAAATCCATCCTCAGGAGGAGTTATGATCTGAACAAGGTTTAACTAATGGTGTATATTATATCCTTGACCGTTGACTTTTGATCTTGGTTCAGTCATGACACGCCCTTAGGTCCAAAGAAATATTTCGTTGAAGTATTATTGAAATTCATCAACGTGTTATGCTCTGGACAAGGATCTACCGATGGACCTTGACGTCTGACCTTAGTTTAAGGTCATGACACACCCTTGGGATCTATATAAAATTTCTGTGAAATGTAAATGAAATCCATCCAAAGGGGGAAGAGTTATGCTCTGGACAAGGTTTTACTAATGACTATTTCTACCTTTACCTATGACTTTATTTCAGGGTCATTCCCCCCATATGTCCTAAGGAACATTTCTTTATCATTTAATTTCCATTTTCATTTTTAAGAAACGAGTTTCTGATTGGCTGAGAAATTTTGTTGATACATCGATCAACACAATTTTTCACGGAAGTCTATTAATAGCACTATTTTTAGAACCGGGGTTCCCTCAAACACGAATGAACTCGTTGCTGAAAATACAATTTGTTTATGTTTGCTGATCATTTCAATGGTACCATTTCTTTTCTACTTACTCAAAAATTAACAGTGCATGTAGAATTTGCTCAAACTAGTCCTTTTTCCAAAGATATAGAGGGACGATCGTTCGCTGTTTGAATCATGGCGGCTGCCATAACTTGTTTTGGCAGACGTATCACTGCGAAACCTTCCGACTTACGAAATATAGTGCGGTGATTGATTGTTTATAGATCCAAGAAAACAGTCTGTTTTCAATGATTAAATGATAAGAAATGAATCTTATATTTTTTCTGTTGATGCAGGTATCACCCGAAAAATTGGACAGAAAACTTTTGCATCAAGGCGCTACGCGCTTTGATGCAGTTTTCTGTCCAATTTTTCGGGTGATACCTGCATCAACAGAAAAAATATAAGATTCATTTCTTATGTCAAATGATTGAAATCCATCCACAGTGAGAGGAGTTATGCTCCGGATAAGGTTATGCTAATACTGTCTTTTGAGACTTTGACCTTGGTTTAAGGTCATAACACACTCTAAGGTTCTACTAAGGGACATTTCTGTGAAATATTATTGAAATCCATCCACAGGGGGAGGAGTTATGCCCCGGACAAGGTGTGATGGACATACAGACGGGCGGACATACAGGGTGATTCCTATTTGTTAGCGGGGGTATAAAAAACTGTCTCAGAGGAAAAGTAAAACGAGGCTAACAGACAAAGACAAAGCCCACCCTTTTTCATCATTTAATTTTAACCTATTTTATAAATAAGTTATTTGAGCATAATTACGGCTGTATATTTGAAAAAAATATACATATATTGTGGGTAGATTATAAAGGTGACCATTAAATCAAGAATATAATATTTACTCCATGACATGTAAGGTTAGTTATTATACTGTGTCGCATTATAAAGGCGTTTTTAATTTCATACGGAAACCAACTCACAAGTAAAATCTTCCGCGTAAGATGCAAATAGATAAGCCATTTTTTATTCATCGCTTCCTGAGAAACGAGTTTGTGACCCTGACATGTAGATTCTAAGAAGAAATTATAAATATTATTGATTTCTGAAAAGCGGAATTTTTTTTTTTTAGTTTTTTTGTTGTTGCTTTTTTTTTTTTTTTTTTTTAAATCTAATTGTTTACAAGCAGCTAGTGTAAAAAATAAATCAGTACAAATATTTATAAAGCACTCTATTGTTTGACGTTTACTTTGTCTATCATTTCATGTCCGATACCGTACATAGACTGCATTATTCTGGAAAGGTATTATTAAAAGCAGTTTACCATAACTAGATCATGGCCAATATGGTACATAGACAGAGATCAGTATTCTGGTCAGGTAAACTTAATCAGTATACCATACCTAGATCAAGGCCAACACGGTACATAGAGAGTATAATTCTAGTCGGGTATTACTGAATGTAGTATACCACAACTAGATCATGGCCGATGGTACAGAGAAAGAAAGCAATATTCTGGTCAGATATTACAAAAAAGCAGTATACGATAACTAGATGACGACCGATACGATACATAGACAGAAAACAGTATTCTGATCGAGATTACTAAAACAGTTGACCATAAATAGATCATAAAAGATATGATACATAGACAGAGAGTAGTATTCTGGTCAGGTAAAACTAAAAGCAGTATACCACCACAAGATCATGGAAGATACGATGCTAACACGGAGAGTAGTAATCTGGTCATGAATTACTAAAAACAGTATACTATAACTAGATCATGGCCGATACGATACTTAAACAGAGAGTAGTATTCTGGTCATGAATTACTATAAACAGTATACTATAACTAGATCATGGCCGATACGATACTTAGACAGAGAGTAGTATTCTGTTCATGAACTACTATAACAGTATACTATAACTAGATCATGGCCGATACGATACTTAGACAGAGAGTAGTAATCTGGTCATGAATTACTAAAAACAGTATACTATAACTAGATCATGGCCGATACGATACTTAAACAGAGAGTAGTATTCTGGTCATGAATTACTATAAACAGTATACTATAACTAGATCATGGCCGATACGATACTTAGACAGAGAGTAGTATTCTGTTCATGAACTACTATAACAGTATACTATAACTAGATCATGGCCGATACGATACTTAGACAGAGAGTAGTAATCTGGTCATGAATTACTAAAAACAGTATACTATAACTAGATCATGGCCGATACGATACTTAAACAGAGAGTAGTATTCTGGTCATGAATTACTATAAACAGTATACTATAACTAGATCATGGCCGATACGATACTTAGACAGAGAGTAGTATTCTGTTCATGAACTACTATAACAGTATACTATAACTAGATCATGGCCGATACGATACTTAAACAGAGAGTAGTAATCTGGTCATGAATTACTAAAAACAGTATACTATAACTAGATCATTATCGATACGATACTTAAACAGAGAGTAGTATTCTGGTCATGAATTACTATAAACAGTATACTATAACTAGATCATGGCCGATACGATACTTAGACAGAGAGTAGTATTCTGTTCATGAATTACTAAAAACAGTATACTATAACTAGATCATTGCCGATACGATACATAGACAGAGAGTAGTATTCTGGACAGGTAAAACTAAAAGCAGTATACCACCACAAGATGATGGAAGATACGATGCTTACACGGAGAGTAGTGTTCTGGTCATGAATTACTAAAAACAGTATATTATAACTAGATCATGGCCGATACGATACTTAAACAGAGAGTAGTATTCTGGTCATGAATTACTAAAAACAGTATACTATAACTAGATCATGGCCGATACGATACTTAAACAGAGAGTAGTATTCTGGTCATGAATTACTAAAAACAGTATACTATAACTAGATCATTGCCGATATGATACATAGACAGAGAGTAGTATTCTGGACAGGTAAAACTAAAAGCAGTATACCACCACAAGATGATGGAAGATACGATGCTTACACGGAGAGTAGTGTTCTGGTCATGAATTACTAAAAACAGTATATTATAACTAGATCATGGCCGATACGATACTTAAACAGAGAGTAGTATTCTGGTCATGAATTACTAAAAACAGTATACTATAACTAGATCATGGCCGATACGATACTTAGACAGAGAGTAGTATTCTGGTCATGAATTACTAAAAACAGTATACTATAACTAGATCATTGCCGATACGATACATAGACAGAGAGTAGTATTCTGTTCATGAATTACTATAAACAGTATACCACCACAAGATCATGGAAGATACGATACTTAGACGAGGAGTAGTATTCTGGTCATGAATTACTATAAACAGTATACCACCACAAGATCATGGAAGATACGATGCTTACACGGAGAGTAGTAATCTGGTCATGAATTACTAAAAACAGTATACTATAACTAGATCATGACCGATACGATACATAGACAGAGAGTAGTATTCTGTTCATGAACTACTATAACAGTATACTATAACTATATCGTTGCCGATATGATACTTAAACAGAGAGTAGTATTCTGGTCATGAATTACTAAAAACAGTATACTATAACTAGATCATTGCCGATACGATACATAGACAGAGAGTAGTATTCTGTTCATGAACTACTATAACAGTATACTATAACTAGATCATGGCCGATACGATACTTAGACAGAGAGTAGTATTCTGTTCATGAATTACTATAAACAGTATACCACCACAAGATCATGGAAGATACGATGCTTACACGGAGAGTAGTAATCTGGTCATGAATTACTAAAAACAGTATACTATAACTAGATCATGGCCGATATGATACTTAAACAGAGAGTAGTATTCTGTTCATGAATTACTATAACAGTATACTATAAATAGATCATGGAAGATACGATACATAGACAGAGAGTAGTATTCTGGTCATGAATTACTAAAAACAGTATACTATAACTAGATCATTGCCGATATGATACTTAGACAGAGAGTAGTAATCTGGTCATGAATTACTATAACAGTATACTATAACTAGATCATTGCCGATACGATACATAGACAGAGAGTAGTATTCTGGTCATGAATTACTAAAAACAGTATACTATAACTAGATCATTGCCGATATGATACTTAGACAGAGAGTAGTATTCTGGTCATGAACTACTATAAACAGTATACTATAACTAGATCATGGCAGATACGATACTTAAACAGAGAGTAGTATTCTGTTCATGAACTACTAAAAACAGTATACTATAACTAGATCATGGCCGATATGATACTTAAACAGAGAGTAGTATTCTGTTCATGAACTACTAAAAACAGTATACTATAACTAGATCATGGCCGATACGATACTTAGACAGAGAATAGTATTCTGGTCATGAACTACTATAAACAGTATACTATAACTAGATCATGACCGATACGATACATAGACAGAGAGTAGTATTCTGGTCATGAACTACTATAAACAGTATACTATAACTAGATCATGACCGATATGATACTTAGACAGAGAGTAGTGTTCTGGTCATGAATTACTAAAAACAGTATACTATAACTAGATCATGGCCGATATGATACTTAAACAGAGAGTAGTATTCTGTTCATGAACTACTAAAAACAGTATACTATAACTAGATCATGGCCGATACGATACTTAGACAGAGAATAGTATTCTGGTCATGAACTACTATAAACAGTATACTATAACTAGATCATGACCGATACGATACATAGACAGAGAGTAATATTCTGGTCATGAATTACTAAAAACAGTATACTATAACTAGATCATGGCCGATATGATACTTAGACAGAGAGTAGTGTTCTGGTCATGAATTACTATAACAGTATACTATAACTAGATCATGGCCGATACGATACATAGACAGAGAGTAGTATTCTGGTCATGAATTACTAAAAACAGTATACTATAACTAGATCATGGCCGATATGATACTTAAACAGAGAGTAGTATTCTGTTCATGAACTACTATAAACAGTATACTATAACTAGATCATGGCCGATATGATACTTAGACAGAGAGTAGTATTCTGGTCATGAATTACTAAAAACAGTATACTATAACTAGATCATGGCCGATACGATACTTAGACGGAGAGTAGTAATCTGGTCATGAATTACTAAAAACAGTATACTATAACTAGATCATTGCCGATATGATACTTAGACGGAGAGTAGTATTCTGTTCATGAATTACTAAAAACAGTATACTATAACTAGATCATGGCCGATATGATACTTAGACGGAGAGTAGTATTCTGGTCATGAATTACTAAAAACAGTATACTATAACTAGATCATGGCCGATATGATACTTAGACGGAGAGTAGTATTCTGGTCATGAATTACTAAAAACAGTATACTATAACTAGATCATTGCCGATACGATACTTAGACAGAGAGAAGTAATCTGGTCATGAATTACTAAAAACAGTATACTATAACTAGATCATGGAAGATACGATGCTTACACGGAGAGTAGTAATCTGGTCATGAATTACTAAAAACAGTATACTATAACTAGATCATGGAAGATACGATGCTTACACGGAGAGTAGTAATCTGGTCATGAATTACTAAAACAGTATACTATAACTAGATCATTGCCGATATGATACTTAGACGGAGAGTAGTAATCTGGTCATGAATTACTAAAAACAGTATACTATAACTAGATCATTATCGATATGATACTTAGACGGAGAGTAGTAATCTGGTCATGAATTACTAAAAACAGTATACTATAACTAGATCATTGCCGATACGATACTTAGACGAGGAGTAGTATTCTGGTCATGAATTACTAAAACAGTATACTATTACTAGATCATTGCCGATACGATACTTAGACAGAGAGTAGTATTCTGGTCATGAATTACTAAAACAGTATACTATAACTAGATCATGGCCGATATGATACTTAGACAGAGAGTAGTATTCTGTTCATTAACTACTATAAACAGTATACTATAACTAGATCATGGCCGATATGATACTTAAACAGAGAGTAGTAATCTGGTCATGAATTACTAAAAACAGTATACTATAACTAGATCATTGCCGATACGATACTTAAACAGAGAGTAGTAATCTGGTCATGAATTACTAAAACAGTATACTATAACTAGATCATTGCCGATATGATACTTAGACGGAGAGTAGTAATCTGGTCATGAATTACTAAAAACAGTATACTATAACTAGATCATGGCCGATACGATACTTAGACGGAGAGTAGTAATCTGGTCATGAATTACTAAAAACAGTATACTATAACTAGATCATTGCCGATACGATACTTAAACAGAGAGTAGTATTCTGTGCATGAACTACTATAAACAGTATACTATAACTAGATCATTGCCGATATGATACTTAAACAGAGAGCAGTATTCTGGTCATGAATTACTAAAAACAGTATACTACAACTAGATAATGGCCGATACGATACTTAAACAGAGAGTAGTGTTCTGGTCATGAATTACTAAAACAGTATACTATAACTAGATCATTGCCGATATGATACTTAAACAGAGAGTAGTATTCTGTTCATGAACTACTATAAACAGTATACTATAACTAGATCATTGCCGATACGATACTTAGACGGAGAATAGTATTCTGGTCATGAATTACTAAAAACAGTATACTATAACTAGATCATGGCCGATACGATACTTAGACGGAGAGCAGTATTCTGTTCATGAACTACTATAAACAGTATACTATAACTAGATAATGGCCGATACGATACTTAGACGGAGAGTAGTATTCTGTTCATGAACTACTATAAACAGTATACTATAACTAGATAATGGCCGATATGATACTTAGACGGAGAGCAGTATTCTGGTCATGAACTACTATAAACAGTATACTATAACTAGATCATGGCCGATACGATACTTAGACGGAGAGCAGTATTCTGTTCATGAACTACTATAAACAGTATACTATAACTAGATCATTGCCGATACGATACTTAGACGGAGAGCAGTATTCTGTTCATGAACTACTATAAACAGTATACTATAACTAGATCATGGCCGATACGATACTTAAACAGAGAGTAGTAATCTGGTCATGAATTACTAAAAACAGTATACTATAACTAGATCATGGCCGATACGATACTTAGACGGAGAGCAGTATTCTGTTCATGAACTACTATAAACAGTATACTATAACTAGATCATGGCCGATACGATACTTAAACAGAGAGTAGTAATCTGGTCATGAATTACTAAAAACAGTATACTATAACTAGATCATGGCCGATACGATACTTAGACGGAGAGCAGTATTCTGTTCATGAACTACTATAAACAGTATACTATAACTAGATCATTGCCGATACGATACTTAGACGGAGAATAGTATTCTGGTCATGAATTACTAAAAACAGTATACTATAACTAGATGATGGCCGATACGATACTTACAAACAGAGAGTAGTAATCTGGTCATGAATTACTAAAAACAGTATACTATAACTAGATCATTGCCGATACGATACTTAAACAGAGAGTAGTAATCTGGTCATGAATTACTAAAAACAGTATACTATAACTAGATCATGGCCGATACGATACTTAAACAGAGAGTAGTAATCTGGTCATGAATTACTAAAAACAGTATACTATAACTAGATCATGGCCGATACGATACTTAAACAGAGAGTAGTAATCTGGTCATGAATTACTAAAAACAGTATACTATAACTAGATCATGGCCGATACGATACTTAAACAGAGAGTAGTAATCTGGTCATGAATTACTAAAAACAGTATACTATAACTAGATCATGGCCGATACGATACTTAAACAGAGAGTAGTAATCTGGTCATGAATTACTAAAAACAGTATACTATAACTAGATCATTGCCGATACGATACTTAAACAGAGAGTAGTAATCTGGTCATGAATTACTAAAAACAGTATACTATAACTAGATCATGGCCGATACGATACTTAAACAGAGAGTAGTAATCTGGTCATGAATTACTAAAAACAGTATACTATAACTAGATCATGGCCGATACGATACTTAAACAGAGAGTAGTAATCTGGTCATGAATTACTAAAAACAGTATACTATAACTAGATCATTGCCGATACGATACTTAGACAGAGATTAGTATTCTGTTCATGAACTACTATAAACAGTATACTATAACTAGATAATGGCCGATACGATACTTAAACAGAGAGTAGTAATCTGGTCATGAATTACTAAAAACAGTATACTATAACTAGATCATTATCGATACGATACTTAGACGGGGAGTAGTATTCTGGTCATGAACTTCTGAAAACAGTATATTATAACTAGATCATGGCCGATACGATACTTAAACAGAGAGTAGTATTCTGTTCATGAACTACTATAAACAGTATACTATAACTTGATCATAACCGATACGATACTTAGACAGAGAGAAGTATTCTGTTCATGAATTACTAAAAACAGTATACTATAACTAGATCATGGCCGATACGATACTTAGACAGAGAGAAGTATTCTGTTCATGAATTACTAAAAACAGTATACTATAACTAGATCATGGCCGATACGATACTTAAACAGAGAGTAGTATTCTGGTCATGAATTACTAAAAACAGTATATTATAACTAGATCATGGCCGATACGATACTTAGACGGAGAGTAGTATTCTGTTCATGAACTACTATAAACAGTATACTATAACTAGATCATGGCCGATACGATACATATAGAGCAGTATTCTGGTCAGGTATTACTTAAAACAGACGTCTTCTTTGTACTTTTGTTCTACCAAGGGAAATGAAACGGAATTATTTTCTATGATAAGTAAACGTGGACAATGAAGCAGGCCTTTTGTGAATAATAAGTAATGTACGTTGCTTCAATTCAAATTTCCACACGATTTGTTCAATACCCTTTTCAAATACAATGACGTGCTTTCGTAAAACGGAAAGAATACTTAAAAACATTTATCCGCCTCGTGATAGTTTGTGCATAGATTATGACCGAACTAAACAGTCATTTAAAATATGTATTAAGGAGAGACCTACAAGAGATTGTTGTACTTAACAGTTTGAAATCCACAAAACATAAATTACAAATAAGAACTATTGTGATATTGTCTTATACATCCGTACTGTTGTATAATTGATCGGAATACACACATACTAAATATTGAATGACATGTTTTGTCTTTTTACATCTAAGCACATCTAATACAAATTCTTGCATATAAAATACTCCCCCTTTTGTTTTTGGAAAAAATGCTCCTAAACGAGCAATAGAACATAATATTGTCAAATGAAACTTGATTCATTTGGATTTTCAAAGATCAGATTTACAAATTACCAAGCAAAGATAACATAAGGTCAAGGTTAACTAGTTCAGACTTTCTGGAAAGTTTACATAAAGTATCCAAATCCAGACCTTTGCATGCAAAAGAGTATATCAAAATGAAAATTTAACACAATACCTTTCACTTGACATAATGAATGAAATAAGATGGATAAACGATAGACAAAATTTCCATCCAGAAATCGGAAGAGTGGGAGGGTTGTGCGCACGTTATCCTTGATAACCACACCGTCTGCTATTTACGTGGCAGATGGCCGTCCTAAGTTGACACCGGTTGCCCATTGGTCTCGTTGGTTTATGTTTGGGATTTTATGTTTAATGTTTCTATTGTGTGAGTTGGTGTCCCTTTTGCGTCTCTTTCTGTAGGTGTCTGTTCTGTGTTTTTTGTATTGGGTGTTTTGGGGTTTTGCAATGGGTGCTGCAGCCAAGTGTTGTTGGAGATCCCCTCCTTTCTTTTAGAATTATATGAGGCCTTTTATACCTTGTATATGATCCTGATGTTACCAAATGGGCATTTGGCGTGATACTTGAACAAGCTACAGCCCTATACGAGAGCAAGGATTCTTGATAATGTGGAAATGTTACCTTCTTTAAGAATTGTTTAGATCTTCAAAAAAGTAATGCGCCATACACGTATAACGAACAGGAAATCAGTGGTAATGAAGCCGAAGTAATTTTGTGTTATTTCTTTGTGATTTTGTGTGTTATGCTTTTGTAATTCTGTGTCAGCGGAAGTGATTTTGTGTTATTTGTGTGATTTTGTGTCAGCCAAAGTTATTTTTTGTTTTTTTTGTGATTTTGTGTCAGCCGAAGTGATTTTGTGATATGCGTTTGTGATTTTGTGTCAGCCGAAGTTATTTTGTGTTATTTTATGTTATCTTGTGTCAACCGAAGTGATTTTTTATTCTAGGCAACGCAGGGCGTTAAATAAAACCTAGGCAACTCAAAGCGCAGCATCCCCTCGCATGGCATGAATATAATTGACTTATAATTAAAACCCCGTAGACGTATTGCACCCACTTCCCCATCTGCCGGCTTTACATTTAACAACAAACATAGAGGGTTCTCAACCATTTACAGGTGCAATGGGAAAGAAGCGGTATGTGTCCGCTCATCAATTGCAATTCCACAATTAAATCTAGTGTTAATGGGCAGAACTTTATAATCGAGAATGACAAGGACATTGATTGATCGTATCAAGATGTCATTTATGTCATTACATGACACACCAAGGGATGTGGCGCCCAATATGTAGGGGAAACAGGCCAGGCCTTAAAACCTCGTTTTCGAAGTCATTCGTATCAGATAAGAAACTCGCGTCAGAAAAAAAAAGAAATTTCCTATATAATCACTTCGTTAAATACAATCATCTAATTTCGAATATAACAATAACTCCAGTTCAGTCATTCCCAAAACTTAAAAATCAAAGTAAAACTGAAATTAAAAAACGCCACTTACAAGCTTAAATTGCCTGGATAACCTAACTGCAAAGTGTGTACCCCCTTGGTCTAAACGATCAGACTTATGGACAAGGAAACATTTCTTCGACCTCTTCAAATATTAATGTCTTTTCAATCCGCCCTAACACTAAAAGGAAGCATAGGTCTCACGGTAAAAGGCGAAATAAAAAACTCAGAAAAAGAGCTAGAGTACATCGTACCCTCAAAGGTCTACTGATCATTTCACGCAACGGTGGCAGACATGAATTGCTACATGCTCTCTCTTCAGTTCTCTCAGTTCAAATAAAATATATCTTGGATGAAGCACTGGTTGCATTCTTAATAATGTCGAAGGGTTCCAACTCCAAACCCTCTCGAAGAAAACTCCAAACCAATCCACACGCACCAGACACGCGCCTCGAACATCAAACCCCCACCAGTGACGCCCCCGGCGGCGCCACCACCTAATCCCTTGAAGCAAGACTTTTACATCCACATTACAGAGAGCGCGCGGCTCCAAACCTCACGCAGGGTCGACCCAGTAGCACACCCAAACAAAACCTATGTTCAAAATAGCACCGGAGGGACGGCGCCAAGACGCCAAACTCCTTTAATTTCGATGATATTTATCGGTGAAATGGTTAGTATCCGAAATAGCAAAAAAATATATATTTTATGTCTCATTTATAAAAGGCCAAAACAAAGCTTCTTTCAGGTGACAGAGCTGGAAAGAAGTAATTAATACACTTGACAAACATCAGGCCACGGGGAACGATTTTAACTGCCCCACACTGCAACGTGAAATAAGTGTCTATATCAATAATGTCGAAGGGTTCCAACTCCCCACCCTCTCGAAAAAAACTCCAAACCAATCCACACGCACCAGGCACGCGCCTCGAACATCAAACCCCCACCCCCGCGGCGCCACCATAAATAGTTTCAGAAACACTGATTGATTCAGGCTAAACATCATTGTTGCATTCGCACAAATTAAACTATATCCTTTGGTTAAAAACACCTCCCCTAAAAGATGATTCATAAAAATTCCATTTATTAACAAAGCATTTGATCTTCTGAACATCTCAAATATTTTCGGGATCATCGCGTACAAAGTGCCATTCCTCAATATTTTGAGAATTTAGAACCTCCTCTTATTTGTTACAAGTATAAGAGACCTATTTGAAATTTCGTTTTTAACTACAACAAAGTTACACAAGATCCTAAAATACTTGAATTATCTCCTGCCTCTTGAGAATGTGCAACGTCTGAATATCTATAAAAACCAGCTGGTCATATTATTACGGGTGACTTTTCAATTATCAAAGACAGGCAGCTCCGTGGTCTTCTCAAAAAAGGACCTTAGTATAGAATCCCATCCAAGATAGACTTTATTAAATGTCGCGAAGTGCTAAAGGAAGCTTTAGATAACTATACCAAACGATGGTGTAAATCGGAAGGAGTCGAATCGCATGCTCTGAATGACTGGAAAACCTCATTTTGGATATTACCGATATTCGAATAGATGTAAACGTCTTCATATTGAATAGATAACTACCACAAAAATCCTCATCTTTTTGAAAATCCAATTTGTAAACCTTAAAGATATTTCAAATCCAAGTTACGTAATTTACATGAAAAATATGTCTTCGCGCCTGCAGACAAAGCAGCCAACAACATCATAATTATTTGAAAACGCTTCTACATATCAATTTTAGTTTCGGAACTTACCTCAACTAATACTTATATCGAAAGCAACGAAATTGTTCCTAATATTTTGAACAAACATAACAGTGAAATTTCTTCTTTTAACATCCCTATTTCTAAATTGGATCTGCCTACAATATACTGTATACCAAAACTTCACAAGTTTCGATACATTGCTAATTCTAGCAACTGCTCAACAACAATTTTGTCTAGAAATCTGACGTCAGCACTCATGGCTATAAAGGAACACGTGGCAAATTCTGTGAAACTGTCATGAACAGGAATGGCGTAAACTTCTTTTGGTCTATTAAAAATTCAGGGGATGTGATTGACAAAATGAAATCAAGAAATTTTGAAGCAAATACGATATCTTCATACGACTTTTCTAATACACCACGCTTCCTCACGACAAAATAAATGCTCGACTGTAGAAACTCATTAAATGGTGTTTTGATCGAGAGGGGAAAACTTATATCTGTACTTCTGAATCGAAGGTTTTTTTTTCCGCCACAGATTACAAATCATACAAATCATGGACATGTGTTGACCTGTGTATTGCCTTCGTATGCCTGATTTCGTATGCCTCGGTTTCTGATTTTCTGAATTATCGATTTTGTATTGTAAACAGGGATATGGTCATTATCCATATTTGTCACCTTGTCCTTCCTTTTGGACAATATTGATGTAAGATTTGGTGAGAAACTCTACAAGCAATTGGTACGCATTGTGCGCCTCTTGTTGCAGATTTTTTTTATACACGTATGAAAAGGAATTTATCCAAAATCGTCAAAAGCAAAGAAAAAATGATGATGTGAAATGTTTCATTGGTACTGAAAAAATAGGTACCTGGATGATATTCTTACTATCAACAATACTGTTTTTGAAAAGTATAAAAATGTTATTTAACCACAAGAATTGATTCTAAACAAGGCAAACGTTTCAAACACAGAAACTCAATTTTTGGACCTAAATATCAAAATTGTTAATGGAGAGATCCATACAAGTGTGTATGACAAAAGAGATGATTTTGGATTTAACATAGTAAATTTCCCCTGGCTTGACGGTCATGTTCCTAGATAACCGTCCTATGGTATCTATATTTCAAAGCTCTCACGATATGCTAGAGCATGTACTGAGGTTTTGGATTTTCATAGTAGAAATTTACAAATTACCAAGAAACTTTTAGGACAATGTTTTCGCTTTCACAAACTAGTAAAGACTTTCTTCAAATTTTACAAAAATTATTGTCAACTTCTTCTGAAATTCGGACCAATACAGACAACAGAGTATATTGCTTTGGGTATTTCACAACCTGCATTGTATGGTGACATTATTAACAACATAAGAAGGATCAAAGGTAGACAACATTACTACCGAAAATGCGTCAGAATCATCAAACGCCATTTAGACCGTGTATATGATCCTAATGTCACCAGACGGACACTAGGCTTGATACTTGACCAATCTACAGTCTTGTACAAGCGCATTCTTGAAACATGCACTCTGACTGACTGTGACGACGGGACTCCATGACGGGCCCTGTCCAAACCTCTTTAGAGAAGACAGGGCCCCGACCACCTGTCCTCTCTGAATGTCAGTGGGTTTCCTCCGGTGATAACATACATGAGCTCACGGCAGCAGAGCACGGATTGTATTACGTAAGCCCTCGTTTTATATCCATTTACATCTTCATCTGTGTTGCTTGGGCCCCTGCGTTTTTGGGGTTTTGTTTGTATGTGGTCATCTGACAGTGAGGAGGTTGTTTTACACCACAATTGTACGTTCTTCGAGACCTCTGGGTAATCGGAAAAGTGGAAGGGTTGTTCGCGGGTAATCCAGGATAACCACATCTTCTGCTATTTCCGTGGCAGATGGCCGTCCTTAGTCGGCACCGGTTGCCCATTGGTCTCGTTGGTTTTTGTGTAGTCCTTTGTGTTTGATGTTTCTTTGTTGTGCGTTGACGTTCATTGTCCCTTATGCGTCTCTTTCTGTGCTTGTCTGCTTTGTGTTTTTGCATTGAGTGTTTTGGGGTTTTGCTGTGGGTGCTACAACCTGGTGTTGTTGGAGATCCCCTCTTTTGTTTTAAGCTTCATCCAATGATCTTCACTATTTCCAATCTATTGCTTTGACCTTTTACCTTAAAAATCCTCCTGTCATAAGCAAGATCTGTAAGAACTATGAAGGTTGTTCAAGATCAAACAAAACCTGATATTTCTAGGCTGTATGCGAGGATTTAAAGCTTTTCCAATCTGTGACCTTGACTTTTTACCTATGATCTTGGCAAGCAATAGGGTCCAATAGGCTTCTTCCTCTTGCCAAAAGGAATAAGTGAATAAAAATTGGTCAAAACCTACTCAAAACTGTGCCCTCTAGGACATATACACGGCCATTAGCCATTTCCAATCTGTGACCTTGACCTTTAACCAATGACATTGAAAACACTAGGGTTCTTACTCTTGTCATTTTGAATTAGTGTATGTAGTTTGGTCAAGAACTAATCAAACCGTGCCCTCTATGATGCAAACAAGTATTTTAGCAATTTCCTATCTGTGACCTTCCTCTTGCTATAAGAAATAAGTGTATGAAGTTTTGTAAAGAATAAAATATAAACTGAGTTATGTAGGCTTTATACAAGGATTTTAGCTATTTCCAATCTGTGACCTTGACCTCTGGAATATGACCTTGAAAATCAATAGGGTTCTTTCTCTTGCCATAAGGAGTAAGTGTATGGAGGTTGGTCAAGATCCAATCAAAACTGTGTCCGATAGGCTTCATACAAGTATTTTAGTCATTTTCGATCTGTGACCTTTGACCTATGACCTTGAAATCAATAGGGGTTCTTCCTCTTGCCATATAAATAAGTGTATGAAGTTTTGTAAAGATCCGATTTGAACTTATTCCTGTAGGCTTTATTCAACGAGCCATTTCCAATCTGTGACCTTGACCATTGAGCTAAAATCAGTAGGGTCCTTCCTTTTGTCATAAGGAATAATTGTATGAAGTTTGCGAAAGATCCAATCGAAAATGAGTCATCTAGGCTGTATACAAAGTGTGCGGTGCTGTATACAAGGAATTGAGCCATTTCAAATCTGTGATCTTTGACCTATGATCTTGAAAATCAATAGGGTTCCTTCTCGTGTCACAAAGATTAAGTGTATGAAGATTGGTCAAAATCCAATCAAAACTGTGTCCTCTAGGCTGTATACACGGATTTAAGCCATTTCTAATCTGCGAACTTGACCCTTGAAAATCAATAGGGTTCTTTCCCTTTGCCGTGTGGAGCTGGTAAAAAAGTTCCCCGCGAGGGGTTTGACAGTAAGTGTTTTGAATATATTTCCCTGACATTGTCGCCATAGCACTTTCTATATAGACATAACGTCAGACAGTGCATAAAGTTTATATATTGTTTTCATTTTCGTGCTTAAACATCGACGGCGGGTGCGGCTGGCCAACAGGGGATGCTTACTCCTCCCGGGCACCTGGTCCCACCTCTAGCTTGCTGGGGGTCCGTCGATGCTTAATTTTGTACTCTATTGTGAGTGCTGTTGGGATTATCGTCAGGATCTTCTTTAACTCTTCTCTGCCATAAGGAATGAGTGGATGAAGTTTGGTCAAGATCCCATCAAAACTGTGTTCTCTAGGCTGTATACAAAGTGTGACTTACACACTTTCACACTCACCCTCACACAGACGACGACGTTACTATATTCCCCTTGCAACTATGTTGCGCGAAAATATTAACAGATTCCTGTGGTTATATCTTTGATTAATGACGTTTCTGTTATTGTATCTCGGTTTGATGACAGTTTCTTGTGACTGTATCCAACTTTTGTGACAGTTTCTTGTTGTTGTATCTAACTGTTATGACAGTTTCTTGTTCTTGTATCCGACTTTATTGACAGATTCTTGTTGATGTATCTGACTGTAATGACAGTTTCCTGTTGTTGAATCTAACTGTAATGGTAGTTTCCTATGGCTGTATCCAAATTTAAATACCGTTTCTAGTGGTTGTATCTGACGTAAATGACAGTTGCCTTTGGTTGTTCCTGACTATAATCACAGTTTCCCGTTGTTGTATCTGACTGTAATGACAGTTTTCTTTTGTTGATTCTGACTTTAATGTGAGTTTTCTGTTGTTCCATCTGACTGTAATTGTATCTGACTTCATTAACACTTTCCTGTGATTGTTTCTGACTTTAATGAGTTTCCTGTCGTTTTACTTGACTGTTATGACATTTGATTTTGGTTGTATCAGACCGTAATGACAATTTCCAGTGGCTGAATCTGACTGTAGTGACAGTTTCCTTTGGTTTTATCTGACCATGCTCAAATTTATATGTTCGTAAATGATGCTATTGAATTTGAAGACATTTTACATATAATGAAAATTTCCAGTGTTTGTATCTGACTGTAATGATAATTTGTTTTGTATCTGGGTTTAATGACAGTTTCCTGTGGCTGTATCTGACTTTCATGACAGTTTCCTGTTGTTGTATCTGACTGTAATTACAGTAGTTTTTATTTGACTTCATTGACAGTTTACTATTATTGTATATTACTTTGATTATGGTTTCCTGTGAATACACCAGACTTCAATGATAGTGTCCTGTGGCTGTATTTAAATGTTATGACAATTTCCTATGGTTGTATCTGACTTAAATTACAGTTTCCTGTTGCTTTATCTGACATTAGTTACAGTTTCCTCTTGTAGTATGTGACTGTTATGACAGTTTACTGTTGTTGAATCCGATTTTATTGACAGTTTCCTGTTGTTTTATCTGACTGTTATGACTCTTATTTGTTGTTGTATCTGACTGTGATGACTGTTTTTTGTGGTTGTATCTGACTGTAATGACAGTTTCATGTTGTTCTATCTGACTGTTATGACTGTTACTTGTTGTTGTATCTGACTTTGATGATGGATTCCTGTGGTTGTATCTGACTGTAATGACAGTTTCCTGTGCTTGTATCTGACTGTAAAGACAGTTTCCTGTTGTTGTATCTGACTGTTATGACAGTTTCCTGTGGTTTCATCTGACCATGCTGCAAATTTATCTGTTCTTTAATGATGCTATTGAATTTGAAGACGTTTCACATATAATGAACGTTTCCACTGTTTGTATCTGACTGTAATGATACTTTCTTTGTATATGAGTTTAATGACAGTTTCCTGTTGTTATATATGATTGTAATGACAGTTTCCGGTGAATGTTATGTGACTGCTATGACATTTTCCTGTCGTTCAATCTGAGGGTAGTGACAGGTTCCTGTTTATGTGACGTTGATAACAGTTTCTTAGCTATTATTCGACTTTATTGACAGTTTACTGTTATTGTATCTGACTTTGATAATGGTCTCCTTTTGTTGCATCATGCTTTAATGATAGTGTCCTGTGGTTGTATTTGAATGTTATGACAGTTTCCTATGCTTGTGTCTGACTTCAGTGACAGTTCTTGTGGTTGGTACTTGACCAATCTACAGTCTTGTACAAGCGCATCCTTGAGACTTGCACTCTGACTGACTATGACGACGGGACTCCATGACGGGCCCTGTCCAAACCTCTTTAGAGAAGACAGGGCCCCGACCACCTGTCCTCTCTGAATGTCAGTCGGACTCCTCGGGTGATTACATACATGAGCTCGCTACAGCCGGCAGAGCATGGACTGTATTACGCATGCCCTCTTTTTATATCCATTTACATATTCATTTGTGTCTCTGGGGCCTCTGCGTATCGCGGTCTTGTTTTTGTGATGTCGTCTTACAGTGAGGAGGTTGTTTTACGCCACAATTGTACGTTCTTCTAGACCTCTGGGTAATTGGAGAAGTGAGAGGGTTGTGCGTACGTAATCCAGGATAACCACACCATTTGCTACTTGCGTGACAGATGGCCGTCTAAAGTCGGCACCGGTTACCCATTGGTCTCGTCGGTTGATGTGTAGTCTTTTGTGTTTGATGTTTACATGTCGTATGTCTCTTTTCCGATTCGTGCTGTACTCGTCTTTTAAGTTTTTCCATCGGGTGTTTTGGTGTTTTACTGTTGATGCTGCAACGGGGTCTTGTTGGAGATCTCCTCCCTTCTTTTTATAAGACTTTAATTAGAGTTTCCTATTGTAGCATGTGACTGTTATGACAGTTTCCTGTTGTTGTTTCCAATTTTATTGACATTTTTTTGTTTTATCTAACTGTTATGACTTTTACTTGTTGTTGCATCTGACTGTGATGACAGTTTCCTGTGGGTGTATCTGACTGTAATAACAGTTTCCTGTTGTTGAATCGGACTATAATGACATTTTCCTGTTGTTGAATCTGACTGTAATGACAGTTTCCTGTTGTTGAATCAATCTGTAATGACAGTTTCCTATTGTTGAATCTAACTTTATCTGATCTTAATAGCAGTTTCGTTGCATGTATTTGACTTTATTGACAGTTTACTGTGATTTATATGACTTCCTGTAGTTTTGACTGACTTTGACGATAGTTTCCTGTGGTGGTATCTGACTTTAATGAGTTTCCTGAAATTCAATATGAAGACGTTTACATTTATACCACTTGGTGGGTGTCACTGCTGGGGGACCAGGAGTCCCCGAGGGCACATGTAGCCAAGTTCGATCAATTTCGGTTGATCGTTTCTTCAACGCATTCTAAAATTTCTGTTATTAAAATTTCTTGAAATTTCTAAAACGTGGGTCCTGTAGCATCATACCCCACCCATTCTGCTACGTCTTTCGGTACGCTTTTTCGACATAGTAACTTTCACACTTTTTTTTGGCTTATTACATTGTTTAGATTTGAGGATCACTGACGAGGGTTAAGTACCCGAAACGTGCATGTCTGGTCCATGTTGCCAATTTACCTGTTCTCAAATGATGCTATTCAATATGAAGACGTTTACATTTATACCACTTGGTGGGTGTCACTGCTGGTGGACCAGGAGTCCCCGAGGGCACATGTAGCCAAGTTCGATCAATTTCGGTTGATCGTTTCTTCAACGCATTCTAAAATTTCTGTTATTAAAATTTCTTGAAATTTCTAAAACGTGGGTCCTGTAGCATCATACCCCACCCATTCTGCTACGTCTTTCGGTACGCTTTTTCGACATAGTAACTTTCACACTTTTTTTGGCTTATTACATTGTTTAGATTTGAGGATCACTGACGAGGGTTAAGTACCCGAAACGTGCATGTCTGGTCCATGTTGCCAATTTACCTGTTCTCAAATGATGCTATTCAATATGAAGACGTTTACATTGTATTTGACTGTAATGACAGTTTCTTGTTGTTGAATCAGACTGTTATGACAGGTTCCTGTGGCTGTATCTGAAGTTAATGACAATTTCTTTGCTTGTATTTCACTTAATTGACAGCTTACTTCGATTGTATATTACATTGATAATGGTTTCCTGACTTTATTGACAGTTTTCTGTGGTTGTATCACACTTTAATGAGAGTGACCTCAGGCTCTATCTGACTTTATTGACAGTCCCTGTGGTTGTATCTTACATTAATGATTGTGACCTGTGGTTGTTTTTGACTTTAATGATTGTGATCTGTGGCTGTATCTGACTTTATTGATAGTTTCATGTAGTTGTTGTTGACTGTAATGACAGTTTACTTTGGCTGTACCTGACTTTATTGATAGTTTCATGTAGTTGTTGTATTTGACTGTAATGACAGTTTACTTTAGTTGTATCTGCCTTTATTAATAGTTTCATGTAGTTGTTGTTGACTGTAATGACAGTTTACTTTAGTTGTATCTGACTTTATTGATAGTTTCCTGTGGTTGTATTTGACTTTAATGATTGTGACCTCTGGCTGTATCTGACTTTATTAATAGTTTCATGTAGTTGTTGTTGACTGTAATGACAGTTTACTTTGGCTGTATCTGACTTTATTGATAGTTTCATGTAGTTGTTGTATTTGACTGTAATGACAGTTTACTTTGGCTGTATCTGACCTTATTGATAGTTTCATGTAGTTGTTGTTGACTGTAATGACAGTTTACTTTGGCTGTATCTGACTTTATTAATAGTTTCATGTAGTTGTTGTTGACTGTAATGACAGTTTACTTTAGTTGTATCTGACTTTATTGATAGTTTCCTGTGGTTGTATTTGACTTTAATGATTGTGACCTCTGGCTGTATCTGACTTTATTGATAGTTTCATGAAGTTGTTGATGACTGTAATGATAGTTTACTTTGGCTGTATCTGACTTTATTGATAGTTTCATGTAGTTGTTGTATTTGACTGTAATGACAGTTTACTTTGGCTCTATCTGACTTCAATAACTGTTTCTAATGGTGATGTCTGGCGTAAATTACAGTTTCGTAGCTTGTTATGACAATTTACTGTGGCTGTATATGATTTTAATGATTGTGACCTGTGGCTGTATCTGACTTTAATGATTGTGACCTGTGGCTGTATCTGACTTTAATGTTTGTGACCTGTGGCTGTATCTGACTTTAATGATTGTGACCTGTGGCTGTATCTGACCTTATTGATAGTTTCATGTAGTTGTTGTTGACTGTAATGATAGTTTACTGTGGCTGTATCTGACTTTAATGATTGTGACCTGTGGCTGTATCTGACTTTAATGATTGTGACCTGTGGCTGTATATGACTTTAATGATTGTGTCCTGTGGCTGTATCTGACTTTAATGATTGTGACCTGTGGCTGTATCTGACTTTAATGATTGTGACCTGTGGCTGTATCTGACCTTATTGAAAGTTTCATGTAGATATTGTTGACTGTAATGACAGTTTACTGTGGCTGTATCTGACTTTATCGATAGTTTCATTTAGTTGTTGTTGACTGTAATGACAGTTTACTGAGGCTGTATCTGACTTTATTGATAGTTTCATGTAGTTGTTTTATTTGACTGTAATGAAAGTTTACTTGGCTCTATCTGACTTTAATTACTGTTTCTAATGGTGATGTCTGGCGTAAATTACAGTTTCGTAGCTTGTTATGACAATTTACTGTGGCTGTATATGACTTTAATTACTGTTTCTAATGGTGATGTCTGGCGTAAATTACAGTTTCGTAGCTTGTTATGACAGTTTACTGTGGCTGTATATGACTTTAATTACTGTTTCTAATGGTGATGTCTGGCGTAAATGACAGTTTCGTAGCTTGTATTTGACTTTATTGACACTTTACTGTGATTGTATTTGACTTTAATGATATTGTCCTGTGGCTATAACTGACCGTGATGGCAGTTTCCTGTGATTGTATATGACTTTTATGACAGTTTCCTGTTTTTGTATCTGACTATAATGACAGTTAACTGTGATTATATTTGACTTTATTCACAATTTTCTGTGGTAGTATCTGACTGCAATGAAGGTTTGTTTGCTGTGGTTGTATCTGACTTAAATGACTGTTTCCTGTATGTGTATGTGACTGTATATAACCTTAAGGATGCGCGCTACTTTGATTTTCGAACTTTCCGCGCATCTAAGATACGACGTTACGACGTAAGAACTATCCGTCCCATTTACACTTTACGTCATTTCGTCTTTTAGCCCAAAACGCATGTATTGTACAAGTATAATAGTACAAGTACAATATCTGTGTACATATTCTTCGTAAAAATGACATGACAAGGAAGAAAAATTGCAGTACTCTGGATTTCTAATGCCTTATGACACAAAATTTACATGATATTGTGGGTAGCTCAACTTCGGTAAAATCATCCGTTTCTTCTGGAAGTACATTTGTAATAAGAATACAGTAATGCAAAAATCGAGAACAGCCGCGGAAAAGGTAATTTACTGGACCGGTACACGACTTACCTCAACAACATGGCTCAAGATTCGCTGATTGATCTACTCGAAATATTTTTGGTATTATGATTCCAAAAGAAGCAAAGATAAATTCCTTGGTGATTAATGACACAAGTGGATCAAATCCTCATCCTGAATATTGAATATTTGATCCACTAATGTATGAATTCGCACATGCACACATAGGACCTTTCTGCAGACAGCAGCACAGACAGTATAGTTCGTCCTTGAACTTCGTCTGGTGTGACGCGTGATCGACTTACTTCGTCACACGTCTTTGAAGCGCAAGTGCGTGACCTAGATTTTGACACATACATCACTGGGGGCATAGCTTGATAATGGAATATACATATTTTAAATCTGTGTAAAAACAAGGAATAAAATAGGCATGATAAGTTTCGATACTTTAACATGGTCCAAAATGTTTAGGGGGGAGGGTATTTTTTTCAAGTAATCAACATGATATGAATCTTCTTTTTTTTCTAAATTATTCAAAAGTCGAGAATCCATAAGCACTAGCTAGGCCCGTACCTAGCCATGTTATGAAGTGCAGGTTCACGGAGGCGGGTCCAGGGCAGAGCCTTGAAAGCCCCCCCCCCCCCCCCCCCCCGACGAAAACGATTTTAGATCATTGAACAGAGCCCTAGAAAATGTACTGAAAATACCTCTTTATCAAGAGAATATGTTAAATATTCGAATGCATTTCTACGGAGAAAGAAATGATTGAAAAATTAAATAGGAAAACAAAATTAGTTTTGAAAGTAAACTTAGTGTTCAAATATATCAAAGATCTGAAGTACAGGTACTATATACTAGTATGTTGTAGTGGGAGCATCATATCAATGACAAACCGAACATCTTTGTGTAACGCACCCAGTATAATTTTGCGGTCGAGTCGAGTAATTCAAAGTTGTTGGACAGTCTGTCGAAACAATCTGTTCTTGACGATGCGACAGTGATGTCAAACTGGTTCGTGCAGATGTAGAATCCAAATACTGAGTGAAGGTATAATGAAAACATTACATAGCTTCTGCGTCTAAAATAATGGTCAAATATGACGGTCGCAACGCTGACAATGATTACTCCCGTGTTTCACAGCCAAAACTAGAGTACAAGAACAAAAGAAATTTTATGTAGTTAGATTTTATTGCAAATGGATTGACCAAGGACAACACACACACACTTTCTCTATCGTTTTCATCTGTCTTTTTCTTTTAAAAGTCGTGTATGCAGTGTGATTGAATTCGTATGAGTTGCTCAACAAGGTATATTTATAACGAGATGGTTGTCTGATCATAAAAAAGAGACTGAGTTCATAGCCTCGAAATGAAATGGGCTATCAACAATTGACCTTTTCTTGTTACGGTTTAGACTACTAATCTCCGTCTTATAATACTAATAGTCCAGTCCATGTCCATACACTGTTTGATTTGTCGAAATTTCTCTCCCCCCCCCCATCTCTCTCTCTCATGCAATTACAAAAAAAAAAATGATACGGCCGAGCTGATGTGCAAGCCCGGGCTTATTTGCTTACATGGTAGCTACGCGCCTGAGCACTCCTCTCATAGTAGCCAATATGCTACTTATTTTTTGGTTGGGCAAATGAATATTTGAAGATATAAGTGAAGACTCGTGCACATGCTCGAACCCCTCTAATTTTAGAGTTACGATCGAGAGTCAAGAGGTCACAAAGGAATTACCTGTTCGTAAAATCCGTATATAAGTTAAAAGAACTTTATACAATGAATGAAAAAAAAAAGAAAGATGCATGGAATAGCAAAATTGTGGGAGCCGCAATGGAGTCAGGATGGTTATGATCCTTCCCCTTTGGAATCTCCCATTATAAATATAAAATTACGCGTAATTTCTTTTTTTTTTCGCAAAACTATAGGCCAACACCCTGTTTCACAAAAAATCTTACGAAAAATTTCAAGAAAATTCGTAACTTTTGATTGCGTAGTTTTTTCTTTCTAGTCATATTTAGAGAGGCTTTGTTTCTGAATTATACTTAGTACGTAAAAATGATATTAGAAAACGTAATGCAATGTAAAAAAAATAATAAGTTTTCTTCAATGATGAAAGTTACGAAAATTCCTTTCTTTTTTTTTTTTCGTAAGAACGTTTGTGAAACTAGGCACTGTTCCCTAAGTTGAAAACAAAACCTAATCAATGGACTTGCTATACATCGTATGTATGATAATGTTATTGTTAATTATGATAACGCAATGTTTATCATAGATAACTTGCTACCTTTTTTGCAACAAATAAGCCGGTTACAACATCATAATGTTTCATCAATGGGATAATTCCAGATAACCCCCCCCCAACATGAAATAAGGATGAAAATACATTCGAAGGAAAATATGTCATGTTATTAAATATAAGTTCAATGGCTAGAATGTTTATCGATTTTTTTTGTAAACAATTTGTCTAAACTACGCAACAGTTACTCATATTTATAAAACAAATTATTTGATTCCAAAATTATTTCTCTGTACATATGTAAGTACGTACATACATTTGCACGACATCTCATTTCGTTACTTCTGTCTACCTGTATACTTTGGCGACATTTTAGTCACTCCATCTGTCCGTATTTCCGTATGTTTTTTTTTTCTCACGCAAGGAATTAACCTGGTCCTTTCTTTCGACTGGTAACTTACGATTCAATTTGTATGTGATATAATCATGTTCTTGTGACAATTTTGGTCATGATTTTTCCTCTTTGACCTTGATATTTGACATTTTCTATAAAAAAAAAACCCATAGGCATACATGGGGTGCCGGTGCGACACGAATGCCCCGCTGGTAGTCATCATTGAACATATTTCCAAGGGCAATATCTCCGTCAATAAAACCAGAATTATACATAAGATATGTACGTTTACATTTAGATAGGGGCGTGCTCTTAAGCATGTTGACAAAAGGTCGAGATATTTGAACTTCGCCTAGAAAGATGATTGCAAGGTTACAACACTATATATGCTACTTTTAAAATGAGAAGTTGAACTTTTAAAAGGGACACTCAGAAAATAGAAATTGTGGTATAGAAATTGCAGTGTCCATGAAGCACTCAGCAGTTTAATTGATTTTTTTCTCTGAATAATTTTGTGACCTTGACATATTTGTTTGACCTTTTTTTAATACCAAGGATGTACCATTACCCTTGAATTGTAAATAAGAATTTCTTTATACTTTGTATATTCTTTGTAACAAGATGGTTTAGGCTTTATTTGTTATTTATCATGTTTATAATGACCTATTGCAAGCGATACATTTGTTCCTCAAACACTCTAGTTGCATGTATTCCGAAAGATCCCGTTATCTTGAAAATAAATAGACATTCTATTATCTTTAAAATATTTTCAAAATGTTTTCAAAATTTCAATGGATCCAAACGTCTATGATCTTTGATCCTGATCTTGAATATTATTCCTCTGTTGAGGACCTTCTACATGGAAAGTTTGAAGATCCTGTGGTTTGCAGCTCAGCCTATACATGTACTTGCAGCGTAAACATTTTGGTGTATGTATTACCCCCCCCCCCTTTCCCCGCTTCTACGTCGATCAATTTCTAAAATATTCTTTAAAAGATGATAAAACCAGATATGTTAAAAAGAAAATGTATTTATCATATCGAATACAGAAAATTAAAGAATGTTTCGGTCAAAACAAGAGCTATTCTTGAATTTTAAAGTATTTCTACAAAAGAATGCTATTTTTAGCCCCAAAATGACCTTGGTCTCTGACCTATTAAATCCAAAATAATTGGTGCTTATCTTTGGTCAATTGGCTATCAGTGAGTGAAGTTTCATTCATATCAGATCATAAATACAGGTAGTAGGGCACGAAAAGCAATTTTTGGGGAGTTATCTGCCCTTTATTAGAGAAAATGTCTATTATCTTAAAATTTAGCTCATTGACCTACCTTAATTTCTTTTAGTTAACTTCTAATTAGTTTTTCAAAAGAGCATGGTATTGGCCTTCATAATCATTAATTTATAAAAATATTGGATTACTTATAGCAATGTATTTTTCAACATTTTTAATAGCTGTGAACAATATTTCCATGCATATATGAATTGATAGATACATAGTATTAAATATCTTGAAACCTGTCTCCTTGTTGTTGATTGTAGTAAATTTCATTTTTCAGATGAACTACTATTGTAACCCTCTAACTTAAAGTTTAAATTATAGCATGTTCGTTATTTATTCCCTTTTGTTTTACTAAAAAATATATGACCATCTCAAATTTGACAAAAGAGATTGACAATTCCCAGCTTTCATCACCTGCAGCAGACCCCCACTTATTTCAAAGACGTATTTCTCAAAAAGTAGATCATTGACAAATACTTTGCAATCTATCACTGGAAAGTACAATGATAACTTTAACAAAAGAAAATAAAATTGGAGAAATTCGATTAATCTGTTCAGAGAAGCGGACATCCTAAATAACAATTTCTCAGCATGAATTTGACTTTTTTGACAGTTTACTGTGATTGTATATGACTTCCTATAGTTCTGTCAGACTTTAATGGTAGTGTCGTTTGGCTGTCTCTCACTGTAATGACAGTTTCCTGTGACTGTATCTTACTTGAGTGAGTTTCCTGTTGTTTTATTTGACGGTTATGACAGTTTCCTGTTATTTAATCTGACTTTCAATGACATGTGTATGGCTTTTATGAGTTTCCTGTTGTTGTTTCTGACTGTAATGACAGTTAACTGTGATTCTATGCGACTTTATTCACAATTTCCTGTGGTTGTATATGACTGCAATGACAGTTTGCTGTGGTCGTATCTGACTTTAATGACTGTTTCCTGTATGTGTATTTGACTTTAATGATAGTTCCCTGTTGTTGTATCTGACTCTAATGATACTTTCCTGTTGTTGTATCTGACTTTATTTACAATTTCCTGTTGTTGTATCTGACATTAATGGCGGTTTCATGTGAATGAATCTGACTGTATTGATAGTTTCCTGTGATTGTAACGATAGTATCCCGTTCCTGTATCTGACTTCTATTTCTGCTTCCTGTGACTGTATCGGACTTTAATTATTGTTTCCTGTTGTTGTTTCTGACTATAATGACTTAATTGACAATTTCATGTGATTGTATCTGACTTTAATGACAGTTTCATGTATCTGACTGTTATGATATTTTCCTGTGATTATGATGACAGTTTCCTGTGACTGTATCTGACTATAATGACAATTTCCTGTTGCTGTACCAAATTTTATTGACAATTTCCTGTTGTTGTATATTACTTAAATGACAGTTTCATTAAGTTGTATCTGATTGTAACGAACGTTCCGCGTTCTTGTATCTGGCTTTTACTACTGTCTCCTGTGATTGTATCTGACTTTTATGATAGTTTCCTGTTGTTGTATCTGACTATAATGACAATTTCCTGTTGTTGTATTTGACTTTAATGAAAGTTTGATGTGATTGTTCCTGACTATAATGTGATTGTAATGACAGTTTCCCGTTCTTGTATCTGACTTAAGTGACTTTAATGACCGTTTCCTGTTATTGTATCTGACTATAATAGCAATTTCAGGTGATTGTATCTGACTGTAATGATATTTTCCTGTGATTGTAATGACAGTTTCTCATTCCTGTATCTTACTATAATGACAATTTCCTGTTGTTGTATCTGACCATAATGACAATTTTCTCTTATTGTATCTGACTTCAATGACAGTGTTCTGTTGTTGTATATGACTGTTTATTGTGATTGTATTTGACTTTAATGACAATTTTTTGTTATTGTATCTGACTTTAAAGACAATTTCCTGTTGTTGTATCTGACTTTAATGACAGTTTGATGTGATTGTATCTGACTGTCTGTTATTACAGTTTCCCATTTCTGTATCTAACAATAATGACAATTTCCTGTCGTTGTATCTGACATTAATGACAATTTCCTTTAATGACTGTTTCTAGTGGTGATGTCTGGCGTTAATGACAGTTTCGAAGCTTGTAGTTGACTTTATTGACAGTTTACTGTGATTGTATCTGAGATTTATGACGGTTTCCTGTGGTTGTTTCTGACTTTAATGATAGTGTCCTGTGTCTATATCTGACTGTGATGGCAATTTCTTGTAATTGAATATGACTTTTATGATTTTCGTGTTGTTGTAGCTGACTGTAATTACAGTTGACTATGATTATATTTGACTTTATGCACAATTTTCTTTGGTTTTATCTGACTGCAATGGCAGCTTGCTCTGGTTGTATCTGACTTTAATGACTGTTTACTGTATTTGTATCTGACTTTTAATGATAGTTTCCTGATGTTGTTTCTGACTCTAATGATACTTTCTTCTTGTTGTATCTGACTTTACTGACAATTTTCCGTTGTTGTATCTGACATTAATGAAGGTTTTATGTGATTAAATCTGACGGTAGTGATAGTTTCCTGTGATTGTAACGATAGTTTCCTGTTCCTGTATCTGACTTTTATTAGTGTTTCCTGTGTTTATATCTGACTTAAATGATGGCTTCCTGTTATTGTATATGACTATAATGACAATTTTCTGTTGTTGTATCTGACTTTAATGACAGTTTCATGTAATTGTATCTGACTGTAATGATATTTTCCCGTGATTGTAATGACAGTTTCCCGTTCCTGTATCTAATTTTAATGACTGTTTCCTGTGATTGTAACTAACTATAATGACAATTTCCTTTTGTTGTACCTGGTTTTATTGACAATTTCCTGTTGTTGTATGTGTTTTTAATGACAGTTTCATGTGGTTTTATCTGTTTGTAACGATAGTTTTCCGTTCCTGTATCTGTCTTTTATTACTGTGTCTTGTGATTGTTTCTGACTTTAATGATAGTTTTCTGTTGTTGTATCTGACTATAATGACAATTTCCTATTGTTGTATCTGACTTTAATGACAGTTTGATGTGATTGTATCTGACTGTAATAATAATTATTTTCCTGTGATTGTAATGACAGTTTCCCATTTCTGTATCCGACAATTTCCTGTTGTATCCGACCATAATGTTTTAATGATTGTATCTAACTTTAATAATAGTTTCCTGTTGTTGTATCTGACTATAATGACAATTTCCTGTTGTTGTATCTGACTTTAATGATGGTTCCTTGTGATTGTTTCTGTTTAAATGACAATTTGCTGTTGTTGTATTTTACCATAATGACAATTTCCAGTTGTTGTATCTGACCATAACGACATTTCCTGTTCTTTTATCTGACTTTAATGACTGTTCCTTGTCATTGTATCTGTTTTAATGACAATTTCCTGTTGTTGTATCTAACCATTATGACAATTTCCTGTTATTGTATCTGACCATAATGACAATTTCCTGTTGTTGTATCTAACCATTATGACAATTTCCTGTTGTTGTATCTGACCATAATGACAATTTCCTGTTGTTGTATCTGACTTTAATGACAGTTTCCTGTCATTATATCTTACTGTAATGATATTTTCCCGTGATTGTTATGACAGTTTCCCGTTCCTGTATCTGACTTTAATAATAGTTTTCTGTTGTTGTATCTGACTATAATGACAATTTCCTGTTGTTGTATCTGACTTTAATGATGGTTCCTTGTGATTGTTTCTGTTTTAATGACAATTTCCTGTTGTTGAATTTGACCATAATGACAATTTCCTGTTGTTGTATCTGACCATAATGACAATTTCCTGGTGTTGTGTCTGACTTTAATAACAGTTTCCTGTCATTGTATCTTACTCTAATGATATTTTCCCGTGATTGTTATGACAGTTTCCCTATCATGTATCTGACTTTCATGATAGCTTTCTGTTGTTGTATCTGACTATAATGACAATTTCCTGTTGTTGTATCTGACTTTAATGATGGTTTCTTGTGATTGTTTCTAACTATAATGATGTTTTCCTGTTGTTGTATCTGACTGTAATGACAATTTCCTGTTCTTGTATCTGACTTTAATGATGGTTCCTTGTGATTGTTTCTGTTTTAATGACAATTTCCTGTTGTTGTATTTGACCATAATAACAATTTCCTGTTGTTGTATCTGACTTTAATGACAATTTCATGTGATTGTATCTTACTGCAATGATATTTTCCCGTGATTGTTATGACAGTTTCCCGTTCTTGTATCTGACTTTAATGATAGTTTCCTTTTGTTTTATCTGACTATAATAACAATTTTCTGTTGTTGTAGCTGACTATAATGACAATTTCCTGTTCTTGTATCTGACTTTTGTGATGTTTCCTTGTGATTGTATCTGTTTTAATGACAATTTCCTGTTGTTGTATTTAACTATAATGACAATTTCCTGTTGTTGTATCTGACAATAATGATATTTCCTGTTATTGTATCTGACTTTAATGACTGTTTTTTTTTCATTGTATCTGTTTTAATGACAATTTCCTGATGTTGTATCTGACAATAATGACAATTTCCTGTTCTTGTATCTGACTTTAGTGACAATTTCCTGTTGTTGTATCTGACTTTAATGACAGTTTCCTTTGATTGTATCTTACTGTAATGATATTTTCCTGTGATTATTATGACAGTTTCCCGTTCCTGTATCCGACTTTAATGACTGTTTCCTGTTATTGTATCTGACTACAATGACAATTTCCTGTTGTTGTATCTGACTATAATGACCATTTTCTGTTATTGTATCTTACTGTAATGATATCTTCCTGTGATTGTTATGACAGTTTCCCGTTCTTGTATCTGACTTTAATGACTGTTTCCTGTTATTGTATCTGACTATAATGACAATTTCCTGTTGATGTACCTGATTTTATTGACAATTTCCTTTCGTTGTATCCGACTTTAATGACAGTTTTCCGTTCATGTATCTAACTTTATTGACAATCTGCATTAATTTTACTTATTGTGTTTGAAGTATTCTTGTGGCCAAAATATTTTTGAAGCAGGATTTTTTTTTCATATGCCGTCCTCTAAAATCAAATTATAGTTGCTCCATGATAACAACAGTAAACTGACCTAGAGACCCAACCATGAGAATCTGTCTAAAGATCGAAAGATGCCACCAAGTCCAGGTTAACTCCAATTTAACTCAAGGAAACTGTCATTAAAATCCGATACAACTACAGGAAACTGTCACAGAATCCACTCTACAGCGGATAATGATGACAACCATATTGGACTTTGCTGAACTGTCATCCCTCTTTTCATATCAGATTGTATCCGATAAAGACATCAGATCGATAAGATCTAACCTAGGCCTATAGCGACAAATTATAGGCATGGGTTTAACCTTAATTTTTACCTAAATCGTCTAAAACGAACCTTTTTAAGATTGCTCAGACAAGAGTTAAACTAGGTCAAGGTCACTTCATGTAACTTTGTGTACATATGTATTTTATGTGCAAGTTTGATACATCTACCAATTGTAGTTTTTGTTTTATTTTACATTTTTCTGAATATCGATTTTGTGCTGTATACAGGGATATGGTCATTATCCATATTTGTCATTTAATCGCAAAATCACTAGAAGATTAGGTCAAGGTCAAGCATGACTGCACCACTTAAGTTTTCATGTTTGTTAGCAAATCAGAATGTAATATTAACTATAAAATGCTTATTTCCTGATTGGATTTGACATAATAATGCATAAAAATATAACTCTTTTGGTCACAGCTCCAATAGGTATTTTTGGACACGAATCCCCTTTATGACTCTTGCACCTCTGATCTCTGCATGTCGTTATATCCACTGTATAAAGTTTCATTGAAATCAACCAATTTGTTCACCAGTTCAAGTCCAAGTGCCAGGATTTAATTGTTACTGTTTCGGCAGCTTTTCATGACATTAGAATGCATAAAAATCTAAGTTCATGTGTCATCGCCCGAGAATATTTTTGTCGACAAATACCCCTTTCTTCATAGACATGATAACATTCTGCTAGAGTTACCTCTCTTTGTCTATGAACAACGAATAATTCTGAAGAATAATTTAATTCAAAATTTACTTCATTTTTCTTTTTCATATACAAAGGACTCAAAATACATTATATAAACAATACACAATTATAATACAATACACTAAAACGGATGTATAATATCAGTTCCGTAGCAAATGTAGGTTGTCACCAAAAAATTCTTCCTTTTTCCATGTTTTACGTATATATTTATCGATTTTTTTTTCAAACTCATATGTTGAAACTATAACAAACACCGAACTACGACTTAAAATCATGAATTGCCTGTCTCTTTCAAGGAATGCTGTCAAATGCGCTAAAACCTAAGTGGGAACCTTGTCTGTCCCCCTCTCCGCCCCCAAGTACCTCATCTACATGTAACTGCCCCCCTCTTCCCCCCCCCCCCCCGAGAAAAAAAACCCATAAAATTGTCTAGATCAACCTACGAGTCTAAATTTAAAAGAAAACTGGAAAACATATTTAATGAAAAGTAATAAAATAATACAAGACATCTCTGTTTCCTAATAACACGTCGCCCGTCTATATCATAGCTATATATATCAAACTTTACTTAATATGTATATTTGGAAGGAAGCTGACAAATGTCATTTATCCATAATAATTATCTTTAACGACGACTTTGAAGGGTTACTTCCTGTAATCTTGTCATCTTTCCAAATCTTTAATATAAGTTTTAAACATGGTAACAACCCCACCACTAGATCCGCCCATGATCAATACAACATTAATACACAGTTCATTAAGTTCATCGGTTTTCAGAAAACACAAAATGTCCGTTTCCTCATATTTCTGAAAACTCGACAACCTGGAAATAAACATCGCGTACAAAACATTACGTAGCCTAACACAGTGTACAGATATGGTGCTGGGAAATAACAGATAAAGAAAGCTTCATTTACAAACACAAATATTTTTTGGTTTTAGTATGTTTACTGGGAAAAGTAGCATGACTTATCTTAAGAAGTAATGATTGGAAAATAAGAAATATTTAACAAGATCTTAGATATTGCTTAATAAGTACTCACCTTTGTTTTCTTGTTCCACTCTGGATTTTATTTTAGATTAAACATTTGAAATTAAACTGAATAAAAAAAAGAAATAATAAAAACTTACCTTGTAATAACAAATCGAAACTCAAAATGAAGAAAATAAGTAATATTAACTACATAATCAGCCATATTGACCTTGATACTGTACGTGTTGACTTATGATAGTTATAATATTGTATTTATACTAAAACATAACAACAAACTTACCTTATTATAAATCTGTGATACAAAGAGGAGTTGATTTATTGTAAACTTACCTATTTAACAAGTCAGATTTAAGTTATAACAATATAATATTTATTGTGTGTCCTGTGTCAGTGGCTATATTCTGGTAAATATTAACTCAGACCTACCATCCCGTGTTACAGATAAATGTGGTGAGGAGTGTATAGTAGACACAGTATGTCTGTCTATGTTAGTGAACCTCAGTATAACAACAAACTGATGGTGGATATCAATAACAGACTGTAGCCACCTACCCCACCCTGATGATGTCATATTTACTCTATGTAACCTTACCTTCTGTAACAATGTCATACTTTGTGTAAGGCCCAGGTCCCTGTCACCCAGTGTCACCTTATTCAGCCATAACCCCTGTAACCTGTCACACTGACACAGTACAGGACCAGGTACCGTGTTAGTGTTAGCTACTTTAACACACCCCAGATATAATGTCCTCAGTGACGGTACACAGACCTTGTTTATAGTCCTATCTGTGTTATAACCACCATTAATAAAGACCTTGGTCAGTGACCTTGTACGTTGTGGATCACTGAGTAAGTTATTTACTACTGTGTTAGATATACCACGATCTCCGTCAGTACGTACATACTCCAAGTACACTGACCTTATGTCTGTATTGTGATCTGACAGGAGTTCCCTAGTCACCCTCACTGTCTCTATGTCACTGTATCTATGAAACACATAAACATCTGATACATGGAATGTCACTGGGCTGTCTGTCACTGGGCTGTCTGTCTGTCCGTACTCTAACTCCCTGTGCCAACTTACCTGTAGTTTGTACAGTTCCCTCACTTTATCTCTGTTACCTCCCCATGGTGATTCTCTGTATTCACATATCTTTGTGTCAATGTCTGCCACACTTACAACACGCTGTGATATAACACTACCCAAACACGGACACATACCACATATAAACATAATAACATTAGATAACTCCATAATGACCTTGATATCACACAGATGTTTACAGAATAAATCACTCACCTCTTTGTGGGTGACGATGTAAATAGCAGCCAGGAATTCCTGTACAGATTTGTGGAAGAAATGAACACTCACCTTTTCCTCCATAGCGCTATGTACATCTCTCTGACTGATTAAACCTACATCAAGGGCAAACTGTAATTCTCTCTCACCTATTTCTATCTCCAAGTCATCTCTCTGAAAAACTAACTTCATTTCTTTAGACAAAAGACCTTCATATGCTACTTTTCCCAGTTTTAACAGTACATTTGAATAATTTTTGATATTTTTCTTTGCAGACATTTGTTTAGGTAAAATAACATTAATTGATTCAAAACTCAATTTTTGAGTGTCATGTTTAAGGTGAGCTCTTTTTATCAACATATTGACCATGGCTATATAGAAACTGGTCATACTGTCCCCTACCTGTTCTCCATCATACCATATCTGTACACATACTACTGCTAATAAAGGTATCTTTATAAATGATTTTACAGTTTCATTGTCTAATTTACTTGTAATTTCTTCATATTTGGCCTCAAATTCAGCAGTACCTGGTTTCATTTCATGATAATGTACAAGTACTTTTGTTATTACAGATTCGATACCTGCGTCGTCCAGTCCCAGTATTTCAATCACCCTATCTTCAATGTTTACTCCGTGTACTTCAGAAAACTTCCACGGCCGCATGGTGGTGAAGATAACACAGTTTGACATGTTATCTATGTTTGGCATTCCTTTATACTTGAGACGATCTATGACGGACTGATCGGGCTTCCACTCGTCTAAGCCGTCCATCATTATAAAACATCGGTATTTCTTGCTAGATAAAACGTGTTTGGCTGTTGCTTGGAGATCAGTGTCAGATCCTAGAATGTCCTGACAAATCATGTCTATGACGTCAGCTCGTGACGGATCTACATGACGTAATGGTATATGGAAGACGAAATCAAACTGACTGAGAGCGTTTTCCCATTTGTTAAGCGGTCCAATCATACCTGGCTGTTGTGTATTGCACCACGTTTTCAGAAACCACTTGCAGTACGTTGTCTTGCCGTGAGCGACTTTCCCTAACATAAACACACGGGGGACCGGCTTACCGTTTTTAGTCAGCATATCCTCGGGATTTTTCACTTCTTTTCTTTCTTGCTGTTCCTCACTCTGTGCTGACTTTTTCCCCTTACGGTTCTCCTTGACATCCTCCCTGATAACAACTGACGAGAACAGGTGTTCTACAGGTAACGTGTCACCGTCCGTTGTTACCTCTGACAGGGGGATCTCTCGTGTCTCCTCGTTATTCCTCTCAATTAGTTTTTCTCTCAATATGTTGACGTCAGGCTCCACATCTAGAAAAATAATGAGTAGCTGATTGTTAGATTTTACGAGGAATGGTATAATATTTTGTAATTCCCCGTTTTTATTGACATCGTACCCCACATAAACTCACCATAAAATAACACATAATTTGGGGGAGGGGTATTGTAGTAGTATTGTGTAAGAGGGTCAATCTTAAAATTTGTCATCAAGGACAAGAGCGAGGCTTATGGTAACACCGATTGATCTTCTTCAGGGGAAGGGTTGGTTGACATTATACAAATATGGACTTGGTCGAGGTCATTGTGTCATTATAATGACCCGATTAAAATTGTAATATCGACCGAGGCCGAACGCCGAGGTTGATATTACAGATCTCATCGGGTCATTATAATGACATAATGACCGAGGCCAAGTCCTTATTTGTTATATTATATAGCGACACGTAAATAATGATTCAAAGCAATAGGAATATTCTATTTTTGATAAAGAATTCAACAATCAAGTGTGCTATTTTATTAGAGTTAACAAAATAACAATCTTGGTTTTCATCGTAAGTACTGAAATCAGGAAAAATAGCACACCAAGTCATTATATTATCTTCCGACAGCGGTCATTATCGGAAATATTAATATGACTGGAAATTTTCGCCCTATATGTACCATAGAACTCGCCTGGTGTAAAATATCCACTAAACTTCCAGTGCGCTAAGCTCCGCCCATTCTCGTGCTATATTAGAATAGAAATAACAACTAGCTAGCCGTGATTCATCGTCCAGTAACTCCACTCGTCACATGAACCAATCGAATAATAATTTGATTGTTTCATGCGACTCGTGGAATTACTGGACAATAAACCACGGCTAGCTAGTTGTTATTTCTTAAATAAAGACTCGCGCAACAGCCAATCAGATTCGACGTTATATTCTTGTTCTAAAATATAACAAAATATTCCTTATTTATCTATTACGTTCTTCCCTCGCATACCAAGAAAATCAGAGTTGCTCTGCCCGATATATATATTGAAATTCTCTTCGATTTCCTGCATAGACTGAATTTATGCGTTTTAATCTTCAATTCTTAAATATTTATAAATCGCTACGCTCGACAGATAACATGTAGGATATCCAATGACCATTTTACCATTTTCTGTCTTAAAAAGTATTCAATCCCACCACCCTCCTGTAAAAAAATCCTAAATTCGCATATGAACTTGGTGTAGAATATGTGGAATTCGCATCAAATGCATTAACACCAATTCTCTGTAGGAATTTTTTTTTTTTGGAAACGCATGTTTTCCGATTTTCATGAAAGGAGCAGATTCGGTAACATGGAAAATCGGCCCTAATTTTAGAATGTTTTAGATTTCGATTGTATTTCGTATCAAGGAAGTTAAATGTATGGTTGTTTGAAATACCAAATAAATATTTTAATTCACGCGCAATACACCGAAAGATATGGCTTCAAAATCGACTTTAAGTCGTAAAATGCTGAAAAATCGTAAGAAATGGGCATAATTCTGGTCAAAATCTATGAAAATAAGTAGGACGCCAGCCCTCACCCAAAATAATTTTCATATAAAAAGTTAAATTTGCAATTTATCTTTCGATCTACATAAAATTTATGTTGGGTGAGGGTTGGCGCCTACTAATTTTAAAGATTTATGCAGAAAATATGGCGATTTTCCTTCATTTTCCGTCATGCAGAGAAAATGACGTCACAATGTGACGTCATAACTAACGCACGTGACGTTTTGACAATGAAACATATTTAATTTCTATTTCGGCAGGTGTTTGAGATAAAAATAAGAAATGCTGAATCATAATTTTCATAAAATTATTTTTTGGCAAAAATTTAGGGCCGATTTTGGTAGTTAGTGAACCTACACCTTTCACATATTGATAGGGATAAAAGCAAGGCATAAAAGTCATCAACATATCGTTGTCAAGTGATTGGTTGCCATGGTAACCAGCTCACAAGATACCAATGTATGAAAATTAAACAATTTCAAAGCCTACAAATGTAAACGTCTTCAAATTGAATAGCATCATTTAAAAACAGATAAATTGGCAACGTGGACCAGACATGCACGTTTCGGGTACTTAACCCTCATCAGTGATCCTAAATCTAAACAATATAATATGCTAAAAAGTATGAAAGTTACTATGTCGAAAAAGTATACCGAAAGACGTAGCAGGATTGGTGGGGCATGATGCTACAAGACCAACTTTTTAGAAATTTCAAAAAATTTTGATACCAGAAATTTAGAATGCGTTGAAGAAACGATCAACCGAAATTGATCGAACTTGGCTTCATGTGCCCTCGGGGACTCCTGGTCCACCAGCAGTGACACTCACCAAGTTGTATAAATGTAAACGTCTTCAAATTGAATAGCATCATTTAAAAACAGCCTTACTGTGTCTCATACAAATGACTTATGATTTCAATCGTTATGAAATTAAAAAATAAAGGCTATTATATACTTAACCATATTTGTAATCTTTTCTGATTTTCTTTATAAATATGGTTACCATAAATAAATAATGCTCATTATAGCTACATTTTTTACTATGTTAAATTTATTTTTCAGTTTATTGATTGTTTTGAGTTAAATAAAAAGCAATTTCATCTAATTTTACTAAGGTCCTAAATTTCCACAGTGTTTATCTTTGTTTCATATATATTCTCTTGTACGTCTAAATGGAGTCTATATCAATACTTACTTTAAATTGCCAAGGTCTGAATGATTTATCAAAAAGAAAAGATGTATTGTCTTATCTTAGAAATATGAATCATAGTATTTATTGTCTCCAAGACTGTCATTTTACGCCTGACATAGAGGATAGGGTACGAAATATGTGGGGTTACGAGTGTTATTTTAGTTCTTTCTCATCGAATTCTAGAGGCGTTGCCATTCTTATAAATAATAATTTTGAGTTTAAAGCACTAAGAGAAAAGAGAGATGTAAATGGGAATTTTATATTGTTGGAAGCCATGGTTGATCATAACAAGATTCTTTTGTGTAACATATACGCTCCGAATAGAGATTCACCAGAATTTTTCATTGATTTATTCGAAAAGATTGATGATATGGAGAATGAAAACATCATAATTTGCGGAGATTTTAATTTGATCATTGACACAACTAAAGATTGTTATAATTACAATATGATTAACAACCCTCGGGCTAGAAACATAGTTCTTGAATTTATGGAAAATAATCATTTTATTGATATTTTTAGACAATTCAATCCAGATTTAAAACGCTATACATGGAGACGAAAAAATCCAATGAAACAATCACGGCTTGATTTTTTTCTTATATCCGAAAATCTCATACGCAGTTCAAACTCATGTAAAATAGAATCAGGTTATAGATCGGACCATTCCTCTGTTATTCTAAATATATCTTTCACAAAATTTGACCGAGGACGTGGGTTATGGAAATTTAATACTAGTTTATTACACGATATTAACTATTTACAGGCAATAAATGATAAAATCACAGAAATAAAAAGACAATACGCAATTCCTGTTTATAATCTGGAAAACATAGAATCTATTCCTGATAATGAAATTATTTTCTCTATAAATGACCAACTCTTTCTCGAAACATTGCTTATGGAGATAAGAGGCAAGTCCATTTCATATTCATCATATATAAAGAAGAAGTTAAATGAAAAGGAAACAAAACTCATAGAGGAGATAAATATTTTGGAGGCAAACTTGAATCAAGATAATCTAAAAGACTTAGAAGATAAAAAAAATGAGATAGAGAAAATGAGGAAAGACAAACTTAGAGGCGCTTTTATAAGGTCAAGGGCAAGATGGTCAGAAGAAGGGGAGAAACCCTCCAAATACTTTTGCCAATTAGAATCCAGGAATTTCACTAGTAAACTTATCCCGAAAATAATAGAAGAAAATGGAAATGTCATAACTGATCAACATAATATTTTGAAAAAATCAAAAGACTTTTTTTCAAAACTATATTCGAGTAGAGATGATCTCATTGAAGATGTCGACCTTGATTCTGAACTTAGATTTTCCGAGATTCATAGATTATCAAATGATGAGAAAATTGAAATTGAGGGGGAAATATCATATGAAGAAGCTAGTTCTACTCTCAGAAAAATGAACTCTAATAAATCGCCAGGAACAGATGGATTTCCGGCAGAATTTTTTAAAGTTTTCTGGAAGAAATTAGGACAGTTCATTGTCAGATCAATCAATTATGCATATAATATAGGAAATATGTCTATTACTCAAAAACAAGCAATAATCACATGTTTGCCAAAAGGGGATAAGCCTAGACATTTTTTAAATAATTGGCGACCCATATCTCTATTAAACACAGTCTATAAAATTGCATCTGGATCTATTGCATCTCGTATGAAAAAGTTTCTCACAAATTTAGTTGATAGTGATCAAACTGGTTTTATGGCAGGCAGGTCTATTTCAGAAAATATTCGGCTTATATATGACATTATGGAATACAGTGAAGAAGAAAAATTACCTGGTTTGTTACTCTTAATCGATTTTGAAAAAGCATTCGATTATCTTTCTTGGCCTTTTGTTCAAAAAGTTTTAAAATTTTTCAACTTCGGAAAATCTTTTCAAACATGGATATCTTTATTCTACAATGACATAAGTGCCATGGTTAATCAAGGAGGTAATCTTTCGGAACAGTTTAAAGTTCACAGGGGCTGCCGTCAAGGGGATCCTCTCTCACCCTATATTTTCATTTTATGCATCGAAATATTAGCTATAATGATAAGGAATAATAAAGATATAACAGGTATTAAGATTGCTGAGAAGGAGAAGAAACTATCTTTATATGCAGATGACTGTTCATTAATTTTAAATGGAACGGAAAGATCCCTTAGAGAAAGTCTTACTACCCTTAATAAATTCTCAAAAATATCTGGTCTTTATATAAATCTGTCGAAAACTGAAGTGATTTGGATAGGTAGCAAAAAATATTGTAATGAGGTCTTATGTCATGATCCTAATTTTGAATGGGACAAATCAACTTTCAAGTTACTAGGAGTACAATTTGATGTTAATTTAAGAAACATGACCACAAGAAATTATGAATCTAAAATTATATCTGTCAAGAATGTCTTGTTTAATTGGAAGAGGAGGAATTTGACTCCTTTTGGCAAAATCGTCATCGTCAAATCCCTTGCACTGTCTATTCTCACTCATATACTTCTACCTCTTCCTTCGCCTACTGTAGCACAGATTAAAAGTATTGAAAAATTATTTTACTCTTTTATATGGAACGGAAAACCAGATAGAATTAAAAGAAATATTATGGTAAAAAACTATACTGAAGGTGGACTAAAAATGATAAATGTTGTAGCTTTTATTAAGAAATTAAAATTATCTTGGATGAAGAAGTTTTTGTTTGAACATAAAAGTTGGAATGATATTACAATAGAATCTTTGGATTATGAAATGTTGGTAAACTGTGGGACAGAATATATCTTCAAAATAGCTGATTCTGTATCAAACGACTTTTGGAAAGAAGTGCTTAACATTTGGGGGGAATTTTGCGAAATTATAGAAAAAGATATTCAAGAAGTTGCACAAATTCCAATCTTCTTCAATAAGAATATAAAAATAAACAATAGATGTATATTCTATAAATCTTGGGCATCGAAACATGTATATTTTTTAAATGACATAATTGATTTTAACGGTAATTTTTTAACATACGATGAATTCAGAGCATTATATGATATTGATACCAACTTTTTAGAGTATTACGGGGTAGTTTCAGCAGTGAATAGATGGTTACAACAGTCAGGAAAACTACACTTGTTAACCAAAATGTCTTATCCTATAATCAGAAGTCCTATTTACATACTATCAAATTTCGATAAATTTTCTACGAAAATATATTTTTCTTTTTTTGAAAAACAAGAATGTATTGTATCCAAAGGATTCATTAAATGGGTAGATCGATTAAACCTATCAGAAAACGAAAAGAAAGATTTCTTTATAAAGCCTTATCTTTTGACAAAAAACACCAAGTTATTGTGGTGTCAATTGAGAATTCAACACAGCATTCTTTGTACAAACTCTTTTCTTTTCAAAATCAAAAAAATAAATAGTCCAAACTGCACATTCTGTCACATTCATCCAGAAACAATTGAACATTTGCTATGGGACTGTGAGAAAACTAAAAAGTTACTTCTGGATTTGAAGAATTATGCTTCAAGCTATATTGGTGAAAATATTCAGTTTAACAAAAAAGAATTCATTATAAGTAGCAACAAGAATTTTCCATTAAATGTAATATGTCTGCAAATTAAATACTATATTTATGCTATGAGATGTGCTAATAAGAATCCTTCTCTTCAAGGTCTCATATTTTATATTAGAAATTTATTAGATTGCGTAAAATACAAAGCAATGAAAGAAAACAGATATGAACAATTTATATCTTCCTGGGGCAACTGGGTGAATTTAATTTAAATCTTTATCTAAACAAATAAAATTGTATTGTAAAATCAGTTTATGCTTGTGTGAATGTGTGAGTGAAAGGTGTCCCGTCCTTAATTTTCTGTGTATTTTTTTTTTCTCTTAATGTAGAAATCATTATATGTATACCATGTTAATAAGTAATGATAAATGGAAAAAAAAGAATTAAAAAAAAAAAAAAAAAAATTTCCACAGTGACCGTTTCAATGGGTTTGAAATGTTGATAAATTGGACATTCTGAGTTTGATAAATAAAGTTTAAAGATTCCCATACTGCTAAAATGTAATAACGTCTGATTGTAACATACTATGCATTCTTTCAAAAACTTGAATAAAATAAGTGGGGTAAACGTTACCATAGCAACCATTTTTTTAAATGTCGATTTTAGAAATCAAAACGTTTATATTATAATTATTTACATTCCATAAGAAATTATTCAATTAATATAATTGATGTTGATATGGTATGGCAACTATGGAAACAACATCAATTTACACAAAATTTCTTCATGTTTCTGACTGTTTTAAGCGTTTGAAATAAAACATCTTATAAAGTTAGGAAGGAAAAATCTTTATGTAACATCAAAGTAGGAGTCTTTATGGTTTCATTGCAAAATGTTGATTAATTCATTTTAATTCAAAATGGCCGTATCCAAGTAAACAAACAAGTCTATATGAAGTTTGAAGTCGAAATCTTTACATATACATATATTCAGGGGGTACAATTCCCACTCGCCCACTCGCATTGGCGACTGAAATTGACCTGTTGGCAACCAAAAGTCATCAACATGGTTGCCCACATGGCGAGTGACGAAAAAAAAATCGTTTCCGTTTATTCTCATTGTTCGGTTACACCAAAATTTCTGAAAGTATCTTACAAGACAAATCTGCCATGTCTATGGAGCGCCCCGCAGCCTTTGAATTTCCTTTTCAAATAGACCGTCATTATTTACATATCACTTCTCCCAATGTAAATACGCCCCGTTGTGAGTAGATCTCCTTAACACTTTTCAGACCACAAGGATGATTTAAATCCGTTTCGCTGACAGTCGGACCACTCAAATGGCCAAACAATATATTAAAGTGATTATCTGAATGATGCCAAGCACCTGTGTGATAATAATGTACCTGTATGATAATAACAGGGACATTTTAGGATCAGTTATAGAATGAAATACATTGAAGCTGCACTGTACACCTTTCGCACAGAAAGTTTCGCTCCTTGACCCCCCCCCCCCCCCGGCAAAGCGGGCGCTGGATCCGCCACTGCTTGGCGAATCATTTTCCTTGAACAGTTAAATATTTAAAGTATTCTGCTCAAAGCTGATGAAAATAATCAAAGTTCTCCAACAAACAATCTTTTAAAAGTTTATGCCACGAAGCATTAGTATCAGATAATATTCTACGAATCCATGTTATTTTTAGTCCCATTATGAAGGAATCTAAACATATCATTCTAAATCCCCCATCTGAAAAATCTCGTTTTTTCTTGCAATTCTGTCATTTTTATTTTTCCATATGAATTTAAAAAATAAACTTTCTATTTCTTTAATTTTACATTTTGATGGGTTGGGTAGACTCAAAAAAAGGTGGGTAAGTTTTGGAAGTAAGATTCATTTAACAACTGTTATTTTTCCAGCAGTGCTAAGTAGTCTCCCGTTCCATGACTTAATCATGTTTCTAATTTCTAAAATGTTTGATTCATAGTTAAGTTCTACAATGTCATCTAGTGTCACAGAGAATTTCAGACCTAGAAAAGTAAATGGTTCTTGTGACCAAGTAAGATTATATTCAGAAAAATTATTAAATATTAAAAAAAATTGTTCAAGAATATATGAAAGTAGATTTCTTTATTCACAAAAAGAATTTAAAAACTGAATATTTTGACAAGAAATGGAATATTTTTGCATCTCTCATAAACTAGAAATACTTTATTTATGAAATATAAACATTTACATGTATCTGTATGAATGTGTGAGTGAAAGTGTCCATTGATTATGTATTTAAATTCAAAATCATATTGTCATATAGAAGAAACTGAAAAAAAATAAAATAAGAAGACAAAAAAAATTTCCTTGAACAGAAAGACGAAACATCTCAATGGTCGTACGCTTCAAACCAATCAGAAAGGGGAAAACCTTTTCTATGTTTAGTAACAACTCATAATTTCTTGAATTTGTGAGCGTACAATCAGGGACGTACATAAAATATAAATTATATACTCCCTGGCGCAATGTAAAGACAATTGGACCTTGATTGTTGTTAGTGATATAACGATTATCGCCGACATCGGCGACATCATCGCCAATACCCTTCGATTTCGATTAATCGATTATGTTTTAAAGAATCGATTATAATCGGAAATATACAACGTAGAAATGAATGACATAGTTTTCGGTCGAATACGCGTTATGACAAGTACGAATAAAACGAAAGTAGATCAAAGATCGTTTCCACTAGTTAATGTTACGGTTGTAGCGTAAATAATTAAAAAAGAATACACTTTCTAAGGCATACAATGGGTGGAATCAGGATTTTCATTATATTTCAAATACTCTAATAGAAAACTTCAACGTCAGATGCGATACGTCAATATGTACTCGTCTAAAAAAAACTTTTTTACACCGAACTCCAGAGCTTTGTGAGAAGGACAAGGCCAGGTCAGTGATTAGTTCACAGTACTGTTATCCTATATTCCACAGGGATAATGCTTGATTCCTCATTTTATGAGCAAAAACCTAACTCTTGGGTCGAATGGAGAACCCCCTCCCCCCAACTCTGTATTTGCCGCGAAAGTAATACAATCGCAATTTGTTTTGTGCTTGATCTTGACAAAATATTTCATTTACTATACAGGATTTTATCATTCTGTGGTTGGAGTTCTTTCTGGACATTTTACTATGTATATTATTAGCATGTGATTTGATAAAGTTTTATTATTACTTGTCATATTCTTTTCTGTAAAAGCAGGTAAAATTTATTTCCGATAAAATCGAAATAATCAATTGAAATTCTCCGAGTAAAAATCGATAATCGATTATGAAATTTTTCCGATTATACAGCACTTATTTTTGTATAACGTACCATCACACTGACAGTGAACAAAGCTACAAAGCTTATAATACATTATTCCACATATATGGACAGACCTATGGAAGCCAACTGGCTTCACAAAAATAAAACCTGTGTTTGTGAAACAATAATGCCCCCGTTGGCATGTTTGACAGTAAAATAGCTGAGAAGTAGTTTCACATTTTTAGGGCAAGGTCACAAGGTCAAATATGGTATCATGGAAAAGTCTTGCCAGAAAGAATTCATAATTTATGTGAAATATAAAAGCCATATAAATTAGCATTTAAAAGTCATAGCTAAAGTTTAAATTTTCGAAATTAGGTCAAACACCAAGGTCGAGTTCAAGAGGTAAATAATTTTGGTATCCGTGAAAATTTCTTGTCACAAAGAAAACACACGTGAATTATGAAAGCACTATCACTTACAATTCAGAAGTTATGGCCAAGGTCAAAGTTTTTCGAAAGTAGGTCGAACTCCAAGGTCAAGGTCACAAGGTCAAAATTTTTGGTATCCATGGAAAGCTCTTCTCACAAGGAATACACATGTGAAATATGAAAGCGTTATCACATACCATTCAAAAGTAATGGCCAAGGTTAAATTTTTTTTCAAAAGTAGTTCAAACTCCAAGGTCAAGGTCACAAGGTCAAAAAGTTTAATATTAATTGAAAGGTCTTGTCGCAAGGATTACACATGTGAAATATTAAAGCCATATCACTTACCATTCAAAAGGTATGGCCAAGTTAAGAGTTTTTCAAAAAAGGTCAAACTCCAAGGTCAAGGTCACAAGGTAAAATTTTTGGTATCCATGGAAAGCTCATCTCACGAAGAATACACATGTGAACTATGAAAGCCCTATCACTTACCATTCAAAAGTTTTGACAATGTCCGTCTGTCCGTCACACTATTTTTTTTCGCTGTCGTTGAAGATATTGATCTCATGTTTGGTATGTGAGTTTATCTCAATGCAATATAGATCAAGTTTGAGTTTGATTCCGATATACCTAATTTTACAAGAGTTATGGCCCCTGGACTTAGCAAATTTCATGAAATTATCAGTTTTCCGGACTTTTCTCGGCTGTTATTGTAGATATTGAAATAATTTATCATATGTGATTACATCTTAGTGTTATACAGATCAAGTTCGAGTTTGGTTTTGATTGACCTATTTTCACAAGACTTAGGGCCCTTGGACTTCATGGAATTCTCAGTTTTCCGGACTTTCTTTCATGGTATTGCAGATATTGAAATCAGTTTTGGTATGTGCATATATCTCAGTGTGATACAAATCAAGTTCAATTTGATTGACCCATTTCTACAGGAGTTATGGCCTCTGGACTTTAAAATTTCATGAACTTCTCAGTTTCCAGTCTTTTCATGCCTGTTCTTGTAGTAAGATATTGAGCTGATTTTGGTATGCAGATACATTATAGTCTGATAAAGAATAAGTTGAATTTGGGTTTGATTTATTTGTTCTTACCAAAGGTATGGCCTCATAGCAACTTTCAGTAAATTTTCCTGTTTTCCAAACCTTTTCCTAAAACGTATTTTATGGAACTTATTTTGATGTTGGATTCATCTTTTGGTGTAAGTACAGGTCAAGGCAGAGTTGAAGGACATGGATTAATGCCGGTAGGGGACTTATATCGCTTGCGATTCATCAATTTATTTTTGTGATTTTGTACGCCTTTTAAAGGCACCCCAATTTTTCTCCTATTTTTTCTCTTTTAGTTAAACCACTACCCCCAATTTATTTCAGGAGCGGATCTAGAATTTACCTCAGAGGAGGTCCAAACTAAAGTAATGAAACTTAAACACCTCATTTGGATTTTTATTGGGATAAAAATCAAGTTGGAAAAAATATGACCCCCCCCCCTTTCCCGACTTTCATATTCACCATTTACAGGGATTTCTAATGCCTTAGTATAATTTCGTTTGTTTGCTGTTGGTGTTGCAGCCTGGTGTTGTTGGAGATCCCCTCCTTTGTTTCAGATAATTTTGGTAGGTCCTAATGATATTAGGAAAACTTCACAAGTTCTGATTCTTTTAATCGGCTAGCCGGATTTTTTGTATATTACCCTACTAAATTAGAGGATAATATACGAGAGCTGATTGATATGTTGTTAGTCTCAGTTTCTGGGATGCAGAAGGTATTTTGCTGATAGATTATCTCCAAAAAGGACAATCAATGGCACATACTATTCTTCACCTCTGACACAGTTACGGGAAAATATTGAAATTAAGCGCCGCGGAAAACTCACTAATTAAAGGTGTGTTGTTCCCTCAGACAATGCTCCTGTTCACAAAGCTGTCACTGCCATGGTTGCCATTCACGATTGGCTTTAATTTAATTGAGCATCTGCCTTATTCACCTTATCTTCCTCCATCAAACTTTCATCTATTCCCAAAACTAAAAGATGATGATGTCATACTTGCAGTGGATGGCTTATAAGTAGTTCTTTAAAAGTGGCATTGAGGCCCTTAAGCATTGTTTGCAAAAGTGTTTAGACACTGAAGGGGATTATGTGGGAAAATATTGCAAAATGTCTGATAAAATTCAAATCCATCAATACGAATCTCACAACATATCAATCAGCCCTCGTACAAGTGTTACAGAATGTTTCATTTTCTCAATGTTTTAATCTAATAAAACTCGAATACAGAATGCTTTTTTGAAGACCTATACCTTTTGCATAATAATTAAATAGAAAAGGGGCGTTTCACCTCTTTCTACATACAAGGTCTCATCTTATACTTTCATATTCTAAAATCTATAATAATTATATTATATTATCAGTAATAGCGGTGAAGATTCCATTTTTATGTCTAATTTTGGTTACAGTGAACGAAGCTTTGGAACCTTTTCACGTCACACAGGATGTTTCAGATACTGAATCTTCATTGGAGGTATTTCAAGCCAAATAATGATTCGAAATTGAAGATAAAAGCCTCATTTCGAACCTCATGTATAAAGCGTAGCAATCAAAATTCTAGAGAAAAATGTTAAATACCCAATTCTTTTGTGGAAATAGCAAATTTTGGACCCCAACTTGAAATATCTCGGGGGGGGGGGGGTCCATACCAACGGACATCCAGCCCCTCCCCTCTAAATCCACTCATGTTGTTCATTTTGAACAACCTTGCAAAATAAATGATTTTTTCTTAATTTCTATTATAATTAAAAATTCTTTTTTAACATAATTTCGACTTCTTTTCTAGGTTCAGTACACAGTTATTTATTTAAGTTTAAATAGATAACGCCAAAATATGGTGACAATTATTCTTATTAGCACACATGAAGTTATGTTATAGGTCACCGCTCTTTGTCTGTCTATAATTCGTCCGTCGTTAGTTTTTTTTTTTATATATTTTCGACTAAACCTCAACAATCGCTGCTTAGTATTCCACAATTCTTACAGGAGACAAGTACTTAAGTTTGTGTTTTCGACCCGATCGAAATTCAAGATGGCCACCTTGGGATCAATCACATTTTCACCTTCCCATCCCAACCGCTGTACGGAATTTCACCAAACCTCATAGAAAGTAATCTCATCCCCCTGATGACCTCAGTTAAGTAATGTGACCCCATTGGACCCCTTGTTTTGTTTCGCTTTTATTCTATTTTGAAATTAATATCAACATTCTTAAGGAATGAAGTAGACATCAATTCCGTGTTAGTTTATTGAATCAACAATACTTTATTATTATTAAAGGTAGTCACAGTTTTAATTCTAAATGCAGACAAGCAAAGCAAATCGGAAATTCTCTGTAATGTATAATTCCATTTCGCGTGGAACGTCCCCGATTAGATATATAAGGCTATAGTTATTAAATATTTTGTTTTACGTACCTTTTCCCTTTTCGAAGAATTGCTAAGAAAGATAAAAACACACACACACACACACAAACGGGCATTTTTCTGGTAAAAATCAGTTTTTATCATACACAGAGCTCGTAAACCAAAATTCCCCACTGGATAATATACCGGTGTTGACCAAATAGGGTAATATCTGATTAAAAAATGTATTACTTGTGTCATTGTAAGTCTGTTTCCTCAATGCTAATGACTGTTTCCACTGATTGAGTGCCGTCCAGTATTTTTCTTTTATTTTTTTATCATGCTTTTCTATATAACCGCACATTTGGGGTCCTTCGCAAACTCCAAGGTAACAATTTCTTTACGTGTGACCTTAACGCAAATGACACTGACCACTCTGTGTTTCTGATTGGACGATTTTGATGTTCGGATTCTGAAACTGTCTTTCTAGATTTGTTTAAAAAATCTTTTGCACTCTCTAATTCGACAATTTCAACGTGAAGATCATCCTCTAATTCGGTCATTAGAAGTTGCAAAGGTGTTATATATATCTCGAGATCGACGGAAGTCACCACCGGAAACACCGCTTTGCGCAACAGCGGATGTCCCAACGGAAGTTTCTCTACCGCTACATTCCTGAGTTCCAGAATTCCTTTCCAAATCGATTTCAAATAGTTTTTTAGGGGATAGGTTGGACAGTATTTCAACAGAAACGACATTTTGCACTCGAGGAGAAAATCCGTCAAATGTTTTAAGCTTCATGTGACGCATAGAGGTCCCAGGTATCTGACTCTTGAAAACATGTATCACTTATAGCAATAATCCAGTTATCTTCATCATCTAGGTATTGTATACCGAATTCATTGTTAAATAGGGCAACTTTTTTGCCTTGAATGTCACATTTTAATTCTTCTAACGTACATACTTTGTCAGGAATATTGAATTTTTTAACTTTACCGATCCCATATTCTACTTGGACTTGTATAGTGTCCATGTTGAAGCCAACTACATGTACTCATGTTACATTGACCATGTACCCAATAATCCCCCACAAAAACAGAATGATTTTATTGATTGAAATTCACAATATAAACATGTTCACAGCGGGTTGCGATTTAAGTTGACGGCAGCTATATCAGTAAAGTAAATAAAGTGACATTTTGCCATTGATTTATATTGCTCCTAAAAATAGCCTATTTTTACTACGACGTGAGAGTAATCTCTGTTTAAAATGACGACATTTACCCGTTCGTTGAATACGTTTTGATAGATTGTCCATACCCTTGGTCAAAATATAACTTGAAAGTGATCCGGCAAACGTTTCAAGAGATATAGCCCGGACAGTAATACATGTACAATCTCATAAAAAATGTAATATGTGACCTTGACCTTGGTCACGTGACCATGGGTTAAGTTGATGTGTAACCTTTGGGTCATCAGCAACAACATACTAAAATATGAAAGTGGTCTGCTAAATGGTTCAAGAGTATTAGCCCGGACAGGAATGTATTCATAATTTCATTAAAATGCACTAAGTGACCTTGACCTTGGTCACATGACCTTGGGTCAAGGTGATGTGTAACCTTCGGGTCATAAGCAACAACATCCTAAAATATGAAAGTGATCTGGCGAACGGAGATTATTTTAGTCAAAATTGAAGATTAAATTTAGTTAACAGCTTACAATTAAATCAATCTTTCTCATATAATGTCCTTTCATATTGTCAGAAATCAGGCCTGCAATCTATAGTAAAAATGAGTACTTTTCCTTGGATTATCTGCTAGTTACCTTGGCAATAAATTTAAAGAAAAATACTTGTCATTGATTGCCATCAATTTGACTTCCTAGAAGCATCTCCGTTCTCCATTATTTCAGTTAAAAAGTCATATAACTATTTTCAGAAAATGGTACATTTGTTGCCATGGTAACGCTCCATTTTTAATTTGTCCCTCCATGTAATGGTTTTATCAGATAGAGTTAGGATCAAACATTACAGTTCAATCGTATATTTGATATGTGTAGAAAATGACTAATTAAGATACTGCGTGGCGTAAGAAATGCTGAAAATTGCAATTTTTAATGTGTTTGCAACCAGTTTCCAAGGCAACCAGCAAGAATATTAGTATCTTTTTAATCAATTTCAAATAATTTCGTTATGGCCTTTCATTTGGATAGATATCGTAAGGATCTGTCATCCATGGTTTCAGGACCCCTACACAAAATTGCTGGACAGGTGCTTACAGAGAATGGGTGTTAAAATCTAATTAAAAGCATAAGTTTTTCGATGGTGTATACTTTGTCTACATGTATCTATTATTTCATGTATTAGAAGGAGTGAAACGGTCTTTTTAGGTATAAGGGGTATAATAATAAGATCGTTGAAGTTAGGTACTCCCATATCTTCAATATATTTTTCAGATATTTGATATTTTTCAATGTTTCATTCAACTCTTCAAGAAAATATATGGTCCCGAACACAGTCAAAGTCGTGCGTCTTCGGCCAATTTCATGGTATTTAACTTTTCTTTTATCAAAAGAATCGGAAGTTGAGTATTATACCCCTAATGCCTTAAGCACTGCCTCTTTAAAGCTTAAAATACACAGTATTTTTTCGTTTATTTTGACTGTAGCTCAAAGTTCAAGGTAACTGACTCAAATGTAAGGTCTTCCATAAGAAATATTCGTGTTATAAATGTAAGACATGCCTCTTATGGGCCAAGAGATAAAGTCAAGTGTAAAGTTTTTGAAATGTTGAAAGTTCAAGGTCAAGTTTCATGTCACGAAGTCAAAAGTGTACGTATATTTTTTTACCAAAATTCTTGTCGTAAAGAATCTACAACATGAAAGTAATAACCATTATCGCCAAGATTAATTTATTTGAAAAAAAAATGTCGAACTTCAAGGTCAAGATGTCAAAGGTCAAGTTCAAAAATGAAAGGTATTGACTTAAGGAAGTCAGAGGTGAAATATAAAAGTTCTTTCCCTTAAGGTTCAAGAGATTTACTTAAGACCTAGGAATTTAAGAAGTCAATTAAATTTCAAAGTCGAGGTCACTTGTTCAAAGGTCGAGGCAAAATTAGTTAGCACGCACAGGGTTCCCGGTTGCTGAAATTTCTATTGATTATATATAACACATAGTACAAAGAGAGCAACCGGGAAGCGTGACAAATCCCTGTGAACGCAGGCTTCATTTCATCATTGTCCATTTTCATGTTAAGGATGCGCGCTACTTTGATTTTCGAACTTTCCGCGCATCTAAGATACGACGTTACGACGTAAGAACTATCCGTCCCATTTACACTTTACGTCATTTCGTGTTTTAGCCCAAACCGCATGTACTGTACAAGTATAATAGTACAAGTTCAATATCTGTGTACATATTCTTTGTGAAAATGACATGGCAAGAAAGAAAAATTGCAGTACTCTGGATTTCTAATGCTTGATGACACGAAATTTACATGATATTGTGGGTAGCTCAACTTCGGTAAAATCACCCGTTTCTTCTGGAAGTACATTTGTAATAAGAATACAGTAATGCAAAAATCGAGAACAGCCGCGGAAAAGGTAACTTACTGGACTGATACACGCCTTACCTCAACAACATGGCTCAAGATTCGCTGATTTATCTACTCGAAATAATTCCATTAGAAGCAAAGATAAATTTCCTGTTGATTAATGACACAAGTGGATCAAATCCTCATCCTGAATATTGAATATTTGATCCACTAATGTATGAATTCGCGCATGCAAACATGGGACCTTTCTGCAGACAGCAGCACAGACAGTATAGTTCGTCCTTGAACTTCGTCTGGTGTGACGCGTGATCGACTTACTTCGTCACACGTCTTTGAAGTGCAAGTACGTGACCTAGATCTTGACACATGCATCACTGGGGGTAGACGGCATAGTTTGATAATGGAATATACATGTTTTGAATCTGTGTAAAAACAAGAAATAAAATAGAAAATAGGCATAAGTTTCGATACGTTAACATGGTCCAAAATTTTTAGGGGGGTGGGTCTCAAGGGCGGATTTAGGGGGGTGGGGGGTGGGGGGGTTGGGGTTCGGGAACCCCCCCCCCCCCGGTTTCCTAATTTTTTTTTTGATAACATTAGCACTCGGAAAAAAACCTGCAAACTGAGTAATAAAAAAATTGCTTAATGTCCACCAGAATTCACTATTTTGAAATAAATTTACAAAAATTTAACATTATTAACAAATACTATAATATGAACATGTTCAAATAATTTGCAAAACATGTACGTGTGTCAAACAATCAATGTAAATGGTACGGGGATCGAAACCTACACGTTTCTGTCCTCAAACCCCCGGTTTGAGTATTTTTGTCATCTACTAATTTTGTTAAAAACATGCTTTGAAATAACCGGAAAAATGAGCAAATATTTAACAATGTACTATATAGCTCGAATATGCTCCGAAGGCCTATAATTAAGCATTCAATTTTTCAAAGCCAAAACCCAATGATACTCAACATTTTTTACTCGATACCGTACCAATATTCTAAGTACATGTTACAGCAAGGAAAAATCAACTAGCCAAGGGCGAAGCCAAGCGTACATTTGTAAAAACGTCCACATCGTCTCGCGAAAAAAAAGGAGAGCGCCTCCCCCAGTTGCCAAAAAGAAGCGGGAGGGTCTTTTGAAATAGTATTTAAAGCAAAATACTGTTCAGAAATAGATCATAGACACTCCAGAAACCACCGATTTGAATGCATTTAGACTCGTAATTTTCTCGTGTTTCATTAGAACTCAATACAACCATGCGCGGATCCAGAGGGGGGGGGGGGACAGGGGGTCTGGAACCCCCCCCCCCCGAGATTTTCGGAGGTGGGGTCTAGCTTTGGTCCATTTCTAATTGAAATGGGTCTAAAATGCATGAAAGGGCTTTGAAACCTAAAATTTCGGCTCGCTTCGCTCGCCATTTACAAATACAAAACTATTTTTTCTGCAAAATTCCTTAATTATTATCATAATTGTACACCCCTGCCAGAATATAAAGGAGAAATTATTTTATCTAGAAATCTTTATTCACCACATCAATTGAGTGGAAAAAATGGTCTGAATATTCGAGAAGGTAAGGAGAAAATGTGCTCCAGAATGCACCATTTTGTTCCATTTTTTCAAAAATTTTCCGGGGGAGGCCCCCCGGACCCCCACCTACAGGAGGGGGCAACCCCCTCCCGTACCCTCCCCCGCTCGGCACTTCGTGCCTTGAATCGACCCTTTGGGTCCATACAAAACCCCCCCCGCTTGCCACTCTGGATCCGCCACTGGGTCTATTTTATTTCAAGTTATCAACATGATATGAATCTTCATTTTTTTCTAAATCATTCAAAAGTCGAGAATCCATAAGCACTAGCTAGGCCCTTAGCTAGCCATGTTTTGAATTGCAGGTTCACAGAGGCGGGTCCAGGGCAGAGCCCCGGTAGCCCCCCCCCCCCCAAACGGGAAACGATTGAAGATAATCAGAGTCCTAGAAAATATACTGAAAATACCTCTTTATCAAGAGAATATTTTAAATATTCGAATGCATTTCTTCGGGAAAAAATGATTGAAACATTAAATAAAACAAAATTAGTTTTGAAAGTAAACTTAGTGTTCAAATGTATGAAAGATCTGAAGTACAGGCGCTATATACTCACGGCTCCCAATGTTATTGTCATTTAAATTTTTTTGAACTTTGCTATATAAATATTCAAGCCATGGATAATTCGTTACTGCACTGAAGAATCACGAATTTCACTTTTTATAGTTCGTTTCAAAGTTTATCGTTGCGGTTCGTTTACCCCGCTTCGATTGAATACTGAGCGATTCTATACATTATCAATTTTGCATACATTTGTACCCATAAGATTTTAATTTTATATTTCTCGATAACAGCAGGAAAACAATTATAATTTCTCGTGTATTAGCCCCCATCCGATTCAATAGCGCGGGGAGGGGGGGTTGCACACGGTGGCACCTACATCTAAAATTCTCTAACAAGTTTACTCTTTCTATCCTGATTTTTCCCTACCAATCCATTGGCACGCCCCTCCCCCCCCCCCCACTCCCCTAAAGTCGTAAAAATAAGGAATTACTTGGGCTCAAACAAGTATGTGTAAACATAATTTCTGGTAGTTTGAAGTCGAATTTTAGAAGTTTTCGCTGGCTCCCTGCCGCTCGCCATGTTTCTTTATTTAGAATATTAACCGATATCATGGTTTGAAATAAAATTCCGAAGGTATAAGCATGATATTTTTAGTTATACAGTGTTTTACAGGGGGATACAGAAATATGTCCATTCCATGCTCAATAGCCAATGAAGCAATGTTTCCCCTTCCACGACTCAACCTTCCGGTCTGTTTCTGATACATGTATATACTATAAGGCACGGTCCATTTGATATTCTGGGGGGGGGGGCTTGGGTTTTTTTCAAAAAAAATAATTTTGCTCTGAATTTTGATGAAAAAAATAAATTTGCTTATGGTGTGACAGAAAAAAATAATCTTGCTCTTACAAATAATCTGAATTTGAAGAATTACCATAAAATTTCATGAAAATTTTCCGGCTCGCTTCGCTCGCCGCAGTTTTCAATTTATATCAATTTTTTTGGCTCGCTTCGCTCGCCAAAGGTTTCTATCAAAACATTATTCTCTAATTGCAAAGTTCATATTTTTGCAGATATCAAAAGTATACATGTATGTGAATAAAGAATTAATGGGCTTCCTTAAAAGATGTATTAATACATGTATAATGTATGCATGAAACTCCATAGAGTCTAATTTCATGTTCTTATAATTTAGCTTGGAAGGAAATCTTCGGTTATTCGCCAATTTAAAATTCTTCATTTAAAAAATTGTCTGAAAGACCTTCCCCTCAGACCCTCTTATATGCATGTACCTTGTATAAATTTTGTTTATTGAGAATTGTATTGTTAAAATCTTTTATTTGTCTGCTGTGTTTAGAAGATTTTTTGATTGAATACTTGCATAAAAATTAAGTGATATATCAATATTTAGAGTTGTGAGTAAAAATATAACTAATTTCTATTGATAAAACACAAACATTCTTAACATTGTTAAAAAAATTTCCTTGCTCCAACTTTGCGAGAAAAAAATAATTTTGCCCCGGTCCGGGGCGAAAAAAATAATCTTGCTCCGACAAAAAACCCAAGCCCCCCCCCCCCCCCCCCCCCAGAATATCAAATGGACGGTGCCTAAGTAATTGATAATTGAAAAATTTCGCTGGCTCGCTATATACATTATATATCATGCGAGATAATTTTCCGCTGGGGAGTGGGGTTCCCCCAAGAACCTGCTACAGGGCTTTGAGGTATTCCACGCCCCCTCTAAACTCAAACCTGTCCCCCGTAATTATATTCTGAATTTTTCCAAAATTATGATAAATTTCAATATATTAAATGAATCCCCCAACCACAGCAAACTAACTTTTTTTTCATCTCATAGAATCACAATACGATATATGAATAAATGTAATTTCAATAGTTTCTGGCCGTTTTAACAGATACATGCATGTACAATATATGGGAATCGTTTTCCCTCTCACTCGTACGAAGTGTATACATTTTATGTATATGCATTCATCATCAGGCGCTTAGCCAGCGTACTGGTCCAGGTAGAAGCCCTTGTGGATATTCAAGGGGCAAAGTCTCAGAATCTAATCAATTTTGCTCATGTACAGGGCAGTTTTCTACGTTAATGTTTCTTTCATTCTTTTTTTTTTTTTTTTTTTTGCAAAACGACGTGGGAGCAACTGCGTTCTAACGGTACGCCTGGATATGCGCATGATTTTCTCTCTTGTCCATAAGCCAATAGGCATTTGTAAACATGTACAACTATTTGGTTTTTAAGGAGGGGGGCTTTTGTAAATCCAGCTCGGAATATTTTGCAAAAATATTTTTCTGCATGACTAGCGGAAAAATCAAGCATTCACTGAGGAATGAAAGGAAAAACATCTTTCTCCAGCATCTTCAGCATTAGACGTGGTAATAGACTCTCAGACATTTCACAACTGTCAATGATTCAGTTTGGTCAGGATTCTCTGATACTAAATGTTGCAAATTCTTCAATATATACATCACTCTCCAAGTTCAGATTCTTTAATTCCAAGAAAAGGTCAAACGTGTAGTTCAAGGTCACATATTGAATCTAAATTTAATCTATCTTTAGTAATTTCTGGACACAATGCATACATATACCATATCATCTATCATTTGCCAGACCAGTGTTGTAGCAAATCCTAAATATTAGGAAAGTAGGTCAAGGCTACTAGATATTCTTACACAAATGTATACTGTGTAGAAGAGTAATGAACTTAAAATATCAATGTTTTTTAAGATTTATTAAGTTTAATTGTAAATTTTATTCAAAACTCTGAAAATCACTAAAGAAGAATCATTATAACTGCAATATATATATATATATATATATATATATATACATGTATATATGTAATAGTATCATCAATTTACAACATAATACTTTTGTACTTGCGAAAGGATATTTTTCTTTCTCTATAATTTATCATATGCTTATTTCTTTTTGAAATTAATATTTTATATGAATTTACATGTCTAGTCTATATGTACCTTGAATTTAAAGTCATGAATTGATGCTATGAAAATAATGAAATAAATAAATCTTTTTTCCCCATTCAACAGGTGCAGGTCTATTCTCAAGTAAAAAGTTTTCAATGCATTTATAGGCAATTTAACCTACATTTAGTACATACATGTACATATACCCGTAAGCACATGAAAGTAAGCACAAAACATGTTCAATATTCAAATACAGTGATTTCTCCAGTGTCTATAGTAAAACTTAAGGATGAGGTAGATGTTCAATCTGATACCCAGAAATGAGGAATTTATTGTCCAGCCATCATGTATGTACAGAAGATGATGTCAGTCTCACTCTGAAAGTAAAAGATGTAATGAATTAAATTGAATACTAGTAACTTCATTTTAATATTATTAAATAAGCTCTAAAATGAATGAATTTTGCATACATTTACCAGAACATGCAGCAGTAGTATATATCATAATGATGTACATGTATATAAATTACATGACATGTAATTGTAAAGTTTCAGTAGTAGTACTAACATACAAATATAATTACAGGGCTTTCGATCGGCCATTCTCAAATTATGCAAAATAGTATAATTTTCCCTATTAATTGACAAATTTTTCCCAATTTGATACATACTGTACATGTACCTCATAGAAAATTCTAAAAAAAGAGAAAGTAAAAAATCCTAAATCCATTGACCAAATCTATCATATTCAATTTTGAAGAAAATACATGTATTGCCAATTTTCCCAATTTGAAAGGCCCGATCCAATCCCAACCAGAAGTCTCTGACGAGACTGTAGCTCTCCTGGTTGTTTTTTAATTCACTTAATGACAAGTAAATTCTAATATGGCCACATCCATTTTTTTAGTCACTGGGGGCCAGGAACTCAAACAAAATATCAGGTGCACTACTTGAATACAGACTCATCGTATTGCAAGAAGGATAAAGTCTCCATCATTTAGTGTCAGAGAAATTGCGAATACATGATTACATAGAGTCATACAGGAGAAAATGACCACACCCATTTTCTAAGACCCTGGGAGTCAGGGGCTCAAACAAGATGTCATGTGCACAACTAGACCACAGACCAAGTCTTATGCAAAAAGAGTTACATTTCTGTCTCTTATACTTTCAGAGGAGTTGCGAGCACAAGAATTGTTTATGGACGGACGCCGGACAAGGGGGTACCGCATACATTTGTAAGCTCGACTATAACCAGTAGAGCTAAAAACGGGTGTCATGTGTAAGAGCCCGCTTAGTACAAAGAAAAATTAAACCCATGTTTTTTTTTTGTGGAACATGAATGCCCTTGTTGTCGGATATATTGTAGAAAAGTATTTCACACTCCAAGGTCAAGGTCTCAATGTAAAAATTCAGGTATTATTGTGAAGGCCTTACCACAAGGGATACACATGTAAAATATGATAGCACTATCACTTGCAATTCATGTTATGACCAAGGGCAAGGTTAACATGGTTAAAGTTATTCAAAAATTGATCATTATTCAAGGTCAAAATGTCAAAATTTTGGTATTAATACGAAGACCTTATCACAAGGAATATATATAAGAATATGAAAGCCCTATCACTTAAAAGCATAATAATACTTAAGAAAATAATAAGGAAGTAGGTCAATCTTCAAGTTCAAGGTCACAAAGACAACAATTTGGTATCCATGGAAATTTACACAACAAAAGCACATGTCTATATATCACTCACCATTCAAAAGTTCTGGCCATGGTGTAAGATTTTAAAAAGTTGGTCATTTTCCAAGGTCAAGGTCACAAATTTTGGTATGCATGAGAAGGTCTTGTTTCAAACAATACACTGTACATGTACACATGAAATATGAAAGCATGTAACTTACCATTTAAGGTGAATCACAAGGGATACACGTATAAATAAAACACCGCTAAAGACGGTATGGCCGGATTGCAGCAAAGTAAGTTTTTGTCACCAACTGGGTCAAGGTTACTAAGTCAAATATTACAGCATACATTGAGAGGTCTTGTCAGAGGCAACCTACATGTATAATATAAAGTTTCTACTGTATACAGTTCCTTAGATTTTGCTTAAACCAGGAACTTTAACCAAAGTCTTTAACTAGGTCAAAGTCCAAGGTCAAGGTCACTAGGTCCAATGTTACGGCATAAATTGAAAGGTCTCGTCATGGGCAACCTAAATGTATAATATAAGGTTTCTACTGCATACAGTTCCTTTGATTTTGCTTAAACCAAGAACTTTAACCAAAATCTTTAACTAGGTCTAAGTTCAAGGTCAAGGTCACTGGGTCAAATGTTACGGCATAAATTGAAAGGTCTCATCATGGGCAACCTACATGTATAATATAAAGTTTCTACTGCGTACAGTTCCTTAGATTTTGCTTAAACCAGGAATATTAACCAAAATCTTTAACTAGGTCAAAGTCCAAGGTCAAGGTCACTAGGTCCAATGTCACGGCATAAATTGAAAAGTCTCATCATGCAAAATGGGCAACCTAAATGTATAATATAAGGTTTCTACTGCATACAGTTCCTTAGATTTTGCTTAAACCAGAAACTTTAACCAAAATCTTTAACTAGGTCAAAGTCCAAGGTCAAGGTCACTAGGTCCAATGTTATGGCATAAATTGAAAGGTCTTGTCATGGGCAACCTATATGTATAATATAAAGTTTCTACTGCATACAGTCCCTTAGATTTTGCTTAAACCAGAAACTTTAACCAAAATCTTTAACTAGGTCAAAGTCCAAGGTCAAGGTCACTAGGTCCAATGTTATGGCATAAATTGAAAGGTCTTGTCATGGGCAACCTATATGTATAATATAAAGTTTCTACTGCATACAGTCCCTTAGATTTTGCTTAAACCAGAAACTTTAACCAAAATCTTTAACTAGGTCAAAGTCCAAGGTCAAGGTCACTAGGTCCAATGTTATGGCATAAATTGAAAGGTCTTGTCATGAGCAACCTATATGTATAATATAAAGTTTCTACTGCATACAGTTCCATAGATTTTGCTTAAACCAGAAACTTTAACCAAAATCTTTAACTAGGTCAAAGTCCAAGGTCAAGGTCACTAGGTCCAATGTTATGGCATAAATTGAAAGGTCTTGTCATGAGCAACCTATATGTATAATATAAAGTTTCTACTGCATACAGTTCCATAGATTTTGCTTAAACCAGGAACTTTAACCAAAATCTTTAACTAGGTCAAAGTCCAAGGTCAAGGTCACTAGGTCAAATGTTACGACATAAATTGAAAGATCTCGTCATGGGCAACATACATGTATAATATAAAGTTTCTACTGCATACAGTTCCTTAGATTTTGCTTAAACCAGGAACTTTAACCAAAATCTTTAACTAGGTCAAAGTCCAAGGTCAAGGTCATTAGGTCAAATGTTATGGCATAAATTGAAAGGTCTTGTCATGGGCAACCTTCATGTATAATATAAAGTTTCTACTGCATATAGTTCCTTAGATTTTGCCTCAACCAGAAACTTTAACCAAAATGTTGACGGCAGACGGACAGACGGAGAGACGGACATCGTCAATCTATAGACCGGAATTGCTTTGCAATCCGGCCAAATATGAAATAAATACAATGTTATTTGTACTTGTATTATTAGATTTACAAAATTATTGTAACATGTACTATATTACATGTAGTATACATGTATATGTACAACTTACCCTTCAGTGCTATATCAGCATGTTTACTGCAAGAGGCTGTGATACACTTTCATCTGTCGATCTCACTATTCTATTGATGATGAATTCCTCTACATTATAACACAAAATCTCATTTCATACTGGATCACAGTTTCACAAGGAAAATATTGTCGATGTACACATTGAATATGTTTTTCGTGTAGAAATATGCACTTGAACAATTTTCTTCATTCTCCTTTCACAAGTGAATTATTTTCACACCATGGTGGCCAACATCATATACATGTATGGTAGTACAATTGTAATATTATATTCCACAGTATTTCTTCAACTTTACAAGTATGGTACTAGTAGCACTATAAGCATTCCACTATTCTGATGCACTTTCTTTCATTGGATCTGATGCACACATGCACATGAAGACTTTTCTCAGAGTATATTCCTTCTTTTGTCTGGCAGTTATGGTTGTTACTGTAAAGAATAAATAAAATATTCAATTGATTTGAAATTCATCCCCTTTAAATAATTTTAAAACCATTCAAATACTGTTTCCACCAACACTACAGCACAAGGCTACAGAACTGATATTTGATACTGATTATAACTAACACTGACTTCAAATTTATTCAAATTCATGGTGTGTACTTATATTTAGATGTTCATGAAGATGTAATGAAAGACAGGAATGGCCTTAAAGAACAAATATTTGTGAGATATTCGCTTACACCGATAAATAATCATGAAACTCATTCACACGAAAACATGGAGCACTCCCAGGTCGAGTATTTCTGATAAGAAGAATAATTTAAAATCCCATCATATGTGTTCCACGTGATACATAAATCAATTTAAAAACATACCTTAAGATGAGCCATGTGTCTGTATTCTTGAACAGTTGGTTTACTTGCATGAAAGAAGCATTTCTACGTGTTCAAATTTCGAACGAAAGTCCACGAGAGAATGTTTTAGACGAGACTACTATAAAATTAGAATAGGAACGGACTTTCTTTTCCGTCGTGTGTAAGGTAAATTCTTGACTCGAGATTCTTCCGATTGTATGCATATAATTTGCATAATAAGGTTCGGAGCCGTGTACTAGTATATGTTGTAGTGGGATCTTTGTATGAATATTTGCGGTCGAGTCGAGTAATTCAAAATTTTCGGACAGTCTGTAGAAACAAACTGAGTCACTGAGTGAGTGTTCATGACGATGCGACAGCAATGTCAAACTGGTTCTTGCAGACGTAGAATCCAGATACTGTGTCTGAAATAATGGTCAAATATGACGGTCGCAACGCTGACAATGATCACTCCCGTGTTTCACGACCAAAACTAGAGTACAAGAACAAAAGAAATTTTATGTAGTTGGATTTTATTGCATATGGATTGACCAATGACAACACACACACTTTCTCTATCGTTTTCATCTGTCTTTTTCTTTTAAAAGTCGCTAAATGCAGTGTGATTGAATTCGTATGAGTTGTTCAGCAAGGTATAACGAGATGGTTGTCTGATCATAAAAAAGAGATAGAGTTCATAGCCTCGAAATGAAATGGGCTATCAAAGATTGACCTTTCCTTGTTACGGTCTAGACTACTGGTCTTCGTCTTTTAATACTGATAGTCTAGTCCATATCCATACACTGTTTGATTTGTCGAAATTTCACACCCCCCCCCATCCCTTCCCCTCTCTCTCTCTCTCTCTCTCTCTCTCTCTCATGCAATTACAAAAAAATGATACGGCCGAGCTGATTTGCAAGCCCGGTCTTATTGCTTACATGGTAGCTACGCGCCTGGGCACTCCTCTCATAGAAGCCAATAGGCTACTTATTTTTTGTTTGGGCAAATGAATATTTGAAGCTATATAAGTGAAGACTCGTGCACATGTTCGAACCCCTCTAATTTTAGAGTTACGATCGAGAGTCGAGGGGTCACAAAGGAATTACCTGTGTGTAAAATCAGCATATGCATCTTTTTTTCTTTCATTTACAGTATAAAGTTCTTTAAACTTATCTACGGATTTTACACACAGGTAATTCCTTTGTGACCCCTCGACTCTCGATCGTAACCATGGTAACTGTATGTGTTAACATCTCATTTCGTTACTTCTGTCTACCTGTATACTTTGGCGACATTTTAGTCACTCCATCTGTCCGTGTTTCCGTATGGGGTTTTTTTTTCTCACGCAAAGAATTAACCTGGTCATTTCTTTTGACTGGTAACTTTTGATTCAATTTGTATGTGATATAATCATGTACATTAAATTCATACTTGTGACAATTTTGGTCATGATTTTTCCTCTTTGACCTTGATATTTAACATTTTCTATAAAAAAAAAACCCTAAAGGCGGCATACATGGGGTGCCGGTGCGACACGAATGCCCCGCTGGTAGTCATCATTGAACATATTTCCAAGGGCAATAACTCCTTCAATAAAACCAGAATTACACATCAAATATCTACGTTTACATTTAGATAGGGGCGTGCTCTTTAGCATGTTAACAAAAGGTCGAGACTAGAAAGACGATTGCAAGGTTGCAACACTATATATGCTACTTTTAAAATGAGAAGTTGAACTTTTAAAAGGGACACTCAGAAAATAGAAATTGCGGTATAGAAATTGCGGTGTCCATGAAGCACTCAGCAGTTCTCTGGATAATTTTGTGACCTTGACATATTTGTTTGACCTTTTTCTTAATACCAAGGATGTTCCATTACCCTTGAATTGTAAATAAGAATTTCTTTATACTTTGTATATTCTTTGTAACAAGATGGTTTAGGCTTTATTTGTTGCTTATAATGACCTATTGCAAGCAATACATTTGTTCCCCAAACACTCTATAGTTGCATGTATTCCGGAAGACCCCGTAATCTTGAAAATAAATAGACATTTTATGATTTTTAAAACATTCTCAAAATGTTTTCAAAATTTTAATGCGGGGTCCAAATGTCTATGATCTTTGATCCTGATCTTAAACATTATTCCTCTGTTGAGGACCTTCTACATGGAAAGTTTGAAGATCCTATGGTTCAGCCTATACTTGCAGCGTAAACATTTTGGTGCATGTATTACCCCCCCCCCCCCCTCTTTTTCCCCACTTCTACGTCGATCAATTTCTAAATTATTCTTTAAAAGGTGATAAAACCATACATATATATATTTAAAACAAAATGTATTTATCATATTATCGAATAAGAAAATTAAAGAATGTTTCGGTCAAAACAAGAGCTTTTCTTGAATTTTAAAGTATTTCTACAAAAAAATGCTATTTTTAGCCCCAAAATGACCTTGATCTCTGACCTATTGAACCCAAAATAATTGGTGCTGATCTTTGGCCAATGGGCTATCAGTGAGTGAAGTTTCATTGATATCAGATCATAAATACAGGTAGTAGGGCACGAAAAGCATTTTTTGGGGGGAAATTTTAAGAGTTATCTGCCCCTTATTAGAGAAAATGTCTATTATCTTAAAATTTAGCTCATTGACCTACCTTAATTTCTCAGTTTTTTAATAGAGCATGGTATTGGCCTTCATAATCATTAATTTATAAAAATATTTAATTACTTTTAGCAATGTATTTTTCAACATTTTTTTAATAGCTGTGAACAACATTTCCGTGCATATATGAATTGATAGATACATAGTATTAAATATCTTGAAACCTGTCTCCTTGTTGTTGATTGTAGTGAATTTCATTTTTCATATGAACTACTATTGTAACTCTCTAACTTAAAGTTAAAATTATAGCATGTTCGTTATTTATTCCTTTTTGTTTTACTAAAAAATATATGACCATCTCAAATTTGACAATTCCCAGGTTTCATCACCTGCAGCAGACCCCCACTCATTTCAAAGGCGTATTTCTCAAAAAGTAGATCATTGACAAATACTTTGCAATTTATCACTGGAAAGTACAATGATAATTTTACAAAAAGAAAATAAAATTGGAGAAATTTAATTACTCTGTTCAGAGTAGCGGACATCCTTAGAACATTTCCGATCGGCTAAAAACCAAATTTTGTATTTTGTATCTCAAAGTCAAAGGTTATAGTCTGAATAAGTGTTGTGTTCGGTTTCTCCCAACTGCTAAACCAACATGTTGACGCACTGACGGACGGACCTCGCTATTCAATAACACTTCATTTTACAATCCGGCCAAAAGTACTTCCTGTTTTTTTACACATAAGGATTTGACGATACTCTGACCTTTTTTTCAATCGGAGCTTGCTACATGCATCTTTATTAAACTTATCTCATCATTAGTCAATATCAAGATATCGACTAATTCTAGATTTGTACAGGTTTGTCAACTTTCGATTTGATTCATCAGATTCAACATTGCAATAGGGGCAATTGTCCGACAGAAAGAAACATTCTTGTGACTCGTGAAAAACATGTGACCAGAGCTATCCACTTCACAAAAGTAGGACATGTCGTCATGACAACGCTTTGGCATCGCAATTCTGAATTGAAATATTGCACATCAACGTAATATGTACAATGATATTTTTTCTTGAACAATTTCTACTTTTAGACCAATTAGTGTGTGATACAGTAAACCCTATGCCTTCAAAATCCCTAATGACATTTCTGGATCCTTGGATCCATTGCATTAAAGAAACGTTTGGATACTTAGAATGCGAGGCTGCCAGTGGGCTAATTAAAAAGTTTCTCACCATCCAGCCGACTTAGCTGTTTTGTTGAGGATACTCCATTTTGTTTGTATATTTTCTTTCCAAAGACAAATCAATAAATGCAACAAAGAAATTAATGAGCGATATAAAAATCGATAAGACTTGCGTAGTCACATAATTTAACAGGAATTTTTTTAGAAGTTTCACCTTATTTCCCCAAAAATTCTTTAATCGGAGCTCTCCGCTTTTGATTGGTCAAGTTAATTTGCGTTATAATGGAATTTTTCTACCGCACAGGTCAAGCAATTTATGAATCACTGTGACTTGAGTTGTCTAGTGCAAATGCACTATTTTCTAACTTTTCAGAATTATCAACACATAAGTTCCTATTGTGTCACCAGTTTTTTTTGTGTGTGAATTTCATGCATAGCCTTACCAATATTACTCTTTATTCTAAGAGTCAAAATTTTAAACCTATTTTGAACCAAAACATTTTTTCGCTTTTAAATAAATGTTGACATCGACCAAGCTTTTTTTGGAAAGCTAATACTTGTTGTATTTTTCAGAATATTCCGTATCATCATTAAATCAATAATTACCTACTGTTATTCATCAGAACGTGACGTTGTCAACTGTTACAATAGCTGTACAATTTTTTTTGGATTTTATTTCATAACGAGTCGTTGTTTGCATTCTATCGTACTTACATTACGACTTGCTTATATATTATATATATCAATATTCTAACTATGTTCTCAACAACTATATTTGTTCATGAGAATAAAGTATTTGTCATTGTCATTGTCATTATTCACAGATTAATTGTAAATACTGTCAAAAAGCACTCATCCAGATAAGGTACATTTGTATGTCGCATGCCCTTAAGTATTTGACCTTGATTTTGACATTGACCTACATTGAGTGCTGTTAAGTCAGGCTTCGATGCATCGTAATCTACATAAAACGGGACAGATATTGATTTTACAACAATATAAAAGGACGACGTTTGGACAACTACATGTACATGATGTACTTTTATCTATCTAATCTTGAACCAGTTAATAGAAGTCTTTTCTTTGATGATCGTCAGCACGACACAAATTTTATTCCTATAATTCTATTCAATGAATTATTTTCATCGGTATAAAATTGTTTCATAATGAATAAAAGGCTTTATATTTGAAATTGTTATCCTTGAACTTAAGGGGACGATCATTCAATTCTGAGGATGGGGGTTGTAATTTTTTTTCGAGTAAGATTATTTATTTCTCATTCATTACCAGACATGTTATTTATTTTCCACAACCTCAAGTTCAGAATATTTATTTTTAGCTCCCAACAATCTTTACAAACAAACACAAAACTCAGTCGCACATAGAGAAAACAGAACGTGTACCTTTTTGCCATTATGAGATAAGGGCAGAAATCACTGACTCCATAAGAGTAGGAGGTTCATAGAAGTCAAAATGTATTTTGGAAGTACTATATATCAAGTTCTATGGAATCTCAATATTTTTATGATTTAAAACGCCACTCAAAATGTTGAGAGAAAGACATATAAGAATCGGGTTAACAGGGTCTGACCTTAAAGCATGTTATGTGTTTTATAGGCATTCCTGTAAATATCTTTGCATATTTGTTAATCAACTTGGGCCATACTAAATTAAGGAGGCCGAGTTCGGTTTCATATCTCGAAAACTATAATAGAAAAATTGATTATTTTCACACGAATTATTACTTTCTTAATTATTCACATTTTGACAGATTTCTAGAAAAATCGACCGATTGGTATAGTTGCAGGGGCCGTCTCAAAATAACGCCTGTTTTACTATGGGGGTATATGGGAATTAATCGATTTTTCTATAAAATGCCAATTTTCAATAATACTATAATAGAGATTTGATTGAAATTACAATGTACTATTACTTTATGAATGATTAACACAATATATCGACAAGAAAAAAATTGACCGATTGTTATGCAATTGGGGGGTATTTCAAAGTATGAAAATCTATCAAATCTGTAAAATTTTGATAGAAAAAGATGAAAGTGGCGAGAAAAAATAAAGAATTTTCCTCAAAATGCTGTACCAGTATTCTATATTTGTAAACCCTCATTTCTAGCTTCAAAATTATGAAACACAAAAGCAAAGAAGAAAAATATGTGAGGTAGGGTGGGGGTAATCACAAAATTAATTAGTCAAATTTGAGTCTGATAAGGGTCTTCATGAGTCATCATAACTCAAAAACCATAATAGAAAAATAAATCCCTTTATTACTTTATATGACATTCTAAATCAAATGTTAATCATTTTGAGAGATTTTCCAAAAAAAAAAAATCATTCGTCTAGATTACCTGCAGGGGTCGTTTCAAAATAATGCGTAATTTACAATTGGTGCAAGAACTTTGACGTCCCACAACGAAAATAACGTTCGCCCATACCGCAATGTGTAAAAGAGCAGTTACGCTGCAGTACAGGGATGCTGCATTTAGTATTTGATTTTTTTCTTTAAATTGAATAAATTTAGAAGATAAAGATATATACAATGTTTTAATTAAAGAATGTATATTTGGATTTGAGTGTAGAATAAAACGCGAAATATATTTCCCGAGAGACGTCAAAAGCAGCTAGAACGCAACGAAACATGTAGAAATAATAAATCATTCTTTTCGTATATTTCATATCTCGAGATCTTATAGATGACGATGACATACATTTGATATCATCACATGAAGTTGACAGAGAGAGGGAGAGAGAGAGAGAATTCTTTTTTCTTTTATTTTTCTAAAGGTTTCGTTTCGTTTCGATTTGTTACGTTTCGTTTCGTTTTAGTTTCGTTTCGCACTTTACAGGGACCCAAATATCAGTCGTTATGAATGTATAAAAAGAAATTGTACATAAACGAATTACATGTTCTTTTTATCTACAACATGGAAAGAGAGTTGAACAATTGCAATGAATTATGGTTTATTTACTTTGAATATCATCCATTTTAGATCGTCTTTTGGTATTCATTTACTGAAGAAACTTATTTTGCGACCGGAGAGTTCTCTCATCTAAATATGCATTATTGTATATATCCTTTATCTGTATCATTTCTCCTTAATTCTGAATTTCGTGTTTACATGCATACATTTACTACGAATGCAAACATAGAACATTGTAGAACGGGCACATGAAAAAAAGGGGGGTGTGGAGGCAGTGACTCCGATTAGAGAATTGTTTTTCAGTGAAACATAAAAATTCTGGTACAAGCATGATAGATGTATACTTTTGACTTTTTTTTTTCTTATAAACGCAAAGTTCTACGATAGTTTATCATCGGGATAAAATGAAAATAACCAAGTTTTGAAATTAATGATCCAAGTAAATCTAAATCCCTGGTCAAGCATTATTCGCCCTTTTCATCTATAACAATTTCTGGTGTCAGTTTTGCACCCCCCCCCCATTTATTTCATTTTATTTATAACATGTATTATTATTACTTTTTGTGCGAGTATGTGTCACATCTAGCTCCATTAATCAATTTAGAGATACGGCAACAAGAAAAAGAGAGAGAAAAAAGTAAACGTAAGCGTTTTCAATTTTGACGTTGCAGGTCAAGAAATGAAAGTCATTCATCTCGCTCGTTCTCGATAATGCGTGCAATTACCTGTAGAATAGTTACATCTTTGAACAAAGCAAAGTTGATACTAAAATTCACTCGGTCAAAGTTTTCAAACAGAGAAACTTTATTCGATAACATTTCCGTGCAAAGTACGAAGATTTACAAAATTGCTGAAAAATTCTTATAATCAAAGATAATTCGAGATACTAAACTTGAAATTTCTAAGACATTATATCGCTAAAATCTGCAAGAAATATCCTATTATATCGTCAAACAAAAGTTTCCAGTTTGATTTTGTTCCCAAGAAATAAGCGGATTGAATTTCCTATGGTGACGTTATGAATATGAAACGCTTACGGCGATATCCCGGAGGTCTCGTTTACTTGATTTTTTTGTATATATTAAGTAAACGATAAATTTTACAAAATATTCATTACTATAGGATTGTAGATGATAATTTTCTGGTTTCATCGATACCAATTTTGTTGAAATCCGCCAAGAAACAAGCGAATAAGATCGCGATGCGCGTAACCATGCGCAATACACTATAACTCGTACCGAACTCGGCGTCGTTAATTAAAAGTTCTTTGGATTTTCTTGTGAAAAAAGGGTGCGAGCGAGCGAAAATATAATTTTTTTAAAATAATGCAGCTTTTAAGGTGCGAGCGAGTGAAATACATGTTATACATTTCTTATGTTTTCCGTTCTCACAAAGGAATCCCCATAGGGATCTGGGGCCGGTTTCACAAAAGGAACTTACGTCGCATCTATGACGTACGACGTTCGTAAGCGCTACGTAGCAACTCAAAAGCATTTCACAAAAGCGACGTAGTTTTACGTCGGACGTAAATCAGCTGAAAATCTACGACACCGTCAGAGCTGTCGTAAGTCTTACGACATTGGCTGAAAACATGGGTATAATGTGATAAAAACAGAAAATTTCGGGTAGAACAGAAAACATTTCAGAATGAGAGTTAATTTTATTTTAATCTTATTTATGCTTTAAAATTTTTGATGAGATAAAAAAGAAAACAACTCAAATCCCACTTTCAGAGAGCCAATCGCAACAGTAGTGACCTGTCATACGCAAATTCATTATTACCTTTTCATTTTCGCTCTCGATTCTGAGCTTCTGAATGCATCGAATTACGCGTTCAAAAAGACATCGACCATAGGTGGTTGGTATTTAAAGTACAACCACAACGTTGTTTAAAAAGTATAATAAAGATACAAAAAGGATTCCAAGGAATTTAAAATATGATATAAAAATAGGATTTTACAGAATCAGTACATGTACGTAAAATTACGAAATTCGCATTGTTTCCAACAATTTTCGGGTAATTAAAAATAAAAACATTGCAGCGTGAATGATAATATGTAGAAAACAAAAGAAAACTATGGCCAAATGTAAACGTCTTCAAATTGAATAGCATCATTTAAAAACAGATAAATTGGCAACGTGGACCAGACATGCACGTTTCGGGTACTTAACCCTCATCAGTGATCCTAAATCTAAACAATGTTATATGCCAAAAAGTATGAAGGTTACTATGTCGAAAAAGTACACCGAAAGACGTAGCAGGATGGGTGGGGTATGATGCTACAGGACCCACATTTTAGAAATTTCAATAAATTTTGATACCAGAAATTTAGAATGCGTTGAAGAAACGATCAACCGAAATTGATCGAACTTGGCTACATGTGCCCTCGGGGACTCCTGGTCCACCAGCAGCGACACCCACCAAGTGGTATAAATGTAAACGTCTTCAAATTGAATAGCATCATTTAAAAACAGATAAATTGGCAACGTGGACCAGACATGCACGTTTCGGGTACTTAACCCTCATCAGTGATCCTAAATCTAAACAATGTTATATGCCAAAAAGTATGAAGGTTACTATGTCGAAAAAGTACACCGAAAGACGTAGCAGGATGGGTGGGGTATGATGCTACAGGACCCACATTTTAGAAATTTCAATAAATTTTGATACCAGAAATTTAGAATGCGTTGAAGAAACGATCAACCGAAATTGATCGAACTTGGCTACATGTGCCCTCGGGGACTCCTGGTCCACCAGCAGCGACACCCACCAAGTGGTATAAATGTAAACGTCTTCAAATTGAATAGCATCATTTAAAAACAGATAAATTGGCAACGTGGACCAGACATGCACGTTTCGGGTACTTAACCCTCATCAGTGATCCTAAATCTAAACAATAAATAATACTTTGTGTGTTAAAGCGTACTTCTTTCTAACTTTCGTTTATAAAATGGAAAGTTAGAAAAATACACGTCCTCATGGGAAGGTAAACGATTACAAAAACATGGATAACATGGTTTAAGGTCAAGTATTTTTAAATGAAACAACCTTGCCCCTCTAAATGAACACGCGACACATTTTCAAGAAACCATACATCAAAAAAGTATTATTGCGTCCAATACATGTGCATTTTCCTTAAAGTCCGTCAAAGCGCAAGATTGCTAGATCAAAGGTCAAGGTAGAGTTCAAGGTAATACGATAAACAAGTGAAATAGCCATATTTAAATGATACTGATACTGATTACGTCAGTTTTCCAGTCGTCTCAGTTGAGCGATGTGGGTCATGGTCGCAAAGTGTGTATGTAAGAATTGAAAATCTAAAAAGTAGTAAAAATTGTTAAAGGTTTTAATTTAAATTATAGTATGGACAGGATGAAAAGCGTCATAGGAAAGCAGTGGCGGTCTTACATTTATATCAAATATGATATGAAATATTTAAATTAATATAACATATTTTGTTTTACGTCATGGTTGTACTACATAGATACCATCCCTCAACATGTACAGAGATAAATAATCGTTTAAAATTCTCAATGGGGGATTGAATAAGTACATGTATAAAAAAGGTGAATAAGTATGAAAAAGCGGAAACTGTGAACTTGAAGTTCTGATGTCACATATGCCAACATTGATGAAGTTGCGTTTAAAAGTGCCCCCTCTAACGTGTATAAAAGAATTTGACCTGTAATTTGTGACATTGACTTTTAAATTTAGATATTGAAATCAATGCATTCACAGTGATTTTTTTGGCCCGATTTACCGCCGAATATCGGTGGCTTCCCCTCGTAAAAATAAGCTTAAAAGTTTATTTTCCCAAAAATCGGCCCATATTTTCCCAATACAGGGAGATAAAAATTGTTTTTAAGATTGAATTGAATTTGACACGAAACGTGCACAAAAGTAATCGAAATCGTTTTACTTGTTGATGGATGCTTCGGGGACGGGATGTCTTATAACTCTACGTACTATGTCAAAAAAAATAATAATAAAAAAGATACAAGAGATCTACCAAAAGTCAATTCATTTTTTAACAGGGATTGCGATAATAAAGGTACTGATAACACTCCCATAATATCCGATGAAAATGAAGTCACCGACAGTGTCAGTTCTCGACCCGAACAGACCTCAGTGTTTCCGATAAAGAAGTCAAGGACATCTCAAATGAGGACAACAGTTACATGTTGGACTAGGATTCTGATGGCAGTCTTGTCCCAGTTCCTGACAATCGTAAATTCGTACCCCAAAAGTATGAAGCATCGTACAAATGGCTTTACTTCTCGACAGTTAAAGAGGGGGTACCTTTGTAAATTTTTGATCTGTAACATGGTTATTAAATGAAAATTACTGCAATAAATTGAGCTTTTCTTTTAAGAAATTTTGTTTCTAGATTTTCCCAATTTCTTCCAAAATGTCGCATATTTTCCCAAATGAAAAGGTACAGGTGGCTTTAAAAAAAGGTAAAAAAAAATTCCTTACAGCATGATCAATCGGTTATGTGTCCCCTACACTACAATGTATACAAGTTTTTTTTTTAATCCGATCTGTGATTTTGACCCTTGATCTATGACATAGAATTCTTCTTTACACCAAAAACCGATCGGAAAGTTGCATAGAAAGATGCAATGCTAAAGATTTAAACCTGTGACCTGGACCTTTTACCTATGGACTTTCTTACATTGCGACAAATAATTAAGTTCAGTTTGATAAAATCAATCGAAATATGCGCTCTCTGGATCTCCTATAATTTTATTTTTGCCAAGTCTAACCTGTGGCCTTGAACCTAGACATATGACTTAAAAACCTTCAGAGTTCATTAGGGCTGTCACAGTTCAGCCTTTAGTCGGTTCGGTTCGGTTCAGGAAAATGAAACGTGGTTCTCGTTTCGGTTCGGTTCGGTTTTAGTTTGTGTTGTTTAATTCCATAAAAGAGTGAAATAATGGTAAGAAAAACAAATCAACAAATAATTCTTTTTACATTTTTCTGCTATGAAAGCATTTTTCTTCGAGATTTTATCAACATTCAACAAAATAACCAAACTAGAAAACTAAGAAGACTTCTTAGACTCCATCTATCAAACAAACAGGTGCACGTTTGCAATCAAGAAGTGAAACAACCCATTTCATTGGGTGAATACGACGAAGTACCCAATCACAGTCTGTGTATCTTACAAAATTGATAAACTGCTGATTACCAGATATAGCAAAACAAAAACCAAACAAAAAACCTAACCGAAATCCGTAAAGTACGAACCAAAACGAACCGACCAAGCTTGAACCGCGGTTGACCGTATTTTCGGTTAACCATGACAGCCCTAGAGTTCATCAGTACTAAGTCCGATAAAATACTGTTAAAAGCAGACCTTCCTGGATGCATTCAAGGTTATTGACCATTTATAGTTTTTAAACTTGAACTTTTGACTTTGACCTTGAAGTTTTTCCATGGAGCAATGTATCATGAGAAATAATGAAGCTTAATGAAGATGGAATAAAAAGGTGCCCTATGGTCACATACAAAAGACTCATCCGTTACTTTATCCCTTTACAATTTTGTTTCGAGGGAATAAACATTTCCCAGTGAAATGTATGATGCAAAAGAAAAAAAAAAAACTCACGAGTACTGTTTTTAGAAATATTAAAGTTATGAATTTGGCCAATTTGGTCTTAAAGATATTCGAATGGGATTTTAATGAATTTTTGAGATGTTCTCTAGGTGACAAATTACGGTGTTCCGTTAGGGACATACATTCTTCGCGTAAACAATTTGTGATGCGAAGAAGCTAAGTTACGTTGCGAAGAAGCGAAATTGCGAAGTAACGATGCGAAGAAGCGAAGTTACGAAGAAGCGAAGGAGCAATGGAGCGAAGGTACAAAAATGTACTATGCGAAACTGCTTCTTCGCAATGTAACATCGCTTCTTTGTATCGTAACTTCGCTTCTTTGCATCTTAACTTCGATTCTTTGCATCGTATCTTCGCTTCTTCGTAACTTCGCTTCTTCACAACTTCGCTTCTTCAAAACGTCACTTCTTCGCCTTCCTGTTTTACAGTGGCAAATGCCAAGTGAAATGAAACATAGCGGATGAAATAGACAATTTTCTTCTGAGAAAGTTTTACGAGGGATATTCCCTAAAGGGGATATAGACTTCTTTTACTTCGAATTGAATTTGATATTGAGCTTATTTTGCAAGCTAAATAAAAAGTGGACGGACAGGGTAACGGGAGGGGTGGGGTGGGAGGAAAGGAGCGGAGGGGGATTTAGGGAGTAAATGGGGAAAAGATTTGATGGGGAGACTCATCTACATACAGAGAGAGAGAGAGAGAGAGAGAGAGAGAGCACTGGCAAAACCCCACTTGTGGGGAACTCACACCTGTCAAATGACCTTTCTTGTGAGGAATGTTGGAAATTGTGGGGAAAATCGCCATTCCCCATAAACCTAATCGGTATTTCGAAATGGTTCGAGGTATCCACAGGCAATAAAAAAGATATTTTTTGATAGTTTTGTTGTATTATTTTTGTCAGTAAAGAGTTAAGGCATCGCAGAAGCGTATACACCAATGGTAGGAGGGATTTTTCTTTGTGGGGAATTTCTCTCTCTTTCGTACGATCAAAATTATCTCTTCACCGTAAAATTGGTGTCTTGGCATGCTGGGTAATTTTTCTGTTCGGAGCCTTCTTTTTTTTTTTTTTTTGTTCTTGTGATGTAGAGCTGATTGATTTATCGATATTTCATTCATGATGGGTCGATAATTATTGATTAACGGGGTGTTGTAGTCATCCGATTTCGGTAATCGATTTGGAAGTAAAATAATCGATCGCCTAGCGCGAAAAATGCAGAAGTACGGGCTGCCGCTGATGTATCAGAGGAAATTCTGTCCGATTGTCAAAAACTATTTCTTCATACCGCACTATACATACAAGTTTACGTTATCAGATGAGCCGAGCATAGAGGATCCTACAGAACCTGCACTGGAAAACAACGATACAGTAAGTAATTCATTTTTTATGTAAACTGATCAACAGGTGCCTGCGTACGCCCCCCCCCCCCCCCCTAAAATTTTCCAATCATGGGTGAAACGATCATTTAAAGTAAAAAAGTAAATGCACAGTGTTGAGGTCGATATGATGCTTTATGGAGTGATAAAACCAATATCCCGGGGGGGGGGGTGGCCTTCCTGGTTCCCCTACCAGTACAAGGGCTCTGCCCTGGACCCGCTGGGGACCTAGGTGGTCCCAAGACCCCATGCCAATTCTTTGGGCCCCCAACTGAAAAGCTTGATCTGCCACTAAAATGATGTTTCATGATACAAATCGTATTGTGAGTAAATATCATGGAACATTATCATATCATAAGCTTAGCGTATCGTGACAGCCCTAAATTTAACCCCTGGACCAGTGACTGTATGGCTCATTTATGACTTGGGAAATAGAAAAGCCCTGACGATTTTTTAATACTAGAACAATTATAGTGACTATAACTTATATGTACATGTAATCAGGGGCGGATTCAGAACCTCAACTGCCAGGGGGGGGGGCACATACAATTTTTGATGGGAATCACTTTCAAGGCCCGAAGGGCAGAGTGGGGGTCCGAGAAAATTTTGAAATAATGAAGCAAATTGGTGGAATCTGAAGCATATTTGAACTGAATTTAGAAAGGATTAGGCTGCATGATTCAGTCAGTGGAAGGACTTATAAACAGATAATTATTATGTTTTAAAAATTTTCCACAATATCTGATGCTGTATTGTTTTTGTACGGCATGCCAGGGCCGTCGCTAGGGCTGATTTAGGGCCGATATTCTGCCCCATTCCCATTGCAAAAAAGTGTCTTTTTTTCCCAATTTAGACAAAATGTTAGACAGTCAGGGGTTCAACTTAAAAAAGTTATAACTTGCCCAAGTTACTGGATTTTAGTATTTATAACTTAAACAAGTTATAACAGCAAACTGTGAACCTCAATATCTCCTCTGAGCATTTTTCTTATGAACTGAGCATTTGTAACTTAATAGATATTAAATTGGACAACCTCCTGGTATATCTCACTATCCAGCGCATGCTCTGGAAGTCTGGCGCAAGGCTCTCAAAAATAGGGTTCTCTGGGGAATATTTCTGTAATTAAATCCTATTTACCAGCAACAGACAATCTAATGCCCAAGAAAATTAGGTCAGAAACATAGTAAAGACTTAGATGCATCTTCTGAATGTGAATATTAACAATGAATCACAATGCTTTGAATACAAAACATGTTTAAATCAAAAACACTGTTATAACTTGTTTAAGTTATTGGAGAAATTCTGAGGAAAATTTACTTTTTTATTTGTAACTTATTCAAGTTATAAACTCATGAACATAACTTGTATAAGTTATTACTGATGCAAGTTCATTAACTTCAAGAAGTTATTACTCATATAAGTTGGACCCCTGACTGTTAGACTCTAAAAATTCCCAATTGTTTGGTCTTTGTTTGATATAGTGTATCAGGGTTTTTTTTCCCTTGTTTTGGGGCCGAATTTCGGCCCCTTCCCAATGCCAAATTTCCTCTATTTTTCCCAAAAAATCACCCTGAAATTCCCAAAAAGGAATTATCAAAAAATCACCTGAGAAAATAAGACTCAAAACCTGGAAGTCAGCACAAAATGTCCTACATTTTGTATTTCGAAGTGCATTTTTAAAAGATTTTTATTCATCCCTTGTTCAGTTCAAGCAAATCAATAGATTATCAGACTAGTGTTAATAAATGATACTTTAGAGTACTTTGGTGAGAATTTGTTCCAAAATTTTCCCAATTTTAGCAAAATGTCGCAAATTTTCCCATAAGGGACAGGCATAGGCACCTTCCCCAAAATAAAAAAAAAACCCTACATGTGTATCATCCCCGTCATAACTCTACCTCACTAGGAAAAGGTTGCTGTGCATTTCAGTATTTTTCCCTTTATGATGACATTAACATATACATTTAGGTTAAAGTTAGTGTTGTAACGATTATCGCTGACATCGGCGACATCATCGCTAATACCCTTCGATTTCGATTAATCGATTATGTTTTTAAGAATCGATTATAATCGGAAATATTCAACGTGGAAAAGAATGACATAGTTTTTGGTTGAATTTGCGTATGACAAGTACGAATAAAACGGAAGTAGATCAACGATTGTTTCTAGGAGTAAAAGTTCTGGGCGTAGTGTAAATAATTTGAAAAGGATACACTCTCTAATGCATACAATGGATAGAATTAGGATTCTCATTGAATTTAATAGTAATAAAAAGTACTCTTATAGAAAACTCCATCGTCAGATGTGATACGGTCCTTCGATACGTCAATATACCTACACGTCTAGAAAAATTTTTTCTTTTAGTTTTTACACCGAACTCCAGAGCTTTGTAAGAAAGACAAGGTCAGTGAATTTCACAGTACTCTTAGCCGAAACTACACGAAAATATTGCTTGATTCCTTGAATGAGAAAAATCTTTCGGTTCAATTAGGTGGTATGGAAACCCCCCCCCCCTCCTCCCATCCCTTCATCTGCCGTATAAAGATGTCCACTATTACAATCTCATATTTGTTTTGACTCCATTACTGCTGTGATCTTGACTACTAGACAGGATTTTATCATTCTATGGTTGGAGTTCTTTCTAGACATTTTGCTATGTATATTAGCATAAGATTTAGTGAATTTTATTCATTGCTTGTAATATTCCTTTCTGTAAAAACAGGAAAGAATTATTTTCCATTAAATCGAAATAATCGATTAAAATCCTCTCCGATTATAAACCGATAATCGATTATGAAATTTTTCAGATTATACAACACTAGTTAAAGTTGAGGAGTGCCAGAACAGTTTTGAAGCCCTGATTGACACAAAGGGGCTCTATACAGTCCAATTTCTACAATGAACACAAGATCTCAGGATTCGAGAGAAGAAATCAAAAGTGCTAAGACCAAATTCCTAGAACAACTCCAGGAAAACATTGAACAAAGGTATCTTTTGGGTTAATTATCCTGCTATATTGCATTCACAAGCACACATTTATTCATGGAGGTACAGTACAGTTAAAATATTTTGATATCTATTATTTACGTATTGAGCCACTGACCCCCAGGGTAAAAGTGCAGATAGATAAGTCCTCAGATACAATAAGGGACAGAATGATATATATTTTTGCAATTTTTTGATCTGTTTTTTTTTAACAGAATCTCACTCCTAGGACTTCCGTTATATAAATTTTGTATTTTAAATAATAACACTATGATACTTCAGGTTACATATGCTATGACAAACACCCTGCAGTCTGTTCCATCAGATTCCGACGATCGAGTACGGAGCATGACTACAGTACAACACCCTCCTCCTAAGGCCATGCTATCTCCAAATCAAAAAATTACCAGGTAAGAAAGTTGTTAGATTTCAGAGTTGTGTTTTTTTTTGTGAATACTGCATGACAATCTGGATATTGTACCTTTTTAGCTTGCCGGAATGGAAAAGTCGTGTCGTCATTGTCTGTAGTCAAAACTTTAACCTGGGCTACATCTCTTGAACTATAAGTGGTAGGGCGTTGATATTTCACATGGAGATACCCTCTTACAAGGCCCTTCATTTGAGACCATGACCTTTGACCTCTTGACCTTGGACTTTGACCTACTTTTGAAAAACTTTTACCTGGGCTATATCTCTTAAACTGTAAGGGATAGGGCTTTGATATTTTACTTTGAGACCATGACCTAGTGACTGTGGCCTTTGACTTTGACCTACTTTTCAAAAAAAATTAACCTAGGCTATATCTCTTGAAGTTTAACTGTAAGGAGCAGGGCCTTGATATTTTACATGTGGATACCTTGTGTATGACCTTAAATTTGAGACCATATCCTTTGACCTAGTGACTTTGGCCTTCGACTTTGACCTACTTTAAAAAAAAATTAACCTGGGCTATATCTCTTGAACTATAAGTGTAGGGCTTTGATATTTCACATGTACGCCATGATGTAAATTCCTTGTGATGGTACCTATCATTTTAGACCATGACCTTTGACCTTGTGACCTTAACCATTTACCTAATTTTTAATTACTCGTACTTTGGCAATATCTTCAGCTCTCTAAGAGATAAGACTAACATCAGATGAATAGAATCCTCATGACAATACTTCTTGTATTTTGGAAGTTATTTGATTTTTGACAAAAACCTGCTACTGAGAGCTATGTAATTTTTAGCTCGCCGGGACGAAAAAGTCCGGAGAGCTAATGCCATACCCTCGGCGTCATCATTGGCGTCGTTGTTGTCGTCATCCGTAGACAAATCTTAAACCTGGGCTTTATCTCTTGAACTATAAGGGGTAGGTCTGTCTGTACATATTTCCTTCTTTACCCATGGATAGGATCTAGACCAAATCTAGACCTAATCTAATAAACGGTAAGGCTTTCATATTTCACATGTAGATACCTTATGACGGGACCTTTGGTTTGAGACCATAACCTAGTGACCTTGAACCTTAGACTTTGACCTACTTTTGACAAACTTTAACCTGGGCTATATCTATACAACCATAAGGGTAAAGGCTTTCATATCTCACATGCAGATTCCTTGTGATGAGACCTTACATTTGAGATCATGACCTTTGACCTAGTGACCTTTACCTTAAAGTTTGACTTACTTTTCAAAACTTAAGCTTGGGCTATATCTCTTGAACTATAGGGGGATAGGGTTTTGACGTCACATATAGTTTCCTTGTGATGAGACCATGTCTATTGACCTAGTGACTGTGATCGTAGACTTTGACCTACTTTTCAGGCACTATCTTTTGAACTATAAAGGGTAGAGCTTTGATATTTCACATGTAGATACCTTCTGATGAGACCTTTCATTTGAGACTATGTCGTTTGACCTTTTGACCTTCCTTTAAAAAAAACTGTAATCTGGGCTATACATGTACCTCTTCTACTATAAGGTATTAATGTAGTGACCTTGACCTTAACCTATAATTTCAATTATTCATACTTCAGCAATATCTTTAGCTCTCTAAGGGATATTGCTAATATTAGATGCATAGTCTGCTCTTGATAAAACTTTTTTATGCCCCCGTAATCGAAGATTCGGGGCCTTTAGTTTTTGGTCTGTCCGTCAATCTGTTTGTTTGTCTGTTGGTCTGTTTGTCCACAAAAACTTTAACCTTGGCCATAACTTTTGAATGGTAAGTGATAGGGCTGTCATATTTCACATGTTTATTTCTTTTGACAAGACCTTTCCATGGATACCAAAATTTTTGACCTTGTGACCTTGGCCTTGGAGTTTGACCTAATTTCAAAAATTTAAACTTTAGCCATAACTTTTGAATGGTAAGTGATAGGGCTTTCATATTTCACATATGAAGTCCATGTGGCAAGACTTTTCCATGGACACTAAATTTGACCTTTTGACCTTGACCTCAAATTTGATACTGCTTTTGATCTATTTTACTGACAAAAATGCCAACGGGGGCATTTGTGTTTCACAAACACAGGTTTTTTTTTATAGATTTTAGAAGTTTGCTGATTTACAATAAAAACTTGCTATCTTTGATATCACTATTTTTTAGCTCACCTCAACGAAGCTCACGTGAGCTATTGTCATGGCGTGGCGTCCATCCGTCGTAAACTTTTTACATTTTTGACTTCTTCTCAAGAACCACCGAAGGAATTTTGATGAAACTTGGTAGGAATTAAGTACTCATGGTCCCCTAAAAGTGTTGTTGTTTTTCGTCCGGATCCGTCAAAAGGTGCCGCAACCAAATGCAAAGTAGGTACTAGGTCACAGGGGGTACCCTCCTTTGACAAACTTCTTTTCAGAACCGAAGCACATATGACAAAACAAAAGCATCTGGATGATTAAGAAGGATGTCTTAACAAGTGTTGTTGCTTCTGATTCCTGTTGGAAGTCAAATTTTTGACATGTTTTTGACATTGGACTTTGTCAAAAATGCTCATTTTTTAACTGTTTGTGGTTTGAAATGTGTGGTTTTGTGCCCTCATTTAGCATATGTTTGTCATATTTAAGTTACTATTTGCTTCTATATACATTAAATGCTATAATCTTCTTTTTTTGGAATTTTTATAGATTTTTTAAAATATGAATAGGTATGTTGACTGAGCACATGGACCCAAGGGTTGTTGGGTTCAAGTCCCGGCACTGGCACCCCAAATTTTTTCTTCCCTTTTCATTTTTTTCAATTTTGTCACCTTTTTATGCACTTTTAAATCATCTCAGTACCTTTAATTTCATTTTTGACCAAAAAATGGTTTTCTTCCATTTTCATTTTTTTTTTTCTGTTTTGCACTCTTTCACTGTGCATTTGACATTTCTTATGGCTGTGATATATATGGGACCTCCATTTATTAGTTCAACTGTCTATCTGTTTCATACAGCCTATCTGACAATTCAAATGCATGAGCAGTTTATAGGGATCACTTTGTCCCATGAAAATCCATCTGCCAATCTGTTTGTTAAACTGTTTGTCAGTCTGTCTGCTTGTTGGGTATTCTAGTCACACATTCACATTATGGCTATAACTTGATTAATTAGGGGATAAACGTACTGTGTTTTGTGGTTCCGACAGGTATATGTTGGATATACTGTTGGAAATGCAGTTATACTGTCGGGGCTTGCTCCCGACGGTATAACGTATGTTTCCAACAGTATATCCAACATATACCTGTCGGAACCACAAAACACAGTACGTTTATCCCTATTCTAATTCATGTGATATAATTTAACTTTTTATACCCCTCAGAGGGTCTCACGTATCGCTTTAGACGTGACGTTGCTATGGAGTACTAATAACGACCAACAGAAATTATTGCGCTGCAAAATACGAAATACAACTGCTTCGTATTTATTATAATGGCGAAAAATCAAAGTGTTATCAATAATAAACTTACTTGCTCTGTTGTTTACAGGCAGAGAATGCCATTAACAAGCTCATTCATTGTAGTTTTACGTCACAGTATGACGTCACAGGAGCGAAGAACAAAGGGAAGCATGACGTCATACGCAAAAAGTGCGCTAAAGCTTGTAGGTACATTTACGTAGGAAAACATTTTAAAGTATGTCAAGTGAGTCGGTTTGTGGCATGTATATCGTCGTTATACATGCTTGTAGAAATCCTGTAAACCAATCAGAATGCGTGTAACAAACAGAATGAATTAGAATGTATGTAATACTTAAATCACACTTGCAGGGTTGGTCAAGCATGATAAGACTCAATACCCTATTAGGCTCAAGGTCACCTGCAGAATAAGTTTTATATCTTATAAATCTTTTATCATTTATCGTGTATAATTTATTAAGGTATATTTATCTTGCCAACTATTTATTTACAATTATTAATGAACAATGGATGTATAATTTCAGATGATATAGAGGTTATTCCTTATCCTGAAGCCTCCAATAAACTGCCTTTGATCCACAAACATGGGAATCCAGTCGATTCAGCTTATCCTAAATCTGCAACAAAATCCTCAAAATTCAATCCGTTTAAAACCATTCAGAGCAAAGGCGAAAAATCCGAGGGGAGAGAATCAGGAAAACTAGACAGTATAGAAATGCAAACAAAATCTCCCATGTTACTGAATGGTGACAATATTGACAGCTTATGTCATTGTAGACAATATAAAATTGCAGCATCCTGGTAAAAGAAACGTTGATCATGATTTGATGGCTGATGAAAAGTTCAATTTTTCTCCAAGCAGTGCTAGCGTAATGAAACAGAAAACTATCTGCGATGTTTTAATATTTCTTGAGTGTATTTAACAAAACATTATGAATTGCTGACAACGTGTTTATTGTAATGAGCAGAAAAATTCTGGGAAAATGTGCAGGGATTGTCAATTATGATTAGATTCAACACCCAAATAGGGTCTAGGTCAAATATCCAGGGGCAAACAAATAGGACATGTCACATACTTTTTATTTCCGTTGCCAAAATGGTTGGAGTTAAGTGTTTTTAGTGATAATAATATACTGTGTAGTATGATTGGTTGAGAAATCTATATGCAAGGTTTTTTTTTTAAACATTATTATATGCAGTTGAATTGTATGCTTTTATTTCTTCTACTTATCCTTAGAAATTTATGTGATTTTTTCACGGTATTATACAAAATGTGTAAAGAAATGGACCTTGACTTAAAAGTGTCATGATTTTTAAAATGGAGTTGACATCTAGAATTTGAAGGTATGATTTTTTAGCTCTATTGGTCGAAGACCAGTTGAGCTTATGTGATACCATGTTGTCCTGCGTCTGTCCGTCCATCTGTCTGTTAACAATTTTTTTGTGATCGCAACTCCTCTGGAACCGCAAATGATAGAAACCTAATTCCTTTTGCATTTAGATTGATCCATGGTCTAGTCATGCACCTGATATTTTGTTTGAGCCTCTGACCCCAAAAATGGGTGTGGTCATTTTCTCCTATATAACTCTGTAACTTGTGAACACATTCTCATAAAGTATAATTCATAGAGAGTTAATTCTTTTTGTGATATAATCCACCTCTGGTCTAGTTGTGAATCTGCTATTTTAAATGAGCCTTTGACCCCCAGGGTCTTAAAAAATGGATGTGGTCATTTTCTCCTATTCAACTCCATGTAATCTTGTTAACACTAGTTCTCAGAGAGTGTAATTGACAGAGAGTTAATTCTCCTTGCAATATTGTGGTTGGGTTGTGAACCTTATCTTTTGTTTGAGCCTTTGACCCCCAGGTTCTTCGAAAATTGGTGTGGTCATTTTCTCCTATACAAGTCTATGTAATCTTGTGAATGCCAGTTCATTGATAGTGATATAATTCTTTTGGCATCATATTCATAATCAGTCTCTGGTCTAGGAAAATGGGTGTGGTCATTTTCTCCTATATAAGTCTAGGTAATCTTGTGAACACCAATTCTCAAAAAGTATAATCAATAGAGAGATAATTCTTTTTGCATTATAATCACCCTCTGGTCTTTTTATGATTCGGATACTGTGAACTTCTGACAGCCCCCCCCCCGAGTCTTGGAAAGGGGTGTGGTCATTTCTCCTATATAAGTCTATATAACTTTGTGACCACCAATTCTCATGAAGTATACTTGATAGAGAGATACTTTTTTTTGCATTACCATGAGTCTGTGGACTAGTTGTTTACCTGATATTTTGTTTGAGCCCATGGCCCCCAGGGTATTTGAAAATGGGTGTGGCCATTTTCTCATACATAAGCCTTATAATAATGTTATCTTGTGAACACCAATTCTCAAAAGTGTAAATTCTTTTTGCATCATTTTACAAGTGTCTGTGGTGTAAATGTGCACCTGATATTTTTTGTGAGCTCCTGACCCCAGGGTCTTGAAATGGGTGTCACTTTAAGTTGAGTGAATTTAAGAAAACAGCCTGGGTAGAGCTTCAGTCTCATTAGAGACTTCTGGTTTAAAGAATCATTGACATCACTGAAGAACCAAGATGATTAATAAAAGAATTTGTACAATTCAAGGTCTTTTTGGAAATACGACTCATTCCCAATTGAGAGAGTATCTGGAATTGGTATGAAAGCGTTGATTTTAGTTCGGTTTTTACCCATTTTGTTGACTGACATCAGCTTTAAATGTAGGTACTGTATCACAAATTCAGTTTGTCCCAATACCTCCATTTCTTTGGTGGTTACACAAACATATTGTTCAACCTTATATTGATTATCTAGTATTACATACTATATATGTAGGCTATATTTAAAAGATAAAATGTGGAATTAGATCTTTGTGTTCTGCTTAATATTTGTAGACTATTTTTTATCCACTTCAAATGGAAAACTTTATCACAGATTACAAGTTGAATTTGGCCTCCAGAATTTTTGTCTGTGAAAATTGTCATCTTTTATCCCAATTCAGATCTTTTTTCTGTTGTACAATGGGATATACATACTCCACCTTGTGTTAGTGTGTGTGTTAGTGAGTATGTAGGTCTACAAATGCTTGTGGACACTCACAATTTTTTTCAATCTTCATCAAACTTTGCATGCAATTTGTCCGTGTTGAGACAATACCTATTGATATTAAAGGTCAAATGGTGATAATAGAAAAAGTTTGTGGACACTCTAGAGGTCACATTCTGCTTCCAGTCTTCTTCAGGCATGTAAGTGTTATTTGTCCATGGTGAGAAAACAACACTTATTAAATTTCATGGTCAAAAGTCAGGGTCACTATTTGTAATTATTGAAAAACCTTGTGGACACTCTTGGATGTCACAGTTTTCATAAAATCTCCATCAAACTTTGCATAGAAGTCGTCCACAGCAAAAGGACAAAACCTACTGTTTTAAGGGTCGGACCTGTCACAGTTTACCTCTAATATTCATCAATCTTTGCATGTAAGTTGTCCATAGTGAGAAGACAATACCTATTGATTTTCAAGGTCAAGGTCACAATTGATGATAGTAGAAAAAATTTAGACACTCTAGATATCGCAGTTTACTTCCTATCTTCATCAAAAATTGCATGTAAGATGTCCATGATGGGAAGACAACACCATTGATTTTCAGGGTCAATGTCGCTATTCATAATTATATAAAAGCCTTTTGGACTCTCTAGAGGTCACAGTTTACCTCAGATCTTTATCAAAAGTTGCATACAAGGTGTCCGTGGTAAGAGGACAAGACCTTTTGAATTTCAGGGTTAGAGATCAAAGGTCAAGGTCACAATTGGTGATAATATGAAATCATTGTGGATACTCAAGTAGAGGTCACCAGTTACTTGCAGTATTCATCAAACCTTGTGTATGTTGCCCATGTTAAGAAGACAACATCTATTGATTTTAAAGGTGAAAAGTCAATGTCATGTCACTATTGGTAATCATCGAAAAACTTGAGGACATCATAGTGAATTACTTCCAATCTTCATCAAACTTCGCGTACTAGTATTAGTTGCCCATCGTAAGAAGGCAAGACAAGACCAAGGTCACAATTGGCAATACATGTAATAGAAAAAAAAACTTGTTGACACTCTAGAGAACCACTTTAATACAAAATGCCATCTGGATTCATCAAAATATAAGGAGAAAACAAAGACAGAAGGACATGATGATGACATACCACAACACTATTCAATTTGTGCTACATACAGAATTACTACGTTCAGAAATATCACTTTAAATTTAAGGCAATTATTATAACCCCCCCCCCTCCTGCAAACGAAGTTAATGCTAGGTTTACACGATTGAGGCGAATCGTAGAGATCGTAAGAGAGCGTGGGGTTGAATCATGACGATCGTAAGAGAGCGTGGTGGAATCGTGATGATCGTAGGAGATCGTAGAGATCGTGGCAAAATTTTTGATTCTCAAAAAATTTACTACGATTGTCCCGATTCATCCTTACATCGTGAGAGAGCGTAGTGGAGCATAGTGAACGTGATGGAGCGTAGTATAGCGTAACAGATCTTGACAAAGCGCAACAGATCGCAATATGCAATCGTAGGAGATCTTGGTGAAACACGTTCTTCTACGATCCACTACGATTTCACTCACGCTCTTTGACGATTTGTTACGATTTCCACGATTCAGTCCACGATGTACAATATTCGTTGCGATTCCTATCATGAAAATTATAATGGATTACGAGTTTTCCACATTTGCAACAATTTCTAACACACGAAGAAGACTAAGAAAAGAAGTCTTGTTAACCAGTGCTGTGCTGCATTAATTGTCTTCGAACGAGTTAAATGTATACACGCAATCAAAGATTTGAATTGCTCAATAAAAAATGTTACCTTTAATAATCGAAAAAAGAAAGATCAAATAAAGTTCATCAATGCCATTTCCAGCGTTTTGCGATATAAAATCTTCACCTCCTGGATGTTAAGTTTAATCTTGTTCGGATATTGCAAGTAGTATTGAAACTGGTTGTCTATTTCATATCAAATCGTGTTAGAGCGCGGCAAATCGTAGTCCTGCATCGTAACAGATCGCAACAAAACTTGATAAGTGTAGGGAACCGTAATCGTGCGGGAACGTAACGAAGCTTGAGAGAACGGGATGCAATCGTAACAGATCTTATCTACAATCGTAACAAATCGCTACAGCGCGTATCAGAGCGTGATGGAGCGTCGGAGAGCGTATGAAGACCAATTTTATTTATAGAATCATGGAGCTCCACGATTTTGCGCAATCGTAGACATCGTAGGACATCGTGGCTAAGTGTAAACCTAGCATAAAGGAGGTACAAATGTATATAAATGTCTGTTTGTCTGTCCGTCCGTCAGGTTAAAAAGTTTTGAAAGCAGTTTTCTTTTATACTATTAATGGTAGACATTTCATACACATATTCACCATTAAGAGTACTACATTAAAGTACCATGAATTTTGACTCTGTGACATTGACCTTCAACTATACAACATTTTATGTTAAGATGTTTTGAAAGCAGATTTCTTTAATACATGAAATTATAGGCCTTTCATATTTCATACATACATTCACCATAAAGAGAACTACATTTTAGTACCACGAATTTTGACCCTGTGACCTTGACCTTCACCCTATACAACATTTTATGCTAAGATGTTTTGAAAGCGGATTTCTTTTATAATATTAATGGTAGGCCTTTCATATTTCATATACACACATTCACCATAAAGAGTACTACATTTCGGTACCATATTTTTTTTTTACCCTATGACCTTGACCTTCAACCTGTACAACATTTCATGTTAAGATGTTTTGAAAGCAGATTTCTTTTTAAACTACATGTATAAATGGTAGGCCTTTCATATATCATACACATATTCACCACAAAGAGTACTACAGTTTGGTATCATGACTTTTGACCTTGTGACCTTAACCTTGACTTTGGGCTTATGTTAAAATTAGGACGTGTTTAGAAATTTTGAAAGCAGATTTCTTTCATACTATGAATGATAGCCTAAGGTCTTTCACTTTTCATAGAAACATTCACCACGAAGAGTACTACAGTTTGGTATCATGACTTGTGACCTTATGACCTTGTTCACAGATTTGTTGCATACTATATATGGTTGGCTTTTCATATTGCATCATGAATGGTCCCATTTATAATAAAATGTCCCGCGGGGGTGTAATTCGTCCACTGTAGGGTAGTTCTAGTTTTCCCTGAATTTTGCGCCGATTCCATACAATTTGATGCTATTACAATTACATTGTATCACACTGTGTTTCCGGCGGTCACGGTAGCCACGTTTCAAGCCACCGTGGACGAAACGTGGTGACCGTGATGGACAACGTAGGGGAATGGGATCGACAAAAGTCACTAGCCGTGATTGTCGGGGCAAATGTTTAAACTGTCAAAACATCTGCCACAGCAGCCGAGGCTCAGATACCTACTTTCGCAACAAAACGTGACAGGACGTAACAGACCGTAAGAGAACTTGAAATTGGTCGGTAACGGGACAGGAAGTAACAGTATTAATCAAACTCTTGCGAGAGGCGACGAGCTTGTACATGAGTACGATGTATACATTACATCATGCGAGTTGTTACGACTCCTCTTCGACATCTGCTCGACACTTTCGCGACATTTTGCGAGCTCTGCTGATTTGAGTATGTAAAGCCATTCCCATGATTCCCTCACTTCCTCTTACATTAATGTTTTCATTTTCATAGTATACATGAATCAACGAAAAAAAAAAAAAGAAAGAAAAAGAGGCCCTAATGGGCTGACATATTCAAGGGTCCAGGCCATGCGAACTCCCCCCCCCCCAAAAAAAAAAAAAATAAAATAAAATACATAGATAAAATGGAAAAAAATCAATCAATCATATTAAGGTTGTCCAAATAACTTAGATCATTTTGTCATAATGAATTAATTAAAAAAGAAAGAAAAAAGTCCGTCTTTCATCTATAATGGAATATTTATTCGTAAAAGACAGTGAGTACATACTCCTTCTAAGAACTGGTTACATTTCATGCAAGAAATTCAAAAACATCAATTATAAACGTTTTTAAGCTTGAAAGTATCAAAATCAGATCGATAAAGATACTTATAACACACTCATGTCTGGTTTAATTGAAAAGAAATGTAACACAACACCCCCCCCCCCCCCCCACTGGCAGATTAATTCCTATTGGTGTTACATGCAGGACCTTCAATACTTTTTGGAACATTTTGTACGTAATTTACGTGTAATTTTCAGCCATAAAAATGTTTAAAAGTAATAAAAATCCATGATTTTACCATGTACATATATAATCCAAAAGTCAAAAGGGTTCTTAGATGTTGAACAATCTTGAAATCTTAAATATGCACGCTTCTTGGATACTTAGATATCATAAGAAGATACTTTTCAACATAATTTGCACAATCCAGAATCTATCCTCGAAAGAAGCTTAAGATAAGTATAAAATGAAGAAATCTTGTATAAATCTGTGTATCTTGTTTGTACCGTGTGCAGACTAATTCGTTCAAATTGTGCAGCAGCTCTGAGGAAGAAAATGAAGATTCAATACATGCAAAACGTGCAAAAGGAAGACAAATCTAGTCGACGGTCGAATGCTATCATAATGACAAATTCAATCCCTGTTAAAATGTTTCAGCTCGTACATTTCTCGTTCTTAGCTCGTGCTTAACTCGTATGTATGTTGTTACATCTCGTATAAATTCGTAAAAATTTAAACTCGTACTGATCTCTTATCTTCTCGTACTAGAGTCTTCGTTTGTCGAAAAGTTGTCGTTTACAAGTCGATGTGTGTATTCACAATAACATTGCATATATTCGCGATAGTTTTACGTATATTCGCAATAGTATTCCATATATTCGCAGAAACATTGCGTACATTGTCTATTCGCACTAGAATGGCAGATATTCGCTATAGTATTGCGCATCTTCTCAGTAATTTTGCATATATATAATATACTCGTAATAGGATCGCGTATATTCGCAGTGCTTTTGCGAATATACGCAATGTTATTCCGAATATACGCAATACTGTAATAGTCCACCCTGATCATTTCGGTTATGTTAAGAACATACATTCAACGGTCAGATACCCAAATGTTCGTTTGGTGTTGAAATAGATGATAAATATGGTATAAACATATATAGTTTGGGAGACACATTATGCTTTTGTAAAGCGAAACCAAAGTGTCACGTTATTTTAAAATCATTTAACTTCTCTCTATTCTCTTCTCAACCGCCCCAACACTACAACAAGAGGCCCAAAGGAGCCATGTCGCTCACATGACAAGAGCAGCGATCTTTGATTTCCGATCGGGACGAAAAACACAAACTTTGTAGAGGACATTATGGAATCCTGTTTGGACCGCTAAGTGTCATTATGCCATCGCCGGTGATGTCACGATGACGATGCTACGATGGCGAAGTTACGATGCCACGATGGCGAAGATATGATTATATCATCGCCATCGTAGCATCGTGTCATCGCCATCGAAGCATCGTGTCATCGCCATAATGTCATTGTCATCATAACATCATGTCATCGTCATCGTAACATCTTGTCATCGCCATCGTAACATCGTGTCATTGCCATTGTAACATCTTGTCACCGTAGCATCGTGCCATCGTGTCATCGCCATCGTAGCATCATGTCATCGCCATCGTAACAATGTGTTATCGCCAGCATCGTGTCATCACAATCGTAACATTGTGTCATTGCCATCGTAACATCTTGTCAACGCCATCGTAACATAGCATAACGTTAATTTTACCCCACGAGTATTTTACTATGAAAGTCCATTAGTGCAACCCCAAAACTGAAAAATATACTCCGAAAAGTGAAAGATTGTCCAGAAAAGATTTTTTCCAGAAAAGTTGCGTAATTGAAAGAAAACTAGGTCTCTGACGAGACTTAAGCTCTACCGGTTGTTTGGTAAGATTTATCGTAGTGGCTAACTCTTTTTCCAAGACCCTGGGGGTCAGGTGCTCAAAAAAAAAAAATCAGATTAACAACTAGACCACAGACTACATGTAACTATACTACAAAAAGAATTTGAGGTAATCCATTTTGTATAATACTAGGCCTGTATAATATTATATAATATTCTCTATCAATTATACTTTCTAAGAATGTGTGCTCCAAAGATAAGATTAACATAACAGAAATTTAACACCCCTTTTCTAATACCCCAAGGAGCATGGGGCTCAAATAAAATATCAGATGATTAACTAGATAACAGACCTAGGATTATACAAAATGGATTACCTCTCTATCAATTTATACTTTCTTTCTGAAAATGAAATTTCACAAGATTACATAGAGTTAAATAGAGGAAAATGACCACTCCCCTTTTCCAAGACCCTAGGGGGTCCGGCGCTCTATCAAAATATCATATGCACAACAAACTGATTATAATGCAAAAATAATTAATTCTCTATCATTCATACTTTTTGAGAATCGGTCTTCACAAAATTACATAGAATTTACAGGAGAAAATGACCACATCCATTTTTCAAGACCCTGACTTCAGGGGCTCAAACAAAACTACACCATAGACCCATTATAATGCAAAAATACCATTCACAGATTCAGAGGATTCGCGTTCACGAGAAAATTTTAACGGACGGACAAACAGACGGACGCCGGACACAGGGCGATCGCATAAGATCGGAGCTAAAAAAAATCATCAAATTATATATTATTTTTGCAGCCACCTAACCTTATTTGGTTAACTTTGCAATAAAATTTCAAACCAAACAATTGTTTGTGTATCAAATTCATGAAGTTATGTATAAACCCTTCTACACCTAAAATTTGCTTTTTGATTGGTCTTTTTCTGATAATTGTAACAATAAACTTCAGACAGGGTACCCTAACAGCAAAGGGGATTGGATTTTTGGTATGTAATAATCAAATCCACTCCCCCTTCACTCGCCGAGGGGCGTATAGCTAGGGTGTTTTCGACATGGACATCTATAGAGGGGTCAACACAGAAGGGGATGATTTGTTAGACAAGAAAGTTCCCAGAGAAACATTTTTTAAAATGAAGGAAATGGTGGCTTCTTAGGCACAATATCTACTGAAGTTAGACTTTTCAAAACGATCAAGCGTATGGTGAACCTAATATTTACGATATGCATACATGTACGTCCACATCCAGATATTGAATACCCTCAATGTCTCAACTGAAAGCACGCAGTTTGTTAGCGATCAGTGTGGGCAAATTTGAATGTGCATTGTATAAACCTACGAAAATTTTGAAATAAAATGTATTCAAATCGATGCTTTCTGAACTTCAACCGACAGTAGTTTGCTTTAAAAACATGTCATAATGGCCAATAGTACTTCTTTTAGCACTGCCGAGGAGGACACTTCCTCTATTTGCGAAAACGATGAGGACGGTTTTACGTACAAACGTATGCCTGGCTATACCCATGTCGCCAAATTTATTCATTTTATTTATTTTATACAATGAATGATTCCTTTCCAAACAAGATTTCCAATTGCTAATACTACATTTCAGAATTTTCTTATCTTACAAATGCCGGTGTTATATAGTAGTTCTTCCCCCATAGCAGCTTCCCCCCGGGAAAAAAACTGCTATAAAGTAGTCTTTCCCCCATAGCAGAGGTCCCCCTACCGTTACTGGCTTGGATTTTATCTCTTTATTATTTTGCGTTCATTAGAGATTTTCAATTTCTAAATGCTCACTCCGTTTGTCTTATTATCTGTCTGTGTATCTGTTTATTTGACGATCTGTTCGTGTCTGTCTTTATGTCTGTCCTTTCCTATCTTCCTGATGATGAGTGTCTCTGTATATCTTTCTTTGTGTCTGTTTGACTTTCTGTCTTGATCTCGTTCTGTGTGTGTCTGTCTGTGCGTGTATATGTAAGTTTTTCTACCTGGATCTTTCTGCATATATTTATCTTTTTGCGTGTCTGTATTTTTGAAAGGACGTATGTTTGATTCAGTCTGTATTTGTTTCTTTTTATATGTCGTTTAACACTCCTTATGTCAATGGAAATTGTTCTGAAATGCTGTGGAAATGGATGTGATTTAAAAAATTATAGTCATATGTATTTATCTTTCTTATGTCTATCTGTCAATATATGTCTACGAGTGAGTACGTCTGTCTCTCTGTCTGTCTGTGAGATTCTGTGTATGTGTGTATGTTTCTATCTCTGTGTCAGTCTTTGTGACTGTCTATTTATCTGTTTGTCTTTGTCTTTTTCCGCCTTTGTGTTTGTCTATCTGTGTGGTTTTCTGTCTGTCTGTCGCTATGTGTCTGTCAGACTATTTATCTATATGTGCTTACCTGTTTGTCTTTGGGTTTGTCTGTCTTTATTTCCCTTTCTTCATATGTCTGTCTAAGTGTACTTTATTTATGGGCCTATCTTTGTGTCTATATGTGACTGTCTGTGACTTTACTAGTGTCTGTCTGTGTATCTATGCATATGTCTATCTATCTGTCTGATTTCTGTATATCTGTTTGCCTTTCTGTCAGTCCAACTGTCTGCCTTTTTAAGATACTTCTTAATAAAAATTAGCTCAAGGTCAAATGTATGGGTCAGTACAGTTTAAACCTCTAAATTAAATTTTTTAAAGCCAATCCTCTTGGTCAGGGTCAGTATACTTGAAATTAATCAAGTTTTTTTGTACAGTTTTTATGTCAATGTGATATTTCATAAAGTTTTGGTACAATGAAGTGTAATACAATAGGTCAAGGTCAAATCTCAAGGTCAAGGGTAATATCTGAAATCAGGTCTACCTGCTTAGAAATATCGCTAAGTTCAAGGTAGATTGTACCTCAGGTCCAAAATCGGAGAAAATTATGCATTGACACCCCATATTTTCTTTTCATATTATTACATTGGGTTAAGCTAATATAGGTTTCAAATACATATTTTTGGTTAAAAAATGTTTAATAACAATGTAAGAAATATGGATTTATGGATTTTTCCTTGGGGTGTAATGTTAAAGATAGGTTTATTCGAATTTATATAGACGATAAAGATAACCCTACAATCTAGGGTTTATCTGAAAAGGTTCAAGGATGATTAGCACGTAAAAAAAAATATCATAGGGAGAATATAAGCTGAGGTACGAGCTACCTTAAGCGGAATATTTGATATATTATATGTACATTACGATATATTGTATCTTCAAGGTCAAATGTCTATGTCGAGGTCAATACTTGAAATAATTGAAATCTTGAAGTCAACTCATAATTTTCTTTATCCAAGCAATATTCCACTATAATTACATTATTACAGAAGCCAGTTCGTGCCATGTTATATTTTTTATTATCTCGTAGTTACGAGAAACGTTTCTCGTAGTTACGAGAAAATTTTCTCGTAGTTACGAGAAACTTTTCTCGTAGTTACGGGAAAAAATTCTCGTAGTTACGAGAAACATATCTCGTAGTTACGAGAAACTTTTCTCGTAGTTACAAGAAACGTTTCTCGTAGTTACGAGAAATAAATCTCGTAATTACGAGAAAAAAATTCGAACGCACTATTTCTCGTAACTACGAGATTTCTTTCCCGTAACTACGAGAAAAGTTTCTCGTAATTACGAGAAATGTTTTTCGTAACTACGAGAAAAGTTTCTCGTAACTACGAGAAACGTTTCTCGTAACTACGAGATTTTTTTCTCGTAACTACGAGAAAAGTTTCTCGTAACTACGAGAAACTTTTCTCGTAGTTACGGGAAAGAAATCTCGTAGTTACAAGAAAAGATTCTTGTAACTACGAGATAGTAAAAAAATATAACATGGCACGAACTGACTTCCGTACATTTTCAATGTCAAAGTCAATATCTTATTTCAAATCTTTTCTCTAGTTAGGCTGTGTTTGGATTTGGAGGATTATTGTCGTGCTTTTTTATAACATGAATTAAATGAAATTCCGGAATTCATTTGAGGGGGGTAAAATGGCTATATGGCAGATTTTCCCCGGGGAAAAACTACTATAACATGGGGAAAGTCTACTATATAGCAGAATTCCCCCCGGGGGAAAACTACTATATAGTAGATTTTCCGGGGGAAAAACCACTAATATATAGCCATTTTTCCGGGGGGGGGAGACTACTACATAACATCAGCTCTTTCACATTAAATGATTTTTCCATCAAGGAGCGCCCCCTCCCCTCCCCTCGAACTTCGCCCTGCTCGTTTGGCGAAGTCTGATTTTAATAAGACGTAATATTTACATTCCTACTGCGTTTCCCTCATATAAAGGTACCAAACCAACTGTTGCTTTATTTCTCGATAATCGCAAGAGCCTATCACGTGACTTTAGAACTTACGCGGATTAATTTCTGATAAAATGCCCATTTTATTTATTGCTTTAATACAGATTCAAAACATGTATCCATTATCTAACGACGCCGTCTACCCCCAGTGATTAAATGTGTTAAAATCTAGGTCACCCACATGTACACGTCCAAGAAGTGTGACGTAGTAAGTCGATCACGCGTCAGTAGACGAAGTTCAAGGACGAACTGCATTGTTGTCTGCAGAAAGATGCCGTGTTTGGATGAGCGAATATTCAGGCATAAGTGGATCAAATATTCAGTATTTAGGATGAGGATTTGATTAACTTGTGTCATTATCAACAGTGAATTTATCTTTGCTTCTTATGGATTCATAATATCAGAAATACTTCGAGTATCAGCGAATCTTTAGCCATGATGTTGAGGTAAGTCATGAAAACACCGAAAGTTTTCGCGTTTTCGACGGCTGTACTCGACTTTTGCATTATTCTAATTACTTTCAGATGAAATAGGGTATTTACAGAAGTTTGTATACAATAATACCGATTGATTTCATATGTCTAAGCAGTTTAACAGTGTGTTAAAAAGAGTTTTCAAAAGTTTTCCCTTCAGTTCTGTGAAATTTCTCCAGTTTAACTCTCCGCCATGTCTGAATTATGTTGGACAAAAGTCACGAATTTTCACGATTCAATTTTCTTCAGTTTTAATTGAAATGCTCAAAATACAGCAAGAGGACAAAATTCAGTTTCTCATTTGTCAACAACGTTTCCGTACAGAAGGTACTACTTCGAATCCAGCGAAAAACGTCGAACGTTCGTTTGCTCTTACGTCAAATGGCGTTCTCCCTCCGCAATGATATTTCAAATGTAAAGAAACTGGATGAAAAATTAGCAGAAATAACTTAGTTAACACGTAAAATGTAAATATAAGGATTGTTTTTCAGCTTTTGCGCTTTATCGGTGTGTATTGGCAGTAGGGAATGGAAACAAAATTCATGAAAAGCACTTCGTGCTTTACATATTTTGTTTCCATTCCCTACTGCCAATACACACCGATAAAGCGCAAAAGCTGAAAAACAATCCTTAAATAATACATGCAAAGAAACCGGAAAAATCAGCATTTTTGATACATATTCTCTATTCTAACTATAGACCCAACCGACCTTGCCTCCTTAAGATCCGCTTCTGATAGAACTTGAAAAGCACGTTCAGAATATGGGTATATATTAATATGCGGGGATCGACCGATTTTCATCTGTTGTGGAGGGGATGATTATTTTAGAAACTAAGGGGTGGGGCTACCAACATGTTATGTCCGAACAGATAGAACCTGAACCATTTTAAACTTGACGTATTGAAATTATTTTGTCTGATAACCCCTGGAAACGGATTCATGTAATGATCGAAAATTGGGATTCATTTTGACTACTTTTACTTCCTCTTTTCATGGTCCATTTTGTACTCATTTCATGAGAAAACACGCTAGGAAAGTCATTAATTAAGACAATTACATGTATACGTATTGGTGTTCTAATAAAAGTGGAAACCTAATAAATGATAAATTATCATATTTAAAAAATGAAGTTATACATAATGTCTCACGATATAGATATCTTGGCCTTAATTTTACACTATCTGGACCTTTGAAAAATAATCCACCGCGCATGCGTAAAATGAAACGGAGTTACGATAGCGATTACGATGGCGATGACAAGATGTTACGATGTCGATGATATGATGTCGATGATACGATGGCAATGATGTTACAATGGCGATAATACGGTGTCACGATGGCGATGTCACGAAGTGAACATCGTATCTACGCCGTTGCACAGAAACTTCGCCATCGTAACATCGTAGCGTCGTAACATTGTCATCGTAACATCGTAACATCGCCATCGTAACATCGCCATCGTGACATCGCTGGCGATGGCACGATGGTACGAAAGTAGTCATGTTCATGGCCGAGATCTGATTGATATACATGTTGTGGTTGTCAACAGCTTTTGTCACAATGTTTGAAAGAAAAGCGTTTTCTGACCATCCAGTGCATTATTGTAAAAGTATCAGTATTAGTTGAATAAAATAGCGTTTTCATTCGAAACTCGTGATAGTCTTGAACAGATACTCAAACTTCTTTTTTTCAATTTACAGAAGTCCCTTAAGCAGCATCATTGTATATTTCTAACCCCACCCCCTTTCCAATTCAGTGATAAAAATTCCTCATAAGTTGGCGGATGATAGATGACATTCCCCACAAATTTCAATGATAGAGATATATATTTCCTAATTTTTAAAATCAGTTCTGTTAACCAGGGAAATTGTGATCGTCTTGAACAAATACTCAAACTTCACATTTTTCAATTTACAGAAGTCCTTTAAACAGCATCATTGTTTATTTCTAACCCCCCCCCCTTCCAATTCAGTGATAAAAATTCCTCACAAGTTGGCGGATGATAGATAACATTCCCCACAAGTTTCAATGATAGAGATATATCTTTCCTAATTTTCAAAATAAATTTTGTTAACCAGGAAAATTGTGATCGTCTTGAATAAATACTCAAACTTCACATTTTTCAATTTTCAGAAGTCCTTTGAACAGCAACGTTGTATCACTTTGTCTCCCCCCCCCCCCTTTCCCCCTTACGAATATTCAGTGATAAAGTTTCCTCGTAAGTCGGCGGAAGTTACGTCAAATGTTGAGTGGCGGCATTCGAAGACATTCCCCACAAATGTCAATGATAGAGATATGTCATTCCTAATTTTGAAAATCAGTTCTATTTAATAGATATCGTCTCAATCAAAATAACAAATGAATAAAAACTAATAATAAATGAGCGTATGTCTACAAATCACGATATCTAGACCCCCTTTTCCCTTCAGTGATAAATTTTCCTCATAAGTTGGCGGAAGTAGCATACGTCAACATTAGAGGGGTTCCGAAATATTCCCCGCAACTAAAAGAGATAATTTTCTTTCCCCACAATATTAAGATGCCTTTCTTTCAAATATTAAGCCTCAACCCAAAAAAGTAAGTGAGTGACATTCATAATCACCCTAATTTCCACCAGAAAAAATCGGAAAATCACTGTTTTTATTACTAGAAAGCACTTTCCCCACAATGTGATAAAAACACCCGATTCCCCACAAGTGAGTTTCAACGCGTAAGAGAGAGAGAGAGAGAGAGAGCGCATATCCGAAAATCAAAATGAACTGATTGAATATAAGTAATACGAAAACATGTGAACGTTAAATGACCGTGTAACCACGCAGTACCTAAACATTAGATACTTCTGTGAATATTGCTCATTTTGGTCATTTCTTGAATTTACTTATTAAATCGATGGTTTTATGGCCTTATTTGCTGCATATTTGTCACATTTGCTTATTTGATGCTTTTGTTTGGAATTGTGTTTAAATTCTTTTCTTCTGTTCTTTTTTATGGGGGGGGGGGGGGGGGGGGGGGTTAGGGGATTTAATTTTTATCTCTTTTAAAAAAGAGAGGTATCTTTAATAATTTCAAGATTTCGTAGTAAATACAGATAAAGGCACTTTACGGACTACCCATCGTGTTCATCAATATTAATAGTGCGCATGCCAAAACGGAACGCGAAGTAGCGAAGTTGAAAAGAATCGAAGTTACTATGTGTTTTGAGCTGCAGATCCTACTTTTTTCAAAGTTTATTTTATTCTTTTTATTTATTTATTCGTTATCATTTTTGGCAGTTTCTTCGCATTTTACAATGAATTTATTTTGCGCATTACAGGAAGGAGGCAGAAATAATATCAATTTCTATGTATACAGTCTCGTCTAAAGAAAAAAAAAATGTATGAAAAAAGCGCTAATTTTAAAACGCACCGGTTTAGATCGATTAGCCCTGACAAATTAATTTAAAAAAAAGATTCGCTCGTATTTTTTTTCTTCATATTAATTTTGATTGGTAATTGATAAAGTTTTTCTATGTTACAGGACAAAAATGTGTTCATCATAACAGTACTTGATTTTTTAACCGATGTATGACCTTCGATTGGTAAATTTAGATGTCTTATAACGGGGAATTTGTGTTTCACAAACACGTCTTGTTACATCTAGCACTCCTTCGTTATTTTTTTCCTTTCTAATAAAATGATTACTTTTTAACAAGCCATTGTATTGTGTACATTACTGTAGATTATCAGTGAGATTGCATCCTGTTTCTCTAAATATCTATCACTCGCATCGTATTACATTTCTGTTAGTCCGTACTTAGTCGCATCAAAGACTGGGTTTGGTCAAGGGACTATTTTTTTTTTTTTGTATGAAAATATACATGTATAAAAGAATTTTGAAAATGTATAAAATTTCGACAGAAAAAGGATGGTGCGTTTTAGATAATCAATGATTCACTAAATCACTGTAAAAAATCAACTTCATTCTGCTATAGCCTTAAACTTTATGTACTATTCAATCATTGGAATCGCCAAAATATTTTAATGAGAATTAAAGTTACCCCAAACAAGTTTTAATTCCATGCATGGCGCGAAATCATCTGAACGTTCACTATAAAGTAACAAAATTGCAAGTTTTACGTAGGTTAACGCTGCTTTTGAAAAGATTACTGACATTTTAAAATGAAATAAGAAAATTTCAAATATAACTGTGATCATTGGTATATAGATCATTCTTTTCCAATTCAATCGATAGCAAAATCGTCAACGTGCGTTCGCTAATAAGTGAAATATAAGCTGTAGAACACTGAAAACGGGGAGTAAACTTCCTTCGACGACGCCATCTTGGATTTCTCTAGCAACATCGTACGTCATAACTTTACGTCATTGCTTTACGTCATTACTACGTCACCTTTGTGAAACCCGTGCAACTGGAGCGTAAATGCAACGTAAAGACGGGCGTAAGTCCTACGTCGGTCGTAAATCTACGACGCTTTTGTGAAACTGGCTACTGGTGACTAGGAAGCCTGGCACATGGCAGTACGGAAAAGATGTTAGAACATTCCCCCTCCTTGACTTTCAGAGCCATGTATATGGGACAACAAATGTGCTCCCAACGAAAATGTTTAAACACAAAAAATATCATTTTCCTCGAAATTTGCACAATCTAAGACTTCTAGAAGCTTTAAAATTTGCAGATATCAGCACCGACCCTAATACATGCTTGAGTCAGAAATTTATTGGTGCGGGCGAGCATTTTATTTTTATGATTTTTTTTGTTGAATTTTGAAAAATATGGTGCGGGAAATCCAAAGAACATTTAATGTATTTGGTATGGCCGTATAATTATATGCATTGTTATACAATTAATAAAATGTAAATAAAACTATGGCTACATAACACTTGATGTAATCAATATGTGAGGGCAAGTTAATTCGTTGGTCAGAGTCACGTTGTAAACGGTCATGGTCTACGATGAACAGTCTTATCATAAGTAATTCGTTGGTCAAGGTCACATTGTAAAAGTTCATGGTCTACATTGAACAGTCCTATCATAAGTAATTCGTTGATCAAGGTCACATTGTAAAATATTATGGTCTACGATGAACAGTCTCTATCATAAGTAATTCGTTTGTCAAGGTCACGTTGTAAAAGGTCATGGTCTACATTGAACAGTCCTGAAATAAGTAATTCGTTGGTAAAGGTCACGTTGTAAAAGGTCATGGTCTACGATGAACAGTCTTGTCATAAGTAATTCGTTTGTCAAGGTCACGTTGTAAAAGGTCATGGTCTACATTGAACAGTCCTGAAATAAGTAATTCGTTGGTAAAGGTCACGTTGTAAAAGGTCATGGTCTACGATGAACACTCTTGTCATAAGTAATTCGTTGGTCAAGGTCACGTTGTAAAATGTCATGGTCTACGATGAACAGTCTTGTCATAAGTAAGGCAAAAAAAAGTTGTTTCCTGTAACCCGACCGACCGTCAAAAATTGTGCCGACTCTGATTTTTTTCACCATTTTCCCTACACTGCCTAAAAAGAATCGAAATTCCTTAAAATTAATGCAAGTCGTGCAACCCGTCTTTGGAAGCATCCCGTTCCCTTTATATTTTCTTTCAAACAAGCCGTACATAGCGCCTCTTGTTGTAAATACTACAATGAGTACATGTAGTTCACACCTGACCACCAGGTAGATTTAATCCGTTTCACATGAGTGACCAAGTGTTGAGAATTCGAAAGGATTAAAGTGATTATCTTCTCACGTTACTTGTATAGTGTATTGTAACCTGGACATAACCGATGAAAAGCAGACGATTTTTTAAAAGTTTATAAAGACGGACATCTGGTATTTAAGAAAGAAGGAAAATTGGATGTCATGCAATTCATTCTGTGATTGGGAAGGCAAACTTGCTTAATGGGACTGACCCCTTCATCAATAGGCCATTCTCATAAACAATGGGTCATCTTTTTCACGAAAAGGCCATTCCAAACAATGTATGTAAATCAGACGTTAGCAAATGTTTTAAGTCGTGAAAATTCAATATTTACCATTTCAAATGAATAATTTACAGTAGTAATAGTACATGTACATTATTTTTGCACATATCACAGAACAACCAAGACAAAACTTCGGCCACCGATCCTGTATTTTTCGTATCCACGTATGGGCAGCTTTGTTGATACTAGGGTAGAGGGGATGGGTGGGCGGGGTGACTGCAATCATTGACATTTCTGTACAAATTCAAAATGACCACGTAAAATTAATGAGTCAATGACATGATAATTTCACGGACGAACGCATACACAAGAAGTTATTACCTTTATGTAGATAAGTTAGTAAGTGGACGTTTGAGATTTAAACGAGGAATAAAAAGAACGTCGGAGAAAAATCAATATAGTATCATAATAGCAAAGAACCTTTCGGGTGAGCGGAACAAAAGAATTTGTGCTTCTGACTGGCCATGTACAGTTATTGCAACATAAATACGAGTGGTCAGACCTTTTCTATAGACTAAGAAACCGAAAATGGACATCGCACGATTCGTAGAATAATGCATTCCAGGGCCCAATGAGTTGCCGATTTTACGGACCATTTTTATGTCGCATGGTCAATAGCCTCTCCAATGATACTGCAATTTGCAGGAAAATTAGCGTTTTTTTAATCGCACATAATTTCCACAACCTAGACAAGAGTGGACTTCCGGGGAAGGTCTTATTTTCTTGTTTTATGTAACACAGCCCCTCCCCCTGTAAAAATCTATGATTATTAATTTTCCTCTACCTGACATGAATTTCTCAATTATAAAAGATAACTGATAACTTAATATTTGGATTAACTAAAGACTCAATTACAGTCCATTACTTGCAGTGATCAAGAAACTTTTCATTTGATGGGGTTACTGCATGTTCAGATAACAATAATTATAATATTGTTTCGGAATGCAGAGGGAGGGGTTTACTATGTGTATTATACAATTATGGACTTTTCACTATGTATAAATGATGTGATATTGACTCACTTTGAAAATATTGAATGAGGCAAAGCCAAGATCAATATTTTCATAGTGAGTCAATATCACATCATATATACTGAGTTAAAAGTCCATAACTGTTTTATGCTATAATTTCATATATGATTCACTATAAATAACGACGCCATTTGCAGAACTAAAGTAAGTGAGGGTAATACCAGTCTAATTTTAAACCGTGGTATACGGTGATTTATTCAGGAGCGTCAATGACCTTATCAGCCAATCATGCAAAGAGAGTCGCTATTTATAGCTTATAGAATAATACATATAAGCTCAAAAAGAAAGGTGATAGTCACCAGAGACCTCTACCAACCTCATTTACCCTCCTCCACCCCAAAGAGTACGTATGTGTAATAGTCATTTTAAAATTTAATCATGCTGCTCAAGCTTCAGCTTATGTACATTGTACCCACAATAATTGCTGCAGCTATGTACACCACCCACGCAATCTCTGATAACAAACATCTTAAATAGCAGTCAGTTGAGTTCCAGAATCAATAAATGAAATTATAAAGGATGGGACTCAACAAAATGTCACCAAAAAGTCCTCGACTTACCATTTTCAGTTCCCTCCTTCTTGAAGGTGAAGACTTAGAGTGCCTCCATATACAATAAAAAGTTTACAAAGTTTCAAAATTGCATCTGCCCTCTGACCAAAAAAAAAAAGATTTTCCTACCTACCGACCCTCTCAATTTTTGGCATGTTACAGCAAACAAACATATTTTTTTGCCTGATATATTCTTTTCCTATGCACTTAGTTATACGTGTAAGTCATGTTTAGAATTTTATTTTCCCATTAGCTACAGTTATTATCGGAAATTATGTGTTTTTAAAGCGTGTTCGTAACATCCAGCGCCCGCGTTCGTATAGTATATTTTCCTTAGTTGTCCGCATTCGTAAAATCCATTTTCATGCGAAATTGAACTCACATAAAGTTCATGTAAGAAACTTCACATAGATTTCATGTAAAAATATTAATGCAAATTTCATGTTCGTGCTCGTTTGGCATAAATTTTATGTGAACTTTTATGTAAAGTTTATGTAAATTTTACATGAATTTCATATGAGGCCGATTGTGACCAGACTATAACTCAGAATATACAAGGAATATACAATTGTGACCAGACTATAACTCAGAATATACAAGGAATATACAATTGTGACCAGACTATAACTCAGAATATACAAGGAATATACAATTGTGACCAGACTATAACTCAGAATATACAAGGAATATACAATTGTGACCAGACTATAACTCAGGATATACAAGGAATATATAATTGTGACCAGACTATAACTCAGAATATACAAGGAATATACAATTGTGACCAGACTATAACTAAGGATATACAAGGAATATACAATTGTGACCAGACTATAACTCAGAATATACAAGGAATATACAATTGTGACCAGACTATAACTCAGAATATACAAGGAATATACAATTGTGACCAGACTATAACTCAGGATATACAAGGAATATACAATTATGACCAGACTATAACTCATAATATACAAGGAATATACAATTGTGACCAGACTATAACTCAGAATATACAAGGAATATACAATTGTGACCAGACTATAACTCAGAATATACAAGGAATATACAATTGTGACCAGACTATAACTCAGAATATACAAGGAATATACAATTGTGACCAGACTATAACTCAGAATATACAAGGAATCTACAATTGTGACCAGACTTTAATACAGAATATACAAGGAATATACAATTGTGACCAGACTATAACTCAGAATATACAAGGAATATACAATTGTGACCAGACTATAACTCAGAATATACAAGGAATATACAATTGTGATCAGACTTTAACACAGAATATACAAGGAATATACAATTGTGACCAGACTATAACTCAGAATATACAAGGAATATACAATTGTGACCAGACTATAACTCAGAATATACAAGGAATATACAATTGTGACCAGACTATAACTCAGAATATACAAGGAATATACAATTGTGACCACACTATAACTCAGGATATACAAGGAATATACAATTGTGACCAGACTTTAACTCAGAATATACAAGGAATATACAATTGTGACCAGACTATAACTCAGGATATACAAGGAATATACAATTGTGACCAGACTATAACTCAGAATATACAAGGAATATACAATTGTGACCAGACTATAACTCATAATATACAAGGAATATACAATTGTGACCAGACTATAACTCAAAATATACAAGGAATATACAATTGTGACCAGACTATAACTCATAATATACAAGGAATATACAATTGTGACCAGACTATAACTCAGAATATACAAGGAATATACAATTGTGACCAGACTATAACTCAGAATATACAAGGAATCTACAATTGTGACCAGACTATAACTTAGAATATACAAGGAATCTACAATTGTGACCATACTTTAACACAGAATATACAAGGAATATACAATTGTGACCAGACTATAACTCAGAATATACAAGGAATATACAATTGTGACCAGACTATAACTCAGAATATACAAGGAATATACAATTGTGACCAGCCTATAACTCAGAATATACAAGGAATATACAATTGTGACCAGACTATAACTCATAATATACAAGGAATATACAATTGTGACCAGACTATAACTCATAATATACAAGGAATATACAATTGTGACCAGACTATAACTCAGAATATACAAGGAATATACAATTGTGACCAGACTATAACTCAGAATATACAAGGAATCTACAATTGTGACCAGACTATAACTTAGAATATACAAGGAATCTACAATTGTGACCATACTTTAACACAGAATATACAAGGAATATACAATTGTGACCAGACTATAACTCAGAATATACAAGGAATATACAATTGTGACCAGACTATAACTCAGAATATACAAGGAATATACAATTGTGACCAGCCTATAACTCAGAATATACAAGAAAACGCTGAAATAAGGCAAAACCCGACTTTTTCAATTTTCTAGATTTTTGTTAGAGATGGAAATTTTGAAGCCATTTTAAGAAAACTCGCAACAACATATGACAAAATTCTATCATTGGCATAAAAGTGCATTCTGGTACTTTATGTTCAATTAGGAAAAAAAATGGTGGAATTTACCTTGAGCTATCTTACTTTAAAGGAATTCATCATAAATTGTGTCAAAATGGATAAAATGAAACTTTTTATAACTTTGACTGAACGATAAATCGGATACTATATTTGGTACTATGTAAAAGCTTATTTGAAATATTCAATAGTGATACAAATATCCATGAACTGTGACCGTAACCTATGACATAAACCTATGACCTTGAATCAAGGTCATGGCACATCATGATTCCTTGACGACATGTTCAATACTTTGACATATTATTTCAAACAGCACGTACTTTGACCTTGACAATTATGTAATTGCGATACCAACATCCATGTACTGTGACCTTGACAATTATGTAATTGTGATACCAACATCCATGAACTGTGACCTTGAAAATCATGTAATTGTGATACCAACATCCACGTACTGTGACCTGACAATTATGTAATTGTGATATCAACATTCATGTACTGTGACCTTGACAATTACGTAATTGCGATACCAACATCAACGTACTGCGACCTTGACAAATATGCAATTGTGATATCAACATCCATGTACTGTGACCTTGAAAATTATGTAATTGTGATACCAACATCCACGTACTGTGACCTGACAATTATGTAATTGTGATATTAACATCCATGTACTGTGACCTTGACAATTACGCAATTGCGATACAAACATCCACGTACTGCGACCTTGACAAATATGTAATTGTGATATCAACATCCATCTACTGTGACCTTGACAATTATGTAATTGTGATACCAACATCCATGAACTGTGACCTTGACAATTATGTAATTGTGATACCAACATCAACGTACTGTGACCTGACAATTATGTAATTGTGATATCAACATCCACGTACTGTGACCTTGACAATTACGTAATTGCGATACCAACATCCACGTACTGCGACCTTGACAAATATGTCATTGTGATATCAACATCCATGTACTGTGACCTTGACAATTATGTAATTGTGATACCAACATCCACGTACTGTGACCTGACAATTATGTAATTGTGATATCAACATCCATGTACTGTGGCCTTGACAATTACGTAATTTCGATACCAACATCCACGTACTGCGACCTTGACAAATATGCAATTGTGATATCAACATCCATGTACTGTGACCTTGACAATTATGTAATTGTGATACCAACATCCACGTACTGTGACCTTGATAATTATGTAATTGTGATATCAACATCCATGTACTGTGACCTTGACGGTTACGTAATTGCGACACTAACATCCACGTACTGTGACCTTGACAAATATGCAATTGTGATAACAACATCCACATACTGTGACCTTGACCTTGAATGGCTTGATAGATTATTTGATCCTGGGCGACAATTCCATGAAAAATTCAGATCAATGATAACAGTGAGTAAAAGATATTTGAACAGTAAGACACACATACGAATGGACAGACCACAAAAAACCTACATCCTCCTCAAGTTTGACCGTTAGGATGGTAATAAGCACTACAGAAAACTATTTCTCGGACACTGGATAGGCTGATTCCCCTTTCAGCAGTGCTAGAGAATTTGATCCGGTACCCCTGATCCAGCACTTTTGATTGTTCCTTTATGACGTCATAAACAAACTGACGAACGTTATTTCACGTGCACATACATTAAGCATGACGTTCAGTCATTCTGATGCGTAAAGAAGAGGACTTTGAAGGTTTCAATGTGCGAGAAAAATAATCAAGCATCACATTTGAGTTCCGGATAGAAAAATATCTTATCATAGTTTATGACCATATATGTCAACAGTTCTCAGAAAAAAAAATATAGTTCCTCCTGCTAAAAAATTGAAATTAATCTAACCACAATCTCATGTCCAAATTTTGTAAAACCTTGTTTATTAAGGGAAATTCAAGAATTAATGATGACTTTTTTCTCGTATGTTATGGGTTTAAAGATGATTTTTACAGTGTTGATGAGAACTTGTGTACCTGAAACATCCTAAAGGAGGGGAGTGTTACAAATAGCACTTCTGTACATAACGCCGTAGGTGACAGGTATCAATTATAATTTATCTGGCGACCATTATATAATTAATCTGGTTGCGGCATCATGATTATCTGGCGGTCCCACATAATTATCTGGCGGCCGTCACATAATTATCTTGTGGCCGCCGCTCAATTATCTGGCGGCCGCCACTTAATTATCTGGCGACCGCCAAATAATTTATCTGGCGGCCGCTACATAATTATCTGGCGGCCGCCACTTAATTATCTTGCGACCGCCAAATAATTTATCTGGCGGCCGCTACATAATTATCTGGCGGCCGCCACTTAATTATCTGGCGACCGCCAAATAATTTATCTGGCGGCCGCCACATAATTATCTGGCGGCCGCCACTTAATTATCTGGCGACCACCAAATAATTTATCTGGCGGTCACCACCGGATTATCTGGTGGTCTTTACATAATTATCTGGCAGCCGCCACATAATTTTAAAGTGGGGGCCGCCACATAATTTACACTAAATTAAAACAAAACCAATGCATAACATGTTCGTTCTGTTCTAGGGTGCTAAATTAATCCTCTCTTTGAATCATTTTGATATGACAGATTCAAAATAACCAGATGAAATGTAACAAAAGAATCTGGCGACCGCCAGATAATTATGTGGCGTCCACCAGATAAATTAGTATTTATACCTGTAACCGACGGGCTACCGTAATTCGGCTATTTCAGGGATTGTAATAAATTATAAAGCTCAATACTCAATGTAGGTCAAGGTATCTTTCTAAGTAATTGTCACATTCTCTAGGTCAACAAGTAATTTTGTAAAACTCAGAAAAAAAATCATTTCTTATGAAATACAAATCCAGGGGTTTTTTACCCTTTGATTCCAGGGGCCTGGGCCTTCAAAATTGGGAAAAATAGCGACATTTGGATGAAAATGGGAAAAAAATTAAACAAATAAATTGAGAAAACAAGCAAAAAGATCTTCTGACTTGCTACTAATGAAGACGATTGAACGCATACAGACACCTGTAATACCAAGAATATTATATTTCAGATAGTGTAGATTCTACATCGCAAATAACTATAAATATATTTTCAGTAATTTCAAAGGGTTTTTATTCTTTGTTACTGGAAATTTATCTTTTTTTTCAAATTGGGAATTTTAAGCTCAGAAATTGGGAAAAATGTCTGTTTTTCAGCAATGGGAATGGGGCCGAATTTCGGCCCTGGAGAAAACCTAAAAAATTCTATTTAAGTCTTAGTGCCGGTTATCGCCGACGTCAACGACATCGTCGCCAGACCCTTCCGATTACGATAATTGATTATGATAATGGGGAAATTCCAGACCGCCCCCCCCCCCCTCTGGACCCGCGCTTGTATTTTTTTTCTTAGTCAAGTCAAATGATTATTAAAAAACCGAGTTTATTCTACATATCACTGAGCAGACAGTCTGATTTTTGGGGGGAATAAAATTATACTTACTTCCCTTGAATTTTACAAAATAAAATTATACCCTAACAACTGAAATATTTAATGTCCGAATCTTATGATAATTCTATTTTCTTAGCCTCAATATTATGATACCATACAGACGGACGAGGAATTTCCTGTTGGCAATTCTTTGGGGTCTGACTGACGAAAGGAGGGGGGGGGGGGTGCAACCCCTATAAGTACTTGGTTTACCCTGGCGTTGAGATCTAATGTTTGGCTATGCCTCATCAGATCCATTTATTTGTCTTACACTGTTCCAAGCTTGACTAAATCCTTTATGTTAATTAGGTTATTGATAACTCTCTGCTATTGCAAAACTATCATCAATCGGAAGATCTATCAATTGAAGATCGATTAAAATCGTTCTTTGTTCCCTATACTTCATTGATAATAAAATTTGTATATTATGTGGTAGGGACCATTCGTACATATATAATACCGTCATTTACTTACATTTTGTATGTCTTTTGCTATCAGCAGGACACAATATAAAATATGATTAATGAAAGTAGGAACATCCACCAAACGACAGCCATGTAGTAAACATTACGTCACATTTCTGGTTCTATATATATAGACCCCGTCGAAAAAGAAACTTACACCTTCTGGGAACTATCGATTTTCAGAAAACCAATAGACAGCACAACAGGTACATGACCTCTTTTAGGCCTTTTTTTTAATAATTGGTTTACGGATTTTTTTTCAAAAAATCGGGTCAGAGGAGGCGAAAAAAATTAATATATAAACCTCGAAGCCATGCCTTAATAAAAATATCTTTCCACCGCAGTAAATCAGCAATATAAAATTAATTCACAGATTTAGTAAACATTGAAATTTAATAAACTTTTGTTATATTTTGTGTTGTCTACAGACTGTGACAGGCAGAGGCTAACAAACGAAAAAAGTCTTATGTACAGTGTAATGTGACTCTGATATGGACTGAATTCAGTATAATATAAGGAGGTACATGATATGGAAGCTAGCATATTTTGCCCTAAAATAAGTCTCAAAGGGCAAGCAATATTCAAAAGTTTGAAAGCATTGCTGCTTTACAATGCACAATGAACATTTACATGTTCATAGTGACTTTTTTGTACACCATACCAAGTTTCATTTCATCCTATTTAAATGTGATGGAGTTGCAATCAGACAAATTAGATTTGATACTTTAAAAGCCCCGGTCACACTGCACTCCACGTCCATATCACGTTCAAAACTCTGCTTGATGTGGTCATACGTGGTATTTTTTGCCACGGCTGTACTTCGTACGGGGTATGACCGCCGCCGGCTGTTTCACTGCTGAAACACTGCCTTAGCATGGCTGACAACGTCCAACCACGTCTAAGGCTAAAAACGTCCATGACAAGACGTTACACACGCTTTTACCCGTGATACCAACGCGGAACACCTGTCGAATGACCGTGCTCTGGCCGTGAAAGACCTCTTCAACCGATTATCCCACGGTCCGATTGTTCACCTGCTCCTTAATAATGTAGGTATCGTGGTTTCAAAACAGAAACGAGACGGTCTGACCCACACTCCCTTAGGATAGGAATAAAAAAATAGAATTACAAAGAACATGGTCCCGTCGAAGTCAGAGACCCTCGATCCCACTGACTCGTCCCCCTTACCATGCCTGCCTAATTCCTCCCCCGCACCGCCCTCAGTCTCGGCAAATTACCTCTTTAAAAGAGAAGGAGAGATCATTATTTGTATTGTGGTGAATCTACCTGTATATACAGTAGATATGTATATGCTTTATTGTATTATGCTTCGTATGTATCCTATCAAAAAAAGTATTTCAACGCAAGGGTGACGTCTAATGATTACTAGCATGTATCGATCCAATACTTAATGTTATACACTGTATAGATAACTTTGATAAAAAGTCGTTTCGAGGACTTTTTTTCTCGTTTGGACGAGTTTTTATTTTGTTTGAACGAGTTTTATATGTCGTTTGAACGAGTTAAAAGTCGTTTGAACGCTTTTTATCTGGTTTGAACGACCTTTTTTCACGTTTGGACGAGTTATTATCTTGTTTGAACGAGCCTCGTTTTGACGAGTTAATATCTTGTTTGAACGAGTTTTATTAGTCGTTTGAATGAGTTAAAAAGTCGTTTTAACGCTTTTTATCTGGTTTGAACGACCTTTTTTCACGTTTGGACGAGCTTTATAAGTCGTTTAAACGAGTTAAAAAGTCGTTTTAACGCTTTTTATCTGGTTTGAACGACCTTTTTTTTACGTTTGGACGAGTTATTATCTTGTTTGAACGAGCTTTATAAGTGGTTTAAAGTAGTTAAAAAGTTGTTTGAACGAAATTTTGTATTGTTTGAACGACGTTTTAACTTGTTTGGACGAGGTTTTTTTTTTATCTTTTTGTAAACGAGTTTTCAACTTGTTAGATCAACTTTTATAAGTGTGACCATAAATCAACTTTTTTTCTTGTTTGAACCAGTTTATATCTTGCTTGAACGACTTTTTATCTTGTTTGAACGACTTTTTATCTTATTTGAACGAGTTCCATAAGTCGTTTGAATGAGTTCCATAAGTCGTTTGAACGAGTTTTATAAAGTCGTTTGAATGAGACTTAAACTTGTTTGAACGAGTTTTTAACTTGTTTGAACGAGTTCTTATCTTGTTTGAAGGACTTTTTATCTTGTTTGAACAACTTTTTATCTTATTTGAACGAGTTCCATAAGTCGTTTGAATGAGTTCCATAAGTCGTTTGAACGAGTTTTATAAAGTCGTTTGAATGAGACTTAAACTTGTTTGAACGAGTTTTTAACTTGTTTGAACGAGTTTTTATCTTGTTTGAAGGACTTTTTATCTTGTTTGAACGACTTTTTATCTTATTTGAACGAGTTACATAAGTCGTTTGAATGAGTTCCATAAGTCGTTTGAACGAGTTTTATAAAGTCGTTTGAATGAGACTTAAACTTGTTTGAACGAGTTTTTAACTTGTTTGAACGAGTTTTTATCTTGTTTGATGGAGTTTTTATCTTGTTAGAACGACATTTTATCTCGTTTGAACGACCTTTTAACTCGTTTGAACGAGGTTTTATCTTGTTAGAACGACATTCAATTTTTTTTTCTTTCCCCAAAATGGCACTATTAAGCTTTCGCTCCCTGTATGTGACCATGTGTATTGGGTCTCCTCCTTGTGTGTGACCATGTGTATTGTATCTCCTCCTTGTATGTGACCATGTGTATTTGGTCCCCTCCTTGTGTGATAATATGTGTATTGGGTCTCCTCCATGTATGTGACCATGTGTATTGGGTCTCCTCCCTTTATGTCACCATATATATTGGGTCTCCTTCCTGTATGTGACCATGTGAATTGGGTCTCTTCCCAGTATGTTACAATGTGTATTGGGTCTCCTCCCTGTATGTGACCATGTGTATTGGGTCTCCTCCCTGTATGTGACAATGTGTAATGGATCTCCTCCCTGTATGTGACCATGTATATAGGGTCTCCTCCCTGTATGTGACAATATGTAATGGATCTTCTCCCTTTATGTCACCATATATATTTGGTCTCCTCCCTGTATGTGACCATGTGGATTGGGTCTCTTCCCTGTATGTTACAATGTGTATTGGGTCTCCTCCCTTTATGTGACGATGTGTATTGGGTCATTTCCTGTATGTGTCAATGAACATTTGGTCAGTATGTGACCATGTGTATTTGGTCTTCTTCCTGTATTTCACCATGTGTATTGGGTCTCCTCCCTATATGTTACAATGCGTAATGGGTTTCCATTCTCTATGTTATAATGTGTATTTGGTTCTCTCCCTGTATTTCACCACGGATATTGGGTCTCCTCCCATGTGACCATGTGTATTGGATCTCCTCTCTGTATGTGATCATGTGTATTCGATCTCCTCCCTGTATGTAACCATGTATATTGGGTCTCCCCCCTGTTTGTCACCATGTATAATGGGTCTCCTCCATGCATGTCACCATGTATATTGGGTCTCCTCCATGTATGTCACCATGTGTATTGTGTCTCCTCCATGTATGTCACCATGTATATTTTGTCTCCTCCTAGTATGTGCCCATTTTTTATTCATTTTCATCCATGTATGTGTTAAAATGTATTGGGTCTCCTCCATGTACTTCACCATGTCTATTGGTTCTCCTCTCTGTATGTCGCCATGTATATTGGTTCTCCTCTCTATATGTCGCCATGTATATTGGGTCTCCACACTGTATGTCGCCATGTATATTGGTTCTCCTCTCTGTATGTCGCCATGTATATTGGTTCTCCTCTCTGTATGTTGCCATGTATATTGGGTCTCCTCACTGTATGTCGCCATGTATATTGGTTCTCCTCTCTGTTTGTCGCCATGTATATTGGTTCTCCTCTCTGTATGTCGCCATGTATATTGGGTCTCCTCACTGTATGTCGCCATGAATATTGGGTCTCCTCTCTGTATGTCGCCATGTATATTGGTTCTCCTCTCTGTATGTCGCCATGTTTATTGGGTCTCCTCACTGTATGTCGCCATGAATATTGGGTCTCCTCTCTGTATGTCGCCATGAATATTGGGTCTCCACTCCGTATGTCGCCATATATATTGGGTCTCCTCTCTGTATGTGGCCATGTATATTGGTTCTCCTATCTGTATGTCGCCATGTATATTGGGTCTCCTTTCTGTATGTCGCCATGTATATTGGTTCTCCTTTTTGTATGTCGACATGTATATGGGGTCTCCTCTCTGTATGTCGCCATGTATATTTGGTCTCCTCTATGTATGTCTCAATTTGTATTGGGTCTCCTCCCTGTATGTCACCATGTATATTGGGTCTACTCTCTGTATGACACCATGTATTTGGGTCTCCTCCCTGTATGTCACCATGTATATTGGGTCTCCTCTCTGTTTGTCGCCATGTATATTGGGTCTCCTCTCTGTATGTCGCCATGTATATTGGGTCTCCTCTCTGTATGTCTCCATTTGTATTGGGTCTCCTCCCTGTATGTCATCAAGTATATTGGGTCTGCTCTCCGTATGTCACCATATATTTGGGTCTCCTCCCTGTATGTCACCATGTATATTGGGTCTCCTCTCTGTATGTCGCCATGTATATTGGGTCTCCTCTCTGTATGTCTCCATTTGTATTGGGTCTCCTCCCTGTATGTCACCATGTATATTGTGTCTGCTCTCTGTATGTCACCATGTCTATTTGGTCTCCTTTCTGTATGTGACCATGTGTATTGGATCTCCTCTCTGTATGTGACCATGTGTATTCGATTTCCTCCCTGTATGTAACCATGTATATTGGGTCTCCTCCCTGTTTGTCATCATGTATAATGGGTCTCCTCCATGTATGTCACCGTGTATATTGGGTCCCCTCCATGTATGTCACCATGTGTATTGTGTCTCCTCCATGTATGTCATCATGTATATTGGGTCTCCTCCTAGTATGTGCCCATTTTTTATTCATTTTCATCCATGTATGTGTTAAAATGTATTGGGTCTCCTCCATGTACTTCACCATGTACTTCACCATGTCTATTGGTTCTCCTCTCTGTATGTCGCCATGTATATTGGGTCTCCACACTGTATGTCGCCATGTATATTGGGTCTCCACACTGTATGTCGCCATGTATATTGGTTCTCCTCTCTGTATGTCGCCATGTATATTGGGTCTCCTCACTGTATGTCGCCATGTATATTGGGTCTCCTCATTGTTTGTCGCCATGTATATTGGTTCTCCTCTCTGTATGTCGCCATGTATATTGGGTCTCCTCACTGTATGTCGCCATTATATTGGTTCTCCTCTCTGTATGTCGCCATGAATATTGGGTCTCCTCTCCGTATGTCGCCATATATATTGGGTTTCCTCTCTGTATGTGGCCATGTATATTGGGTCTCCTATCTGTATGTCGCCATGTATATTGGGTCTCCTCTCTGTATGTAGCCATATATATTGGTTCTCCTCTCTGTATGTCGCCATGTATATTGTGTCTCCTCTCTGTATGTCTCTATTTGTATTGGGTCTCCTCCCTGTATGTCACCATGTATATTCGGTCTGCTCTCTGTATGTCACCATGTATTTGGGTCTCCTCCCTGTATGTCACCATGTATATTGGGTCTCATCTCTGTATGTTGCCATGTACATTGGGTCTCCTCTCTGTATGTCGCCATGTATATTTGGTCTCCTCTCTGTATGTCTCCATTTGTATGGGTTCTCCTCCCTGTATGTCACCATGTATATTGGGTCTCCTCTCTGTATGTCGCCATGTATATTGGGTCTCCTCTCTGTATGTCGCCATGTATATTGGGTCTCCTCTCTGTATGTCTCCATTTGTATTGGGTCTCCTCCCTGTATGTCACCATGTATATTGGGTCTGCTCTCTGTATGTCACCATGTATTTAGGTCTCCTCCCTGTATGTCGCCATGTATATTGGGTCTGCTCTCTGTATGTCACCATGTATTTCGGTCTCCTCCCTGTATGTCACCATGTATATTGGGTCTCCTCTCTGTATGTCGCCATGTATATTGGGTCTCCTCTCTGTATGTCTCCATTTGAATTGGGTCTCCTCCCTGTATGTCACCATGTATATTGGGTCTGCTCTCTGTATGTCACCATGTATTTAGGTCTCCTCCCTGTATGTCGCCATGTATATTGGGTCTCCTCCCTGTATGTCGCCATGTATATTGGGTCTCCTCTCTGTATGTCGCCATGTATATTGGGTCTCCTCTCTGTATGTTGCATGTGTATTTGAACTCCCTTCTGTAAGTCCGTCGATGTTTAATTTTGTGCTCTATTGTGAATGCTGTTAAGATTATCGTCAGGATCTTCTATAACTCACTGTGTATTAGGTTTAATCCCTGTAAGTTACCATGTGTATTGTTTCTCCCTGTATGTGACCATGTCTATTTGTTCTCCCTGTCTGTGACCATGTGTACTTGTTCTCCCTGTATGTGACCATGTGAATTGGTTCTCCCTGTATGTGACCATGTGAATTGGTTCTCCCTGTATGTGACCATGTGTATTTGTTCTCCCTGTATGTGACCATGTGTATTTGTTCTCCCTGTATGTGACCATGTGTATTGGTTCTCCCTGTATGTGACCATGTGTATTTGTTCTCCCTGGGGATGACCATGTGTATTGGTTCTCCCTGTATGTGACCATGTGTATTGGTTCTCCCTGTATGTGACCATGTGTATTGGTTCTCCCTGTATGTGGCCATGTGTATTGGTTCTCCCTGTATGTGACCATGTGTATTGGTTCTCCCTGTATGTGACCATGTGTATTGGTTCTCCCTGTATGTGACCATGTGTATTTGTTCTCCCTGTATGTGACCATGTGTATTGGTTCTCCCTGTATGTGACCATGTGAATTGGGGTCCCTCTCTGTATGTGACCTTTAGTATTGAGTCTCCTCCCTGTATTTGGTCATGTGTATTTAATCTCTCTCCTGTAGGTCAGCATGATTATTGGGTCTCTTCCCTGTATGTGACAATGTGTATTGGGTTTCCTTCCTGTATCTCACCATGTGTGTCAACATATGCTTTGGGTCTCCCTGTATGTCACAATGTGTTTTGCGTCTCCTCCCTGTATGTCACCTTGTGTATAGCGTCACCTTCTGTATGTTATAATATGTATTGGGTCTTTTCCCTGTAGTTTACAATGTGTATAGGGTCTCATCCCTTTTTGTAACCTTGTTTAATTGGTCTCATCCTTGTATGTTGCCAGGAATATTGGCTATCATCCCTGTATTTGACCATGTGTATTTGGTGCATACTTGTTTAATGGGTCTCATCCGTGGGTCTCCTCCCTGAATGTGGCCATGTGTATTTGGTTTCCTCGTTGTATGTGGTCATGTGCATTGGGTCACCTTCCTGTATGTAACAATGTGTATTTGGTCTCTTCCCTGTATGTCACCCTGTGCATTGGGTATCCTCCTTGTACGTGACAATGTGCATTTGGTATCCTCCCTGTATGTAGCCTTGTGTACTTGATTGCCTCAATGTATGTCACCATGTGTATTGGATATCCTCCCTGTATGTCACCATGTTTTCTGGGTTTTCTCCCTGTATGTGACCATTTGTATTGGGTCTCATCCTTGTATGTTACCTTTTTTATAGGGTCTCCCTCCTGTATGTGACCTTGTTGTTAGGGTCTCCCTCCTGTATGTGACCTTGTTTAATGGGTCTCATCCCTGTATGTGACCTTCTTTATATGGTCTTCCTCCTGTATGTGACCTTGTTTATAGGGTCTCCCTCCTGTATGTCATCAATTGTATTGGATCTTCTCCTTGATCGTGACCAGGTGTATTGATTCCCCTCCTTAAATGTGGCCATGTGTTATCGGTTTCTTCCCTATGTGTGACCATGTGTATTGGGTATCTTCCCTGTATGTCACCATGTGTAATGGGTCTCTTCCCTGTATGTCACCATGTGTTTTGGGTCTCTTCCCAGTATGTCATCATGTGTATTGGGTCTCTTGCCTGTATGGCACCATGTGTATTTGGTCTCTTCCCTGTTTGTCACCATGTGTATTGGGTATCCTTCTCATATGTGACCATATTTATAGGGTCATCTGAAACAATGTGTATAGGGTATCCTCCCTCTATGTGACAATATGTATTGGGTTTACTCCCTGTATGTAACAATGTGTATTGGGTCTCATCCTTGTATGTGGCCACGTCAAGTCGGTCTCTTCCATGTATGTGACCATGTGTATTAGGTGGACTCCGTGTATGTTAACAATTGTATAGGATCTCCTCCCTGTTTATGACCATGTGTATTGGGTTTTCTCCCTTATGTAACCATGTGTATTGGGTATCCTCCCTGTATGTCACCATGTGTATTGAGTCTCCTCATTGTATGGCACCATGTGTATTTGGTCTCCTCAATGTAAGTGGCCACATGTATTGGGTCTTCTCCTTTTGTATGACCATGTGTATTGTATGACTCCGTGTATGTCAACAATTCTATTGGGTATTCTCCTTGATCGTGACCAGGTGTATTGTTTATCCTCCCTGTATGTCACCATGTGTGTTGGGTCTCTTTTATGTATTTGACCATGTGTATTGATTTTCCTCTTTGTATATGACCATGTATATTGGGTCTCATCTTTGTACGTCACTATGTGTTTTGGGTGTTCCAGGATGTGACCATGTGTATTGGGTGACTTCCCTGTATGCGTCCATGTGTATTGGGTTAACTCCTTGTATGTGACCATGTTTATTGTGTCATCTCCCTGTATTTCACCATGTATACTGGGTCTCCTCCTTTTATGTCGCCATGTGTATTGGATCTCTTTCCTGTATGTCATCATGTGCATTGGATCTCCCCCCCTGTATGTCACCATGTGTATAGGGTCTCCTCATGTATACTGGGTAGCCTCCTTGTATGTTACCATGTGTATTGCGTTTCGTCCCTAGATGTGACAATGTGTATTGGGTGACTTTTCTGTATGCATCCATGTGTATTGGGTAAACACCTTGAATGTGACCATGTTTATTGTGTCATCTCCCTGTATTTCACCATGTGTACTGGGTCTCCTCCCTGCATGTCACCATGTGTATTGGGTCTCTTTTCTGTATGAGACCACGTGTATTGATTTTCCTCTTTAAATGTGACCATGTATATTGGGTCTCTTCCTAGTATATCACCATATGTATTTTGTTTCTTCCCTGGATGTGACCATGTGTATTGTTTGACCTGTCTGTATGCGTCCATGTGTATTTGGATAACTTCTTGGATGTGACCATGTTTATTGTGTCATCTCCCTGTATTTCAACATGTATATTGGGTCTCCTCCCTGTATGTCACCATGTGTATTGAATCTCCTCACTGTATGTCACCATGTGTATTGATTCTCCTCCCTGTATGGGACCATATGTATTGGATTTCCTCCCTTTATGTGACAATGTGTATGGGGTCTCATCTCTGTGAATCACCATGTGTATTGGGTCTCCCTGTATATCATCGTGTGTATTCGGTCTCCTCCCTGTATGTGACCATGTGTATTGGATATCCCTGTATGTGACCATGTGTATTGGATATCCCTGTATGTGACCATGTGTATTGCGTCTCCTCCCTGTATGTGACCATGTGTATTGGGTCTCCTCCCTGTATGTCTCCATTGGAATTGCGTCTCCTCCCTTTATGTCACCATGTTTATAGGGTCTCCATTTGTTTTTGGTCTCATCTCTGTATGTGACAATGTGTGTTATCAAATTAGGAAAATTAGGGCCATGTTTTTTTTTTTTATTTTCCTCCCTGTATATGACAATGTGTATTGAATCTCCTCCCTGTAAGTCACATATATTTTGGATCTTTTCCCTGTATGTGACCATGTGTATTAGGTCAACTCCCTGTATGTTACCATGTGTCTTAGGTCAACTCCCTGTATTTCACCATGTATATGGAGTCTCCTCCTTATATATGACCATGTGTATTGGGTGTCCTCCTTGTATATGACCATGTGTATTGGGTTGCCTCCTTGTACATTTATATGACCATGTGTATTGGATCTTTTCCCTGTATGCGTTTATGTGTATTGGGTCAAATGTCTTTATTTAATGAAAAATGACAAGCCGTGCTCTATTGGCTTGTCATTTTTTGCTCACCTCGACGAAGTTGAGTGAGCTTATGCTATACCCCCACGCGTCCGCGTCCGCGTCCGGTTAAGAAGTTTGGGGAAGCTCAGTATCTGACAAAGTACTGATGCTACAGTAACCAAACTTGCACAAGTGATTCATCTTTGGATGCTGAGGTGAACCCATGCATCGGATGCTGCATCTGACCTACATTTTCCGCTTGAGTGCTTTGGTTAAGAAGTTTGGGGTAGCTAAGTATCTGACAAAGTACTGATGCTACATTAACCAAACTTGCACAAATGATTCATCTTTGGATGCTGAGGTGAACCCATGCATCAGATGCAGCATCTGACCTACATTTTCCACTTGAGTGACTTGGTTAAGAAGTTTGGGGTAGCTCAGTATCTGACCAAGTAGTAATGCTACTGTAACCAAACTTGCACAAGTGATTCATCTTTGGATGCCGAGATGGATCCATGCATCGGATGCAGCATCTGACCTACTTTTTCCACTGATTGATTTTGCTTTTAAAAGCCAATATTGAGCAAAGTATAAGTGCTACATGTACCAAACTTGCATATTGGATGTATCTTTGATCAAACTTTCATAAAATGACCTTGACCTACTTTTTCCGCTTGAGTGATTTTGCCTTTAAAAGCCATTATTGAGCAAAGTATAAGTGCTACATATACCAAACTTGCTTATTGGATGTATCATTGATCAAACTTTCATGTAATGACCCTGACCTACTTTTTCCGCTTGAGTGATTTTGAACTTCAAAGCCAATATTGAGCAAAGTATAAGTGCTACATGTACCAAACTTGCATATATGATTTATTTTTGATCAAAATTTCATAAAATGGCCTTGACCTACTTTTTCTGCTTGAGTGATTTTGCCTTTAAAAGCCAATATTGAGCAAAGTATAAGTGCTACATGTACCAAACTTGAATATCGGATGTATCTTTGATCATTCTTTCATAAAATGACCTTCACCTACTTTTTCCGCTTGAGTAATTTTGCCTTTAAAAGCCAATATTGAGCAAAGTATAAGTGCTTTATGTACCAAACTTGCATATTGGATGTATCTTTGATCAAACTTTCATAAAATGAAATTGACCTACTTTTTCCGCTTGAATGATTTTGCCTTTAAAAGCCAATATACATGTATTTAGAAATATGTTTGAATTGAATTTTGCTGCCACGAGGTGAGCTTTGTAATCTGTGACTACCTATGTTTCATTTCTAATCTAATGATGACCAAACTTAGATCAATGAAACACAGATGACAAAACCGATTCTTGGTAAAAACGAGTTCCTGCCGGTTTATCTGCTTTTAGAAAATGGATACGCGTGGCTTATCGCGATAGGGCCTATATTGGAGAATAGAGCCCGGCTCGCGTCTGTTGTCTTAATAGGGAAAAGAATCAAGTCATATTAGAATTAACAATGTGTATTGAGTCCACTCCCTGTATTTGACCATGTATATTTGGTCTCCTTCTTGTATGTGACTTTATGTATTTGGTAAACACCCTGTATATGACCATGTATATGGGGTTTCCTCCTTGATAGTGACTATGTGTATTGGGTCTCCTTCTTGTATGTGACTTTGTGTATTTGGTCAACACACTGTATATGACCATGTATATGGGGTTTCCTCCTTGATTGTGACTATGTGTATTGGATCTCCTTCTTGTATGTGACTTTGTGTATTTGGTCAACACCCTGTATATGATCATGTATATTGGGTTTCCTCCTTGATAGTGACTATGTGTATTGGGTCTCCTTCTTGTATGTGACTTTGTGTATTTGGTCAACACCCTGTATATGACCATGTATATGGGGTTTCCTCCTTGATAGTGACTATGTGTATTGGGTCTCCTTCTTGTATGTGACTTTGTGTATTTGGCCAACACCCTGTATATGACCATGTATATATTGGGTTTCCTCCTTGATAGTGACTATGTGTATTGGGTCTCCTTCTTGTATGTGACTTTGTGTATTTGGCCAACACCCTGTATATGACCATGTATATATTGGGTTTCCTCCTTGATAGTGACTATGTGTATTGGGTCTCCTTCTTGTATGTGACTTTGTGTATTTGGTCAACATCCTGTATGTGACCATGTATATTGGGTCTCCTCCCTGTATGACACCATGTATATTGGGTATTCTCTCCGTATGTGACTATTCGTATTGGATCTCCTCCCTGTAAGTCACCATGTGACCAATTGTATTGGATCTTCTCCTTGTGTGTGTATTTGGTCTCTTACCTGTATGTCACTATGTATATTTGGTTTCCTCCCTGTATGTCACCATGTGTATTGGATCTCCTCCCTGTATGTCACCAGGTGTAATGGGTCTCCTCCATGTATATCACTATGTGCATTGCGTCTCCTCCCTGTATGTCAACATGTCTATTGGGTCTCCTCTCTGTATGTGATCCATTTGTATTGGATCTTCTCCTTGTATGTGTATTGGGTTTCCTCCCTGTATGTCACTATGTATATTTTGTTTCATCCCTGTATGTCACCATGTGTATTGGGTCTCCTCCCTGTTTGTCACTATGCGTATTGCTTCTCCTCCCTATATGTCACCATGTATATTGGGTCTCCTCTCTGTTTGTATCCCTGTATATTGGGTCTCCTCCCTGTATTTCAACATGTGTATTGCGTCTCCTCCTTGTATTTCACCATGTATATTGGGTCTCCTCTCTGTATGTCACCATGTGTATTGCGTTTCCTCCTTGTATGTCACCATGTGTATTGGGTCTCCTCCTTGTATGTCACCACCCATGTCTATTGAATCTCCTACCTGTATGTGACAATGAGTATTGGGCCTCCTCCTTGTATGTGACCATATAGATTGGGTCTCCTCCTTGTATGTGACCATGTAGATTGGGTATCCTCCTTGTATGTGACCATGTATATTGGGTCTCCTCTTTGTATGTGACCATGTATATTGGGTATCCTCCTTGTATGTCACCATGTTTATTAGGTTTCCTCTTTGTATGTGACCATGTATATATGGTATCCTCCTTGTTTGTGACCATGTGTATTGCGTCTCCTCCTTGGACGTCACGACCCACGTGTATTGGATCTATGTGACAAGGTGCATTGGGTATCCTCCTTGTATGTGACCATGTATATTGGGGGTTCCAATGTTTATTGAGTACCCTCCCTGTATGTGAAAATGTGTATTGAGTCTCCTCCTTGTATGTGGGCATGTGAGTTGAATCTCCTCCCTGTATGTGGTCATGTGTATTGAGTCTCCTCCCTGTATGTGGGCATGTGAATTGAATCTCCTCCCTGTATGTTGTAATTGAGTCTCCTCCATGTATGTGACCATGTTTATTGAGTACCCTCCCTGTATGTGACTATGTGTATTGGGTCTCCTCCCTGTATGTGACCATGTGTACTGAATCTCCTCCCTGTATGAATCCATGTTTATTGGTTCACCTCACTGTATATGGTCATGTGTTTTGGGTCTCCTCCCTCTATGTGACCATGTGTATTGAGTCTCCTCCCTTTATGTGAACATATGTATTGAGTCTCCTCCCTGTATGTGACCATGTTTACCGAATACCCTTCCTGTATGTGACCATATGTATTGGGTATCCTCTCTGTATGTGACCATGTGTATTGAATCTCCTCCCTGTATGTGACCATGTGTATTGAATCTCTTCCTGTATGTGACCATGTGTATTGAATCTCTTCCTGTATATGGTCATGTGCTTTGGATCTCCTCCCTGTATGCGACCTTGTGTTCTTGGTCTCCTCCCTCTATGTGACCATGTGTTTTGAGTCCCCTCCCTGTATGTGATCATCTGTATTGAGTCTCCTCCCTGTATGTGACCATGTGTATTGAGTCTTTTAACTTTTTGAATTTAGATTTGTACATTTACATTACAGAGAGAACATGTACTAAACACAGAGGGGTCATACTAAACACAGAGGGATCAAACTAAACACAGAAGGATAAAACACTTAGTCCTTTACCATGTGGAGCTCGTAAAAAAGTTCCCCACGAGGGGTTTAACAGTAAGTATTTTGTTTCCCCTGACATGGTTGCCATAGCACTTTCTATAAAGACATTACCCCAGACTGCATTTTTGTATATTGTTTTCATTTTCGTGCATGAACATCGTCGGCGGGTGCGGCTAGTCAAACAGGGGATGCTTACTCCTCCCGGGCACATGGTTCAGCCTCTAGCTTGCTAGGGGTCCGTCGATGCTCAATTTGGTGCTCTATTGTGAGTGCTGTTGATATTGTCCTCAGGATATTCTTTGTCTCATTTCTTTGTATTCTAGGCTTTATATTTCTGTCATTCTATGTATTTTTGCGCTATATGTTTCTGAATTCTTTAATTGATTTCATTGTGTGGAAGTCTTTCTAGAATTTCGTACCTCGAACTGATTGTTTCTCGATAACTTGGCGTCTGATGTCTTCTATATCTCTTTTGTTTTTCTGTACCCCCGTGTCCAGTCTCTCTACCCCTCTGTCCAGTCTCTCTACTCCTCTGTCCAGTCTCCTTCCTCCTTCTTCAAGTGTTTCCACTCTTGTGTCCAGTTTTTCTACTCCTTTGTGTATTGTTGATATATCATCTGGAGCAAGAAAATTTTTTAAATTGAACGATTTGAACCCTCTAATGATTATACAATGCACTGACAATGTAAAATATTACACATAAATATAACATTTTACCATTTCAAGCTTCTGCTGATGATATGTCAAGTCCATTCTAAGCAAACAATATATGTTATTCAACAATTTCCTTTAATCTATTAAATCTAGAACCCATACGCTCACTTAATTTCAATTGTATTTATCTTATTTGAATGAAAAAAAAACTTAAAAAAGGAGTCTTACCATGAACCTGTTTCTCTAGTTTGGTCACTATCTCCTTTGTTATTTGCTCTTCCTCTACTTGTTTTTTGAGTTGTTGGATGAATACGTCTTGTTCTGGATCCATCGTCTCAGTAAGTAAAAAGTCTACAGCCTTCTCATATTTATTACTGTTACCCAAGTACGAGTCCATTGATATGACAGCTATTCTAATTCCATGCAATAAGCAATTAAATTCAGTTTGAGTGAGAACAGTGCTTGAAGAATGAACAACTCCGTTTCTAGCCTCACGGATTCTGTCGATACTCGCCGACAGAGAAGTGTCAGACATATCTGGTGTATTTCCCCAACCTTTGGTATGTGGTGCAATATTACAAATGTTTCTTAGAAGTAAATAAAGTAAAGAAATATCAATATCACTGTAGTCACCAGAGTAACGCCCTGATCTAGGTAAGATAAGGTCACTCTGAGGTTGGGTAAGACGAGGTAGGCTTGACCTGTTACGAGTAATGACATAATGAAAATTAGCTGGAGGCACACGTTGACGTAGTGCATCACGAAGCTGATCTGTACAAGGCCCGAGTAATATACGACTGGCCCTGTTGGCGTTGGTCGTCTCCGGTGTTGATGAATAAGACGTAGCCATATTATTGTATCTCTGAAAATATAACAATAAATCATAATCATATTCAACAGAAAACGCAATGTGACATTTGAATACGTCGGTGCTAGATGTAAATCACATTTTGTAGCAATATTAATAATGTCTATACATGGTATATGAACGGAGTCCTGTTGGATAATCCCTCCTGTCTTCTTCGCAACAGGCTTCATACTAGCCAAAAACTGTTGAAAAAAATGTTTTGATAAAGAAATTAATTACCTTGAGTTCGTTCCTATTCTTTGTATCATTTTTGTTTTCAAAGTTAATACTTGTAAGATCTCGATGACATGTAAGAGGGTTAGATGACTACAATTCTCTTACTTTTTCATTCTATTGTAAGGTAAAATCGCAGAAGATCAGCAAAATTGAAATATGTATGTCTGTCAACGCAGGAATCATTGTGATGGACTTTGGATAGTAATAAACTATAGATAGAGTATAACTGATAAACAAAGCACAATAAGCCCAAAACGGGACCCTTTCCTTATTAATTTCTAAATTCATCAACACCCATTCAAAAGAAATCAGATCTCCAGCAAGACCCGGTTGTGTAATACCAACAACAAAACAACCATGTGAAAGCACAAAAAAGGCGTACACGGGAAAAAGTACAAGGAACATCAAGCACGAAATCGAATTTCCACAAACGACGTTAACCAAAAGAAAGAAAAGGATCCCCAACAACACTAGGTTGTGGCACCCACAGCAAAATTCCAAAACATCCAATGAAAAAACACAGCAAACACCAACCAAAAAGACGCAAAAGTGACAAGGAAAACCAACTCTCACCAAAGAGACATGAAACTCAAAACTCGATTCTCAATACTGATGATTTGATGTAGAGAAGGTTAAAAGTGTTTTCCTCATCCAATAAAAACTTAAAAGCTTTAACTTCTAAAGTAATATACCTTGAAATCCCCGTTTAATCTTTTTTCTCATAGAAATCAATAGAAGACGGAAAAGTTTTTATTAAACATTGTTCCCCGGGATATAAAGATAGCTACTTATACTTGAGGTTTATATCTCTGATACATTTTTTGGCAAATGAGTTAAAGAAGATCCTGAAGATAATCTCAACAGCACTCACAAGTTTAGTTCTGTATCTCCGGGGGAACAGTACTTCAGAGACGGAAAACAAAAATGGAAAGGGGTGCATCTTTTATAAATCGAAATTTTTGACTATAAAATATAGCAAATTTGACTATTTGTCATCTTTAATCCATCAGAAGATGTATCCTAAATATTATTGAATGAAATATATAAGAATTAGAATGGAAAAAAAGGGACAGTGATGTTCATTTCTTCGCCAATGTGCATTTCGCACAAAAAGGCTTAAATTGTAGTCATTGAATACAAAATGAGACCGTCTGTTTAGTTCCAACAATCTCAACAGCACTCACAATATTGCAACAAATTGAACATCAACGAACCCCTAGCAAGCTATAGGTGGGACCAGGTGCTCAGGAGGAGTAAGCATCCCCTGTTTGGATAGCCCCAACCGCCGTCGATGTTCACGCATGAAATTGAAAACAATATATACAGAACATGTACTGTCTACGGATATGTCTAAAAAGAAAGTGCTATGGCGACCATGTCAGGAAGAAACATTTAAAACACTTACTGTCGAACCCTTCGTGGGGGACCTTTTTACGAGTATGACACAAATGAGATAAAGGAATTCCTGACGACAATCTAAACAGCACTCACATTAGAGAACCAATTTTAGCATCGACAGACTCCTAGCAAGCTTAACTTGGGACCAGGTGCCAGGGAGGAGTAAGCGTCCCCTGTGAAGAAACAATTAACCATGAGGTACAGGGAATATTCCTTTCATGTTATTTTCACTTTAATGAGACAAAAAAATTTGGCTCAAGCATTACGTGTATGTAATAATACGGAAGTTCCAGCTCTATACCTTATTGAAGAAAATTTCAAACCAATCTTTCTGCACCAGACACATGTTTCGAATATTCTATTCTCATCAGTGATGCTTCCAGCGGAGCCACTATAACTCATTGTAGAAGCGCCCATTTGTTTGTTTGTTTTTTTTTAAATTAAATTCGTATATTTACTTTATAGAGAGTGCGCGGCTCCGAATTTTCTGTAGGACGATTCAGTAGAATATCCAGATTAAATGTATGTTCAAGATAGCATTGGAGGGGTGGTGCTAAGATGTTAACCTCCTTTAATTTCGATGATATTTTTTTGAATGGAATGACAAGCTTTCGTAAAAGCAAAATAATATATATGATGTCAAATCTATAATGAGTTAAAGAAGATCCTGACAATAATCTCAACAGCACTCACAATAGAGCGCAAAGTTAAACATGGACGGACCCCTAGCAAGCTAAAAGTGGGACCAGGTGCCCGGGAGGAGTAAATATAAATGACCAAAACAAAGCTTCTTGCAGGCGACAGAGCTGGAAAGAATTAATTAATTCACTTCTAAACATCAAATCACGGGGAACTGCGTTAATCTGGTTCACGAAAGAGCTCAAGGCCAATTTATTTATTAATGAATTTGAAAATTGTTTTTTTTTTAAACTGTGAAGCTAAGAGATATATTGCAACCAAGGCCATATACATGTACAGTAGGTATAGTGTCCATGTATCGTATTCACGCAAAAATGATCATAGCGTTGTATTAAATATTCCGACAGGATGTTTATATAAAACTTCTAAATCTTTAAAAATTAAAATGATTGATAAATACCTGTATATATAGAATATATTATATATATCGTTTTGCTTGTGAAGTCTTCTTTTTTCAAATACGACAGTCTTCAAAATGGAGTCAATGTTCAAATACTTCGAAATGTTTCTGGACTAGGTATAAAATCAATCCTCTTTCTTTGACGTCAAATTATCTCCTGTGTTGGACTAGTAATGTAACATGACCTTGTTATCTTATCGATTATACGTACGTGCAACCGAGCAATGTGTGTGTGGTACATGTAAACATTTCGAGATATGAAAGGAGCAAAGTAATCGGTATAAAATGGATTCAATGTTTCAATACGTCGAGGTAAAGGTATAAATTTAAACCTCTTTCTTCGTTGTCAAGTTATTTCCTGTGTTTGACTAGGACTGTAACATGACCTTTTTATCTTATATATTATATTTACGTGCAACAATTTTCTAATCTCGAGCAATGTGTGTGTGGTAAATGTAAACATGTAGAGATATGAAAGGAGGAATGTAACAAGTATAAAAAGACGACAAGAGTGACAAATATGGATAATGACCATATCCCTGTATACAGCAAAAAATTGTTATTCAGAAAATCAGGAACCGAAGGCATAAAAAACCAGGATAAAACAGGAACCAAAGCAAACAAACGAAAACCTCCACCACATGAAAAGAAGCGAACTCCCGATATGGGAGTGAGACCAGGTGCCCAGGAAGAGTAAGCATCTCCTGCTTGCATGCAACACCCGCCGCTTCAATTCGGTAGAAATGTCTCATCCGGTTACTTCTATAATACATTAACATATAATTGACACAGTGTCAGATTAAATTAAATAAGTCCCCGGAAAAAAAATAACCGTAATGGTTATGTCTTTTATGTTCAATGCTATGTGGACAAATAATAAAATATTGTAATAATAAAAGTGCACCAGGCTCCTTGGCTGTCACAAATTTAGCCATTTGGCGACCTGTATAAACATAAAGTACATTGGTTCGAATGGCAAAACCTATATTTCCACCACTAGAGGCAGTTTCGGACAAATCCCCGGTAGGCCCCCGTTGGGAAAAATATGTCGGCTATTTTAGAAAAGTTGACAGCTGCAATTCGAGGCACAGAAGGGGGCACCATCAGTTTCGTTGAAACAAATAAGAGGGCACCGATTTACAGTTTTCCTCCTCACAATGGAAATAAATCGATCTTGCTACGTCTTTTCGGTATATTAAGGACATAATTTTCACAGATTTGGCCATATTTTATTGTTAAGATTGAGGATCACTGACAAGGGTTGATTACCCGAAACGTGCCTGTCTGTTCCATGCTGTTAATTTATCTGCTTTTAAATGATGCTAATGAATTTGAAGACGTTTAACATATATGTAAAAAAAATTAGGGTCCTATCATTTAAATTACCATCCAAAACTGATGGTCAGGGTTGAAGCTTTTAAATGTGGGTTGACCTCCGAGGACGAGGTCCCAAGGTCAGAATGTTGTTACCAGCAGAAAGGTCTTGTCACAAGGAATATGTGAAATCCCCACCCTTTCCGTTCAAATGTTAAGGATAAAGTTTTTAAAAAGTCTGTCGAATTCAAAGGTCAAGGTCACAAGATCAGATATTTTGGTATCCATGGAAAGGTCTTGTCATCAAGAATGCACATGTGAAATATCAAAGCCCTATCACTTTCCATTCAAAAGTTATGGGTAAGGTTAGAGTTTTTAATAAGTAGGTCAAAGTCCAAGATCAAGGTCACAAGGTCAAAAATTTTGGTATCCATGGAAAGGTCTACACATGTGGAATATCAAAGCCCTATCACTTACCATTCAAAAATTATGCACAAGGTTTAAGTTTTTGTGACTGACAGACGGACGGACGGACGAACCGGTTTTTATGTCCCCAAGCTTTCGCATAAGCGGCGAACAAAAATCATAGTGAACGGCAAGCCAAAATTCTCCATAGCAGAAATTCTTACCGGACACGAATAGCGAATTATTTCTCAAGAATATCTCAACAAGACAGTATGATTTTGAGGAAGCAAATGAAGAAATCAAGAAAGAAGATATGAGATATTCGTTTCTTAACTGAATACTGTAATCAATGTTACACACAATTGCTTTATCCCCCTTTAGAAGACCAGAACACTATTGTAAGTGCCATTATGATGTTATGCCATGATCTTTCTTTTTTTATTCAATTAACAAATATGGATAATGACCATATCCCTGTATACAGCACAAAATCGATAATTCAGAAAATCAGAAACCGAAGGCATACAAAATCAGGACAAAACAGGAACCAAAGCAAACAAACAAAAACCTCCACCACATGAAAAGAAGCGAACTCCCGATATGGGAGTGAGACCAGGTGCCGAGGAAGAGTAAGCATCTCCTGCTTGCATGCAACACCCGCCGCTTCAATTCGGTAGAACTGTCACATTACTTCCAATTCGGAAGACATAAAGTACAGTCTTTGGTTGGATGGTTCAAATGGTCTATGACAGAATATCATCCACCATTCTGGAGAGTGGGACATAAATCATTGTGTATGACGAGTTCCCCATATCGACCGTAAAACTCCCTCAGTGACGATGTTAGTCAGTCACAAACATATCCCTGACTGAGAAGCTTATCTGCAAGACGCCTAGCTCTCAGGACAAAATCCGTATATTTGGTACTTGCTCTGGGATAGCGTATTAACTGAGATATGAATACGCCGTAAGCTGGAGATGAAGGGATGTTGCTACTCAGAAATGGAAAGTTTGTAATGCTGAAATTGAAGTCGTCACGTTTGTCATAGAGTGAGGTGTTCGTGTGACCATCAGTGTCGTAGGACAACATTATGTCCAAATAGGATGCTGAATTATTTGTCTCTGTAGTTTCTTTGACTTCAAGCTCTGAAGGATAGATATGTCAATTTCTCAAGAAATATGACAAATGTGATTAAATCTCGGTACATGTACTCGTATATTAAAGATGAATCATTATCTATATATACCTATAAAAGAAAAGGCTAGCCAGAACCATGCAGCAATGGCCAGGAAGGAATAACATTTTTTTCTATTATCTGATAGATATGTGGTAAATGTGTACTTCTTCATTTATGGTCAAAATTAATTGACAACATGTATCACTTTTAATTCCTGAAGAGATTCGGGGTTTCATCGGATGGGGTTTGAGAAATATATTAATATTTTGTGTTCTGATAGCTCAGTCGGCTTGAAATTGTTGGGCTTTTTAGGTTCAAATCCCAGTTAGGTACTCTTAGATTTTCAATGGAAGAAACATTTATAGCGTGATATTTCCCTTAAGCGAAACGTCTTGAAGTTATAATTACAAAATGTTCAGCGAAAATAACAATGTTTACAGTATTGATATAAGTAATGAATTCCTCATAGATGACTAGAACTTGCAGCCCTTCAGAAGAAAAATATCGCAAAACTGAATCTGAACTTATTCTATTTTTGGATAACCGGAATGTCCTTAAGCAGTATCGGAATAAGTGTAGAGATGTCCGTGCCTAGCACTCCTGTGGCAACCTAACGAGCATTGAAGAAGACACGCTCTTAATTTGCAGCAGGAGGAGGAGGGGGTGTCACTGTTAAATGAAATGCAACCTCCGCCACCACCCAAACCAACACCCTTCGAGACCCGCCCGACCAAACTGAACAAGGTAAAAGTCATGTTTATAAAACGAAATTAATGTCCTCCTACATCGTTTTACATTACGAAAGCAACCCTATTAATGTTTTGATTAATCAATCTATCATGGTCTTAACCGAGATTTTTATATGATATATGTGTAAGTGTCATTTTTAATATGCATCCATCGAAAAAAAAAATGAATAAAATCTTTTAAATTTTGGGGTTTTTTTTCTAAGTGAAAGGTGATAAACTCCGCTTATGTGTTCGGAGGAAAGGTTTCCCAGCATATTGTCGGAATTCCACGGGGGACTAGTTGTGCCCAACTCTTTGCCGACATTTTTCTTTACTCGTACGAAGTTAAATTCATTCTATCTTTGGTCTCTGTGGGGAAAAGATACTTAGCTTCTGACTTCAACTTCACTTACAACTTTACATAGACGATGTGTTGTCAATCAATAATCCAAAATTCGCGGATTACCTCAGCAGAGTCTATCCTTCGGAGCTTAAAATCAAAGAAACTACAGAGACAAATAATTCAGCATCTTATTTGGACATAATGCTGTCCTACAACACTGATGGTCACATGAACACCTCACTCTATGACAAACGTGACGACTTAAATTTCAGCATCACAAACTTTTCTTAGTAGCAACATCCCTTTATCGCATGCTTATGGCATGTTCATATCTCCGTTGATACAATGTGCCAGAGCAAGTACAAAATATACAAATTTTTTTTTCTAGAGCTAGGCGTTTTTCAGATAAGCTTCTCAGTAAGGAATACGTTTGTGACCGACTTACATCGTCACTGAGGAAACTCTACTGTCGATATTGGACCCTCGTCATACACTATGATGTCCTATTCTTCCAGAATGGTGGATGATATAGACCATTTGTACCGTCCAACCAAAGATTATATTTTATATCTCCCAAAATATAAGGAACCGGGTGTGAAATTCTACCGTTGCATGCTGGAGTGTTCGCTTCTTTTCGTGTTGTGGTTGTTTGTTTGCTTTGGTTCCTGTTTGATCCTGATTTTGTATGTTCGGTTTATGATTGGTTATTTTTATGGTTTTACTGTTGTGTATTTTTTTTTCTGGGGGGGGGGGGGGTGTTGGTTTTGTTTGTTTATACACGTATGCAAAGGAATTTATCCAAAATCTTCAAAAACAAAGAAAAAATGATGATGTGAAATGTTTTATTGGTACATCTAGGTACCTGGATGCTATTCTTACTATCGACAATCCTGTTTTTGAGAAATATAAAAATGTTATTTATCCACAAGAATTGATTCTAAACAAGGCAACGTTTCAAACACAGAAACACCATTTTTGGACCTAAATATCAAAATTGTTAATGGAGAGACCCATACAAGTGTGTATGGCAAAAGAGATGATTTTGGGTTTAACATAGTAAATTTCCCCTGGCTTGACGGTGATGTTCCTAGATTACCGTCCTATGGTATCTATATTTCACAGCTCATCTAGTATGCTAGAGCATGTACTGATGTTTTGGATTTTCATAGAAGAAATTAACAAATGACCAGGAAACTTTTAGGACGAGGTTTTCGCTTTCACAAACTAGTAAAGACTTTCTGGAAATTTTAGAAAAAAAATTGTCAACTTCTTCTGAAATTCGGACCAATACAGACAACAGAGTATATTACTTTGGGTATTTCACATTCTGCATTTTATGGTGACATTATTAACAAGATAAGAAAGATCAAAGATAGACAACATCACTATCGAAAATGCGTCAGAATCATCAAACGCCTTTTATACCGTGGGTATGATCCTAATGTCACCAGACTGACACTAGGCTTGGTACTTGACCAATCTACAGTCTTGTAGAAGCGCATTCTTAAAACTTGCACTCTGACTGACTGTGACGACGGGACTCCATGACGGGCCCTGTCCAAACCTCTTTAGAGAAGACAGGGCCCCGACCACCTGTCCTCTCTGAATGTCAGTCGGACTCCTCGGGTGATAGCATACATGAGCTCGCGGCGGCAGAGCACGGATTGTATTACGTACGCCCTCTTTTTATATCCATTTACATATTCATCTGTGTTGCTTGGGCCCCTGCGTTTTGCGGTCTTGTTTGTGTGTGGTCATTTGACAGTGACGAGGTTGTTTTAAACCACAATTGTACGTTCTTCGAGACCTCTGGGTAATCGGAAAAGTGGGAGGGTTGTACGCACGTAATCCAGGATAACCATACCTTCTGCTATTTAAGTGGCAGATAGCCGTCCTAAGTCGGCACCGGTTGCCCATTGGTCTCGTTGGTTTATGTGTAGTCCTTTTATGTTTGATGTTTCTGTGTTGTGCGTTGACGTTCCTTGTCCCTTACGCGTCTCTTTCTATGCTTGTCTGCTTTGTGTTTTTGCATTGGGTGTTTTGGGGTTTTGCTGTGGGTGCTACAACCTGGTGTTGTTGGAGATCCCCTGCTTTGTTTTATTTCTTTTCTGTTTTTGATTATTATTTTTTTATTATTTCATTATTAATATTCTAGAAATACAACGTGAACAAAATTTCTTTTAAATAAAGAGTAGTAACTCAGAACAGAGTGTTCCATTTTATAACAAGAAATCGGTAATTTTTATCTATCTAACCGCTTTTTTTTCAGATTCTTAAAAAATAGCCCATTCCCCCCTTTTTCGTCTGTGGGACTTTGTTCCACCCCGAGTTACAGAACCAAACAATCCTCCCGGGTCACCTGGTCACCCAATTACCCTTCACATATATTCCATGGTTATACTTCCTTTTGTCAAAATTTGCCTCGTCAATTTCCACAGTACAATTTTTGTAACATTATTGTAAAAAAATATATATTGTCAGGTTCGTTGTTGCATTGTACTAAATCCTTAGACGTGCGGAATAAATAACTCTCGTCCTCTGATTTTAATGTTGTAAGCAACAATTAGCATTGAAATAATGGTGTCAAAAGAATAGAACCACTCCAAATTTGGTGACCGCACCGTGCCAGTCAAAAACAATATAAACATACAGTCTTCAGAGGGCATGATTGAAATTTAGCTCGCCTATGTAAAATAATGGCAATGGAAAATCTCAATCCGCATAAAAAAATTGACTTTGACGCTTAAAATTTGTCACGCACGTGGAAAAAATGGTAAGAGGATGCTTAACTCTACATAGATTTTCAAATGGGTGGCAATAAAATGCACACAAGGTAAAATTCTTTTTGTACTTTCTTGGGAGTAAAGGCAAGGAAGTGCACAAAACGATGAGATACAAAAGAGCAAATGACGATAACGAGATGGTTAACGTCCCGGAGGAAGGCATAACCATTGCCATCATACATGTAATAGCTTGTGATCCAAATAAAAATAAATTAATGGAGAGATACAGTTTTTTTTTCTGTAGGAATCAAGACTCCGACACCTTTGACAAATATGTCGCAGAGCTAAACATACTTGCATACACAATCAATTTTGGAGAAATTAAGGAATTTCTCATTCGAGACCGCATTATATGTGGATTAAGCGATGACGGTCTACGCGAAAGACTACTTCGCGAACTTGAACTTTCTGTGGATAAATGCAAACGTCTTTGCCGTGCTTCAGAGAGCTCTTACCGCACATGGGGCCAGCAACCAAACCGTCTAGAGAAAATGATATTCAGACATAGGGAAGTAATATTTATAGGACATAGTATTAAGTGAAAGCTGATATTAGAAACAAATGAGTTAAAGACGATCCTGACAACAACCTTAACAGCACTCACAACAGAGCACAAAGTTGACCGTCGACGGACCCCTAGCAAGCTAGAGGTGGGATCAGGTGCCCGGGAGGAGTAAGCATCCCCTGTTGGCTAGCCGCACCCGCCGTCGACGTCCACACACGAATTTGAAAACAATATCTAAAATCATCAAAAAATATCAGAAACAATGTACATTTGGAATATCAGAGCTCTATCACTAAATAGATAGGCCCTGTGTCGATAATCATCAGAAGTTTCAGTGGATTTGAAAGCACAAGAATAATTTATGGACGGCCGGACGAATGGAGACGACATAAGCTCTACTACATTACTATATTTATTTGGTAATTCAAATAACAATACAATTAATTTCCGTGATACGAAATACAATCGAAATCTAAAACATTCTAAAATTAGGGCAGGTTTTCCATGTTACCGGTTATAGTTTTGAATTGAATGACACGTTTTGGAAATAGAAAAAAAAGTATCAAGAATCCGGACAAACACACACATGGACGCCACAGGGCCTACAAGTTAAACATATATTATGTACTAGAGTACTAAGAGAAAGAAAAGGGAGGTCACCATAAATCTTCCTAGCAATTGTAAATTCTCAGATTCACTTCCTGTTATCAAAAGACAATAACAGGATAACCTCGTATTAGTCAAATATTAGTATACAAAATTTCTTGAAATTTCTAAAATGTGGGTCCTGTAGCATCATATCCCACCCATTCTGCTACGTCTTTTGGTACATTTGTGGACAATCATAATAAGTTACATACTTTTTAGCCTTATTAAATTGTTTAGACTGAGGATCACTGACGAGGGTTTAGTACCCGAAACGTGCTTGTCTGGTCCATGCTGTAAATTTATCAGGTTTTAAACGATGCTTTTGAATTGAAAGACATTTAACATTTGAACCACTTGGTGAGTGTCACTGCTGCACTGAGCATCAACAGTAAAACACCAAAACACCCGATGCAAAAACACAAAAGACGAGTACAGCACGAGACGGAAAAGAGACACACGACATGTAAACATCAAACACAAAAGACTACACATAAACCGACGAGACAAATGGGTAACCGGTGCCGACTTTGGACGGCCATTTGTCACGCAAGTAGCAAATGATGTGGTTATCCTGGATTACGTGCGCACAACCCTCTCACTTCTCCAATTACCCAGAGGTCTCGAAGAACGTACAATTGTGGTGTTAAACAACCTCCTCACTGTAAGATGACATCACACAAACAAGACCGCAAAACGTAGAGGCCCCAGAGACACAGATGAATATGTAAATGGATATAAAAAGAGGGCATGCGTAATACAGTCCGTGCTCTGCCAGCTGTAGCGAGCTCATGTATGTAATCACCCGAGGAGTCCGACTGAAGCGTAATCTTGTAATTTCCATCAAGTTTCCGCAACTGAAACATGAAGGCACCTACTTGCGTAATCAATTGAAACTTCAGGATTCCAGATAGTTCACGCATATTTTACCTTGCGTAAACTTGATTGCCGTTTTATGATATAAAGGTTCTGCTTGCGTAAACCATATGGAAACATGCATAAACTATTTGGAATCTGAATCAACACAAGTTTACGTATTGCGTAAACAATTTGGAATCTTTCAATATCAGGGTCAGGCTAGCGTAAACCATATAGAAACTAATGTTATAAAAGTTTTCAAATGTGTAATCTTGTTAAAACTTGAATTAACCATTTGGAATCTGAATAAACACTGGTTTTTGCAGTGTGTAAACCATTTGGAATCTTACTATATCAAGTTCAGTCTTGCGTAAACCATTTGGAATCTGACAATATCAAGTTCAGACTTGCGTAAACCATTTGGAATCTTACAATATCAAGTTCAGACTTGTGTAAAGCATTTGGAATCTTACTTGAGTCTTGCATAAACCATTTGGAATCTTACAATATCAAGTTCAGTCTTGCGTAAACCATTTGGAATCTTACAATATCAAGTTCAGACTTGCGTAAACCATTTGGAATCTTACAATATCATGTTTAGACTTGCGAACGTTCGGAAACCATGTGTGTAAAAGTTTCCAAACGCGTAAACCAGCGTAAACTAGTTGTAACTTTGATGTTCTAAAGTTTACATAGTGTGTAAATTGCCAGGAACTAATGCTTCAAGTGTGATTACAGAATAAACCATCAGAAGGTTTTGAAAACCATGTACTGATGTAGAAACTCAAAAGTTAACGAGTTTTCAATGCATCCCCAAATAGCAAGAATATCTAGATATCAGCAAATTATTTTTCACCTGCATTGCCTTATGTTACTGAAAAATAGACCAAATAATGTAGAATGAAACAAGTATTTAATTTTTATATAAATAATCATGTAATAAATTTATATATCAAAATATAGCAAGAAACACATACAAAGGAAAAGAGTAGTTTAACAGCATTTTCCTATTTTTCCATTTTGTCTAGATGTGAAAACTATTTTCAAAATCTGAGTAGAATAAAAAAAAAGACTATTCTTGGACACAATTTCAAAAATCATGAAGAGGAAAAACAATATATGTTTATGAAACATTAATGTACTTCTCTCATTAATGCTGTAGTCTGAAAACTTCCAGACAAAGGTCACTAGGTCAAAACAATTGGTATCACTAGGAATTTTTAGAATGGTCTTATCACTAGAAATACACTGTCAAATGAACTATGAAAGCCCTGTAACTTGTCATTCAAATTTATGTCCAAGGTTAGTTTTATAAAGAAGGTGGTCAAACTCTAAAGTCGAGGTCAAAATTTTGATATCAGAGAGTAATGAGAGAGACAAGATTTCAACATTTCTCTTCAATTTGGCCTTCCAGATATGAACATGACACATCCGTGGGTTCTGGGCATTAACTTTGTGACTATACATGTATTTTCTAAATTTATGAAAGGGATTAAAAGTTATAAAACATTAATGATTGTATGATAGATGGCCAACAGACCGGGTAATTCCTATTAATCAAGATATAATTCCTTAAATTCTGTATACATGTGATATATGTCCCTTAACAACATTGATTATATTAAGCATGTGTTGAAAATTGATTTGATAACTTCAGACTAAAAAAAATCCACATAATGTCAGTATGTTACAAATTTGTAACCATTTCAAAAGTTTGTCACTATGGATAATATTGGTCTGCTAGCCACACAAATTGTGCTGAGGTTAAATTTCCCTGAATTAACTGCATCAGCTCATGAATCTTCTTTAGATGCTGAAAATAAATGCAAAGTAACAATTTGTAAATACATGCAACAATACAAGAGAACAATAATCATTAAATACCAGAAGTCTCTGATGAGACTGAAGCTCTCCTGGTTGTTTGCTTCAATAAATCTAAGTGACACCCATTTTCCAGGACCCTGGGGATCAGTGTCTAAAACAAAATACAAGACCAGAAAATTATTGATGTAATGGAAAATAATTACTCTCTAGTCTCTGCTTATTATACTTTCTGAGAATTGGTGCTCATAGAGTTTGGTGCTCATAGAGTTATATAGGGGAAAATGACCACACCCATTTTCCAAGACCCTGGGGGTTAGAGGTTCAAACAAAATACAAGGTACACATCTACTGTCCTGTTCATTTAATACAGAGCACCCTGTTTTGTATATTTTCTCAGCCGTCTAGAATGTTCCAAATATTTATTGTCTCCGTAGATTGAACTCATGTGCATGAACTCACCTTTTCCACTGTATTTAACCTGCCATACGAAAAATAAAATGTCTACGGGAAATTCCCATGTTAATTTCAGCCTGCCGCCATATTGTTCTCTGTACAAACAATGGTAACAATTTTTTTCAAAAGTAGGTAAAACTCAAATGTCAAGGTCACAAGGTAAAAAATGTTGGTATCCATGGAAAGGTCTTGTCACAAGAAATGCACATGTGAAATATGAAAACCCTATCACTTACCATTCAAAAGTTATGCCCAAGGTTAAAGTTTTTGCAGACAAACAGACAGACATACAGACAGACCAAAAACTATATGCCCCCGAATCTTCGATTACGAGGGCATAAAAAAGAAAGAACTGAAGCGAACTATGTAAACTACGATTCAAATCGAACCGACCAAGCATGAACCGAGGGTAACCGTATTTTCAGTTAACCGTGACAGCCCTTACGAAAACCCATCAAAGTATCATATACGTACTGTAATGTACTTACTGCTATCTTAAACTAGATAACATTTTCATTGCAAACATGGCAAAGGTTCATGCCAGTCGTCCTCTACCTAGTGACAGCAAAATGGTGACCTGTAAAATGTAAATAAAATCAGATTTCAAGCTAAAATACTTTGTCACATTCTAGAAAGATTAGACCCACCTGAATCTATAAGTAATTATTAAGTTGGTGTACATACAAGTGTAGATTTCAAAGAACAGACTGATTTTTTTTTATTGAAAAGTATAATATTGAAAACATAGGTTGTATATTGCATTTTATCGTGTCACAAGGGGGAGGGATTGTATAAGTGTGTTTTGACATCAATTTTGTATGACAGACAAGTACATGTATATACAAATCTCATGTACACAGAAGAAAGAGAATCTATTTACCAATTGAAAAAAATATATTGGCATACCATCCTTCATGTATACTGTGCAGCATCTTTTACAGAAAGGGCATCCTTTTAGAAGCCGAAAGTCAAACATACCAGTGACGTACCAGTGACCACCGAGTATCATCGTGTACATGTAGTAAGGTGGAGATCCATCATCGCTACAAAGAGGAATCCAAAATTAAATTTCAATGTTTCAGATCTAATTTTTTTATATAACCAGTTTGAATGTTCCCACATAACAATATTTTCTCCAAATTAGCTAGAGTTATCTCCCTCCTTGAACACATCGAACTACAACCCCATTGGACTCTTCGGAACTAGCCATGCTAACTGTTCGTGTTCTTGAATAAAGACATGCCCCTTGTTATTGAAAAAAATGATGACGCGATTTATTCAAGCAATTGGTGATGAACAGTCATTCTCTGAAGTGCTGACACATAAAAATATTCAAAACAACACTTATTATGATAAGGAAGGGTAAGATATCATGCATCTTCTTAAGACAAATGTACAAAACCACTGGACCAATGAGAATCGACCTTAAGTGTCCTGATTAGCATACGAAGCGAATGTTCGAAAATAAAACGGACACGCCCACAGAAATCTGCTGAAGACGTTGGCGTAAAATATTACCTTCTTATGTTTCATAGATATGTCAGTTACCTGATTATGTAGCACAATCGAATGAAAACTATCGAAATATGTGTGCTGATTTATTGGCTAGTGATGACAAACTCTGAAGAGACATAAATTTTGAATGCTCACTCGACATGCTAGATGGCGCTCAGCGAATTGTGAGAAATATAAAATTTTTGATTTGAGATCCAACAAGGGGGAGCAAATTATGTACGCTTGTTTTGAAGAGATTGATATTGCAATACGCATTGGATCAACCCATCATGGGATCGGCCGAGCCCTACCTATAATACTTAAAAAAGCTAAGAAATAAAATCATGAACAATTTCTTTTTAAATCTGACATTGGTTTGCAGCTATGAAAATGCTAGGTGACCCTAAAGACCCTATCCGTTTTTCACGTCCCCCCAACTCAAATCATATCCTGTATCCGCCCCTGAAGAATGGTTCCAGGATCTTTCGTCATGTTTGTACCTATTCCTGTTTGTACCAAGATTTTTCGTCCGGGATCTTTCGTACCTGTTACTGAGATCTTTTGTACATATTGCAGAAAAAAAGATGATGTTTCTGCTATATAGAGCTGATTTACTTGAGCTCCTCAAAATTTGATAGTGGGATCTTTGGTACTTATGTCTGGTGTTTTACCATTGTCGGAAACCCACGCTTGGTCACGCAAGCTCACCTCCCGTGGGTCATAACGACAGAATTTTCGCTGGATAGCATTACAAAAATCTAATGCGAGTACTTGTCGGTTAATTTGTTATCGATAGCAAAATATCATCTATTTTATTTTTCCATCAACAAAAGATGCCCTAAATAATCATGATAATGTTGACAGTGGTTAATATTTGTTAATTTTAGGAGTTACAAAACAATATTGCTTACATAGTGGCTTTAAATGGCTTATTCACTGACAAGTAATCGCATTAGATTGTTTTAATGCTATCCAGCGAAAATTCTGCTGATATGACCCACGGGAGAACTTGCGTGACCCAACGTGGGTTTCCGTTGAAATTTTCAGGGGCCAAGTGGGCTCCTAAGTCAATAAATTAAGGCGCCCACATCAAAACGATTAGCTCACATCAAAATGTATCTCAATTAACATTTTCAAATTTAAGCCCAAACCCCCTTCTCTCCTTGCACAGTGTACATGTCGAGTTTATTTCAAGTACAAGTACCTTTAAATAAATCAATAAATACGGGTAAATCTATTTATAAACATATTACGTACACGTCAGTCGGTCTCCAGACAGTGACTTTGTGCGCTTTTGGAAACATTAGTTAGTTTTGGTATATACATTTGTACTGATCTAAAATTACAGTACGTCTTTACAAGGAAATAAGAGAGATCTATTCATTTTCCGCGAGAAAGCGAACCGAAAATTTGTCAAATACCAATGAGTTTTTGTTTCCAGACATTAGTTACGACAACTATGATACAAGAAAATAATAAAGATTTAAATTTTACGGTCGCCAAGTGGGCGATAAGAAAAACATCTTTTGTAGTCCACACTGAATTTTTAGTCACATTGGCGAGCGGGCGAGTTCTTATTTGCATCCCTGGGCATGCGGGGTGTTTGACTGTCTCACAAGTTTATTGCAAAATCATCTATTGGTACGAAATATCCTGATAATTGGAACGAAAAGTACAAAAGAACTCAATACGAAGACTAGAGTTGTAAAAGCAGAAAAAAATTACTATCAATTATCAGAAACTATCGGAGGAGTACATCGATATCAGAATCAGACTTTTTAGCTCACCTGAGCCAAAGGCTCAAGTGAGCTATTGTCATAGTGTGGCGTCCGGCGTCCGTCGTCCGTCGTCTGTCGTCCGTCCGTCGTAAACTTTTAACATTTTCAACTTCTTCTCAAGAACGGCTGAAGGGATTTTGATGAAACTTGGTATGCATGAAGTACTAAAGGTCCTCTACCAAGTTTGTTCATTTCGGCTCGATCCCTTCAGGTGTGGATCCAGGGCGGGGTCAAATAGGCCCCGGAGGGTACCCCTCTTCAAAAATCTTCTTCTCCAGTTCCACTGAATGGATTGAAAAACTAATTGTATCTATGTGATCTAGAAGGATGTATGATTCAAGTTTGTTCATTTCGTTAAAATCCGACAACTAATTTTTGACGCGTTTTTGACGTCTTTTCGGACTTAGTCAGAAATGCACATTTTTGCACTTTTTCTTTAAATAACTCAATAAGTGTATGATTTTACACACTCATTTACTACATATTTATCATATTTAACTTACTTAATGCTTTGATATGTATTTTATGCTTAAATTTTATTTTTTTGATTTTTTATGAATTTTTTTCTTGTAAAAAGGAAGGGGGGGGTGATTTTCATACATTTTCTGCTTCTTTTCTATAACCACTCTTCAGATTGTCATGACAATTTGTAGGTATGAGGTACTCATGCATGGTACCCTACAAGTGAAAGAATTTTGTCCAGATATCCACTTTTGGATTTTTAAGGAATATTTTTTAAGATTGTACATAGGTATAATGTATGTTTTCCATGCCCAATGGACCCATGGGGAGTGGCTTCAAACCCCGGCGGGACCCCAACAAAATTTTTTTCCCCTTTTTATTAGCTCACCTGAGCCAAAGGCTCAAGTGAGCTATTGTCATAGTGTGGCGTCCGGCGTCCGGCGTCCGTCGTCCGTCGTCTGTCGTCCGTCGTCCGTCCGTCGTAAACTTTTAACATTTTCAACTTCTTCTCAAGAACGGCTGAAGGGATTTTGATGAAACTTGGTATGCATGAAGTACTAAAGGTCCTCTACCAAGTTTGTTCATTTCGGCTCGATCCCTTCAGGGGTGGATCCAGGGCGGGGTCAAATAGGCCCCGGAGGGTACCCCTCTTCAAAAATCTTCTTCTCCAGTTCCACTGAATGGATTGAAAAACTAATTGTATCTATGTGATCTAGAAGGATGTATGATTCAAGTTTGTTCATTTCGTTAAAATCCGACAACTAATTTTTGACGCGTTTTTGACGTCTTTTCGGACTTAGTCAGAAATGCACATTTTTGCACTTTTTCTTTAAATAACTCAATAAGTGTATGATTTTACACACTCATTTACTACATATTTATCATATTTAACTTACTTAATGCTTTGATATGTATTTTATGCTTAAATTTTATTTTTTTGATTTTTTATGAATTTTTTTCTTATGTAAAAAGGAAGGGGGGGGGGGGTGATTTTCATACATTTTCTGCTTCTTTTCTATAACCACTCTTCAGATTGTCATGACAATTTGTAGGTATGAGGTACTCATGCATGGTACCCTACAAGTGAAAGAATTTTGTCCAGATATCCACTTTTGGATTTTTAAGGAATATTTTTTAAGATTGTACATAGGTATAATGTATGTTTTCCATGCCCAATGGACCCATGGGGAGTGGCTTCAAACCCCGGCGGGACCCCGACAAAATTTTTTTCCCCTTTTTATTAGCTCACCTTAGCCAAAGGCTCAAGTGAGCTATTGTCATAGTGTGGTGTCCGGCGTCCGTCGTCCGTCGTCTGTCGTCCGTCGTCCGTCCGTCGTAAACTTTTAACATTTTCAACTTCTTCTCAAGAACGGCTGAAGGGATTTTGATGAAACTTGGTATGCATGAAGTACTAAAGATCCTCTACCAAGTTTGTTCATTTCGGCTCGATCCCTTCAGGGGTGGATCCAGGGCGGGGTCAAATAGGCCCCGGAGGGTACCCCTCTTCAAAAATCTTCTTCTCCAGTTCCACTGAATGGATTGAAAAACTAATTGTATCTATGTGATCTAGAAGGATGTATGATTCAAGTTTGTTCATTTCGTTAAAATCCGACAACTAATTTTTGACGCGTTTTTGACGTCTTTTCGGACTTAGTCAGAAATGCACATTTTTGCACTTTTTCTTTAAATAACTCAATAAGTGTATGATTTTACACACTCATTTACTACATATTTATCATATTTAACTTACTTAATGCTTTGATATGTATTTTATGCTTAAATTTTATTTTTTTGATTTTTTATGAATTTTTTTCTTATGTAAAAAGGAAGGGGGGGGGGGGTGATTTTCATACATTTTCTGCTTCTTTTCTATAACCACTCTTCAGATTGTCATGACAATTTGTAGGTATGAGGTACTCATGCATGGTACCCTACAAGTGAAAGAATTTTGTCCAGATATCCACTTTTGGATTTTTAAGGAATATTTTTTAAGATTGTACATAGGTATAATGTATGTTTTCCATGCCCAATGGACCCATGGGGAGTGGCTTCAAACCCCGGCGGGACCCCAACAAAATTTTTTCCCCTTTTTATTAGCTCACCTGAGCCAAAGGCTCAAGTGAGCTATTGTCATAGTGTGGCGTCCGGCGTCCGTCGTCCGTCGTCTGTCGTCCGTCGTCCGTCCGTCGTAAACTTTTAACATTTTCAACTTCTTCTCAAGAACGGCTGAAGGGATTTTGATGAAACTTGGTATGCATGAAGTACTAAAGGTCCTCTACCAAGTTTGTTCATTTCGGCTCGATCCCTTCAGGGGTGGATCCAGGGCGGGGTCAAATAGGCCCCGGAGGGTACCCCTCTTCAAAAATCTTCTTCTCCAGTTCCACTGAATGGATTGAAAAACTAATTGTATCTATGTGATCTAGAAGGATGTATGATTCAAGTTTGTTCATTTCGTTAAAATCCGACAACTAATTTTTGACGCGTTTTTGACGTCTTTTCGGACTTAGTCAGAAATGCACATTTTTGCACTTTTTCTTTAAATAACTCAATAAGTGTATGATTTTACACACTCATTTACTACATATTTATCATATTTAACTTACTTAATGCTTTGATATGTATTTTATGCTTAAATTTTATTTTTTTGATTTTTTATGAATTTTTTTCTTATGTAAAAAGGAAGGGGAGGGGGGGTGATTTTCATACATTTTCTGCTTCTTTTCTATAACCACTCTTCAGATTGTCATGACAATTTGTAGGTATGAGGTACTCATGCATGGTACCCTACAAGTGAAAGAATTTTGTCCAGATATCCACTTTTGGATTTTTAAGGAATATTTTTTAAGATTGTACATAGGTATAATGTATGTTTTCCATGCCCAATGGACCCATGGGGAGTGGCTTCAAACCCCGGCGGGACCCCAACAAAATTTTTTTCCCCTTTTTATTAGCTCACCTGAGCCAAAGGCTCAAGTGAGCTATTGTCATAGTGTGGCGTCCGGCGTCCGTCGTCCGTCGTCTGTCGTCCGTCGTCCGTCGTCCGTCCGTCGTAAACTTTTAACATTTTCAACTTCTTCTCAAGAACGGCTGAAGGGATTTTGATGAAACTTGGTATGCATGAAGTACTAAAGGTCCTCTACCAAGTTTGTTCATTTCGGCTCGATCCCTTCAGGGGTGGATCCAGGGCGGGGTCAAATAGGCCCCGGAGGGTACCCCTCTTCAAAAATCTTCTTCTCCAGTTCCACTGAATGGATTGAAAAACTAATTGTATCTATGTGATCTAGAAGGATGTATGATTCAAGTTTGTTCATTTCGTTAAAATCCGACAACTAATTTTTGACGCGTTTTTGACGTCTTTTCGGACTTAGTCAGAAATGCACATTTTTGCACTTTTTCTTTAAATAACTCAATAAGTGTATGATTTTACACACTCATTTACTACATATTTATCATATTTAACTTACTTAATGCTTTGATATGTATTTTATGCTTAAATTTTATTTTTTTGATTTTTTATGATTTTTTTTTCTTATGTAAAAAGGAAGGGGGGGTGATTTTCATACATTTTCTGCTTCTTTTCTATAACCACTCTTCAGATTGTCATGACAATTTGTAGGTATGAGGTACTCATGCATGGTACCCTACAAGTGAAAGAATTTTGTCCAGATATCCACTTTTGGATTTTTAAGGAATATTTTTTAAGATTGTACATAGGTATAATGTATGTTTTCCATGCCCAATGGACCCATGGGGAGTGGCTTCAAACCCCGGCGGGACCCCAACAAAATTTTTTTCCCCTTTTTATTAGCTCACCTGAGCCAAAGGCTCAAGTGAGCTATTGTCATAGTGTGGCGTCCGGCGTCCGTCGTCCGTCGTCCGTCGTCTGTCGTCCGTCGTCCGTCGTCCGTCGTCCGTCCGTCGTAAACTTTTAACATTTTCAACTTCTTCTCAAGAACGGCTGAAGGGATTTTGATGAAACTTGGTATGCATGAAGTACTAAAGGTCCTCTACCAAGTTTGTTCATTTCGGCTCGATCCCTTCAGGGGTGGATCCAGGGCGGGGTCAAATAGGCCCCGGAGGGTACCCCTCTTCAAAAATCTTCTTCTCCAGTTCCACTGAATGGATTGAAAAACTAATTGTATCTATGTGATCTAGAAGGATGTATGATTCAAGTTTGTTCATTTCGTTAAAATCCGACAACTAATTTTTGACGCGTTTTTGACGTCTTTTCGGACTTAGTCAGAAATGCACATTTTTGCACTTTTTCTTTAAATAACTCAATAAGTGTATGATTTTACACACTCATTTACTACATATTTATCATATTTAACTTACTTAATGCTTTGATATGTATTTTATGCTTAAATTTTATTTTTTTGATTTTTTATGAATTTTTTTCTTATGTAAAAAGGAAGGGGGGGGGGGGTGATTTTCATACATTTTCTGCTTCTTTTCTATAACCACTCTTCAGATTGTCATGACAATTTGTAGGTATGAGGTACTCATGCATGGTACCCTACAAGTGAAAGAATTTTGTCCAGATATCCACTTTTGGATTTTTAAGGAATATTTTTTAAGATTGTACATAGGTATAATGTATGTTTTCCATGCCCAATGGACCCATGGGGAGTGGCTTCAAACCCCGGCGGGACCCCAACAAAATTTTTTTCCCCTTTTTATTAGCTCACCTGAGCCAAAGGCTCAAGTGAGCTATTGTCATAGTGTGGCGTCCGGCGTCCGTCGTCCGTCGTCCGTCGTCTGTCGTCCGTCGTCCGTCCGTCGTAAACTTTTAACATTTTCAACTTCTTCTCAAGAACGGCTGAAGGGATTTTTGATGAAACTTGGTATGCATGAAGTACTAAAGGTCCTCTACCAAGTTTGTTCATTTCGGCTCGATCCCTTCAGGGGTGGATCCAGGGCGGGGTCAAATAGGCCCCGGAGGGTACCCCTCTTCAAAAATCTTCTTCTCCAGTTCCACTGAATGGATTGAAAAACTAATTGTATCTATGTGATCTAGAAGGATGTATGATTCAAGTTTGTTCATTTCGTTAAAATCCGACAACTAATTTTTGACGCGTTTTTGACGTCTTTTCGGACTTAGTCAGAAATGCACATTTTTGCACTTTTTCTTTAAATAACTCAATAAGTATATGATTTTACACACTCATTTACTACATATTTATCATATTTAACTTACTTAATGCTTTGATATGTATTTTATGCTTAAATTTTATTTTTTTGATTTTTTATGAATTTTTTTCTTATGTAAAAAGGAAGGGGGGGGGGGTGATTTTCATACATTTTCTGCTTCTTTTCTATAACCACTCTTCAGATTGTCATGACAATTTGAAGGTATGAGGTACTCATGCATGGTACCCTACAAGTGAAAGAATTTTGTCCAGATATCCACTTTTGGATTTTTAAGGAATATTTTTTAAGATTGTACATAGGTATAATGTATGTTTTCCATGCCCAATGGACCCATGGGGAGTGGCTTCAAACCCCGGCGGGACCCCAACAAAATTTTTTTCCTCTTTTTATTAGCTCACCTGAGCCAAAGGCTCAAGTGAGCTATTGTCATAGTGTGGCGTCCGTCGTCCGTCGTCCGTCGTCTGTCGTCCGTCGTCCGTCCGTCGTAAACTTTTAACATTTTCAACTTCTTCTTAAGAACGGCTGAAGGGATTTTGATGAAACTTGGTATGCATGAAGTACTAAAGGTCCTCTACCAAGTTTGTTCATTTCGGCTCGATCCCTTCAGGGGTGGATCCAGGGCGGGGTCAAATAGGCCCCGGAGGGTACCCCTCTTCAAAAATCTTCTTCTCCAGTTCCACTGAATGGATTGAAAAACTAATTGTATCTATGTGATCTAGAAGGATGTATGATTCAAGTTTGTTCATTTCGTTAAAATCCGACAACTAATTTTTGACGCGTTTTTGACGTCTTTTCGGACTTAGTCAGAAATGCACATTTTTGCACGTTTTCTTTAAATAACTCAATAAGTGTATGATTTTACACACTCATTTACTACATATTTATCATATTTAACTTACTTAATGCTTTGATATGTATTTTATGCTTAAATTTTATTTTTTTGATTTTTTATGAATTTTTTTCTTATGTAAAAAGGAAGGGGAGGGGGGTGATTTTCATACATTTTCTGCTTCTTTTCTATAACCACTCTTCAGATTGTCATGACAATTTGTAGGTATGAGGTACTCATGCATGGTACCCTACAAGTGAAAGAATTTTGTCCAGATATCCACTTTTGGATTTTTAAGGAATATTTTTTAAGATTGTACATAGGTATAATGTATGTTTTCCATGCCCAATGGACCCATGGGGAGTGGCTTCAAACCCCGGCGGGACCCCAACAAAATTTTTTTCCCCTTTTTATTAGCTCACCTGAGCCAAAGGCTCAAGTGAGCTATTGTCATAGTGTGGCGTCCGGCGTCCGTCGTCCGTCGTCCGTCCGTCGTAAACTTTTAACATTTTCAACTTCTTCTCAAGAACGGCTGAAGGGATTTTGATGAAACTTGGTATGCATGAAGTACTAAAGGTCCTCTACCAAGTTTGTTCATTTCGGCTCGATCCCTTCAGGGGTGGATCCAGGGCGGGGTCAAATAGGCCCCGGAGGGTACCCCTCTTCAAAAATCTTCTTCTCCAGTTCCACTGAATGGATTGAAAAACTAATTGTATCTATGTGATCTAGAAGGATGTATAATTCAAGTTTGTTCATTTCGTTAAAATCCGACAACTAATTTTTGACGCGTTTTTGACGTCTTTTCGGACTTAGTCAGAAATGCACATTTTTGCACTTTTTCTTTAAATAACTCAATAAGTGTATGATTTTACACACTCATTTACTACATATTTATCATATTTAACTTACTTAATGCTTTGATATGTATTTTATGCTTAAATTTTATTTTTTTGATTTTTTATGAATTTTTTTCTTATGTAAAAAGGAAGGGGGGGGGTGATTTTCATACATTTTCTGCTTCTTTTCTATAACCACTCTTCAGATTGTCATGACAATTTGTAGGTATGAGGTACTCATGCATGGTACCCTACAAGTGAAAGAATTTTGTCCAGATATCCACTTTTGGATTTTTAAGGAATATTTTTTAAGATTGTACATAGGTATAATGTATGTTTTCCATGCCCAATAGACCCATGGGGAGTGGCTTCAAACCCCGGCGGGACCCCAACAAAATTTTTTTCCCCTTTTTATTAGCTCACCTGAGCCAAAGGCTCAAGTGAGCTATTGTCATAGTGTGGCGTCCGGCGTCCGTCGTCCGTCGTCCGTCGTCTGTCGTCCGTCCGTCGTAAACTTTTAACATTTTCAACTTCTTCTCAAGAACGGCTGAAGGGATTTTGATGAAACTTGGTATGCATGAAGTACTAAAGGTCCTCTACCAAGTTTGTTCATTTCGGCTCGATCCCTTCAGGGGTGGATCCAGGGCGGGGTCAAATAGGCCCCGGAGGGTACCCCTCTTCAAAAATCTTCTTCTCCAGTTCCACTGAATGGATTGAAAAACTAATTGTATTTATGTGATCTAGAAGGATGTATGATTCAAGTTTGTTCATTTCGTTAAAATCCGACAACTAATTTTTGACGCGTTTTTGACGTCTTTTCGGACTTAGTCAGAAATGCACATTTTTGCACTTTTTCTTTAAATAACTCAATAAGTGTATGATTTTACACTCTCATTTACTACATATTTATCATATTTAACTTACTTAATGCTTTGATATGTATTTTATGCTTAAATTGTATTTTTTTGATTTTTTATGAATTTTTTTCTTATGTAAAAAGGAAGGGGAGGGGGGGTGATTTTCATACATTTTCTGCTTCTTTTCTATAACCACTCTTCAGATTGTCATGACAATTTGTAGGTATGAGGTACTCATGCATGGTACCCTACAAGTGAAAGAATTTTGTCCAGATATCCACTTTTGGATTTTTAAGGAATATTTTTTAAGATTGTACATAGGTATAATGTATGTTTTCCATGCCCAATGGACCCATGGGGAGTGGCTTCAAACCCCGGCGGGACCCCAACAAAATTTTTTTCCCCTTTTTATTAGCTCACCTGAGCCAAAGGCTCAAGTGAGCTATTGTCATAGTGTGGCGTCCGGCGTCCGTCGTCCGTCGTCCGTCGTCTGTCGTCCGTCGTCCGTCCGTCGTAAACTTTTAACATTTTCAACTTCTTCTCAAGAACGGCTGAAGGGATTTTGATGAAACTTGGTATGCATGAAGTACTAAAGGTCCTCTACCAAGTTTGTTCATTTCGGCTCGATCCCTTCAGGGGTGGATCCAGGGCGGGGTCAAATAGGCCCCGGAGGGTACCCCTCTTCAAAAATCTTCTTCTCCAGTTCCACTGAATGGATTGAAAAACTAATTGTATCTATGTGATCTAGAAGGATGTATGATTCAAGTTTGTTCATTTCGTTAAAATCCGACAACTAATTTTTGACGCGTTTTTGACGTCTTTTCGCACTTAGTCAGAAATGCACATTTTTGCACTTTTTCTTAAAATAACTCAATAAGTGTATGATTTTACACACTCATTTACTACATATTTATCATATTTAACTTACTTAATGCTTTGATATGTATTTTATGCTTGAATTTTATTTTTTTGATTTTTTATGAATTTTTTTCTGATGTAAAAAGGAAGGGGGGGGGGGTGATTTTCATACATTTTCTGCTTCTTTTCTATAACCACTCTTCAGATTGTCATGACAATTTGTAGGTATGAGGTACTCATGCATGGTACCCTACAAGTGAAAGAATTTTGTCCAGATATCCACTTTTGGATTTTTGAGGAATATTTTTTAAGATTGTACATAGGTATAATGTATGTTTTCCATGCCCAATGGACCCATGGGGAGTGGCTTCAAACCCCGGCGGGACCCCAACAAAATTTTTTTCCCCTTTTTATTAGCTCACCTGAGCCAAAGGCTCAAGTGAGCTATTGTCATAGTGTGGCGTCCGGCGTCCGTCGTCTGTCGTCTGTCGTCCGTCCGTCGTAAACTTTTAACATTTTCAACTTCTTCTCAAGAACGGCTGAAGGGATTTTGATGAAACTTGGTATGCATGAAGTACTAAAGGTCCTCTACCAAGTTTGTTCATTTCGGCTCGATCCCTTTAGGGGTGGATCCAGGGCGGGGTCAAATAGGCCCCGGAGGGTACCCCTCTTCAAAAATCTTCTTCTCCAGTTCCACTGAATGGATTGAAAAACTAATTTTATCTATGTGATCTAGAAGGATGTATGATTCAAGTTTGTTCATTTCGTTAAAATCCGACAACTAATTTTTGACGCGTTTTTGACGTCTTTTCGGACTTAGTCAGAAATGCACATTTTTGCACTTTTTCTTTAAATAACTCAATAAGTGTATGATTTTACACACTCATTTACTACATATTTATCATATTTAACTTACTTAATGCTTTGATATGTATTTTATGCTTAAATTTTATTTTTTTGATTTTTTATGAATTTTTTTCTTATGTAAAAAGGAAGGGGGGGGGTTGATTTTCATACATTTTCTGCTTCTTTTCTATAACCACTCTTCAGATTGTCATGACAATTTGTAGGTATGAGGTACTCATGCATGGTACCCTACAAGTGAAAGAATTTTGTCCAGATATCCACTTTTGGATTTTTAAGGAATATTTTTTAAGATTGTACATAGGTATAATGTATGTTTTCCATGCCCAATGGACCCATGGGGAGTGGCTTCAAACCCCGGCGGGACCCCAACAAAATTTTTTTCCCCTTTTTATTAGCTCACCTGAGCCAAAGGCTCAAGTGAGCTATTGTCATAGTGTGGCGTCCGTCGTCCGTCGTCCGTCGTCCGTCGTCTGTCGTCCGTCGTCCGTCGTCTGTCGTCCGTCGTCTGTCGTCCGTCCGTCGTAAACTTTTAACATTTTCAACTTCTTCTCAAGAACGGCTGAAGGGATTTTGATGAAACTTGGTATGCATGAAGTACTAAAGGTCCTCTACAAAGTTTGTTCATTTCGGCTCGATCCCTTCAGGGGTGGATCCAGGGCGGGGTCAAATAGGCCCCGGAGGGTACCCCTCTTCAAAAATCTTCTTCTCCAGTTCCACTGAATGGATTGAAAAACTAATTGTATCTATGTGATCTAGAAGGATGTATGATTCAAGTTTGTTCATTTCGTTAAAATCCGACAACTAATTTTTGACGCGTTTTTGACGTCTTTTCGCACTTAGTCAGAAATGCACATTTTTGCACTTTTTCTTTAAATAACTCAATAAGTGTATGATTTTACACACTCATTTACTACATATTTATCATATTTAACTTACTTAATGCTTTGATATGTATTTTATGCTTAAATTTTATTTTTTTGATTTTTTATGAATTTTTTTCTTATGTAAAAAGGAAGGGGGGGGTTGATTTTCATACATTTTCTGCTTCTTTTCTATAACCACTCTTCAGATTGTCATGACAATTTGTAGGTATGAGGTACTCATGCATGGTACCCTACAAGTGAAAGAATTTTGTCCAGATATCCACTTTTGGATTTTTAAGGAATATTTTTTAAGATTGTACATAGGTATAATGTATGTTTTCCATGCCCAATGGACCCATGGGGAGTGGCTTCAAACCCCGGCGGGACCCCAACAAAATTTTTTTCCCCTTTTTATTAGCTCACCTGAGCCAAAGGCTCAAGTGAGCTATTGTCATAGTGTGGCGTCCGGCGTCCGTCGTCCGTCGTCTGTCGTCCGTCGTCCGTCGTCCGTCCGTCGTAAACTTTTAACATTTTCAACTTCTTCTCAAGAACGGCTGAAGGGATTTTGATGAAACTTGGTATGCATGAAGTACTAAAGGTCCTCTACCAAGTTTATTCATTTCGGCTCGATCCCTTCAGGGGTGGATCCAGGGCGGGGTCAAATAGGCCCCGGAGGGTACCCCTCTTCAAAAATCTTCTTCTCCAGTTCCACTGAATGGATTGAAAAACTAATTGTATCTATGTGATCTAGAAGGATGTATGATTCAAGTTTGTTCATTTCGTTAAAATCCGACAACTAATTTTTGACGCGTTTTTGACGTCTTTTCGGACTTAGTCAGAAATGCACATTTTTGCACTTTTTCTTTAAATAACTCAATAAGTGTATGATTTTACACACTCATTTACTACATATTTATCATATTTAACTTACTTAATGCTTTGATATGTATTTTATGCTTAAATTTTATTTTTTTGATTTTTTATATGAATTTTTTTCTTATGTAAAAAGGAAGGGGGGGGGGGTGATTTTCATACATTTTCTGCTTCTTTTCTATAACCACTCTTCAGATTGTCATGACAATTTGTAGGTATGAGGTACTCATGCATGGTACCCTACAAGTGAAAGAATTTTGTCCAGATATCCACTTTTGGATTTTTAAGGAATATTTTTTAAGATTGTACATAGGTATAATGTATGTTTTCCATGCCCAATGGACCCATGGGGAGTGGCTTCAAACCCCGGCGGGACCCCAACAAAATTTTTTTCCCCTTTTTATAAGCTCACCTGAGCCAAAGGCTCAAGTGAGCTATTGTCATAGTGTGGCGTCCGGCGTCCGTCGTCCGTCGTCCGTCGTCTGTCGTCCGTCGTCTGTCGTCCGTCGTCCGTCGTCCGTCCGTCGTAAACTTTTAACATTTTCAACTTCTTCTCAAGAACGGCTGAAGGGATTTTGATGAAACTTGGTATGCATGAAGTACTAAAGGTCCTCTACCAAGTTTGTTCATTTCGGCTCGATCCCTTCAGGGGTGGATCCAGGGCGGGGTCAAATAGGCCCCGGAGGGTACCCCTCTTCAAAAATCTTCTTCTCCAGTTCCACTGAATGGATTGAAAAACTAATTGTATCTATGTGATCTAGAAGGATGTATGATTCAAGTTTGTTCATTTCGTTAAAATCCGACAACTAATTTTTGACGCGTTTTTGACGTCTTTTCGGACTTAGTCAGAAATGCACATTTTTGCACTTTTTCTTTAAATAACTCAATAAGTGTATGATTTTACACACTCATTTACTACATATTTATCATATTTAACTTACTTAATGCTTTGATATGTATTTTATGCTTAAATTTTATTTTTTTGATTTTTTATGAATTTTTTTCTTATGTAAAAAGGAAGGGGGGTGGTTGATTTTCATACATTTTCTGCTTCTTTTCTATAACCACTCTTCAGATTGTCATGACAATTTGTAGGTATGAGGTACTCATGCATGGTACCCTACAAGTGAAAGAATTTTGTCCAGATATCCACTTTTGGATTTTTAAGGAATATTTTTTAAGATTGTACATAGGTATAATGTATGTTTTCCATGCCCAATGGACCCATGGGGAGTGGCTTCAAACCCCGGCGGGACCCCAACAAAATTTTTTTCCCCTTTTTATTAGCTCACCTGAGCCAAAGGCTCAAGTGAGCTATTGTCATAGTGTGGCGTCCGGCGTCCGTCGTCCGTCGTCTGTCGTCCGTCGTCCGTCGTCCGTCCGTCGTAAACTTTTAACATTTTCAACTTCTTCTCAAGAACGGCTGAAGGGATTTTGATGAAACTTGGTATGCATGAAGTACTAAAGGTCCTCTACCAAGTTTGTTCATTTCGGCTCGATCCCTTCAGGGGTGGATCCAGGGCGGGGTCAAATAGGCCCCGGAGGGTACCCCTCTTCAAAAATCTTCTTCTCCAGTTCCACTGAATGGATTGAAAAACTAATTGTATCTATGTGATCTAGAAGGATGTATGATTCAAGTTTGTTCATTTCGTTAAAATCCGACAACTAATTTTTGACGCGTTTTTGACGTCTTTTCGGACTTAGTCAGAAATGCACATTTTTGCACTTTTTCTTTAAATAACTCAATAAGTGTATGATTTTACACACTCATTTACTACATATTTATCATATTTAACTTACTTAATGCTTTGATATGTATTTTATGCTTAAATTTTATTTTTTTGATTTTTTTATATGAATTTTTTTCTTATGTAAAAAGGAAGGGGGGGGGGGTGATTTTCATACATTTTCTGCTTCTTTTCTATAACCACTCTTCAGATTGTCATGACAATTTGTAGGTATGAGGTACTCATGCATGGTACCCTACAAGTGAAAGAATTTTGTCCAGATATCCACTTTTGGATTTTTAAGGAATATTTTTTAAGATTGTACATATAGGTATAATGTATGTTTTCCATGCCCAATGGACCCATGGGGAGTGGCTTCAAACCCCGGCGGGACCCCAACAAAATTTTTTTCCCCTTTTTATAAGCTCACCTGAGCCAAAGGCTCAAGTGAGCTATTGTCATAGTGTGGCGTCCGGCGTCCGTCGTCCGTCGTCCGTCGTCCGTCGTCTGTCGTCCGTCGTCTGTCGTCCGTCGTCCGTCGTCCGTCCGTCGTAAACTTTTAACATTTTCAACTTCTTCTCAAGAACGGCTGAAGGGATTTTGATGAAACTTGGTATGCATGAAGTACTAAAGGTCCTCTACCAAGTTTGTTCATTTCGGCTCGATCCCTTCAGGGGTGGATCCAGGGCGGGGTCAAATAGGCCCCGGAGGGTACCCCTCTTCAAAAATCTTCTTCTCCAGTTCCACTGAATGGATTGAAAAACTAATTGTATCTATGTGATCTAGAAGGATGTATGATTCAAGTTTGTTCATTTCGTTAAAATCCGACAACTAATTTTTGACGCGTTTTTGACGTCTTTTCGGACTTAGTCAGAAATGCACATTTTTGCACTTTTTCTTTAAATAACTCAATAAGTGTATGATTTTACACACTCATTTACTACATATTTATCATATTTAACTTACTTAATGCTTTGATATGTATTTTATGCTTAAATTTTATTTTTTTGATTTTTTATGAATTTTTTCTTATGTAAAAAGGAAGGGGGGGGGTTGATTTTCATACATTTTCTGCTTCTTTTCTATAACCACTCTTCAGATTGTCATGACAATTTGTAGGTATGAGGTACTCATGCATGGTACCCTACAAGTGAAAGAATTTTGTCCAGATATCCACTTTTGGATTTTTAAGGAATATTTTTTAAGATTGTACATAGGTATAATGTATGTTTTCCATGCCCAATGGACCCATGGGGAGTGGCTTCAAACCCCGGCGGGACCCCAACAAAATTTTTTTCCCCTTTTTATTAGCTCACCTGAGCCAAAGGCTCAAGTGAGCTATTGTCATAGTGTGGCGTCCGGCGTCCGTCGTCCGTCGTCCGTCGTCTGTCGTCCGTCGTCCGTCGTCTGTCGTCCGTCGTCCGTCGTCCGTCCGTCGTAAACTTTTAACATTTTCAACTTCTTCTCAAGAACGGCTGAAGGGATTTTGATGAAACTTGGTATGCATGAAGTACTAAAGGTCTTCTACCAAGTTTGTTCATTTCGGCTCGATCCCTTCAGGGGTGGATCCAGGGCGGGGTCAAATAGGCCCCGGAGGGTACCCCTCTTCAAAAATCTTCTTCTCCAGTTCCACTGAATGGATTGAAAAACTAATTGTATCTATGTGATCTAGAAGGATGTATGATTCAAGTTTGTTCATTTCGTTAAAATCCGACAACTAATTTTTGACGCGTTTTTGACGTCTTTTCGGACTTAGTCAGAAATGCACATTTTTGCACTTTTTCTTTAAATAACTCAATAAGTGTATGATTTTACACACTCATTTACTACATATTTATCATATTTAACTTACTTAATGCTTTGATATGTATTTTATGCTTAAATTTTATTTTTTTGATTTTTTATGAATTTTTTTCTTATGTAAAAAGGAAGGTGGGGGGGTGATTTTCATACATTTTCTGCTTCTTTTCTATAACCACTCTTCAGATTGTCATGACAATTTGTAGGTATGAGGTACTCATGCATGGTACCCTACAAGTGAAAGAATTTTGTCCAGATATCCACTTTTGGATTTTTAAGGAATATTTTTTAAGATTGTACATAGGTATAATGTATGTTTTCCATGCCCAATGGACCCATGGGGAGTGGCTTCAAACCCCGGCGGGACCCCAACAAAATTTTTTTCCCCTTTTTATTAGCTCACCTGAGCCAAAGGCTCAAGTGAGCTATTGTCATAGTGTGGCGTCCGGCGTCCGTCGTCCGTCGTCCGTCGTCCGTCGTCTGTCGTCCGTCGTCCGTCCGTCGTAAACTTTTAACATTTTCAACTTCTTCTCAAGAACGGCTGAAGGGATTTTGATGAAACTTGGTATGCATGAAGTACTAAAGGTCCTCTACCAAGTTTGTTCATTTCGGCTCGATCCCTTCAGGGGTGGATCCAGGGCGGGGTCAAATAGGCCCCGGAGGGTACCCCTCTTCAAAAATCTTCTTCTCCAGTTCCACTGAATGGATTGAAAAACTAATTGTATCTATGTGATCTAGAAGGATGTATGATTCAAGTTTGTTCATTTCGTTAAAATCCGACAACTAATTTTTGACGCGTTTTTGACGTCTTTTCGGACTTAGTCAGAAATGCACATTTTTGCACTTTTTCTTTAAATAACTCAATAAGTGTATGATTTTACACACTCATTTACTACATATTTATCATATTTAACTTACTTAATGCTTTGATATGTATTTTATGCTTAAATTTTATTTTTTTGATTTTTTATGAATTTTTTTCTTATGTAAAAAGGAAGGGGGGGGGTGATTTTCATACATTTTCTGCTTCTTTTCTATAACCACTCTTCAGATTGTCATGACAATTTGTAGGTATGAGGTACTCATGCATGGTACCCTACAAGTGAAAGAATTTTGTCCAGATATCCACTTTTGGATTTTTAAGGAATATTTTTTAAGATTGTACATAGGTATAATGTATGTTTTCCATGCCCAATGGACCCATGGGGAGTGGCTTCAAACCCCGGCGGGACCCCAACAAAATTTTTTCCCCTTTTTATTAGCTCACCTGAGCCAAAGGCTCAAGTGAGCTATTGTCATAGTGTGGCGTCCGGCGTCCGTCGTCCGTCGTCTGTCGTCCGTCGTCCGTCCGTCGTAAACTTTTAACATTTTCAACTTCTTCTCAAGAACGGCTGAAGGGATTTTGATGAAACTTGGTATGCATGAAGTACTAAAGGTCCTCTACCAAGTTTGTTCATTTCGGCTCGATCCCTTCAGGGGTGGATCCAGGGCGGGGTCAAATAGGCCCCGGAGGGTACCCCTCTTCAAAAATCTTCTTCTCCAGTTCCACTGAATGGATTGAAAAACTAATTGTATCTATGTGATCTAGAAGGATGTATGATTCAAGTTTGTTCATTTCGTTAAAATCCGACAACTAATTTTTGACGCGTTTTTGATGTCTTTTCGGACTTAGTCAGAAATGCACATTTTTGCACTTTTTCTTTAAATAACTCAATAAGTGTATGATTTTACACACTCATTTACTACATATTTATCATATTTAACTTACTTAATGCTTTGATATGTATTTTATGCTTAAATTTTATTTTTTTGATTTTTTATGAATTTTTTTCTTATGTAAAAAGGAAGGGGGGGGGGGGTGATTTTCATACATTTTCTGCTTCTTTTCTATAACCACTCTTCAGATTGTCATGACAATTTTTAGGTATGAGGTACTCATGCATGGTACCCTACAAGTGAAAGAATTTTGTCCAGGTATCCACTTTTGGATTTTTAAGGAATATTTTTTAAGATTGTACATAGGTATAATGTATGTTTTCCATGCCCAATGGACCCATGGGGAGTGGCTTCAAACCCCGGCGGGACCCCAACAAAATTTTTTCCCCTTTTTATTAGCTCACCTGAGCCAAAGGCTCAAGTGAGCTATTGTCATAGTGTGGCGTCCGGCGTCCGGCGTCCGGCGTCCGTCGTCCGTCGTCCGTCGCCTGTCGTCCGTCGTCCGTCCGTCGTAAACTTTTAACATTTTCAACTTCTTCTCAAGAACGGCTGAAGGGATTTTGATGAAACTTGGTATGCATGAAGTACTAAAGGTCCTCTACCAAGTTTGTTCATTTCGGCTCGATCCCTTCAGGGGTGGATCCAGGGCGGGGTCAAATAGGCCCCGGAGGGTACCCCTCTTCAAAAATCTTCTTCTCCAGTTCCACTGAATGGATTGAAAAACTAATTGTATCTATGTGATCTAGAAGGATGTATGATTCAAGTTTGTTCATTTCGTTAAAATCCGACAACTAATTTTTGACGCGTTTTTGACGCCTTTTCGGACTTAGTCAGAAATGCACATTTTTGCACTTTTTCTTTAAATAACTCAATAAGTGTATGATTTTACACACTCATTTACTACATATTTATCATATTTAACTTACTTAATGCTTTGATATGTATTTTATGCTTAAATTTTATTTTTTTGATTTTTTATGAATTTTTTTCTTATGTAAAAAGGAAGGGGGGGTGATTTTCATACATTTTCTGCTTCTTTTCTATAACCACTCTTCAGATTGTCATGACAATTTGTAGGTATGAGGTACTCATGCATGGTACCCTACAAGTGAAAGAATTTTGTCCAGATATCCACTTTTGGATTTTTAAGGAATATTTTTTAAGATTGTACATAGGTATAATGTATGTTTTCCATGCCCAATGGACCCATGGGGAGTGGCTTCAAACCCCGGCGGGACCCCAACAAAATTTTTTTCCCCTTTTTATTAGCTCACCTGAGCCAAAGGCTCAAGTGAGCTATTGTCATAGTGTGGCGTCCGGCGTCCGTCGTCCGTCGTCCGTCGTCTGTCGTCCGTCGTCCGTCGTCCGTCCGTCGTAAACTTTTAACATTTTCAACTTCTTCTCAAGAACGGCTGAAGGGATTTTGATGAAACTTGGTATGCATGAAGTACTAAAGGTCCTCTACCAAGTTTGTTCATTTCGGCTCGATCCCTTCAGGGGTGGATCCAGGGCGGGGTCAAATAGGCCCCGGAGGGTACCCCTCTTCAAAAATCTTCTTCTCCAGTTCCACTGAATGGATTGAAAAACTAATTGTATCTATGTGATCTAGAAGGATGTATGATTCAAGTTTGTTCATTTCGTTAAAATCCGACAACTAATTTTTGACGCGTTTTTGACGTCTTTTCGGACTTAGTCAGAAATGCACATTTTGCACTTTTTCTTTAAATAACTCAATAAGTGTATGATTTTACACACTCATTTACTACATATTTATCATATTTAACTTACTTAATGCTTTGATATGTATTTTATGCTTAAAATTTATTTTTTTGATTTTTTATGAATTTTTTTCTTATGTAAAAAGGAAGGGGGGGGTGATTTTCATACATTTTCTGCTTCTTTTCTATAACCACTCTTCAGATTGTCATGACAATTTGTAGGTATGAGGTACTCATGCATGGTACCCTACAAGTGAAAGAATTTTGTCCAGATATCCACTTTTGGATTTTTAAGGAATATTTTTTAAGATTGTACATAGGTATAATGTATGTTTTCCATGCCCAATGGACCCATGGGGAGTGGCTTCAAACCCCGGCGGGACCCCAACAAAATTTTTTTCCCCTTTTTATAAGCTCACCTGAGCCAAAGGCTCAAGTGAGCTATTGTCATAGTGTGGCGTCCGGCGTCCGTCGTCCGTCGTCCGTCGTCTGTCGTCCGTCGTCCGTCGTCCGTCCGTCGTAAACTTTTAACATTTTCAACTTCTTCTCAAGAACGGCTGAAGGGATTTTGATGAAACTTGGTATGCATGAAGTACTAAAGGTCCTCTACCAAGTTTGTTCATTTCGGCTCGATCCCTTCAGGGGTGGATCCAGGGCGGGGTCAAATAGGCCCCGGAGGGTACCCCTCTTCAAAAATCTTCTTCTCCAGTTCCACTGAATGGATTGAAAAACTAATTGTATCTATGTGATCTAGAAGGATGTATGATTCAAGTTTGTTCATTTCGTTAAAATCCGACAACTAATTTTTGACGCGTTTTTGACGTCTTTTCGGACTTAGTCAGAAATGCACATTTTTGCACTTTTTCTTTAAATAACTCAATAAGTGTATGATTTTACACACTCATTTACTACATATTTATCATATTTAACTTACTTAATGCTTTGATATGTATTTTATGCTTAAATTTTATTTTTTTTTTGATTTTTTATGAATTTTTTTCTTATGTAAAAAGGAAGGGGGGGGGGGGGGGGTGATTTTCATACATTTTCTGCTTCTTTTCTATAACCACTCTTCAGATTGTCATGACAATTTGTAGGTATGAGGTACTCATGCATGGTACCCTACAAGTGAAAGAATTTTGTCCAGATATCCACTTTTGGATTTTTAAGGAATATTTTTTAAGATTGTACATAGGTATAATGTATGTTTTCCATGCCCAATGGACCCATGGGGAGTGGCTTCAAACCCCGGCGGGACCCCAACAAAATTTTTTTCCCCTTTTTATTAGCTCACCTGAGCCAAAGGCTCAAGTGAGCTATTGTCATAGTGTGGCGTCCGGCGTCCGTCGTCCGTCGTCCGTCGTCTGTCGTCCGTCGTCTGTCGTCCGTCGTCCGTCGTCCGTCCGTCGTAAACTTTTAACATTTTCAACTTCTTCTCAAGAACGGCTGAAGGGATTTTGATGAAACTTGGTATGCATGAAGTACTAAAGGTCCTCTACCAAGTTTGTTCATTTCGGCTCGATCCCTTCAGGGGTGGATCCAGGGCGGGGTCAAATAGGCCCCGGAGGGTACCCCTCTTCAAAAATCTTCTTCTCCAGTTCCACTGAATGGATTGAAAAACTAATTGTATCTATGTGATCTAGAAGGATGTATGATTCAAGTTTGTTCGTTTCGTTAAAATCCGACAACTAATTTTTGACGCGTTTTTGACGTCTTTTCGGACTTAGTCAGAAATGCACATTTTTGCACTTTTTCTTTAAATAACTCAATAAGTGTATGATTTTACACACTCATTTACTACATATTTATCATATTTAACTTACTTAATGCTTTGATATGTATTTTATGCTTAAATTTTATTTTTTTGATTTTTTATGAATTTTTTTCTTATGTAAAAAGGAAGGGGGGGGGGGTGATTTTCATACATTTTCTGCTTCTTTTCTATAACCACTCTTCAGATTGTCATGACAATTTGTAGGTATGAGGTACTCATGCATGGTACCCTACAAGTGAAAGAATTTTGTCCAGATATCCACTTTTGGATTTTTAAGGAATATTTTTAAGATTGTACATAGGTATAATGTATGTTTTCCATGCCCAATGGACCCATGGGGAGTGGCTTCAAACCCCGGCGGGACCCCAACAAAATTTTTTCCCCTTTTTATTAGCTCACCTGAGCCAAAGGCTCAAGTGAGCTATTGTCATAGTATGGCGTCCGGCGTCCGTCGTCCGTCGTCCGTCGCCTGTCGTCCGTCGTCCGTCGTCCGTCCGTCGTAAACTTTTAACATTTTCAACTTCTTCTCAAGAACGGCTGAAGGGATTTTGATGAAACTTGGTATGCATGAAGTACTAAAGGTCCTCTACCAAGTTTGTTCATTTCGGCTCGATCCCTTCAGGGGTGGATCCAGGGCGGGGTCAAATAGGCCCCGGAGGGTACCCCTCTTCAAAATTCTTCTTCTCCACTTCCACTGAATGGATTGAAAAACTAATTGTATCTATGTGATCTAGAAGGATGTATAATTCAAGTTTGTTCATTTCGTTAAAATCCGACAACTAATTTTTGACGCGTTTTTGACGTCTTTTTGGACTTAGTCAGAAATGCACATTTTTGCACTTTTTCTTTAAATAACTCAATAAGTGTATGATTTTACACACTCATTTACTACATATTTATCATATTTAACTTACTTAATGCTTTGATATGTATTTTATGCTTAAATTTTATTTTTTTGATTTTTTATGAATTTTTTTCTTATGTAAAAAGGAAGGGGGGGGGGGTGATTTTCATACATTTTCTGCTTCTTTTCTATAACCACTCTTCAGATTGTCATGACAATTTGTAGGTATGAGGTACTCATGCATGGTACCCTACAAGTGAAAGAATTTTGTCCAGATATCCACTTTTGGATTTTTAAGGAATATTTTTTAAGATTGTACATAGGTATAATGTATGTTTTCCATGCCCAATGGACCCATGGGGAGTGGCTTCAAACCCCGGCGGGACCCCAACAAAATTTTTTTCCCCTTTTTATTAGCTCACCTGAGCCAAAGGCTCAAGTGAGCTATTGTCATAGTGTGGCGTCCGGCGTCCGGCGTCCGTCGTCCGTCGTCTGTCGTCCGTCGTCCGTCCGTCGTAAACTTTTAACATTTTCAACTTCTTCTCAAGAACGGCTGAAGGGATTTTGATGAAACTTGGTATGCATGAAGTACTAAAGGTCCTCTACCAAGTTTGTTCATTTCGGCTCGATCCCTTCAGGGGTGGATCCAGGGCGGGGTCAAATAGGCCCCGGAGGGTACCCCTCTTCAAAAATCTTCTTCTCAAGTTCCACTGAATGGATTGAAAAACTAATTGTATCTATGTGATCTAGAAGGATGTATGATTCAAGTTTGTTCATTTCGTTAAAATCCGACAACTAATTTTTGACGCGTTTTTGACGTCTTTTCGGACTTAGTCAGAAATGCACATTTTTGCACTTTTTCTTTAAATAACTCAATAAGTGTATGATTTTACACACTCATTTACTACATATTTATCATATTTAACTTACTTAATGCTTTGATATGTATTTTATGCTTAAATTTTATTTTTTTGATTTTTTATGAATTTTTTTCTTATGTATAAAGGAAGGGGGGGTGATTTTCATACATTTTCTGCTTCTTTTCTATAACCACTCTTCAGATTGTCATGACAATTTGTAGGTATGAGGTACTCATGCATGGTACCCTACAAGTGAAAGAATTTTGTCCAGATATCCACTTTTGGATTTTTAAGGAATATTTTTTAAGATTGTACATAGGTATAATGTATGTTTTCCATGCCCAATGGACCCATGGGGAGTGGCTTCAAACCCCGGCGGGACCCCAACAAAATTTTTTTCCCCTTTTTATTAGCTCACCTGAGCCAAAGGCTCAAGTGAGCTATTGTCATAGTGTGGCGTCCGGCGTCCGTCGTCCGTCGTCCGTCGTCTGTCGTCCGTCGTCCGTCGTCCGTCCGTCGTAAACTTTTAACATTTTCAACTTCTTCTCAAGAACGGCTGAAGGGATTTTGATGAAACTTGGTATGCATGAAGTACTAAAGGTCCTCTACCAAGTTTGTTCATTTCGGTTCGATCCCTTCAGGGGTGGATCCAGGGCGGGGTCAAATAGGCCCCGGAGGGTACCCCTCTTCAAAAATCTTCTTCTCCAGTTCTACTGAATGGATTGAAAAACTAATTGTATCTATGTGATCTAGAAGGATGTATGATTCAAGTTTGTTCATTTCGTTAAAATCCGACAACTAATTTTTGACGCGTTTTTGACGTCTTTTCGGACTTAGTCAGAAATGCACATTTTTGCACTTTTTCTTTAAATAACTCAATAAGTGTATGATTTTACACACTCATTTACTACATATTTATCATATTTAACTTACTTAATGCTTTGATATGTATTTTATGCTTAAATTTTATTTTTTTGATTTTTTATGAATTTTTTTCTTATGTAAAAAGGAAGGGGGGGGGGTGATTTTCATACATTTTCTGCTTCTTTTCTATAACCACTCTTCAGATTGTCATGACAATTTGTAGGTATGAGGTACTCATGCATGGTACCCTACAAGTGAAAGAATTTTGTCCAGATATCCACTTTTGGATTTTTAAGGAATATTTTTTAAGATTGTACATAGGTATAATGTATGTTTTCCATGCCCAATGGACCCATGGGGAGTGGCTTCAAACCCCGGCGGGACCCCAACAAAATTTTTTTCCCCTTTTTATTAGCTCACCTGAGCCAAAGGCTCAAGTGAGCTATTGTCATAGTGTGGAGTCCGGCGTCCGTCGTCCGTCGTCCGTCGTCTGTCGTCCGTCGTCCGTCGTCCGTCCGTCGTAAACTTTTAACATTTTCAACTTCTTCTCAAGAACGGCTGAAGGGATTTTGATGAAACTTGGTATGCATGAAGTACTAAAGGTCCTCTACCAAGTTTGTTCATTTCGGCTCGATCCCTTCAGGGGTGGATCCAGGGCGGGGTCAAATAGGCCCCGGAGGGTACCCCTCTTCAAAAATCTTCTTCTCCAGTTCCACTGAATGGATTGAAAAACTAATTGTATCTATGTGATCTAGAAGGATGTATGATTCAAGTTTGTTCATTTCGTTAAAATCCGACAACTAATTTTTGACGCGTTTTTGACGTCTTTTTGGACTTAGTCAGAAATGCACATTTTTGCACTTTTTCTTTAAATAACTCAATAAGTGTATGATTTTACACACTCATTTACTACATATTTATCATATTTAACTTACTTAATGCTTTGATATGTATTTTATGCTTAAATTTTATTTTTTTGATTTTTTATGAATTTTTTTCTTATGTAAAAAGGAAGGGGGGGGGGGGGGTGATTTTCATACATTTTCTGCTTCTTTTCTATAACCACTCTTCAGATTGTCATGACAATTTGTAGGTATGAGGTACTCATGCATGGTACCCTACAAGTGAAAGAATTTTGTCCAGATATCCACTTTTGGATTTTTAAGGAATATTTTTTAAGATTGTACATAGGTATAATGTATGTTTTCCATGCCCAATGGACCCATGGGGAGTGGCTTCAAACCCCGGCGGGACCCCAACAAAATTTTTTTCCCCTTTTTATTAGCTCACCTGAGCCAAAGGCTCAAGTGAGCTATTGTCATAGTGTGGCGTCCGGCGTCCGTCGTCCGTCGTCTGTCGTCCGTCGTCCGTCGTCCGTCCGTCGTAAACTTTTAACATTTTCAACTTCTTCTCAAGAACGGCTGAAGGGATTTTGATGAAACTTGGTATGCATGAAGTACTAAAGGTCCTCTACCAAGTTTGTTCATTTCGGCTCGATCCCTTCAGGGGTGGATCCAGGGCGGGGTCAAATAGGCCCCGGAGGGTACCCCTCTTCAAAAATCTTCTTCTCCAGTTCCACTGAATGGATTGAAAAACTAATTGTATCTATGTGATCTAGAAGGATGTATGATTCAAGTTTGTTCATTTCGTTAAAATCCGACAACTAATTTTTGACGCGTTTTTGACGTCTTTTCGGACTTAGTCAGAAATGCACATTTTTGCACTTTTTCTTTAAATAACTCAATAAGTGTATGATTTTACACACTCATTTACTACATATTTATCATATTTAACTTACTTAATGCTTTGATATGTATTTTATGCTTAAATTTTATTTTTTTGATTTTTTATGAATTTTTTTCTTATGTAAAAAGGAAGGGGGGGGGGGTGATTTTCATACATTTTCTGCTTCTTTTCTATAACCACTATTCAGATTGTCATGACAATTTGTAGGTATGAGGTACTCATGCATGGTACCCTACAAGTGAAAGAATTTTGTCCAGATATCCACTTTTGGATTTTTAAGGAATATTTTTTAAGATTGTACATAGGTATAATGTATGTTTTCCATGCCCAATGGACCCATGGGGAGTGGCTTCAAACCCCGGCGGGACCCCAACAAAATTTTTTTCCCCTTTTTATTAGCTCACCTGAGCCAAAGGCTCAAGTGAGCTATTGTCATAGTGTGGCGTCCGGCGTCCGTCGTCCGTCGTCCGTCGTCTGTCGTCCGTCGTCCGTCGTCCGTCCGTCGTAAACTTTTAACATTTTCAACTTCTTCTCAAGAACGGCTGAAGGGATTTTGATGAAACTTGGTATGCATGAAGTACTAAAGGTCCTCTACCAAGTTTGTTCATTTCGGCTCGATCCCTTCAGGGGTGGATCCAGGGCGGGGTCAAATAGGCCCCGGAGGGTACCCCTTTTCAAAAATCTTCTTCTCCAGTTCCACTGAATGGATTGAAAAACTAATTGTATCTATGTGATCTAGAAAGATGTATGATTCAAGTTTGTTCATTTCGTTAAAATCCGACAACTAATTTTTGACGCGTTTTTGACGTCTTTTCGGACTTAGTCAGAAATGCACATTTTTGCACTTTTTCTTTAAATAACTCAATAAGTGTATGATTTTACACACTCATTTACTACATATTTATCATATTAAACTTACTTAATGCTTTGGTATGTATTTTATGCTTAAATTTTATTTTTTTGATTTTTTATGAATTTTTTTCTTATGTAAAAAGGAAGGGGGGGGGTGATTTTCATACATTTTCTGCTTCTTTTCTATAACCACTCTTCAGATTGTCATGACAATTTGTAGGTATGAGGTACTCATGCATGGTACCCTACAAGTGAAAGAATTTTGTCCAGATATCCACTTTTGGATTTTTAAGGAATATTTTTTAAGATTGTACATAGGTATAATGTATGTTTTCCATGCCCAATGGACCCATGGGGAGTGGCTTCAAACCCCGGCGGGACCCCAACAAAATTTTTTCCCCTTTTTATTAGCTCACCTGAGCCAAAGGCTCAAGTGAGCTATTGTCATAGTGTGGCGTCCGGCGTCCGTCGTCCGTCGTCTGTCGTCCGTCGTCCGTCGTCCGTCCGTCGTAAACTTTTAACATTTTCAACTTCTTCTCAAGAACGGCTGAAGGGATTTTGATGAAACTTGGTATGCATGAAGTACTAAAGGTCCTCTACTAAGTTTGTTCATTTCGGCTCGATCCCTTCAGGGGTGGATCCAGGGCGGGGTAAAATAGGCCCCGGAGGGTACCCCTCTTCAAAAATCTTCTTCTCCAGTTCCACTGACTGGATTGAAAAACTAATTGTATCTATGTGATCTAGAAGGATGTATGATTCAAGTTTGTTCATTTCGTTAAAATCCGACAATTAATTTTTGACGCGTTTTTGACGTCTTTTCGGACTTAGTCAGAAATGCACATTTTTGCACTTTTTCTTTAAATAACTCAATAAGTGTATGATTTTACACACTCATTTACTACATATTTATCATATTTAACTTACTTAATGCTTTGATATGTATTTTATGCTTAAATTTTATTTTTTTGATTTTTTATGAATTTTTTTCTTATGTAAAAAGGAAGGGGGGGGTGATTTTCATACATTTTCTGCTTCTTTTCTATAACCACTCTTCAGATTGTCATGACAATTTGTAGGTATGAGGTACTCATGCATGGTACCCTACAAGTGAAAGAATTTTGTCCAGATATCCACTTTTGGATTTTTAAGGAATATTTTTTAAGATTGTACATAGGTATAATGTATGTTTTCCATGCCCAATGGACCCATGGGGAGTGGCTTCAAACCCCGGCGGGACCCCAACAAAATTTTTTTCCCCTTTTTATTAGCTCACCTGAGCCAAAGGCTCAAGTGAGCAATTGTCATAGTGTGGCGTCCGGCGTCCGTCGTCCGTCGTCTGTCGTCCGTCGTCCGTCGTCCGTCCGTCGTAAACTTTTAACATTTTCAACTTCTTCTCAAGAACGGCTGAAGGGATTTTGATGAAACTTGGTATGCATGAAGTACTAAAGGTCCTCTACCAAGTTTGTTCATTTCGGCTCGATCCCTTCAGGGGTGGATCCAGGGCGGGGTCAAATAGGCCCCGGAGAGTACCCCTCTTCAAAAATCTTTTTCTCCAGTTCCACTGAATGGATTGAAAAACTAATTGTATCTATGTGATCTAGAAGGATGTATGATTCAAGTTTGTTCATTTCGTTAAAATCCGACAACTAATTTTTGACGCGTTTTTGACGTCTTTTTGGACTTAGTCAGAAATGCACATTTTTGCACTTTTTCTTTAAATAACTCAATAAGTGTATGATTTTACACACTCATTTACTACATATTTATCATATTTAACTTACTTTATGCTTTGATATGTATTTTATGCTTAAATTTTATTTTTTTGATTTTTTATGAATTTTTTTCTTATGTAAAAAGGAAGGGGGGGGGGGGGTGATTTTCATACATTTTCTGCTTCTTTTCTATAACCACTCTTCAGATTGTCATGACAATTTGTAGGTATGAGGTACTCATGCATGGTACCCTACAAGTGAAAGAATTTTGTCCAGATATCCACTTTTGGATTTTTAAGGAATATTTTTTAAGATTGTACATAGGTATAATGTATGTTTTCCATGCCCAATGGACCCATGGGGAGTGGCTTCAAACCCCGGCGGGACCCCAACAAAATTTTTTTCCCCTTTTTATTAGCTCACCTGAGCCAAAGGCTCAAGTGAGCTATTGTCATAGTGTGGCGTCCGGCGTCCGGCGTCCGGCGTCCGTCGTCTGTCGTCCGTCGTCCGTCCGTCGTAAACTTTTAACATTTTCAACTTCTTCTCAAGAACGGCTGAAGGGATTTTGATGAAACTTGGTATGCATGAAGTACTAAAGGTCCTCTACCAAGTTTGTTCATTTCGGCTCGATCCCTTCAGGGGTGGATCCAGGGCGGGGTCAAATAGGCCCCGGAGGGTACCCCTCTTCAAAAATCTTCTTCTCCAGTTCCACTGAATGGATTGAAAAACTAATTGTATCTATGTGATCTAGAAGGATGTATGATTCAAGTTTGTTCATTTCGTTAAAATCCGACAACTAATTTTTGACGCGTTTTTGACGTCTTTTCGGACTTAGTCAGAAATGCACATTTTTGCACTTTTTCTTTAAATAACTCAATAAGTGTATGATTTTACACACTCATTTACTACATATTTATCATATTTAACTTACTTAATGCTTTGATATGTATTTTATGCTTAAATTTTATTTTTTTGATTTTTTATGAATTTTTTTCTTATGTAAAAAGGAAGGGGGGGGGGGGGGGTGATTTTCATACATTTTCTGCTTCTTTTCTATAACCACTCTTCAGATTGTCATGACAATTTGTAGGTATGAGGTACTCATGCATGGTACCCTACAAGTGAAAGAATTTTGTCCAGATATCCACTTTTGGATTTTTAAGGAATATTTTTTAAGATTGTACATAGGTATAATGTATGTTTTCCATGCCCAATGGACCCATGGGGAGTGGCTTCAAACCCCGGCGGGACCCCAACAATTTTTTTTTCCCCTTTTTATTAGCTCACCTGAGCCAAAGGCTCAAGTGAGCTATTGTCATAGTGTGGCGTCCGGCGTCCGTCGTCTGTCGTCTGTCGTCCGTCGTCCGTCGTCCGTCCGTCGTAAACTTTTAACATTTTCAACTTCTTCTCAAGAACGGCTGAAGGGATTTTGATGAAACTTGGTATGCATGAAGTACTAAAGGTCCTCTACCAAGTTTGTTCATTTCGGCTCGATCCCTTCAGGGGTGGATCCAGGGCGGGGTCAAATAGGCCCCGGAGGGTACCCCTCTTCAAAAATCTTCTTCTCCAGTTCCACTGAATGGATTGAAAAACTAATTGTATCTATGTGATCTAGAAGGATGTATGATTCAAGTTTGTTCATTTCGTTAAAATCCGACAACTAATTTTTGACGCGTTTTTGACGTCTTTTCGGACTTAGTCAGAAATGCACATTTTTGCACTTTTTCTTTAAATAACTCAATAAGTGTATGATTTTACACACTCATTTACTACATATTTATCATATTTAACTTACTTAATGCTTTGATATGTATTTTATGCTTAAATTTTATTTTTTTGATTTTTTATGAATTTTTTTCTTATGTAATAAGGAAGGGGGGGGGGGTGATTTTCATACATTTTCTGCTTCTTTTCTATAACCACTCTTCAGATTGTCATGACAATTTGTAGGTATGAGGTACTCATGCATGGTACCCTACAAGTGAAATAATTTTGTCCAGATATCCACTTTTGGATTTTTAAGGAATATTTTTTAAGATTGTACATAGGTATAATGTATGTTTTCCATGCCCAATGGACCTAGGGGAGTGGCTTCAAACCCCGGCGGGACCCCAACAAAATTTTTTCCCCTTTTTATTAGCTCACCTGAGCCAAAGGCTCAAGTGAGCTATTGTCATAGTGTGGCGTCCGGCGTCCGGCGTCCGGCGTCCTGCGTCCGTCGTCTGTCGTCCGTCGTCCGTCCGTCGTAAACTTTTAACATTTTCAACTTCTTCTCAAGAACGGCTGAAGGGATTTTGATGAAACTTGGTATGCATGAAGTACTAAAGGTCCTCTACCAAGTTTGTTCATTTCGGCTCGATCCCTTCAGGGGTGGATCCAGGGCGGGGTCAAATAGGCCCCGGAGGGTACCCCTCTTCAAAAATCTTCTTCTCCAGTTCCACTGAATGGATTGAAAAACTAATTGTATCTATGTGATCTAGAAGGATGTATGATTCAAGTTTGTTCATTTCGTTAAAATCCGACAACTAATTTTTGACGCGTTTTTGACGTCTTTTCGGACTTAGTCAGAAATGCACATTTTTGCACTTTTTCTTTAAATAACTCAATAAGTGTATGATTTTACACACTCATTTACTACATATTTATCATATTTAACTTACTTAATGCTTTGATATGTATTTTATGCTTAAATTTTATTTTTTTGATTTTTTATGAATTTTTTTCTTATGTAAAAAGGAAGGGGGGGGGGGGGTGATTTTCATACATTTTCTGCTTCTTTTCTATAACCACTCTTCAGATTGTCATGACAATTTGTAGGTATGAGGTACTCATGCATGGTACCCTACAAGTGAAAGAATTTTGTCCAGATATCCACTTTTGGATTTTTAAGGAATATTTTTTAAGATTGTACATAGGTATAATGTATGTTTTCCATGCCCAATGGACCCATGGGGAGTGGCTTCAAACCCCGGCGGGACCCCAACAAATTTTTTTTCCCCTTTTTATTAGCTCACCTGAGCCAAAGGCTCAAGTGAGCTATTGTCATAGTGTGGCGTCCGGCGTCCGTCGTCCGTCGTCCGTCGTCCGTCCGTCGTAAACTTTTAACATTTTCAACTTCTTCTCAAGAACGGCTGAAGGGATTTTGATGAAACTTGGTATGCATGAAGTACTAAAGGTCCTCTACCAAGTTTGTTCATTTCGGCTCGATCCCTTCAGGGGTGGATCCAGGGCGGGGTCAAATAGGCCCCGGAGGGTACCCCTCTTCAAAAATCTTCTTCTCCAGTTCCACTGAATGGATTGAAAAACTAATTGTATCTATGTGATCTAGAAGGATGTATGATTCAAGTTTGTTCATTTCGTTAAAATCCGACAACTAATTTTTGACGCGTTTTTGACGTCTTTTCGGACTTAGTCAGAAATGCACATTTTTGCACTTTTTCTTTAAATAACTCAATAAGTGTATGATTTTACACACTCATTTACTACATATTTATCATATTTAACTTACTTAATGCTTTGATATGTATTTTATGCTTAAATTTTATTTTTTTTTTGATTTTTTATGAATTCTTTTCTTATGTAAAAAGGAAGGGGGGGGGGGTGATTTTCATACATTTTCTGCTTCTTTTCTATAACCACTCTTCAGATTGTCATGACAATTTGTAGGTATGAGGTACTCATGCATGGTACCCTACAAGTGAAAGAATTTTGTCCAGATATCCACTTTTGGATTTTTAAGGAATATTTTTTAAGATTGTACATAGGTATAATGTATGTTTTCCATGCCCAATGGACCCATGGGGAGTGGCTTCAAACCCCGGCGGGACCCCAACAAAATTTTTTTCCCCTTTTTATTAGCTCACCTGAGCCAAAGGCTCAAGTGAGCTATTGTCATAGTGTGGCGTCCGTCGTCCGTCGTCTGTCGTCCGTCGTCCGTCGTCCGTCCGTCGTAAACTTTTAACATTTTCAACTTCTTCTCAAGAACGGCAGAAGGGATTTTGATGAAACTTGGTATGCATGAAGTACTAAAGGTCCTCTACCAAGTTTGTTCATTTCGGCTCGATCCCTTCAGGGGTGGATCCAGGGCGGGGTCAAATAGGCCCCGGAGGGTACCCCTCTTCAAAAATCTTCTTCTCCAGTTCCACTGAATGGATTGAAAAACTAATTGTATCTATGTGATCTAGAAGGATGTATGATTCAAGTTTGTTCATTTCGTTAAAATCCGACAACTAATTTTTGACGCGTTTTTGACGTCTTTTCGGACTTAGTCAGAAATGCACATTTTTGCACTTTTTCTTTAAATAACTCAATAAGTGTATGATTTTACACACTCATTTACTACATATTTATCATATTTAACTTACTTAATGCTTTGATATGTATTTTATGCTTAAATTTTATTTTTTTGATTTTTTATGAATTTTTTTCTTATGTAAAAAGGAAGGGGGGGGGGGGGTGATTTTCATACATTTTCTGCTTCTTTTCTATAACCACTCTTCAGATTGTCATGACAATTTGTAGGTATGAGGTACTCATGCATGGTACCCTACAAGTGAAAGAATTTTGTCCAGATATCCACTTTTGGATTTTTAAGGAATATTTTTTAAGATTGTACATAGGTATAATGTATGTTTTCCATGCCCAATGGACCCATGGGGAGTGGCTTCAAACCCCGGCGGGACCCCAACAAAATTTTTTTCCCCTTTTTATTAGCTCACCTGAGCCAAAGGCTCAAGTGAGCTATTGTCATAGTGTGGCGTCCGGCGTCCGTCGTCCGTCGTCCGTCGTCTGTCGTCCGTCGTCCGTCCGTCGTAAACTTTTAACATTTTCAACTTCTTCTCAAGAACGGCTGAAGGGATTTTGATGAAACTTGGTATGCATGAAGTACTAAAGGTCCTCTACCAAGTTTGTTCATTTCGGCTCGATCCCTTCAGGGGTGGATCCAGGGCGGGGTCAAATAGGCCCCGGAGGGTACCCCTCTTCAAAAATCTTCTTCTCCAGTTCCACTGAATGGATTGAAAAACTAATTGTATCTATGTGATCTAGAAGGATGTATGATTCAAGTTTGTTCATTTCGTTAAAATCCGACAACTAATTTTTGACGCGTTTTTGACGTCTTTTCGGACTTAGTCAGAAATGCACATTTTTGCACTTTTTCTTTAAATAACTCAATAAGTGTATGATTTTACACACTCATTTACTACATATTTATCATATTTAACTTACTTAATGCTTTGATATGTATTTTATGCTTAAATTTTATTTTTTTGATTTTTTATGAATTTTTTTCTTATGTAAAAGGGAAGGGGGGGGGGTGATTTTCATACATTTTCTGCTTCTTTTCTATAACCACTCTTCAGATTGTCATGACAATTTGTAGGTATGAGGTACTCATGCATGGTACCCTACAAGTGAAAGAATTTTGTCCAGATATCCACTTTTGGATTTTTAAGGAATATTTTTTAAGATTGTACATAGGTATAATGTATGTTTTCTTACCAAAACAGAAAAGAAATTCTCAAATCGCACCGGTTTATACACATTGATACTACTTTTGAATGAAGAAATTTTATTTGAATCACAAAAAAAAAAATGCCGTAAAGATTAAAAGTACACAACTTTTTTAATATTTTTTCAAAGCCATGCACCTGGTTCCGGACCGGAATTATTCGAATTTTATGATCTGAGGACCCATTTTCACACGTATTCTTCCACACATGTAGATGTCTCACACACTTTAAAACTATATTCAAAATTTTATTTCATCTATCTAGTAAACAATCACGGGAAGACAATTCAAGATAAACATTGTGTGTATTTTCCACCAATTGTTGAAAATAATAAGAAAATAATCGGAACTATTTGACAGGACAATGACCTAGATATGCATTAATTCATCTTCGTCCCCAAGGCGCATCGTATTCCGCTAGGCGCTTCATTGCAATACAAACCGCAAAGCAGTACTGCGATATATTTCAGGAGATATACAGTGCAAACGGAATAGATTTTTATACTTGGAACACTTTCATAATGGTTATCATTCATGTACTTGGAACACTTGCATATACTTGTTATCATGTATAAAGTTTGCTCGAATTTCCTCTGTCTTAGACTCTCTTAGATGAAGTAATTTACGGACTGATTTCTTGAAGAAACGTCTAATGAGTAATCTCTTCCTCTGGATTTTGAGAATGCATAGGACATTTAATATCTGAAATTCTTGAAAATAAATAATTCCGTTCAGAGTTCCTGAAATCTTCCAATGAAATGGTGGACCACAGAAGCTGTTGTTTTAATAGAGAAAATAAATTATTATTCACAACCTTAAGCCACTGTGTTCGTCATCTTGTATGTATAATATTTCTAAGAGGAACACAGAGGCCTGAGGTTGTGAATAATAAAACATTTTCTCTCATAAAACGACAGGATCCTGTGTTAAGACATTTGGGAATTTTTATCTGTTCAAATAATAGATACATAATGAGTTTTTATCGGACCAAATAACTTCTTGTCGGCAAATCCAATGCAACCGATACATTTCATGAACTCTCTCCGCTAACAACTTGTCCGTGTAACAGACCTATGATGAGGTAAAACAATTAGTTAACAGTAAATAACGATGTCGTAGGTCTGCTAGTTGGACAAGCTTAACAATTTCATGGGCCTTTTAATTTGTTTCAAACTGCGAAACCTTAGAGAAACCACTTGAGTTGTTGAACAGCGTATGCTGAAATGCGACGCTCCTTCTCGCCTGTTGAAATATGCATAGGCAAGAAGCGTCGCATTTCAGCATATTTACTGAAAATTATTTGTTCAAGTGGCTTCACTGGGTCATGAGGTTTGATACAACATACACTGCTTTTTTGGAAAACAAACTGGCACAATTTCTGCACAACTCACTTGAATTGATGAATATTGGATCAAAACGATTTTAACTGTACGTTTCATGTATTTGAGATGAAATCAATACTATTCAAGAGCATAATTCATAGATTTCAGTGAATAAAGGCAAAACCGAAAAATCTTTGTTTTTTATGCCCCTGGAATAAAAGATTCGGGAGCATAAAGTTTTTGGCCTGTCCGTCTGTCTGTTTGTCTGTCTGTTTTCCGAAAAACTTTAACATTGGGCATAACTTTTGAATGGAAGCTGGTGATAGAGGTTTCATATTTCACATGTGTATTTACCAAAATTTTTGACCTCATGTCCATAACCTTGACCTTTCACGTACTTCTCAAAAACTTTAACATTGGGCATAACTATTGAATGGTTATAGTGATAGGGCTTTCATATTGTACATGTGTATTCCTTGTGACAAGATCTTTCCATTGATACCAATATTACGCTCACCCTGACCTCTCACATACGGTCGTTTTAGAAATTATCAAATGTCCGACAAAATATTTACTGTCAGTTCCATTATACACGTACGGTGTTGGCTATTGAAAGTTTAGCATTTTTAACCAAAGATATGTATTAGTTACATGTATATGAATAATTTTGTGTTGCTCATACCATATAAAGCTGCATATAATTGATTGTTTTAGACCGGATGTAAGAGTAAGTGGTCATGTGATAAACCATTGGTAAAGAAAAAGGTGCTTTATGCCTGTAGAAAAAAAAATCATTAAGATACGGTCCGGCACAATTCTGTTCGGTCCGGCAAAAATGTCTATTTCGACAGCGCTGTATCTTAATTTGAAATTAGCTGATGCATTTTTGCTGTGTTTTCTTTTTTCTCGTATTTCCTTTTGTTTTTGTTCCTTATTTTAAGTTTCTCAAACCAAAGAAATGGGTATGTGATGATATTCATGATTTACGCATAGTTGAATTTTGATTATATTTGTGCTTATTTGCAAGAATATTGACAAATCGATTATATCATGGTTTACGAATATAAAATGTAGTTAATTTTCGACAATATTTGTGTTTATTTGCAGAATGTTGACTACATGTAATAGATTCAATGACAGTGATATGTTATTGTATGTTATGACAAACATTACCTTCTTTAAGCAAAATGTTGACTTGAATTGACTTAGAAACTAAAAGAATCGTTCATAAAAAGAAATACTGATAAGCTTTAGTGGCTTAAAATTTGAAATTAATCAAATCAAATGACATTCGGCATTAAAAATTGATGATCAATAAACCTTGATTAAATTTGTTAACAACGATTACTTATTAATTCTTTATCATTTTGATAATTCCATTGGTCAATTATACCAATTATACAGGCATCGAACAAAGTTTGATTGAAAATGTAGGACAAGGATTATCGGATTCAGGGGCGTAGCTGCCTATACGCCAGCACGCCATGGCGTGCACATCGCGGTGATAAAAAAAATGTGTGTGTGTGTGTGTGAGATAGAGAGAGACACTCTGTGAAACTGATGAAAAATTGCACACAATATTTTATTCCTGGCTCTCTATTTCAGATTTTATATTTAATAACTCTTGAAGTAACGCAATCTTCTCTAAACTTGAGTTGCATTTAGCAACCCCCCCCCCCCATGTTCGTTTTACTAAGGCCTTACGGTTAACTACATCACTGTTTTAATAACTTTTCTAGACATAGAAAATAAAGTTTGATACACCAGACATGCATGTTTGGACACCGAATCCACATTCGTGGTTCATCAAGCCAAAATGATTCAAAGATAGCAATACATGAATATTCTAAAAGTGTAGCGTCCTTGTGAAATCACAGATTTCTCGTAAAAAGTGAGCGGCTCCAAATCATAAGTTGTATCCTTTCCGAGGCACAATCAAATGAAAGCTTTGTCCAGTTCAATTTGAGGGCCGGTTTAAGCGGGTGCCAGTTTACCTGCTACATTTTTTTTCTTCTGAAATTCAGGTTTGCGAGTGACGTGTTCAGCGTTTGAGAATTCAGTGACTTTATTCAATTTCTTAAACCATGAGACGAGTTTATCCTTGAAAGAGAGATTCAAGTCAGTTTTTGAAGTTGTGTTAGGGATGACCATATCCCTTTATTTCAAGCGTAATTTCCGATAAAAAATAGGGGGGGGGGGCGAACCCCCACCAGCAGTAGGGGTGACCCCCTCCCGCACCCTCCCCTCTCGGCACTGTACCCCTCGGATGAAGCCTTCGGCTTCATGTTTTATATACATGTATCTGGCGTGCACTTCAATATCGTCTAGCTACGCCCCTGGGATTACACATTTAATTTATATAATAGTAGAAGTGCGAGGGAACACCAGGAGCAAAAACGTCGCTGGTGCGAAAACGTTTTGGAGCGAAGTTACCCTACACAATTCGCGCCAAAACATCACACCAACTCAAGGCAAAGATGGCGACCCCAGAGAAGAAAATGAAAATGTCAGATGACACTGAGACAGTGAATGGATATTTGCATGAAGTATCCCCAATGAAAAACTCCAGGAATAATGTAAAATATTTTAATGCCATAATTCAAGAGAAGGACAAGTACACTAACAGTGTCTGTTTTCGACCAGAATTCCATCAAAACATGGTGCAGTTGCAAAAGCAAAGGTGAGTACATTTTCACATATTTAATACAAGTACTGTAAAGCTTGTTCGATATAAACATTTATTTTAATTCGCAATGTTTTTTTAGAAGCAGAAAAGCAGATTTAAAATGTTGACTCTTGGAAGTTGGAATTCTATTTACGTCGAAACATGGTATGCTGGCCCGGTTGAACTGTTTTTATACGCCTGTCTTTAGACGGGACGTATTATGGTATGGCGCTGTCCGTCTGTCCGTACTGGTCGGGCACATATTATCGCCACTTTTTTCAACATTTTTTGCCCTTAAATCTTTATTTCTTCATAAAATTCGATGAAATTTTCACAGATTGAACAGGTGGGGCACACCCCCTGATTTGCGAGATCGTCTCTATAATGAGGGATGGTGTCGCATTATCGAGACGAAAATATCCCTCTTATTCGAGATTTTTGGTTCCGTTTTATTACTTTTGTGAATTTCGTCTGAAAAAATTAAAAAAGCGCAGCATTGTCGGCCCATGGCATGATATTTAGATCACATTCCTTCTTGACAAATCAAGTTTTATGCAATATAATGATGCGACTTTGAAATATGCTAAATTGAAATCAGCTCCTCTGCATATCCGTGTCATATTCACATAACAAATTTGATAATTTCTCCAGCAAACTTCGTTATTTTCCCACAAACTTACTTACATGTGATGAGCTGAGGTTCTCTACTTTCTTTTCAGCAATCTATTGCGCATATTAGATTGCGCATCGAGGCAAAATCATCGTCACAAGAGAGTGCATGGTCAATAATCTATGGCGGCCCATTAGGGTTATGATATTTAATGTTGTTGTTCATCAGAGATGCATCGTGTAAGAGTTGTCTTTCCAAACCGTCAACATTTGTCACAAGAACGATCGTTTTATCCAGATTTCATTATGTTTAGTAATGAATAAGTGATGTTGACATAGAATAATAAAAAAAACCTGAATAATTATGTCATAACATGCCATTTCTACATTCAAGAAGAAGAAAATAATTGAAATAGTTGAATATTCCATTCATGATAATTAGTTTTATTTTTTCACAAATACGTTTATTCTATGAAAAAAAATATAAAATAAACATGATGAATAAAATTCAATTAACAGTGTAGTCTGAAATGATACCAATTTGACAATATGATAGAGCATTAAAGAAAAATCCAATGTTGCTGAACATTCAACATGCACAAGTTTATGTTACGTATTGCTCTCCATACATGATAACTGGAACTGATAACGAAAGTAGGGCAGTGAACTAGATTGATGCTCATTGGCTAATTATGCAAATGTCATATCCGGGTCAGTGTATAGAAACATTTTTCAAAGATGTCACAGCCATCTTAGTTGGCTTTTCCCATCAAAGAAATTTTATTTCAAGGTGAAAATAAACATTGAAGTCGGGAGTAGGTAAGATTCTCAGCTTGAAGCATCTCTAATTTTCAAGTTCCTGCTTCATTGCAGCATCCGATACGTTGACGGTAAACATTTTTATGTTTTTTGGGCAGAGGAAATTCGGACCAAACAGGAAACGTCATGCGCTTTTGCATTCTTTCCGCAAAATTCAGATTTATTCTCATTAAGATCACAATCATCTCGCATTTTCGAGATATTTTCATGACCCAATTCAGGGATTATACCGCATTATAGAGACGATCTCGCAAATCAGGGGGTGTGAAGAAGAACCCTTGATACACATTTCATGTGATTTTCATGAAAATCTGATGATCTGTTCTTATTTATCGGTGATTTGTGAACGTCAGGGTTTAGCTAAGTTTGAAAGAAGGAAGGGTACATATTATCGCCACCTCTATCTATTCTTACTGAAAATCTTACACTTTTTCAACAAAATTGATATTATTTGTATTTATGATCTTTCTTCTTTTCCACTGTGAAAAAATTCATACAAAAAAATAAAAAACCAAAGAGATATAGGAAGATGAAGTGACCTACCCTTTCCCCAGAGGGGCGGGGAATATACATTCAGATTTACCGACTTTCTATCATAAAATTCAGTATTTGCAGGTTATGAAATTAGTTGAAATTTTGTATACCATTTCATGTTTAAAAGATGTAATTATGGTGAAAAAATTAAATTTCTACATCAACAATATGCGGAGATATAAATGAAGTGGCGATAATATGTGCCCGGCGATAATATGTACCCGACCAGTATGTCTGTCCCCCCTTACCTTGTGGGCGCGATACAGCCTAAACCGTTGGTCCTAGAAAATTAAAATTTACCATGTAGATAGCTTATGGTGAGACGAGGATCCCTATTGATTTTCAAGGTCAGAGGTCAAAGGTCAAGGCCATTTTGGGCTAAAAATAGCCTTTTTTGTGAAAATATTTCAAAAATTCATTAAAAATCAATTTATAGTCCAAAAGTTTTGAAATTTTGGATACATAAGGAAGAAAGTATGTTCTTTAACATATGTAACGGGTTTTTATATATTTAAAAAAAAAAATTTTAAAAAGGGGGGGTGGTACGTAAAGTTATTTGTTTCGTGCTGTAGGCCTTGCGGGCACTTTATAGCCTAAACCATTTGCCTTAGGGAATTCAAATTTAGAATGTAGATAGCCTATGGCAAAACGAGGATTCCTATTGATTTTCAAGGTCAGAGGTCAAAGGTCAAGGTCATTTTGGGCTAAAATAGCTTTATTTTGTGAAAATATTTTAAAAATTCATTAAAAATCTATTTTAGGTCCAAAAGTTTTGAAATTTTGTATACATGAAGAAGAAAGTATGTTGTTTTACATATGTTACGGGTTTTCATATATTTTGACATGTAGGTTAGACATTCTTCAAAAAGGGAAAGGGGGGGGGGGGGTGGTACGTAAAGTTATTTGTTTCATGCTGTAAGCATTGTTGGGGCTACATGTATATAGCCTAAACCATTTGCCTTAGATAATTCAAATTTACTATGTCTAGATAGCCTTTGGCAAGATGAGGATCCCTATTGATTTTCAAGGTCAAAGGTCAAGGTCATTTCGGGCTAAAAATAGCTTTTTTTATAAAAATATTTTTAAAAATTCATTAAAAATCTATTTTAGGTCTAACAGATTTGAAATTTTGATTACATGAAGAAGAAAGCATGTTCTTTTACATATGTTACGGGTTTTTATATCTTTTATCATGTGACTTAGAAATTTTGCAAAAAGGGAAGGGGGATGGTACGTTACGTTTTTTTTTGTTTCATGCACACAGGTACCTCAAGTTCAAGTATTTATTTCCTTATGCCAGAGGCACAACTTTGATGATAAAAAAAATGCCGACGGGCGTATTTTGCAGCGTTAGCGTTGCTATTTTTTACAATTGCTCTGCGGGAAATTGAATTCATAACAATGCGTTGATCATGTTGTACTATGTGTTACTGCAACTCTCGTTTCAGTTTCAACGTCGAAACTATTGTACACTATTCGGGCCTCGAAATTAGTGGGAAATACTCGCTAAATGCGAGTGGAATTTGGAAATTGCGAGTATAAAATTCAGACACTCGCAAAAAAATCGTGAGTGGTTTTTTTTCCGCTGTCCATTTTTATCAGGCTGTATTTTTTTCCAATTTAGACAGTGACCGCATCTGCGTCAATAAAAAGCTTTACATCTAACTGCATATACTAGTAGTGTATGTTCGGTATTTTGTCAAACATTTGTGATACCTTGACATTTACAAGCATTGTATCCGCGAAATACCAATTTCTTTAAAAAGGGGGGCTCTGAATTTCGCAGAATCGCAGAATGAAACAGAGAAAGAAACAGTGTGACGTCGCCAACTTTAACATCGAGCGCCGACTTTAACATCGACAGCGTCACGACCTAATGGCAAAACCTAAAACTTGATTTGTCTTCAAAATTTGATTGCGTGCACAGATTTTCATACAACTTATACCGAAATTTACGACTATACGAAATATATTGAATTGTATTAATTTCATGTATAATTTTGGATAATAAAGTACATGTAGTCGAAATTGTGTTTATCCAGTTTCTGAAGTGAGCCGCACGCGCAGACAGTAGTAATTACAGTTTCTGTACTATAACGACTGTTTAGATACTGTAGTCATGTTTACATTGTGTCTTCTTATGTGAATTTCATAATGTTCTATAACTTGTTTTTGTAGATTACAGGGGCCGTTGAAATCAAACTTCTCTTGATTTTCATTTTAGCCTGTAGACTTCAGGTTTAAGGTAGAGAATACTTTGGGAGTAACACATTTTAATTTGGAGTCTTAATTCAGTGAAAGGATAGATTTTCAATAATACACTACATCAAATCCATTTTGGCGAATAACGTTCTGTCCATACCCCTCAACCGAAAGGTGGTTATAAGTTTTGTGGATTCTTGTTGCAAGATTATAAATTTTTCATAGCGAATAGCTGACCCCAAAAAAGTACCATATTCATGAACGACCAGATTAAGTTCTATTCTAATATGACTTGATACTTTTTCCCTATTAAGACAACGGACGCGAGCTGGGCTCTATTCTCCAATATAGGCCCTATAGTGATAAGCCACGCCTACCCATTTTCTGAAAGCAGATAAACCGGTAGGAACTGGTTTTTACCAAGAATCGATTTTGTCGTAAGGTCTAAGTTTGGTCATCATTAGAATAGAAATAAAAAATGACAAGCCGGGCTGTATTGTCTCATAATGCCCTCGCGTCCTCAGCCAATCACATTTATCACCTCGCCGCTGACGCGGCTCGGTAATAAATGTGATTGGCTGAGGACGCTCGGGCATATATATGAGACAATATAGCCCGGCTTGTCATTTTTTATTTCTTAAATACACAGACATATACATTTCTCCAGGGATACCAGCCTTTAATTGTTGTAGTACGATGCGTTGATTTTAAGTAAAATCAGTATAGAAAACTCCACCGAAGCCCCTGCTCCTCTTCTGGATTTTGACATGCAAAATCGCGATTTTAGTATTAAATCTGTTAAGTCCTTTTCCAAATATTTGCCATTGAATACATGTCTACTTGCCGTTATCAAGGAAGTATAGAGTTTGTTTTATCTGTGAATGCAAGTACATAGAGGTTAAGGTAGGAAATGCACGTAAATTTATGCCATTATAGACACATTAAATCTACCGCGACAAGTTTCGGTACAAGTGGAGTGTGGTATTTGACAAGCAATTTGATTGGCCGATTTTCTAGAGCTAGCACTCTTGAAGCAAGCTGTTATGATAGTGAGCGGATCAAGTAGCTTGATTTCACTTAAATTGTATCTTGCAATACCGATAAATAAATTAGCCTAAGGGAGAAACCATTTAATTTTTAGGGGGGGGGGAGGAAGAGTTTGCAAGAAAAATTTTCTGGCTTTGAAAAATGCTGGGAAAAAAATAAGGGCCGGCAAAAAAAATTCCAGACCATGCAGCAGTAAGGATACATTGCATGATACGGAAAATTTTTCGCTGAACCTTCGGGCCAGACAATTGAAAGTTTATTTAAAATCAAGGTCAGTGACTCACATATTTGTCCGGGGCATAACTCCTCCCCCTGTTGATGGATTTCAATAATATTATATTTTATCGAAATGTTCTTTATTATAAATGTTATAAAACATAATGACCTGTTGATGTTCTTTACATGTTTCATTTGAACACCTTACCTTCGTAAATCGGACCATGTCAAGCAGGTAGACTAACATCAAACTGTCAAAAGTACTATTGGTTACTATAGACCAGTTTTGTTTTCAACACTTATTATACCCCCTGCAAACGAAGTTTAGGGGGGTACATAGGAATCACCCTGTCCATCTGTCCGTCTGTCTGTCCGTCCGGTTAAGAAGTTTTGAAAGCAGATTTCTCTACAAGTATAAGTGATAGGGCTTCCATATTTCACATACACATTCATCAAGTACTACATTTTGATATGAAGAAATTTGACCTATTGACCTTGACCTTGAACTTTGACCTTAGAACAGTATTTTGGTTAAGAAGTTTTAAAAACAGATTCCTCTTATAGTATAAGTGATGGTGCTTTCATATTTCACATACATATTCATCGCAACAAGAACTGCATTTTGATTTCGAGAAATTTAACCCAGTGACCTTGACCTTGAACTCTGACCTTAAAACAGTTTATGCTTTAAATTGCCAATATTGATCAAAGTATAAGTGGTAGTTGCACCAAACTTGCATAATAGATGTATCTTGGGTCAAACTTTAGTAATTTGACCTTGACCTACTTTTTCCGCTTCATTGATTTTGCTTAGAATTGCCAATATTGAGCAAACTATAAAGGGTACATGTACCAAACTTGCATAATGGATGTATCTTGGGTTAAATACTCATAATTTGACCTTGACCTACGTTTTCCGCTTCAGTGATTTGCTTTAAATTGCCAATATTGAGCAAACTATAAGGGGTACATGTACCAAACTTGTATAATGGGTGCATCTTGGGTTAAATTTTCATAAGTTGACCTTGACCTACTTTTTCTGCTTCAGTGATTTTGCCTTGAATTGCAAATACATGTATTGAACAAACTGTTAGGATACATGTACTAAACTTGCATAATGGATGTATCTTGAGTTAAATTTTCATACTACTTCTCCGCTTTAGTGATTTTGCTTTGAATTGCCAATATTAAGCAAATTTAAAGGGGTACATGCTCCAACGCGGAGGAGACATATTGGTTTTGCCTTCGTCGTCTTTCTGTCTGTCTGTCTGTCTGTCTGTCTGTCACACATCGTGTCCAGGCTATATCTCCTGAACCGTTTGCTGGATCACTTTCATATAGTATGTTGTTGCTTATAACCTGAAGGTTAGACATCATCTTGACCCAAGGTCATTTGACAAAGGTCAGGGTCACTTAGTGCATTTTAATGAAATTATGCATAGATTCCTGTCCAGGCTATATCTCCTTCGTCGTCCGTCTGTCTGTCTGTCTGTCACACATCGTGTCCAGGCTATATCTCCTGAACCGTTTGCTGGATCACTTTCATATAGCATGTTGTTGCTTATAACCTGAAGGTTAGACATCATCTTGACCCAAGGTCATGTGACAAAGGTCAGGGTCACTTAGTGCATTTTAATGAAATTATGCATAGATTCCTGTCCGGGCTATATCTCCTGATTCGTTTGCCAGATCACTTTCATATTTTAGTATGTTGCTCTTTATGACCTGAAGGTTACACATCACCTTCACCCAAGGTCATATGACAAAGGTCAAGGTCACTTAGTGCATTTTTAATGAAATTATGCATACATTCCTGTCCAGGCTATATCTCCTGAACCGTTTGCCGGATCACTTTTATATTTTAGTATGTTGTTGCTTATGACCTGAAAGTTACACATCACCTTGACCCAAGGTCATGTGACAAAGGCCCAGGTCACTTAGTGCATTTTTAATGAAATTATGCATACATTCCTGTCCGGGCTATATCTCCTGAACCGTTTGCCAGATCACTTTCATATTTTAGTATGTTGTTGCTTATGACCTGAAGGTTACAAATCACCTTGACCCAAGGTTGTGTGACCAAGGTCAAGGTCACTTAGTGCTTCTCTTGAACCGTTTGCCGGATCACTTTCTATAATTTAGTATGTTGTTGCTTATGACCTACATTACCTTCAGAGCAAAAGTATAATGGCGTCCTAATAAACTCTTGACATTTTTTTGTCCGTTGGAAAAAGAATGTGAAAATATGACAGCTCTTGTATATTGAGACAGTTAGGAGGGTTACGGGATCTTTGGTACCGAGCTTTTTCGTATGGGATCTTTCATACGATTTTGCGAAAATATAATGCTGCAAACCATTCACCTCACTTGTGTTATCGAACTTAAGATGAAGAATAAAAGACACGTTGCACTAATGCATCACTTTCATGTCTTAGTATGATGTTCCTCATGACCCAAATATTTCACATTATCTTCTCCAAAGGTCATGTGACCAAGGTATAAGTAACTTGGACAGAGGGGGAGACATCTGTTTTTCCCTGAAAAACATTTTTTTAATTTATATGTTAGATGCATCTTTTGTCCATCATTTGTTATTTTGCCTTTATCTAATTTCTCTAAATGTATGACTGACTATAACTGCCAATATTGAGCAAATTTTAAGTACATATACAAATCCCATTCATTCAATAAACCACGTTATAAAATAAGGCCCGCGGGGGTATAATTTGTCCCATTAGGGTCAAAGATCTAGTTGACATTTGTCAATATTCTAGGACTAGAATCCCCCCTTACACACACAAGAGAATAATACGTGTATTTTGACCAGATGGAACCCCCACGCCAAGTGAAAGGATACTTTGACTTTTCAAATGAAAAATATTCCAGACATGTTTCGTTAAAGTTTTGCCTATTCACAACAATTTTTTACCTCATGATTCTGGTACCGATACTGTGATACAAAAGACATTCGGTCAGACAGAATCTTGATCGTTTCTATGTATTATAAAATTTTGTCTGAATGAATGTCCTATGGACAGCAAATCATTTCCGCGTACACTGTACATTACTGTTGCCTTAAAAATGTTGAATTTCTGGAAAATGTTTACAATTCTATTCATCAATAGGTCCCAAGTATCTTTGAGGAAAGTAGATAGGGTACCAAGCCTACAGAGAAGTGGAGACTTTGATATAAAAATTACATACTCATCAGATTTATCAACCCCAAAGAAATCTCTGGATTTTGATTTCCAACCACCACCCTCCCAAAATCAAGTCCAAACAATAAACCACATCAAGGAAAGTTTAAATGCATATCAGAAAGTAAGTATATATACTTTTTATTATGTTGAAGATGTCTCACATGTCTCACATCTTCACTTCAGGAACATACTGGTACTGTATTAATCTTTCACCGATACTTTCATTCTTGGTTTTCAATTGCAGTCTTTCCAGAAACTTAATTCAGCCACTAGCCCAAATATAAATTTTACAAGTTTTACATAAAGTTTCTAAAAAAAATTCTACTAGCCTGGAAAATTTTAAAGTAACATCAGGCTAGTGAGTATTAGGAAAGACTGTAATTGGTAAAGCTTTTCACATCTATAATGATTTGCAAGACCAATGAAATTACGTTTCATGAAAGAGTTTGTGAACAATTACAACAAAACGATCATTGTCAAGATTAGAGCTGAAACAAATACTTGAAATTGGTATTTGAATATTTGTGACATGTTTTCAATTCGTATTTGAATATTTGTTAATACAAGGAGTGTCCTCAAAATTAATGTGTAATAGTCATGTCTGACCACCGGATTTAGTCAAAAAAAATATGTACTTGCTATAATGGACAACTGTTATTTTTAGTGTTACGAGCCAAAAGCCTTTGGTATGGACAGTGTTCGCGAAAATGTTCAGACTTTTACCAGACATTCGGTCTGGTAAACAAATGTTCTTTACCAGACCAGACAAAAATTTACGAGCCCCAAGAAAAAGAGTAAATCTAGTATAAAATAAAGACCAAACAAATGTACATGTGTGTTGTCAATTATTTTGACTGTATTTTAAAATAGTTCTCATGGAAGGGGGGTCTAATCTTGAGTTCTGGATATTTCAGGAATTATCCTGGCTGATGCTATACATGAGAAAATTCTCTCACTTGTTTTAATTGAATGAGAGAATTTGAAAAGCAATAAGAGAATATCTAAAATATGTTCTAATTTTAGTATGTACAGTTCTAAAAGTGCACTGTATACCGTTTTATTAACTTTGCATCAAGGGTCATTTTCTGCGGTATTTAGGAGTTTGATTTGTGAAAATAAAACACCACGAACACGTCATTAATATTCTATTCTTTTATCTATATAAATATAATAGCGTACTTAACCTCCCTCCTCCTGAAAATGTTGTACAAAAATTCAAAGAAAAATGACAGGCAAATAAATTTTCTGAGGGGTTGGGGGCAACTTAATTTAATACTCAGGTTGATCGCCACTCAACTGGTTCCTAAATCCTTGTGACAACCCTGCTCTTGTGTTTGATAATCGACTGCTATCAGCGATTAATCTACCTCTGCATCCTGCGTCAGACGCATAAAAAACGCTCTGGACCCATTTATTCTTGATCCCTGCGTTCCTCCGTACGCATTATTCTTTTTCGTATAATGCGTCCTTCTTAAGTAGGACGCATTATATTATACGAAAAAGAATAATGCGTCCTTCTTAAATAGTTTATTGTTTATATAACTTACAGAGTTGAGAAAGTGTAATTGGTTTATTTATGTATATTTTGTCTGCTCTTTTAAACCTTACGAAAGGCTGATCATGTCCGTAGTATTGAAAATTGTTGCGCATCATAATTTTTCGATATAACAGTTTATCATTCGGATTTAGATGTACCTGTAATATATACTATATATTGTATAAAAAAACTTTGCAGGATGATATGAATCAACCAATTCAAATCATTTAATATACAAGTAAATGTAAATGCAGACAAAGTTTTAACGGACATTTGGTCCATCGCGATTCTAAAGTATATCTGATCGAAGCTATTTTTACGGGACATGTCCGACTGTCCGACGAACCTTCGAATACACTGTATGGAGTAAACAACATCCTGTAAGCAAGACAAGCCGTGTTCTCAACTAGCCACACTCGACAGTAATCATGCATGTTGTATACATACACTTGAATGTTCAAGCCCCCACTTTCATAAAAGTGATCCTCATGTGACACAATGTTTCGCTGGCGACACATGCATTCCTCGGAATGCTGCCACTATTTTTTTTTTTAAATTGATAAATTGGTAATTTTTGTGTCGCCTGCGAATCATAACGGCACATAGGGATCACTTTGTCAGGCATCAGTTTATCTGTCTGTCACACTTTTATGAAGTCACACTTTAATATAGAAGTGATCCTTCTGTGTTTTGCAGATGCCACATTCATTCCTTGTAATGCTGCCACTATTTTGTAATTTTTCTCTGTTTACAGACCAATGTCCATGTGAAAGTGGTCCAGATAGGTCAGGTACAAACCAAAACAGTTAGATCAGGAACTTCTATGTCGTGTCAAGATGTTGTAGTTGCAGACAAGACAGGATCTATCACTCTATGTGTATGGGATAAACAAACAGATACATATAGCATTGAAGAATCATATTCAATGCAAAACATCTCTGTCAGAAACTATGACAACATTAAGTCTCTGACAACATGCCCAGATAGCATAATAAAACTTATTCCAGACATTGGCCCAGTAATACAATCTGAACAACAGTCAACAACAACAATAAAAACCTTGGATGTGCAGTCTGTTTCATGTATCAGTTTAAACAAGTGTAATATTTGTTTAAGAGATGTCGGATCTTTCAACAGAGAAATTTCAACAGTAAAATGCCCTCATTGCCAGATGCGTCAAAAAACTTCAAGTCTCCATGAAACTTTGAAATGCGAGTTAATCGCATCCTCCGAAGGAGAGAAACTAAAACTACAAATATCCCACTCTGTGCTAAAAAATTGTACCTCCCTTGCACAATTTAATGATCCTTCATTGGTTGAAACTTCAGGATCTTTGAACACCACACTAAAATGCAAGCCTTGCATCATGTGCATACATCTGAATGCAAAATAATATACTAGAATCTATTGTAAGTAATTGACAACTATGATGACTTTGATAGACAGTACATTAAAGTACTAGTCTTTTTATGCCCCCGTAATCGGAGATTCGTCGGCATACAATTTTTGGTCTCTCCGTTTGTTTGTCTGTCTGTTTGTCCGCAAAAACTTTAACCTTGGCTATAACTTTTGAATGGTAAGTGATAGGGCTTTCATATTTCACATGTGTATTCCTTGTGGCAAGACCTTTCCATTGGTACCAAAATTTTTGACCCCATTACCTTGACCTTCGAGTTTGACCTACTTTTGAAAAACTTTAACCTTGCCTATAACTTTTGAATGGTAAGTGATAGGGCTTTCATATTTCACATGTGTATTCCTTGTGGCAAGTCCTTTCCATTGGTACCAAAAATTTTAACTTGTGACCTTGACCTTTGAGTTTGACCTACTTTTAGAAAACTTTAACCTTGGCTATAACCTTTGAATGGTAAGTGATAGGGATTTCATATGTGTATTCCTTTTAGCAAGATCGTTCCATCGGTACCAACATTTTTGACCCCATGACCTTGGCCTTGGAGTTTGATCTACTTTTGAAAAACTTTAACCTTGGCTCTAACTTTTGAATCGTTAGTGATAGGGCTTTCATATTTCACATGTGTATTCCTTGTGGCAAGACCTTTCCATTGATACCAAACTTTTTACCTTGTGACCTTAACCTTTGAATGTGACCTACTTTACAAAAACAGTATTTATACTGACAAAGATTACAATGGGGGCATTCGTGTTTCACAAACACATGATTTATTTATTCTATGTAATAGCTGAAAACCATTTTTGTGCCCCTATTTTCAGCAGTGGTCTTTCTACAAAATTTATCAAATATCCAATCTTTATTGCCAGATTGCGAAGCTAAACACTTTTTACATTTTCATGCACTTCATTTCAGTAGAAGATAAAGTCATTGTGTCTCTCAGATTGTCTGAACTCGTATCTCCTACAACTTTCTTAAAAATTTAATCATTTTTTGCCAAAATGTAATGCAGAATCAGATAATTCAGACAAAGGTCACTCATTACAGGTCAAGGTCATTTTCTGGCTTAATTTACATTAAGTAATTTCTTTTTAGTGTTTTTAAAACTATTTTTTGTCCAAATGATCATGGTAGAATAAATACATGTAATTTTTCATATGAATATATATATTTACATGTACATGTTTTGATATATTTTATAGTATTGACAAGTTTTTTTTTTTACCCAAGTTCACAATTTCCTGAACACTAAACGTACATTTCTAAAACTACTTAAGCATTTGATATTTTGTACGATGTTTCCATATGGACCAAGGTCATTCAAAGTCATTCTCCAAAAGTCAAGTTCACTTTCATGCTAAAAATTTCTTGTTTGATTAAAAATATGTTTTGAAAACTAGTATTGACAACTTTTTGTACCCAAGTTTCCTGATCATACATTTCTGAACACTGTATCAGGATTTGACATTTTGTACAATTATTCAGTAAAATGTTTCCATGTAAACCAAGGTAATTCAAACTCATTCTCCAAAAGTTGAACTTATTTTCTAACTAAAATATCCTCTCTGATAAAAATATGTTTTGAAAATTCATTAAGAATATAATTTTGGTCCCAACAAAGTGAAGTTTTTGCTTGATAGTAGAAATACATGTTCTTTGACAAATTTTTATACAATTGATTGTATTGACTTTTTTGTACTCTATGAAAAAAGAAAAAAGGGTACGCATGATTCTACAGAACTGATACTTCTTGTCATAACTACATCACCATTTGTTTATATTTTCATGCAATGATGTTGCACCATGTTTTCATGTAAGAAAACATCATTCTTTGCAAATTTTGATCATTTTATTGCTTATCATCACTAATTTTGTGTTTCTTAGCTGATTTTGTGTTTCTGCACTGATTTTGTGTTTTTGCAGAGAGACACCATCGCAATCTGACCATGTACCACCTTTAGTGGTTTACAGATTTTCATTTATGTTACCGTTATAAATTATTTATTCTATCATAGTTTAGCCTCCTCCAAGAAACTTAATTATTTTTAGCTCACTTAAAAATTAATCCTAGGTGTGACTATGTTTTGCATGTAACACATGTAAACCTTGTGCTGCCCTTATCTTTGTTAAATATCCATGTTTCCTGAAGCACTTTTTGTTCAATATACATATAATAACCTTTATTCTCAAGGAACATCTGTCCCTCTGTTTCAAAAACAAGTCTTTAATTTTGTGGTGCCTCCGAAGCATAGCAACTTTAAGGTATCACTTTGTCCGTCTGTCTGTATGTCTCACTTGCAGTTTCACAACCTATATAAAAAGGATTCCAAAGTATTACTATAATTCACAGGCCACAAGATTGTGCATTCTTTTGAATGCTGCCACTATTTTCGTTTTCCATTGATCAAGTGGTGCAGTTCACATTGCAGTCTCTACTTAACCTATGTGTAATTTTTTTCTCATTGAAGTGTCTAGTTCTATTCAGAATATTAATAGGACTTTGTATCATTATATCTTAATCATTTGACCGTTGTATTTATTGTTTTATTGTATATAAAAAAACTCCTTTTTTTATTACATTTTGAACCTCAAGAAAAGGGCATTTTTTTGTGTTTCAAATATACATTTGTTGTCATCTTTGCTAAGCATAACAACACATAAAGGTCTTCCTAAGTCACATTATCATTTAAAAGTGGTCCTTATGCATATGCTGCTATGTTTCTTAGGTATTCCTTTGAAATTGGAATGCTCCCACTATTGCTTAGTCCCTCAGTCTGCCTTGATGCACTTAAGATAAGTTCTACTGTATTTGAATCGAACTACTAATATTATATTATGATTTTGTACGTTTTTGTTTGGGTTGAAAAGAACTTTGCTTGATAATTTGATATTATGTACTTGTTTCCTTATTTGTATTCTACTTTATATAATTATTATCTGTTGTAACTTTTTAACTAAAGTTTTATTTCTTAAACTTGCTTTACTTTGATAAGGTTCCAGTTTACCTAGTGTATTTTAAGCTTGCCAGGACGAAAGTCCGGAGAGCTAATGCTATACCCTCAACGTCAGCGTTGACGTTGTCGTCATTGTCATCGTCGTCGTCCGTAGACAAAACTTTAACCTGGGCTATATCTCCTTAACTATAAGGGATAGGGCTTTGATACTTCATATATAGATACCTTATGATGAGACCTTTTATTTGCAACCTTTGACTTAGTGAACTTACCTTGGACTTTGACCTACTTTTTAAATACTTTAACCTCCGCTATATCTCCTCAACTATAAAAGATAGGGCTTTGGACTTTGACCTACTTTTGAAAAAACTTTAAGCTGGGCTACATCTCCTCAACTTTAAGGGGTAAAGCTTTGATACTTCATATGTAGACACCTTATGATGAGACTTTTCATTTGAAACCTTGACCTTTGACCTAGTGACCTTGACCTTGGACTTTTACCTACTTTTAAAAAAAACTTTAACCTGGGCTATATCTCCTCTATTATAAAGGGTAGGGCTTTGATACTTATGATAAGACCTTTCATTTGAGACCTTGACCTTTGATCCAGTGACCTTTAACTTGGACTTTGACCTACTTTAAAAGAACTTTAACCTGGGCTATATCTCCCGAACTATTAGGGGTAAGGCTTTGATACTTCATATGTAGATACCTTATGACAAGACCTTTATTTGAGACCTTGACCTTTGACCTAGACCTTGGACTTTGACCAACCTTTTAAAAACTCAAACTTGGACTGTATCTTCTCAAATATAAGGTGTACGGCTTAGATATTTTATCAGTACATATGTTATCATTTCTAACAAAAACCTGCTACAGTGAGCTATGTAATCTTTGATTACCCTATGTTTAAATATTTTGTTGACAGCATATTTAAATTCTGCTTTAAATTTTATTTTATATTCAATATTGAGATAAAAAATGATCATGGAAAACCTATCCCTATACATTTACACATATACGTATTTGAGAATACAGCTTCCTCACCCCAAGAATCACTTCCTATAACTACAAGCATCATTGTTAAACTGTTTTCCCATCAACATTTGTGTAATATTACAGCCAGCCGTGATAAAAGTCCAGCAAACCTAATGTCATAATCTGATCATCGACATCGTCACCTTCTTATACAAAAACTTAGACATACAACTTCGTATGTAGATGCCTGACCAGACCTTTTACTTGAGACCATAACCTTTTACCTACGTACCTTGGACTTTGACTTTAAAAAAACATTAACATGGGTTATATCTCCTCAAAAAGGATAGGGCTTAGATACTTCATACTAGATACTTTATATCAAGACCTTTCATTTGAAACTTTGACCTAGTGACCTTGGACTTTGACCTATTCCTCAATTATAAGAGGTAGGGCTTACATATTTCATATGCACATACAGGATGACGAGACTTTTCATTTAAGACTGACTTTAAACCTTTCTTTTGATACCATGACTTCTCACCTAGTAACTAGTCTTTGACCTACTTTTAATCTATACAAGCTCTCAACTTTTATATTTACATAAAAATACCCCATGACCATACCTTACATTTGATGATAGGACCAATGACCTTGACCATTTGACCTACTTTTAAAATGAGGTAGTGCTTTAATATATCTCGTATACATCTTATGAGCATACCTTTCATTTGATAATATGACAATTGATCTTGTGACCTGACCTTTGACCTACGTTTAAACTGTAAATGGTAATTTAATTTCTTCACTACTAACCTTTCTGACATCATGTCTTTTGACCGTTTCCTTTGACCTGCTTTTAAAGCGTGAAATAGGGTTTTGGCATTTCACTTATTCCTCATGAATAGAGTTAATATGTTACCATAGCTTTTGTTCTAGTATCATTAATCTTTTTTCTTGAAAAAAAAAAACTGCCATTTTATTACTATCAAAAACCTGTATGGCTAGTGATGTTGTTTCTGATAAGTCTTATAACTTTTTACTTAAAAAAGGTTGCCAGCATTCAGTTGTAAAATTATTTTGCTTTTCTTAATTTGATTTCACAAACCAATAAATAATCATTTTCAACATGAATGCTGGTAATCCTTTCACTTGTAAATATTGTAGTTCCTTTGTTTCAATTAATTATATTTTTTATTCTTATTGTTATGCTTTAATAATCACATTAAAAAGTAATATTAAAAACCAAGACTATTCCTTACCTACAGTGTCTCATATTATGTAAAGTTTAAACCTCATGTATTTGCATTTCTGTATTGGCGTAAAAAATGAACAGAAATTTCTGGCAATTTAATTTATAACGTAGATAATTGAACTATATGTATTTAAGTACATTAGACATATCACTTTGGTTTTTCAAATCAGTAAACAGGATTAAAACTTTGAAATGTGATTTTCTCTTCTTTGTACTTTTTTTCTGAAATTGAAAAAAAAAACCCCAATCATGTCTCCAACAAGCAAAAACCAACATTTCAGCAACTGCTGATAGAAATACATTAGTCCTTACAAAACCAATTGCTTGAGATCCCTCTCCTATTATGTCCCCCTCAACAAAAGGTTATACATGTATATTGTTTTTGCATTCGCATCTGTCTGTCACAAATCATGCTGGACTATATCTCTGAAACAGTTAAATGGATCACCGAAAGTCTTTCATATTTGAGTATGTTGTTAAGCATGATCCAAACATTTTGCATCATATGCTGTGCGTGCACATAGACCCAAGGATTGTGGGTTCAAATTCAGGCACCGGCATCCCAATTTTTTTTTCATTTTTTGCATTTTGCAAGCTTTTTAAGCACTTTTAAATCATCTGAATACAAAAAAAACCTTCTTTTTTCTTTTTCCATTTTCATTTTCTCCATTTTGCACACTCATTTATTGCATTTTACTTTTTTGGAATTTTTATGATATTTTTCTTAATTATTTATGGCATATGGACCAAAAAATTCTGACTATGGCTCTGGCTCTAACATTATTCAATGTCAGTATGTTCAGAGTGTGCATGGATATCAGGTGAGCGTTGTGCCCCCCTGGGGCTCTTGTTTTCAGATTATAAGATAAAATACTAAGGATATTCTGTTTCAGTTTAGACAAAAATATACACTAAAGGAATACTTTGAAAATGGATTTTGAAGATTTTGCCATCTAATATGACATAAGTGCAGAAATCACTGATTTCAAAAGAGTAGGAAGTTCATAAAAGACAAAATGTATATTGAAAGCACTTTGTCAAGTTCTATGGAATATATATATTTTAATAATTTAAAACGCCACTTAAAATTTGAGAGAAACACATACAAGAAATGATTCATTCCGCAAATGTCGAAAGAATCCCGATGTTATCTGATTATGACCATGATCGCTTCGATTTTATAAGAACGTGAAAAGTGTTTATAGTGTACATTGTAGAAATCTTCGTCATCTTATATGAACGTGAATAGTGTACATTAAAGCAGTCTTTGTCAGATAATACAGTTCATCTAGAAATTTAGTTAAGGAATCATTGTAATATTTTTTGAGCGTAGCACAGGATGCACAAGTTTTCCCTCAATTTTTGGCGTTGAAACCTCGATCAACCAAACAAAATATTACATGGAATACTTATCATTTAATTTCGTCCTTTTTCAACGTTTATTTGCAGCTTTGAAATCGTGTTGCTAACGAAGTTGCTTATGAATCGTCGTTTCTTAATAATAACAATGAAAATTTAATATTAAAAACAAATATCTGAGAAAGGGGGAGGGGGGTCTGGGATGATTTTGTAATTATAATCGGGAAAATGAGAAAATTTGACGATTTTCAAAAGGAGAGACCCAGAAGGAGAGGGGGATTTGGTGTCCAACATTCACGTTTATATAAACATACCAAAATTACGAAAACGAATTTCTATAGCTAGACAAATACTTCTTCTAGCAATAATGTGCATTTTCACAATTATATTCTCAAACTTAAAGAGTTTTTTGTCCCCCGCTTTCGCAAAAGCGTCTGTCTGTCTGTTTGTCCGTCAGTCAGACAAACTTTAACCTTGTCTATAACGTTTGAATTGTAAGTCATGGGGCTTTCATATTTCACATGTGTATTCCTTGTGACAAAAAGTCCATGGATACAAAAAAACGACCTTGTGACATTGACCTTGGCGTTAAACTTACTTTTCAAAAACTTTAACCTTGATCATAACTTTTGATTGGAAAGTGATAGGGCTTTAATATTTCATATGTATATTTCTCGTGAAAATACCTTTCTATGGATACCATACATTTTGACCTCGTGACCTTGACCTTGGAGTTTGACCTACTTTTCAAAAACGTTAACCTTGGCCATATCATGTGAATCGAAAGTGATGGAGCTTGACCTTGAACCAAGGTCAAGGTCACTTAGTGCATTTTTAAAGAAATTATGCATACATTCCTGTCCGGGCTAGATCTCTTGAACCGTTTGCCGGATCACTTTCATATTTAAGAATGTTGTTGCTGATGACCCGAAGGGTTCACATCACCTTGACCCAAGGTCATGTGACCAAGGTCAAGGTCACTTAGTGCATTTTAAAAGAAATTATGAATACATTCCTGTCCGCGCTATATCTCTTGAACCGTTTTTTCCGGATCACTTTCATATTTTAGTATGTTTTTGCTTATGACCTGAAGGTTTCGCATCACTTCGACCCAAGGTCATGTGACCAAGGTCAAGATCATGTAGTACAGTTAAAATGAAATTGTACATGCATTCCTGTCCGGGCTTTATCTCTTGAACCGTTTGCACGATCGTTCTCATATTCTACTATGTTGTTGCTTATGACCTGAAGGTTTCACATAACCTTGAACCAAGGTCATGTGACCAAGGTCAAGGTCACTTAGTGCATTTTTAATGAAATAATGCATACATTCCTGTCCGGGCTAGATCTCTTGAACCGTTTGCTGGATCACTTTATATTTAAGTATGTTGTTGCTGATGACCCGAAGGTTTCACATCACCTCGACCCAAGGTCATGTGACCAAGGTCAAGGTCATGTAGTACAATTTTAATGAAATTGTACATGCATTCCTGTTCGGGCTATATCTCTTGAACTATTTGCACGATCGCTTTCATATCTTAGTATGTTGTTGCTTATGACCCGAAGGTTTCACGCCACGTTGACTCAAATGAGTTAAAGAAGATCCTGACGATAATCTCAACAGCACTCACAATAGAGCACCAAATTGAACATCGACGGACCCCCAGCAAGCCAGAGGTGGGATCAGGTGCCCGGGAGGAGTAAGCATCCCCTGTTGGCATGCCGCACCCGCTGTCGATGTTCATGCACGAAAATGAAAAGAATATATAAAATACATGCACTGTCCGAGGCCACGTCTATATAGAAAGTGCTATGTCGACAATGTCAGGGAATAATATTCAAAACACTTACTGTCAAACCCCTCGCGGGGAACTTTTTTACGAGCTCCACACGGCAAAGGGCATAAGTGTGACACAAATGAGTTAAAGAAGATCCTGACGATAATCTCAACAGCACTCACAATAGAGCACCAAATTGAACATCGACGGACCCCCAGCAAGCCAGAGGTGGGATCAGGTGCCCGGGAGGAGTAAGCATCCCCTGTTGGCATGCCGCACCCGCCGTCGATGTTCATGCACGAAAATGAAAAGAATATATAAAATACATGCACTGTCCGAGGCCACGTCTACATAGAAAGTGCTATGGCGACAATGTCAGGGAATAATATTCAAAACACTTACTGTCAAACCCCTCGCGGGGAATTTTTTTACGAGCTTTTTTTCAAGATCATGTGTCCAAGGTCAAGTTCAATAAGTTTACGTGTATTTTTAGAAATGAAATTGTTTTTGTAACGTGTATTATGTCCAGTCTTAATCTTTTGAACATTGATTGGATCATTTCATATTTTAGTATGATGGTGCTGATGACCCAAAGGTTTCACACCACCTTGATCGAAGGTCATGTGACTAAGGTCAAGGTCAAATATTACATTTTTTAATAAAATTGTAAATGCTATTGAGTCTGGGCTATATCTGTGGAATCGAATACTGGATCACTCTGATATTTTAGAATGCTGTTGCCCAGGATTGGAAGGTTTCTTATCATCTTGACCCAAGGTCATGTGCCCAAGGTCAAGATCATTTAGTTGTTTTTAATGAAATTGTACGTACTAATTTTGTCTGGGCTATATCTCCTGAACCCTCTTTACAATTGTTTTCATATTTTAGTATGTTGTTTCTCAGGACTAAATGTTTCTTATCACATTGTCCCAAGGTCACATGATTAAGGTCACTTCTTACTTTGGTAATGAAATTGTATATGCTAATCATGTCCAGGCTGAAATTGTCTATGCTTATCATGTTTAGGCTTTATATTTTGAACCGTGTATCCAATCACTAATTCAGTTTTTTGTTGCTCATGATCCATACAATGTAGGTTTCAGATCACCTATATTCAAGGTCATGTGACCAAAGTCAATTTCACTAAATATGCTTATAATGAAATTGTATATGCTAATCATGTTTGGGCTTTACCTCAAACAATACAATGAATCACTTTCATGTTTTAGTATGAAGTTGCCCATGAATCAAAGGTTTCACATCATCTTTGCCGAAGGTCAAAGTAACATGGAGGGAGGGGGAGACATCTGTTTTTTTCCTGAAAAACATTTGATTTAAGGAGGTATTGAACACTTGGACGCAAAATTCAATTTTTCTAAACATTTCTGAAATTATATATTTCTTTCTGTCCTTGACTATACAAACTTACATTTGATTCTATCCACAGGAAAATTTTCTACGAGACTTTGAAATATGCATGAATCGACGTTTTCGTGAATTTCTTGATGACGTCATAATATTGAAAGTGTCATTCCAGTTCTCGTAAAGCTATCGGAAATTGATTTTGATTTAACTTCCAATATATCCATAAATATATTGCACTTACATATGGAAAAGATCAAACGAATTGTGTTTTAAACACAGGCAGGATACTTGAATAAAAGATGACAATGTTGCTAAAAAAATGCAATTTCGAGTCAATTTACTCTAGTTGCTAGTGGATTATTAGGAATCCTGTGGATAAATCTTTGTCAAAAACTATTAAAATTATCAAGAATGTCCAGAGATGATTTCATGATTGAATGGGAAAAATTGAATTTAGGATTAAAATATTACAAGGCTTTATATTTTCTATTTTTTCTTCCAAAATCGTCCATTTTCAATGAAGTGACATACGCTTTCCTGTAACGTAAATCTTTAAACGAATACACTGTGATGAAGATTTAATTTTCTATGTTATTCATGCCAAGTTTCAATGCAATACGTCAAGTAATAATGTTTTATTGCATTTTGAATGCGAAGGTTTGTGACGCCATTTTTCCCGATAACGTCGAAATGACGTCGTGGTTTGCTCATGGATAAAACTCCCAAAGTCCTAAATTTCAAAAATCGCCATAATTTCCTCAAATGACACCGGAAATTATTCACACTTTATCAGGATAATCAAATGCGTATATCAATCAGAGTATCAAATGTTTTAAGGGAGTTAAGACTGTACTTTTCCTAGGAAGTGAGAAAACAAATAATGCCGCCACCATCTTCGTGTTCAAACCCTCCTTATTTCACAAGTGTATTCCTTGTGACACGACCTTTCCGTTGGTATTACATATCTGACCTTGTGACATCGTCCTTTGAGGTTGACCCACATTTAAACCTCGACCATAACTTTTGGATGGTAATTGATACTTTGATATTTGACATGTGCATTCCCTTTCAAAAGACATTTCCCTTGGTAACAAATGTTTGAACCTTTTCATAGAGTTTTCGTAGAATTTTGATAATACATTGTTATGGGTCAGAATACCCCAAAACGCCAGCAAAAATCAGACAAAGACAGAATATAAATTAACAAGTTTAATTATGTACAAAATATATATATATTTCAAATGATTACAACTTACAATACAATGTCCGGATCAAAGTGTCCGTTACGGTCCACAAAGTCTATCGAATGTATGGTTTCCAGTAATCACAAACGTTCTCGAAAGATCGGTGTCCAAACGTTGTCAAATGGCCATAATGGATTAAAGTCTCAACAAATAAAGTGTCCCAGTATATCAGAATAGATGAATTAATCGTGTCTACGAATGTGTACGAATGCCCCCTCAACACAGTTCCTCAGAGGTATTTATACTTAATACAAATGAATTTACCAGAAGCTTCTAGAACAATGACTCATTACAAATGATTAACAATAGAGTAAATTCTAGAAATCACAGTCATATGATGATAATGATGTAACAAAGAACATACTGGAATATTCTCTAAAGAAATAAACATGACATAGTAAAATCTAGAAAGAATTATTATGAAATCATTAAATAACATGACTAAGTACATGTGTACCTACACATAAAGTAAAACTAAAATAATACATGACCCACAATACCTCCCCCCTTAAAAACAGTTTGAATGTCAATGAAAACTTAGGTGGTAAATTCTTCAAAAATCACTCATGAAACTCTCGATAGTGCATCTGCAATCACATTGTCTTTGCCCTTGATATGGTTAATAATGATATTGTACTCTTGCAACAATAAACTCCACCTTGTAAGTCTTTGATTCTTGTTTGACATTTTGTGCAAAAATGTGAGAGGGTTGTGGTCAGTATATACAAGAATGGGATGTAAAGTAACATTCAAATAAACATCAAAATGTTGTAAAGCTAAAAATAATGCAAGACACTCTTTTTCAATAGTAGAGTAATTCTTTTGACATTTTGTCAATTTCTTTGAAAAATAACAAACAACTCTATCTACACCATCATCATTTTCTTGAAACAAAGCAGCCCCGATTCCTACGTCACTGGCATCAACAGTAAGCTTAAATTGCTTATCAAAATTTGGAGCTGACAGGACAGGACTATTCATAAGAACACATTTGATTTTCTTAAAAGATTCGTCACAGTCATTGGTCCATGCAAAATTCACTCTCTTTTGTAACAAATTGGTAAGTGGACCAACAACTGACGAGAAATTTGGACAAAATTTTCTGTAAAATCCTGCCATTCCCAAAAATCTCATTATCTCTTTCTTATTGGTAGGAATTGGGAACTTTGAAATAGCTTCCACCTTGGCCATGATAGGAGTAACAAAACCTTGACCTACTTTGTGACCCAAATATTCTACAGTCGCATGACAAAATTCACTTTTCGCAAGGTTCACTGTGAGGTTTGCTTTCGCCAGTATGTCGAAGAAGGTACGCATGATTCGGAGATGGTCATTCCAGGTGTCGCTGTAGATGATGACGTCATCGATGTACGCCTCGCATCCTTCGAGATGAATTAGGAGCGAATGAATCATCCTCTGGAACGTGGCTGGTGCGTTTTTCATACCAAAGGGCATTACTTTATATTGGTATAGCCCATCTGGAGTCGCAAATGCCGATATTTCTCTGGCTCTCTCGGTAAGCGGGACCTGCCAATAGCCTTTAAGCAAGTCAAATTTACTGACAAATATTGCACTACCAATTTTATCTATACAGTCATCGATTCGTGGGATCGGATAAGAGTCAGTTTTGGTGACACAATTGACTTTTCTAAAGTCCGTACACAATCGGTAAGTTCCGTCTGGCTTCGGAACCAGAATACATGGGGAACTCCAATCACTATTGCTGGGTTCAATAATGTCATTTTCAAGCATGTATTGAATTTCTTTCCGCATGTATTGAAGCTTTATCGGGTTTAACCGATAGGGATGCTGTTTGAGAGGTGACGCATCACCCACAATGACGTCATGATGAGATGCATTAGTCTTTTTTGGAACGTCCGGAAAGATGGTCGTATATTCCCGCATTAATTGGTGCACTTCCTCTTTTTGATGCACGGTCAGATGTCCGAGTTTCACTTCCGGACTTTTCAGAATTTCAGAATTCTTTAAACGGACACTTTGAGCAAAGTCTTTTTCGACAGTCTCTTCATTACATCCAGGTTCAACACAATTTTCTAATGTATTTACATTGGCCAAAGTGGAAACTGGTTTTACAAAATTTCGGTCACTTCTATCAAAATACTCTTTCAACATGTTAACATGACACACTCTTTTTTCTTTTCGCCGACCTGGTGTCTTAACCACATAGTTAACATCACTAATTTTACTCTCAATCTCATAAGGACCGAAATATCTAGCTTGCAAAGGATGACCAGGGATAGGCAAAAATACAAGAACTTTATCTCCTGGTTTAAAAACTCTATTTCTAGCATCTTTGTCATACCATGTTTTCATTTTCATTTGTGATGTTTTCAGATTTTCTTGAGCAATTTTGCAAGCATTATATAATTTCTCTTTGAAATTAGACACGTAGTCTAAGAGATTCATATCGCTAGTCTCAGTCAACCATTTTTCCTTCAACAACTTCAATGGCCCCCTGACCGTATGCCCAAAAACTAGCTCAAAGGGACTGAATCCCAGGGACTCCTGAACCGCGTCTCGTGCCGCAAACAACACGAGGTGAACCCCTTCATCCCAGTCTTTTTCATACTGGTGACAATATGTTTTCATCATAGTTTTAAGGGTCTGATGAAAGCGTTCAAGTGCCCCCTGGGACTCAGGATGGTACGCAGAAGACTTATACTGCCTGATACCTAGCTCATGCATAACCTGCTGAAACAATCCTGACATAAAATTGGAACCCTGATCTGACTGAATAGCCTTGGGAGCACCTACGAAACTGAAAAATTTTGTAAGGGCCTTAACTATGGTCTTTGCCTTAATATTCCTAAGAGGTATGGCTTCAGGAAACCTAGTCGAAGTACACATAATTGTCAGTAAGTACTGATTCCCTGACCTAGTCCTAGGCAAAGGACCTACACAATCAACTAACACCCTACTAAACGGTTCCTCAAAGGCTGGAATGGGTTGGAGGGGAGCAGGTGGTATAACTTGATTGGGTTTACCTACCATCTGACAACTATGACAAGACTTACAAAACTCAGACACATCTTTTCTCAACTTAGGCCAGTAAAAGTGACTTAAAATCCTATTATAAGTCTTATTGACACCTAAATGACCTGCCATGGGTGTGTCGTGAGCCAAACTCATGATGTCCCCGCGATACGCTACTGGAACCACTATCTGGTGAACGACCCGCCACACTTCATTAGGGGGTGCATCGGGTGGTCTCCATTTCCGCATGAGGATGCCATCTTGTATGTAGAAGCACTCTCCGACTTTGTCCGCTTCTTCTCGGGGAAGGGCCCTCTTGCTTAGTCGGATGATCTCCGGATCTTTAGTTTGTTCGGAGAGGAGCTGCTCACGGCTTAAGGCATCTGTATCTCTGTCTAATTGCGGATGGGAATCATTATTAGGTAATGTCGGAGACTTGTCAACATGAAGTGGTACTGACGTCTCAGGTACGCTGTCATCACTGGTAGACATGAATGTGTCAGAAAGGTCTATATTTTCGGAGGGATGGTCCTCGTTAAGTGCAGAAGTACTCTCAGCCTCTTTTAGTCTGTTCCTGGCCATCGCCCTGGTAACTGCGCAGGCTGGGTACAAGTCGTCGTCTTCATCATCGGACACGACATCGGACGTGATTTTCTCACAAACAATCGGATCGGCTACAACTTTGCCGCCAGCTAAATCGTTGCCAAGCAACAAGGAAACGCCTTGAACGGGAAGAGTAGGTCGAACACCTACGATAACAGGTCCAGTAATTAAGTCTGACTTCAAATAAATTTCATGAAGGGGAACATCAATGACGCCTAGCTCCACACCCTGTAATAAAACTGACCTACCAGTAAAAGTGTGCTCAGACAAAGGCAATGAACCCTCTAACAATAAAGTCTGGGCAGCACCAGTATCTCTCAAAATCTGAACAGGCAACGCTTCGCTAGAATCACTGAGTGAAACAAATCCCTGTGACAAAAAGGGCTTATAATGATCCTCCACAAAATCATCAGAACTGGACTTAGAACCCTGAATCTCAGGAGTGTCAGAACAAATCGAATCTAAGGCTTTCCTATCATTTCTAACAGACGCAAAGGCCTGTGACTTAAGTTCTTTTTTCTTCTTAAGCTTCAAACACTCACCAATAACATGACCTTTTTTCTTACAATAATTGCATGTAGGAAGCGACCCCACCCCTGGGGATGCCTCAGAACGCTCGGACCTAGGTCCGGACGTAGAACCACCTTGAGATGGTGACTGGGAACTAATGGACGACTGAGACTCTTGTACATTTTTCTTTGGAACATCTGACGTTTTTGCGCTATCGCTAGATTGAGTTTTTGACACAAAATTTTTCTTATGAGTGAGAGCATACGTATCAGACAAAACAGCGGCTTCTTCAAGAGTTTTAACATTTTTGTCTTCCAAATGAGTTCTTAAATCTTGATGTACACACTCTTTGAACTCTTCTATCAGAATGATCTGACGCAAATTGTCAAATGAATTGGGAATTTTTTTAGATCGAAACCACTGATCAAATAAATCTTCTTTTTTTCGAGCAAATTCAACATATGTTTGATTTTCAAATTTTTTGTACTTTCTAAACTTTTGTCTGTACGCCTCAGGTACTAACTGATATGCTCTCAAAATCGTGTCCTTGACCTTGTCATAGTCTGAACTCTCAGCAATACTGAGCGCCGAGTACACTTCAGCCGCTTTGCCAATAAGTACGCTTTGTAATAAAGTTGGCCAAAAATCGCGTGGCCACTTCAGATTGGCCGCGATTTTCTCAAAATGTGGAAAATATTTGTCCACGGACTTTTCTTGAAATTTTGGTACTAATCGGATGTTTTTGGCGGCGTCGAATTCAGACTTGACAAGCGAAGGAACAGGATTTTCCTTAGCGCTTTTCTCTAACTTTAACTTTTCTAACTCAAACTGGAGTTCTTTCTCGTGCATACGTTCCTGTTTCTCTCTTTCTTCCTTTTCTCTTTCAAATTGTCTTATTTTTTCTTCTTTTTCAAATTGTCTTTCTTTTTCTTCTCTTTCAAATTGTAATTGTATTTTCATTTTCTCTAATTCAAACTCATATTTTGACATTTTGGTTTCGCTTGAAACAGGTTCAACAGGAAAATCGTATGACGAAAAGATTTCCTTAGCTAAAAGCTCTTTAGCCACAATATTTCTAATTTCTTGTTTTCTCATAGAAGATTTTACATCTAACATCAAGTGAAGACCTAAACCAATCAAATCATCTTTTTTCAGTGATTCGAACTCATCTACAGTCGGCGATTTCAAAAATTCAGTGACCGAAAATACCATGATTGATTTCTGCTGGCAAAAGTTTTGAGAATTTTCCTTTTTTCAAAAAAACGAACTTTATGTAAAGTGCAAATATGCAGAGATTACTATCCCGGACGAGCCCCCAATTCTGTTATGGGTCAGAATACCCCAAAACGCCAGCAAAAATCAGACAAAGACAGAATATAAATTAACAAGTTTAATTATGTACAAAATATATATATATTTCAAATGATTACAACTTACAATACAATGTCCGGATCAAAGTGTCCGTTACGGTCCACAAAGTCTATCGAATGTATGGTTTCCAGTAATCACAAACGTTCTCGAAAGATCGGTGTCCAAACGTTGTCAAATGGCCATAATGGATTAAAGTCTCAACAAATAAAGTGTCCCAGTATATCAGAATAGATGAATTAATCGTGTCTACGAATGTGTACGAATGCCCCCTCAACACAGTTCCTCAGAGGTATTTATACTTAATACAAATGAATTTACCAGAAGCTTCTAGAACAATGACTCATTACAAATGATTAACAATAGAGTAAATTCTAGAAATCACAGTCATATGATGATAATGATGTAACAAAGAACATACTGGAATATTCTCTAAAGAAATAAACATGACATAGTAAAATCTAGAAAGAATTATTATGAAATCATTAAATAACATGACTAAGTACATGTGTACCTACACATAAAGTAAAACTAAAATAATACATGACCCACAACAACATGACATATATCATGAAGACTTAATAATATGGGGGTTGGGGTCTGTAAGCAACTCTTTAAAGAAAAACACACAAAAGCGGGGGACCACAATACCTTGAATTTGATTTTTGGCCGGATTGCAAAGCAACTCCGGTCTACAGATTGACGATGTCCGTCTGCCGTCAACGTTTTGGTTAAAGTTTCTGGTTGAGGCAAAATCTAAGGAACTATATGCAGAAGAAACTTTATATTATACATGAAGCTTGCCTATCACAAGACCTTTCAATTTATGCCGTAACTTTTGACCTAGTGACCTTGACCTTGGACTTTGACCTAGTTAAAGATTATGGTTAAAGTTCCTGGTTTAATCTATGGAACTGTATGCAGTAGAAACTTTATATTATACATGTAGGTTGCCTCTGACAAAATCTTTCAATTTATACCGTATTATTTGACCTATTGACCTTGACCCAGTTAGTGACAAAAACTTACTTTGCAATCCGACCTTACCGTCTTTAGCGATGTTTTATTTTTTTTTTATAAAATAGAAATCAGAATCTTTGGCCAGATGTAACAGAGACAATTCAGGTCAACAATGAATAAAGTGTCACTATATATTATTTTGAATGCCAATTTTTTAGTTAACATTTGTCAAAATTTCTTACAATAATAAAGGGTAAAATTCCATGCAGTACGAAATAAACCAGAGTAGTGTACAATTTTATGTCTTTGATGTAACAGGACAATATTACTCGAAGTCGGTGATGTAACAGGGCACTATAAAGCGTCAAACTAGATGGATTTTCTTTTACTAGAAGAAAAACTAACAAACGATTAACACAGAATTGCTGTATAAGACCAGATTCAACGTAAAAAATGTCATAATGTCTTGCATTAAGATTGAATTAAGTGCTTGGTGATAAGATATAACAAACACACTTCGTAATATAGCTGGTTAGTGCAATGGTAGCGCGCTCGCTTCTCAACTCTAAGGTCCGGGGTTGGAATCCCAGATTTGGCGAAGGGTCTTATGTGGGAGCGTAGGTGGTCCCCCACCCAGGCTTCTGCGGGTGTTTTCTTTTTCTCTGGGGCCTCCAGTTTCCTCCTGCTCCTTGGACCCCTCACGCCAAAATCTGAGCCAACGTGAGACATTAATATAAGTTGTGCAACTTGTTAGTCGTTGTCAAACAAATACAGTTTAATTTCCAAGTCCAACTGAAAATGTTACATTTAATGACAATATGAAAGGACAGAGGATGTACCATTCATTCTCTGTGAAATATCTTTACTTAGGCTAGAAATTGAACAGGAATTTTATTGAAGGATTCATGTTTGCAGAAAATTATCTCCAAAAAAGAAAAGTAATCTGATGAATAAAAGACATAACTCGAAATACTAAATAAGCAACAGCAGGTCACGATTTGTTTTTCCGATATCAAAATTTCTTAAAATTTCTAAAACGTGGGTCCTGTAGCATCATATCCCATCCATCCTGCTACGTCTTTCGGTACGCTTTTTCGACATAGTAACTTTCATACTTTTTGGCATATTACAATGTTTAGATTTGAGGATCACTGACGAGGGTTAAGTACCCGAAACGTGCATGTCTGGTCCATGTTGCCAATTTATCTGTTCTTAAATGATGCTATTCAATTTGAAGACGTTTACATACACACGCTGTATTTACTTGTACCCAAAATCGATAGATAACTTAGTAACCTCTCCCTTCTCTCCTGAAACGTTTCCGATGATAAGATCCTTTTTAACAAGTTTTCCAAACGACGATGACTATTGTGCAGACGATGACTACAGCATGTTTAACGTTCGTGTCAAAAACAATTTACATAGTGATCCTATCGTTACCGCCTGTCAACGTCAAAAATAGTCGTTCTAACGTGAGAAGCTTTCGTAAAAATAAATTTTAAATTGAGCTTTGTCACGGGCAGGAACATGTTACGTCGCCTCACAGTACCGTTGTCAGAAGTATTTAAAGTTCTGCAATTAAAACCGTCCGTTGACATTATGCAACAGGTGAGGATATGTTGGAAACCATCCGTTGTCATGAAAATTATCGACAAAATGTCAGTAAAATCACAAATAAATCATTAGGTAACCGGTGATTTCTTTTAAAAAGCCAACGGGAGGTAGCCCCACGCTCCAGTAATACATTATTATCATGAAATGAATAAAACTCCTTTTATGTTATGAGGAGATCTAATTGGCGATGACCTACTGTCAGCAACGAAAACGGAAATTTGAACAGGAAAACTATCCTGTCTCTTAATTATTTGATTTTATATACCAATTTTATGTAGAAAATTATCGACAACATTATACAAAGAATATATATGAATGGCCGTCGTTTACATTGTATATTTATTGTATTCTTTGATTATTTGATAAAGTATGTCCGTTGTTATGACAAGACAAGAAGATATGGTCTGTTGTCATGACTCTTAACGGTATTTGGGCATGAATGGGGAATTGAATCTTTATTTCGAATCTTAGGCTGAGCAATTAAATTAGCTTAGTTAATTCTTAAAGTATTCAGCTCTCTTTTTTTGTAAAGGAGGATATCATATAATTTTCAGGTCACGTGAACATAGATCGTATAGAATAGATTTAAAATTGAAAATATGATTCATGAATTTGAAGAGGTGTAGTATAAGTTCATGATTTTATACATTGATCAATTAAACAACAATTGTTAAAGGGATTTTGAAGTCATATATAGCGTTAAAAACAAAGACATCAAATATCGGTCATTGAAGACATTTTGATAGCCTCAGCCTTTATCACGTAATTGTTCCGAACGTTCATAACATGAAATCGCTCTTTGATCTAGGATTTTCGCATGCTTTTTTGTCCCAGAAACAACAAGATTCTTACCTACAGATAGGTTATTAGGCACCGTTTTATCGAAGGGACAAAATGATATCAAATGCACAAAAATGAATATAAACGTACAAAGTAATAAAATACTTGTAATAAATGGCCATTATAATTTTGCCCATAGTAGCTCCCTATCACTGCTATACACTTACTGGAGACCCCCCGCCGAAAAAAAAAACAACAACTTGTGTTATTGTAGTCTTTGAAGTCCCCTAAAGCAGATTTCCCTCGCCTACCATTAATGGTTTGGATTTTCTCTTTGAAACATTAGATTTATAATTTTGCATTTGTTATGGGTCAGAATACCCCAAAACGCCAGCAAAAATCAGACAAAGACAGAATATAAATTTACAAGTTTAATTATGTACAAAAAATATATATTTCAAATGATTACAACTTACAATACAATGTCCGGATCAAAGTGTCCGTTATGGTCCACAAAGTCTATCGAATGTATGGTTTCCGGTAATCACAAACGTTCTCGAAAGATCAGTGTCCAAACGTTGTTAAATGGATTAAAGTCTCAACAAATAAAGTATCCCAGTATATCAGAATAGATGAATGAATCGTGTCTACGAATGTGTACGAATGTTTTCTCAGCACAGTTCCTCAGAGGTATTTATACTTAATAACAATGAATTTACCAGAAGCTTCTAGAACAATGACTCATTACAAATGATTAACAATAGAGTAAATTCTAGAAATCACAGTCATGTGATGATAATGATGTAACAAAGAACATACTGGAATATTCTCTAATGAGATAAACATGACATAGTAAAATCTAGAAAGAATCATTATGAAATCATAATATAACATGACTAAGTACATGTGTACCTACACATAAAGTAAAACTAAAATAATACATGACCCACAACACCTCCCCCCTTAAAAAAAGTTTGAATGTCAATGAAAACTTAGGTGGTAAATTCTTCAAAAATCACTCATGAAACTCTCGATAGTGCATCTGCAATCACATTGTCTTTGCCCTTGATATGGTTAATAATGATATCATACTCTTGCAACAATAAACTCCACCTTGTTAGTCTTTGATTCTTGTTTGACATTTTGTGCAAAAATGTGAGAGGGTTGTGGTCCGTATACACAAGAATGGGATGTAAAGTAACATTCAAATAAACATCAAAATGTTGTAAAGCTAACAATAATGCAAGACACTCTTTTTCAATAGTAGAGTAATTCTTTTGACATTTTGTCAATTTCTTTGAAAAATAACAAACAACTCTATCTACACCATCATCATTTTCTTAAAAGATTCGTCACAGTCATTGGTCCATGCAAAAATCACTCTCTTTTGTAACAGATTGGTAAGTGGACCAACAACTGACGAGAAATTTGGACAAAATTTTCTGTAAAATCCTGCCATTCCTAAAAATCTCATTATCTCTTTCTTATTGGTAGGAATCGGGAACTTTGAAATAGCTTCCATCTTGGCCATGATAGGAGTAACAAAACCTTGACCTACTGTGTGACCCAAATATTCTACAGTCGCATGACAAAATTCACTCTTCGCAAGGTTCACTGTGAGGTTTGCTTTCGCCAGTATGTCGAAGAAAGTACGCATGATTCGGAGATGATCATCCCAGGTGTCGCTGTAGATGATGACGTCATCGATGTACGCCTCGCATCCTTTGAGATGATTTAGGAGCGAATGAATCATCCTCTGGAATGTGGCTGGTGCGTTTTTCATACCAAAGGGCATTACTTTATATTGGTATAGCCCATCTGGAGTCGCAAATGCCGATATTTCTCTGGCTCTCTCGGTAAGCGGGACCTGCCAATAGCCTTTAAGCAAGTCAAATTTACTGACAAATTTTGCACTGCCAATTTTATCTATACAGTCATCGATTCGTGGGATCGGATAAGAGTCAGTTTTGGTGACTGAATTGACTTTTCTAAAGTCCGTACACAATCGGTAAGTTCCGTCTGGCTTCGGAACCAGAATACATGGGGAATTCCAATCACTATTGCTGGGTTCAATAATGTCATTTTCAAGCATGTATTGAATTTCTTTCCGCATGTATTGAAGCTTTATCGGGTTTAACCGATAGGGATGCTGTTTGATAGGTGACGCATCACCTACAATGACGTCATGATGAGATGCATTAGTCTTTTTTGGAACGTCCGGAAAGATGGTCGTATATTCCCGAATTAATTGGTGCACTTCCTCTTTTTGATGCACGGTCAAATGTCCGAGTTTCACATCCGGATTTGTAAGAATTTCAGAATTCTTCAAACGGACACTTTGAGCAAAGTCTTTTTCGACAGTCTCTTCATTACATTCAGGTTCAACACAATTTTCTAATGTATTTACATTGGCCAAAGTGGAAACTGGTTTTACAAAATTTCGGTCACTTCTATCAAAATACTCTTTCAACATGTTAACATGACACACTCTTTTTTCTTTTCGCCGACCTGGTGTCTTAACCACATAGTTAACATCACTAATTTTACTCTCAATCTCATAAGGACCGAAATATCTAGCTTGCAAAGAATGACCAGGGATAGGCAAAAATACAAGAACTTTATCGCCTGGTTTAAAAACTCTGTTTCTAGCATCTTTGTCATACCATGTTTTCATTTTCAGTTGAGATGTTTTGAGATTTTCTTGAGCCAATTTGCAAGCATTATATAATTTCTCTTTGAAATTAGACACGTAGTCTAAGAGATTCAAATCGCTAGTCTCAGTCAACCATTTTTCCTTCAATAACTTCAATGGCCCCCTGACCGTATGCCCAAAAACTAGCTCAAAGGGACTGAACCCCAGGGACTCCTGAACTGCTTCTCGTGCCGCAAACAACACGAGGTGAACCCCTTCATCCCAGTCTTTTTCATACTGGTGACAATATGTTTTCATCATAGTTTTAAGGGTTTGATGAAAGCGTTCAAGTGCCCCCTGGGACTCAGGATGGTACGCAGAAGACTTATACTGCCTGATACCTAGCTCATGCATAACCTGCTGAAACAACCCTGACATGAAATTCGAACCCTGATCTGACTGAATAGCCTTGGGAGCACCTACGAAACTGAAAAACTTTGTAAGGGCCTTAACTATGGTCTTTGCCTTAATATTCCTAAGAGGTATGGCTTCAGGAAACCTAGTCGAAGTACACATAATTGTCAGTAAGTACTGATTTCCTGACCTAGTCCTAGGCAAAGGACCTACACAATCAACTAACACCCTACTAAAAGGTTCCTTAAAGGCTGGAATGGGTTGGAGGGGAGCAGGTGGTATAACTTGATTGGGTTTACCTACTATCTGACAACTATGACAAGACTTACAAAACTCAGACACATCTTTTCTCAACTTAGGCCAGTAAAAGTGACTTAAAATCCTGTTATAAGTCTTATTGACACCTAAATGACCTGCAATGGGTGTGTCGTGAGCTAAACTCATGATGTCCCCGCGATACGCTACTGGAACCACTATCTGGTGAACGACCCGCCACACGTCATTAGGGGGTGCATCGGGTGGTCTCCATTTCCGCATAAGGATGCCATCTTGTATGTAGAAGCACTCTCCGACTTTGTCCGCTTCTTCTCGGGGAAGGGCCCTCTTGCTTAGTCGGATGATCTCCGGATCTTTAATTTGCTCGGAGAGGAGCTGCTCACGGCTTAAGGCATCTGTATCTCTGTCTAATGGCGGATGGGAATCATCACCAGGTACCGTCGGAGACTTGTCAACATGAAGTGGTACTGACGTCTCAGGTACGTTGTCATCAATAGTAGACATGAATGTGTCAGAAAGGTCTATATCTTCGGAGGGATGGTCCTCATTAAGTGCAGAAGTACTCGCAGCCTCTTTCAGTCTGTTCCTGGCCATCGCCCTGGTAACAGCGCAGGCTGGATACAAGTCGTCGTCTTCATCATCGGACACGACATCGGACGTGATTTTCTCACAAACAATCGGATCGGCTACAACTTTGCCGCCAGCTAAATCGTTGCCAAGCAACAAGGAAACGCCTTGAACGGGAAGAGTAGGTCGAACACCTACGATAACAGGTCCAGTAATTAAGTCTGACTTCAAATAAATTTTATGAAGGGGAACATCAATGACGCCTAGCTCCACACCCTGTAATAAAACTGACCTACCAGTAAAAGTGTGCTCAGACAAAGGCAATGAACCCTCTAACAATAAAGTCTGGGCAGCACCAGTATCTCTCAAAATCTGAACAGGCAACGCTTCGCTAGAATCACTGAGTGAAACAAATCCCTGTGACAAAAAGGGCTTATAATGATCCTCCACAAAATCATCAGAACTGGACTTAGAACCCCGAATCTCAGGAGTGTCAGAACAAATCGAATCTAAGGCTTTCCTATCATTTCTAACAGACGCACAGGCCTGTGACTTAAGTTCTTTTTTCTTCTTAAGCTTCAAACACTCACCAATAACGTGACCTTTTTTCTTACAATAATTGCATGTAGGAAGCAACCCCACCCCTGGGGATGCCTCAGAACGCTCGGACCTAGGACCGGACGTAGAACCACCTTGAGATGGTGACTGGGAACTAATGGACGACTGAGACTCTTGTACATTTTCCTTTGGAACATCCGACGTTTTTTCGCTATCGTTAGACTGAGTTTTTGACACAAAATTTTTCTTATGAGTGAGAGCATACGTACCAGACAAAACAGCGGCTTCTTCAAGAGTTTTAACATTTTTGTCTTCCAAATGAGTTCTTAAATCTTGATGTACACACTCTTTGAACTCTTCTATCAGAATGATTTGACGCAAATTGTCAAATGAATTGGGAATTTTCTTAGATCGAAACCACTGATCAAATAAATCTTCTTTTTCTCGAGCAAATTCAACATATGTTTGATTTTCAAACTTTTTGTACTTTCTAAACTTTTGTCTGTACGCCTCAGGTACTAACTGATATGCTCTCAAAATCGTGTCCTTGACCTTGTCATAGTCTGAACTCTCAGCAATACTGAGCGCCGAGTACACTTCAGCCGCTTTGCCAATAAGTACGCTTTGTAACAAAGTTGGCCAAAAATCACGTGGCCACTTCAGATTGGCCGCGATTTTCTCAAAATGTGGAAAATATTTGTCCACGGACTTTTCTTGAAATTTTGGTACTAATCTGATGTTTTTGGTGGCATCGAATTCAGACTTGACAGGCGAAGGAACAGGATTTTCCTTAGCGCCTTTCTCTAACTTTAATTTTTCTAGCTCAAACTGGAGTTCTCTCTCGTGCATACGTTCCTGTTTCTCTCGTTCAAATTGTCTTTCTTTTTCTTCTTTTTCAAATTGTAATTGTATTTTCATTTTCTCTAATTCATACTCAAATTTTGACATTTTGGTTTCGCTTGAAACAGGTTCAACAGGAAAATCGTATGACGAAAAGATTTCCTCAGCTAAAAGCTCTTTAGCCACAATATTTCTAATTTCTTGTTTTCTCATAGAAGATTTTACATCTAATTTCAAGTGAAGACCTAAACCAATCAAATCATCTTTTTTCAGTGATTCGAACTCATCTACAGTCGGCGATTTCAAAAATTCAGTGACCGAAAATACCATGATTGATTTCTGCTGGCAAAAGTTTTGAGAATTTTCCTTTTTTAAAAAGCGAACTTTACGTAAAGTGCAAATATGTAGAGATTACTATCCCGGACGAGCCCCCAATTCTGTTATGGGTCAGAATACCCCAAAACGCCAGCAAAAATCAGACAAAGACAGAATATAAATTTACAAGTTTAATTATGTACAAAAAATATATATTTCAAATGATTACAACTTACAATACAATGTCCGGATCAAAGTGTCCGTTATGGTCCACAAAGTCTATCGAATGTATGGTTTCCGGTAATCACAAACGTTCTCGAAAGATCAGTGTCCAAACGTTGTTAAATGGATTAAAGTCTCAACAAATAAAGTATCCCAGTATATCAGAATAGATGAATGAATCGTGTCTACGAATGTGTACGAATGTTTTCTCAGCACAGTTCCTCAGAGGTATTTATACTTAATAACAATAAATTTACCAGAAGCTTCTAGAACAATGACTCATTACAAATGATTAACAATAGAGTAAATTCTAGAAATCACAGTCATGTGATGATAATGATGTAACAAAGAACATACTGGAATATTCTCTAATGAGATAAACATGACATAGTAAAATCTAGAAAGAATTATTATGAAATCATAATATAACATGACTAAGTACATGTGTACCTACACATAAAGTAAAACTAAAATAATACATGACCCACAACACATTCAATAGAGATCTTCGATGGAGGCATGATATAGACCTTACATGTATATCTCAGGAGATGATGAAAATTGTAGTTGATATGTTATTTACATTTGTGTGTGTCTGTATGTAAGTTCGTGTGTTTTTTTTTATGTCAGCGTCGATATCGGTGTCTCCGTCTGCCTGTGAGTGAATTCTTTTGTCCGCGTTTGTTAGCATGTGTGTTTGTATGTGAGTGAGTGCATCTGTCTGTGTCTTTTGTGTGTGTGTCTGTCTATATACATGCCTGTCTGTCCGTTTATTTTTGCGTATGTCTGTGTAGACCCTGTGTCTGTCAGTCTGTCGTTTTGCGCATGTCTGTGTATGTCTTTCAGGATGTTCATGTCTGTGTTTTGATCAGTGTTTGTCTTTGAGTCTGTCTGTGTGAATCTCTTTTTGTTTCTCCCTGTGTCTGTGTTTCTGTGATTGCTTGACTATGTGTGTCTATCTGCTTGACTTGATGAGAGGTTTTTGTCAAGAAAGAGATATTGACCTAGTCTGATTTTTTCGTCTGTTTTGCATGCTGTGATAAACTGTGGATTTACTGAAATCAAAGTCAATACATGTTTTTGTTTGTGTGTGTGTGAGTACATCTGTGTATGTCTGTCTACCTGTCTGTCCGTCTGCCTATATATATCTTTCTGTATGAGTGTGTCTGTTGATGAATGTGTTTGTCTGTATATATGTTTTGTCTGAATATATATGAATTTGTTTAAAACCCCGTATATGTGTGAGTGTCTAACCATCCCCCTCCCAGAAACCTCTTACATATTCTACAAAAGTAAAATAGGAAAAATAGGTAAAAAATAGGAAAAACGGGCCCTGTCCAAACCTCCTTAGAGAAGACAGGGCCCCGACCACCTGTCCTCTCTGAATGTCAGTCTGACTCCTCGGGTGATAACATATATGAGCTCGCTACTGCCGGCAGAACACGAACTGTATTACGCACGTCCTCTTTTTATATCCATTTATATATTCATCTGTGTTGCTTGGACCCCTGTGTTTTACGGTCTTGTTTGCGTGTGGTCATCTAACAGTGAGGAGGTTGTTTTACACCATAAATGTGCGTTCTTCGAGACCTCTGGGAAATCGGAATAGTGGGAGGGTTGTGCGCACGTAATCCAGGATAACCACATCGTCTGCTATCTACGTTGCAAATGGCCGTCCTAAGTCGGCACCGGTTGCCCATTGGTCTCGTTGGTTTATATGTAGTCTTTTATGTTTCATGTTTCTATGGTGTGAGTTGGTGTTCCTTGTCCCTTTTGCGTCTCTTTCTGTGGGTGTCTGTTCTGTGTTTTTGCATGGGTGTTTTGGGATTTTGCTGTGGGTGCTGCAACCTAGTGTTGTTGGAGATCCCCTCCTATCTTCTTCTCTATTGGGAAAATCCATGCTGATATGAGGAAAGTCTAATATATAGCGGAATATCTCCAAGGGGAAGAAACCTCTTATATAGCAAATTTTCCTATGAGAAAACTACATGCATTACACCGGTTTATAATACACTTATAAAGTAAGATACTGTACACATTCAAATTTTCGCCTCCATTTATATTTTACCCTTACCTTTAGCCCAGAAGATTAATTTAAGACGGGACGAATAAAATTTAATGTTAAGGATATCTTAACAAAACGGATGATTCGGCGAATTCAATTCTGGGTAAATCAGTCTCCATTCTAAATTGGTTGAAAATTAAATTGTGCGTATTGATTGATGAATTTTAATTATTAGTACAGGTATCATAGTATCATTCCATCCATTAAAACATAAAAGCAGACAATGGACATCTGACAACGGACAGAATTTTCGCAACATGGATTGACAACGGACTAATTTTAGAAAAGTCCCAAAAAAGCGGTCCAAAATTGAATTCGTCATCATGACACTACCAGAGGAGTATTATATAGACTTGATATTTATTATTAGTATATTTCTGGAATAAGATAACCTGAATATTCAAAGATTTCAAGAAAAAGGAAGAATAACACATGTGCAGGACGTGGTGATCAAAGGACGCCAACTCGATCTTCTCTTTTCAAACTATATATCAGTAACAGAAAAGCATATAAACCAATAGCTTAGTGTTATGACTACCCCCCATTGAATTTTCGAGTATATTTCTTCTATAATTTCAGCGTTTATTAGAAAATCATACTTTCCACACATGCTCATTGTCACGACAACGGATGGTTTCCTTCATATCCTTACCTGTGGCATAATGTCAACGGACGGTTTTAAGTGCAGAACTTTAAATACTTCTGACAACGGTACTGTAAGGCGACGTAACGTGTTCCTGCCCGTGTTTGTGCGACTGGAAACTAATCTCATTAGATAATTCAATATTAAATTCAGTCTAAGACGTAACAGTTTTTAGCTCATTTGAGCGAGCCGTCCCTGCAACCGCTGCTCAGAATTTAAAAAAAAAACCTTACAGGAAGCAAGTACTCAAGGTCCTCTGCCAAGTTTGTCTTTTTCATGCCAATCGGTCAACAAATATGGTCGCCGAGGTCTATGATTGGCTGGCGCATTTTGGACTTCTCCTCTGCAAGCGCTGCACAGAATTTCACGTATCCTTACAGAAAGCAAGTACTCAAGATCTAAGTTTGTGTTTTTTCGTACCGATCAGTCAACAAATATGGCCATCCAGGGCTTTAATTGGCTGGCACATTTTGGACTTCTCTGCAACCGATGAAATTATTATCGAGCCGCGGAGGGGTGAGGTGATAATTTGATTGGTTCATGCGACGAGGGGAATTACTGGACAACAAATCCCAGCTATAGCTAGTTATTATTCAAGAAATAACAACTAGCTAGCCGTGGTTTATTGTCCAGTAATTCCACAAGTCGCATGAACCAATCAAATTACCACCGAGCTTCGAAGCGGCAAGGTGATAATTTGATTGGTTCATGTGAAGAGTTGAATTACTGGATAATGAATCACGGCTAGCTAGATATTATTTCAATTCTAATATAGCACGTGAATGGGCGGAGCTTAGCGCGCTGGAAGTTTGTTGGAGATTTTACACCAGGCGAGTTCTATAGTACATATAGGGCGAAAATTTCAAGTCATATTAGAATTATATTCTGATATTGTTCTGCACGAGCTTTTTTGCACGTGCATGGGTAGAGTTTAGCGAACTGGAAGTTTGTTGGAGATTTTACACCAGGCGAGTTCTATAGTACATATAGGGCGAAAAACTCAAGTCATGTTAGAATTTAAGACAAAATCATTGATGTGATGCTGAGAATCATTGTTACGATGATAATAATCGACACTTCATGTTGTTGTAATGTGAAAATCACATCATTCTTATAATTGCTTCTCATTTATTAAAATAGTGAAATATTCATTTTTGGGTGTATAATTATAAATTCTAAATATGGGAAGTTACAATATTAGTCAGCTATGCTCTAATAATTAACTTATATCTTTGTAGACGTTGAACCTGGCGTGAACATTTTAAAACAGAAACTAATTGAGATGAATGACGAGCAGACACGAGAGATACCCCTGTCACCGGTAACAACGGACGGTGATAACTTACCTATAGAACACCTGTTCTCGTCAGTTGTTATCAGGGAGGATGTCAAGGAGAACCGTAAGGGGAAAAAGTCAGCGCAGAGTGAGGAACCGCAAGAGGGAAAAACAGTGAAAAGTCCCGAGGATATGCTGACTAAGAACGGTAAGCCGATCCCCCGTGTGTTTATGTTAGGGAAAGCCGCTCACGGCAAAACTACGTACTGCAAGTGGTTTCTTAAAACATGGTGCAATACTCTACAACCAAATGTGAGCGGCAAAAAACTAAATGAATGGGAAAACGCCTTGAGTAAGTTTGATTTCGTCTTCCATATACCACTACGTCATGTAGATCCGTCACGAGCTGACGTCACTGATATGATTTGTCAGGACATTCTAGGATCTGATACTGATCTCCAAGCAACAGCCAAACACGTGTTATCTAGCAAGAAATACCGATGTTTTATAATGATGGACGGCCTAGACGAGTGGAAGCCCGATCAGTCCATCATAGATCGTCTCAAGTATAAAGGAATGCCTAACATAGATAACATGTCAAACTGTGTTATATTCACCACCATGCGGCCATGGAAGTTTTCTGAAGTACAGGGAGTAAAGAACGAAGATAGAGTGATTGAAATACTGGGACTGGACGACGCAGGTATCGAATCTGTAATAGAAAAAGTACTTGTACATTATCATGAAATGAAACCAGATACTGCTGAATTTGAGGCCAAATATGAAGAAATTACAAGTAAATTAGACAATGAAACTTTAAAATCATTTATAAAGATACCTTTATTAGCAGTAGTTTGTGTACAGATATGGTATGATGGAGAACAGATAGGGAACAGTATGACCAGTTTCTATATAGCCATGGTCAATATGTTGATAAAAAGAGCTCACATTAAACATGACACTCAAAAATTGAGTTTTGAATCAATCAATGTTATTTTACCTAAACAAATGTCTGCAAAGAAAAATATCAAAAATTATTCAAATGTGTTGTTAAAACTGGGAAAAGTAGCATATGAAGGTCTTTTGTCTAAAGAAATGAAGTTAGTTTTTCAGAGAGATGACTTGGAGATAGAAATAGGTGAGAGAGAATTACAGTTTGCCCTTGATGTAGGTTTGATCAGTCAGAGAGATGTACATAGCGTTATGGAGGAAAAGGTGAGTGTTCATTTCTTCCACAAATCTGTACAGGAATTCTTGGCTGCTATTTACATCGTCACCCACAAAGAGGTGAGTGATTTATTCTGTAAGCATCTGTGTGATATCAAGGTCATTATGGAGTTATCTAATGTTATTATGTTTATATGGGGTATGTGTCCGTGTTTGTGTAGTGTTATATCACATCGTGTTGTAAGTGTGACAGATAGTGACACAGAGATCTGTGAATACAGAGAATCCCCTAGATGTAACAGTAATACAGTGGAGGAACTGTACAAACTACAGGTAAGTTGGCTCGGGGAGTTAGAGTACGGACAGACAGACAGCCCAGTGACAGACAGCCCAGTGACATTCCATGTATCAGATGTTTATATGTTGTCCAGTGAAATAGAGACAGTGAGGGTGACTAGGGAACTCCTGTCAGATCACCATATCGATATAAGGTCACTGTTCTTAGTGTTTGTACCTACTGACGGAGAGCATGGTATATCTAACACAGTAGTTAATAACTTACTCAGTGATCCACACAGTACAAGGTCACTAACCATGGTCTGTATTAATGGTTGGCTCACAGATAGGACTATAAACAAGGTCTGTGGACCGTCACTGAGAACATTAGAACTGTACAATGTCACAGTAGCTAACACTAACACGGTACCTGGTCCTGTACTGTGTCAGTGTGACAGGTTACAGAGGTTAGTGCTGGGTAACGTGACACTGGGTGACAGGGACCTGGGCTTTACACAAAGTATGACATTGTTATGGAAGGTAATGTTAGATAGAGTAAATATGACATCATCAGGGTGGGGTAGGTGGCTACAGTCTGTTATTGATATCCACCATCAGTTTGTTGTTACACTGATAGACACTAACATAGACAGACATACTGTGTCTACTATACACTCCTCACCACATTTATCTGTAATACGGGATAATTATGATGATGATGATGATTATGATGTTTTTTGGTCTGGTAGGGATGTATTAAAGTTTACCAGAGTATGGCCACTGACACAGGACACACAATACGGCTAGCCAACAGGGGATGCTTACTCCTCCCGGGCACCTGGTCCCACCTCTAGCTTGCTAGGGGTCCGTCCATGTTTAATTTTGCGCTCTATTGTGAGTGCTGTTGAGATTGTCGTCAGGATCTTCTTTAACTCATTTACAAGACGTTTACAATTATACTGTTATAACTTAAATCTGACTGGTTAAATAGGTTAAGTTTACAATAAATCGACTCCTCTGAGTATCACAGATTTATAATAAGGTAAGTTAGTTGTTTTGTTTTAGTATAAATACAATATTATAACTATCATAAGTCAACACAGTATCAAGGTCAATATGGCTGATTATGTAGTTAATATTACTTGTTTTCTTAAGTTCGTGTTTCGATTTGTTTATTACAAGGTAAGTTTTTATTATTTCTTCTTTTTTTTTTTGATTCAGTTTAATTTGAAATGTTTAATCTAAAATAAAATCTAGAGTGGAACAAGAAAACAAAGGTGAGAACTTATTAAGCAATATCTAAGATCTTGTTAAATATTATTTATTTTCCAATCAGTATTTCTTACGACAAGTTATGCTACTTTTGCCAGTAAACTAAAGCCAAAATAAAAAGATTTGTGTTTGTAAATGAAGCTTTCTTTATCTGTTATTTCCCAGCACCATATCTGTACACTGCGTTAGGCTACATAATGTTTTGTACGCGATGTTTATTTCCAGGTTGACGAGTTTTCAGAAATCTGAGGAAACGGACATTTTATGTTTTCTGAAAACCAATGAACTTAATGTACTGTGTAGTAATGTTGTATTGATCATGGGCGGATCTAGTGGTGGGGTTGTTACCATGTTTAAAAATTATATTTAAGATTATGAAAAGATGACAAAATTACAGGAAGTAGCCCTTCAAAGTCCTAATTAAAGATAATTATAATAGATTAATGAAGTTTGTCTGCTACCTTCCAAATATACATATTAAATAAAGTCTGTTATAGCGCAATATTATAGACAGGCGACATGTTACAAATATACAGATATGTCTTGTATTATTTTATGTCTTTTCATTCAATATGTTGGTTTTTTTTTTGGGGGGGGGGTATTTTATTTCGGGGGGGAGAGGTCTGTTACATGTTAATGAGGTTCATGGGGGCGGAGAGGGGGAGGGGGGGGCTGTTACATGTAGGTGAGGTTCTTGGGGGCGGAGAGGGGGGTCTGTTACATGTAGGTGAGGTTCTTTGGGGCGGAGAGGGGGAAGGGGGCCTGTTACATGTAGGTGAGGTTCGTGGTGGAGAAGGGGGGGGTCTGTTACATGTAGGTGAGGCTCTTGGGGGCGGAAAGGGGGGTCTGTTGCATGTATGCGAGATTCTTGGGGGCGGAGAGGGGGAGGGGGTCTGTTACATGTATGTGAGATTCTTGGGGGCGGAGAGGGGGAGGGGGTCTGTTACATGTATGTGAGATTCTTGGGGGCGGGGAGGGGGAGGGGGGACTGTTCCATGAAGTTGAGGTTCTTGGGGGCGGAGGGGGGGAGGGCGTCTGTTTCATGTATGTGATATTTTTGGGGGCGGAGAGGGGAGGGGGTCTGTTACATGTATGTGAGGTTCTTGGGGCAGAGAGGGGAATGGGTCTGTTACATGTTGGTGAGGCTCTTGGGGGCGGAGAGGGGGAGGGGGACTGTTACATAAAGGTGAGGTTCTTTGGGGCGGAGAGGGGGAAGGGGGGCCTGTTACATGTAGGTGAATTCGTGGGGGAGGAGTGGGGGGTCTGTTACATGTAGGTGAAGCTCATGGGGGCGGAAAGGGGGGTCTGTTGCATGTATGTGAGATTCTTGGGGGCGGAGAGGGGGAGGGGGTCTGTTACATGTATGTGAGATTCTTGGGGGCGGGGAAGGGGAGGAGGGAATGTTCCATGAAGGTGAGGTTATTTGGGGAGGAAGGGGGAGGGGGTCTGTTACATGTTGGTGAGGCTCTTGGGGGCGGAGAGGGGGAGGGGGACTGTTACATGTAGGTGAAAAGACAAGGTTCTTAATTCTAGCGCATTTGACATCATTACTTAAAAGAGCTAGTTTACTGGGGAGGCCGGCAATTCATGATTATATGTCGTTGTTCGGAATTCGTTATAGTTTTAATATATGCTTTTGAAAAATAAAATCGATAAATATATACGTAAAACATGAGAAAAGGAAATTTTTTTGTGTAACAACCTCTATATGTAACGAAACTGGGAGCTGATATTTTTCATCCGTTTTAGTGCATTGCATTATAATTATGTATTGTATATATAGTGTGTTTTGAGTCCTTTGTATATAAAAAAGAAAAATGAAGTAAATTTTGAATTAAATTACTCTTCAGAAATATTTGTTGTTCATAGACAAAGAGAGGTAACTCTAGCAGAATGTGATCACAATTAATGAGAACAGCGTCATCACATGTACATGTGTATGAAGAAAGGGATATTTGTCGACAAAAATATACCCGAGTGAGGACACATGAACTTAGATTTTTATGCATTCAAATGCCATGAAAAGCTGCCGAAAAAGTAACAATTAAATTATGGCACTTGGACTTGAACTGGTGAAGAAATTGGTTGATTTCAATGAAACTTTAAACAGTGGATATAACGAAATGCAGAGATTAGAGGTGCAAGAGTCACAAAGGGGATTCTTGTCCAAAAATACTTATTGGAGCTGTGACCAAAAGAGTTATATTTTTATGCATTCTTAATGTCAAATCCAAATCAGGAAATAAGCATGTTATAGTTAATATAACATTCTGATTTGCTAACAAACATGAAAACCTGTGGTGCAGTCTTACTTGACCTTGACCTAATTCTTCTAGTGATTTTGCGATTAAATGTTACAATGAAACAAAAACTACAATTTGTAGATGTATCAGACTTGCACATAAAATACATATGTACACAAAGTTACATGAAGTGACCTTGACCTAGTTTAACTATTGTCTGCGCAATCTTTAAAAGTTCGTTTTAGACGATCTAGGAGAAAATTAAGGTTAAACCCATGCCTATAATTTGTCGCTATAGGCCTAGGTTAGATCTTATCGATCTGATGTCTTTATCGGATACAATCTGATATGAAAAAAAGATTAGAGTTCAGCAAAGTCATTTATCTCTGTCATCATTATCCGCTGTAGTTTGGATTCTGTGACAGTTTCCTGTAGTTGTATCGGACTTTAATTACAGTTTCCATGTGCTCAATCGGAGTTAACCTGGACTAGGTGGCATCTTTCGATCTTTACACAGATCCTCACGGTTGATATGGGTCTCTAGGCCAGTTTCAATAAAATCAGGTACAACAACAGGAAATTGTCATTATAGTCAGATACAATAACAGGAAACAGTCATTAAAGTCAGATACAGGAACGGGAAACTGTCATAAGAATCACATGAAAATATCATTGCAGTCAGATACAATCACATGAAATTGTCATTAAAGTCAGATACAACAACAGGAAATTGCCATTATAGTCAGATACAACAACAGGAAATTGTCATTATAGTCGGATACAACAACAGGAAACTATCATTAAAGTTAGATATAATCACAAGAAACAGTCATTAAAGTCAGATACAACAACAGGGAATTGTCATTAAAGTCAAATACAACAACAGGAAATTGTTGTTATAGTCAGATACAACAATAGGAAATTGTCATTAAAAACAGATACAATCACAAGAAAGGGTCGTTAAAGTCAGATACAACCACAGGAAATTATCATTAAAGTCAGATATAAGAACAGGAAATTGTCATTATAGACAGATCAAAGAACAGGAAACTGACATTACAATCACAGGGAAATATCATTACAGTCAGAAACAATCACTTGAAACTGTCATTAAAGTCAGATACAACAACAGGAAATTGTCATTATAGTCAGATACAACAACAGGAAAATATCATTAAAGTCAGATACAATAAAAGGAAACAGTATTAAAATTCAGATACAATCAAAGGAAACAGTAAAAAAAGTCAGATACAGGAGCGGGAAACTATCGTTACAATCAGAAACAACGACATGAAAGTGTCATTAATGTCAGATACAACAACAGGAAATTTTCAATAAAATCTGGTACAACAACAGGAAATTGTCATTAAAGTCAGATACAGGAACGGGAAGCTGTCATTATAATCACAGGAAAATATCATTAAAGTCAGATACAACAAAAGGAAATTGTCATTATAGTCAGATACAACAACAGGAAAATATCATTAAAGTCAGATACAATAAAAGGAAACAGTAATAAAATTAAGATACAATCAAAGGAAACAGTAATAAAAGTCAGATACAGGAACGGGAAACTATCGTTACAATCAGAAACAATGTCATGAAACTGTCATTAATGTCAGATACAACAACAGGAAACAGTCATTAAAGTCAGATACAGAAACGGGAAGCTGTCATTATAATCACAGGAAAATATCATGAAAGTCAGATACAATCACATGAAACTGTCATTAAAGTTGGATACAACATCAGGAAATTGTCATTATAGTCAGATACAACAACAGGAAACTATCATTAAAAACAAATACAATCACAGGAAACAGTTATAAAAGTCAGATACAGGAACGGGAAACTATCGTTACAATCTGATGCAAACACATGAAACTGGCATTAAAGTCAGATACAACAACAGAAAATTATCAATAAAATTAGGTACAACAACAGGAAATTGTCATTACAGTCAGATACAATCACATGAAATTGTCAATAAAGTTAGATACAACAACAAGAAATTGTCATTTTAGCCAGATACAACAATAGGAAACTATCATTAATGTCAGATACTGTCACATGAAACAGTAATAATATCAGATACAGGAACGGGAAACTATCGTTAAATCACTGGAAACTATCATTACAGTCAGATTCAATCACATGAAGCCGTCAATAAAGTCAGATACAACAACAGGAAACTATCATTAGATTCAGATACAACAACAGAAAACTATCATTAACGTCAGTTACAACAACAGGAAACTGTCATTTAAGTCAGTTACAACCACAGCAAACTGTCATTGCAGTCAGATACAACCTCAGAAAATTGTGAATAAAGTGAAATATAATCACAGGAAACTGTCATTACAGTCAAATAAAACAAAAGGAAACTCATTCAAGTAATATACAATCACAGTCAGAGACAGCCAAAGGACACTATCACTAAAGTCTGACTGAACTACAAGAAGTCATATACAATCACAAGAAAATATCATTACAGATAAAATCACATGAAACTGTCATTAAAGTCTAATACTTCAACAGGAATCTGTCAATAAATCTAGGTACAAAAACAGGAAATTTTCAATAAAATCTGGTACAACAACAGGAAATTGCCATTATAGTCAGATACAATCACAGGAAACAGTCATTTAAATCAGATACAGGAACGGAAAACCGTCATGACAATCACAGGAAAATATCATTAGAGTCAATACAATCACATGAAATTGTCAATAAAGTCAGATACAATAACAGGAAATTATCAATAAAATTGTGTACAACAACAGGAAATTGTCATTATAGTCAGATACAACAACAGGAAACTATCATTAAAGTTAGATATCATCAAAAGAAACAGTCATTAAAGTCAGATACAACAACAGAAAATTGTCTTAAAAGTCAGATACAAGAACAGGAAACAGTCACTAAAGTCAGATACAGGAACGGGAAACTGTCATTACAATCACAGGAATATATCATTAGAGTCAATACAATCATATGAAATTGTAAATAAAGTCAGATACAATAACAGGAAATTATCAATAAAATTGTGTACAACAACAGGAAATTGTCATTATAGTCAGATACAACAACAGGAAACTATCATTAAAGTTAGATATTATCATAAGAAACAGTCATTAAAGTCAGATACAGCAACAGGAAATTGTCATTAAAGTCAGATGCAAGAACAGGAAATTATCATAAAAGTCAGATACAATAAGATGAAATAATTATTAAAGTCAGATACAACAACAGGAAATTGTCGTTAGAGTCAGATAAAACAACATGAAATTGTCATTATAGTCGGATACAATAACAGAAAACTGTCACTAAAGTCATATACAGGAACGGGAAACTGTCATTACAATCACAGGAAAATATCATTACAGTCAGGAACAATCACATGAAACTGCCATTAAAGTCAGATACAACAACAGGAACTATCATTAAAGTCAGATACAGGAACGGGAAACTATCGTTACAATAAGATTCAAACACATGAAACTGGCATTAAAGTCAGATAAAACAACAGGAAATTATCAATAAAATTAGGTGCAACAACAGTAAACTGTCATTACAGTCAGATACAATCACATGAAATTTTCAATAAAGTCAAATACAACAACAGGAAATTGTTATTATAGCCAGATACAACAACAAGAAGGGATCATTTAAGTCAGACATTGTCACATTAAACAGTAATAAAAGTAAGATACAGGAACGGGGAAACTATCGTTAAATTACTAGAAACTCATTCAAGTCAGATTCAATCACATGAAGCCGTCAATAAAGTCAGATACAACAACAGAAAACTATCATAAATGTCAGTTACAACAACAGCAAACTGTCATTTAATTTAGATAAAACCACAGAAAATTGTGAATAAAGTCAAATATAATTAGTTAACTACAATTAAAGTCATATACAAAAACAGGAAACTCATCAAAGTCATATACATGAAAGTCAGATTCAACAACTGGAAACTGTCATTACAGTCAAATAAAACGACAGGAAACTCATCAATTAAGAACAGATAAATTTGCAGCATGGTCAGATACAGAAAATGTCCTACAGTCAGATACAGCCACAGGAAAGTGTCATTATAGTCAGATACAATAATAGGAAACTGACATTACGGTCAGATAAATTCACAAGAAAAATACCATTAAAGTCACATTCAACCACAGGAAACTGTAATAAAATAAGATACATCAACAGGAAACTGTCATTAAATTCAGATACATACACGAGAAACTGTCATTACAGTCATATAAAGCCACAGCAAACTTTCATTACAGTCAGATTCAACCACAGTAAATTCTGATTAAAGTCTGATACAATCACAGGAACCTGTCATTAAACCCAGATACACTTACAGGAAACGGTCATTAAACCCACATAAAAACACAGCAAACTATCATTACAGTCAAATATAAACATCGGAAACTTTCATTAGAGTCATTTATAACCACTGAAAACTATTTTTAAATTCAGAAATAACCACAGGAAGCTGTCATTAATGTCAGGTACAATAACAGGAAACTGCTAATGAAGTCAGATACAATCACGGGAAACTGTCAATAAAGTAATATACAACAACAAGAAACCGTTATAAGTGTAAAATACAATCAAAGTAAGCTATCAATGAAGTCAAATACAAGGTAAGAAATTGTCATTAACATCAGATACAGCCACAGGAACCATAACAGTCAGAGTCAACAGTAAGAAACTGTCATTACAGTCAAATAAAACAACAGGAAACCCATTCAAGTCAGATACAATCATATGAAATTGTCAATAAAGTCAGATACAACAACATGAAATTATCAATAAAATTAAGTACAACAACTGACAATTGTCATTATAGTGAGATACAACAACAGGAAACTATCATTAAAGTTAGATATTATCACAAGAAACAGTCATTATAGTAAGATACAAGAACAGGAAACTTTCATTAAAGTCAGATACAACAAGAGGAAATTGTTATTAAAGTCAGATACAACAACAGATAAGTGTCGTTATTGTCAGATACAACAACAGGAAATTGTCATTAAAAACAGATATAATCACCAGAAAGGGTAATTAAAGTCAGATACAACCACAGGAAATTGTGATTATAGTCAGATACAGGAACGGGAAACTGTCATTACAATCACAGGAAAATATCATTACAGTCAGGTTCAATCACAGGAAACTGTCATTAATGGCAGATACAACAACAGGAAATTGTCATTACAGTCAGATACAATAACAGGAAACAGTCATTAAAGTCAGATACAGGAACGGGAAGCTGTCATTATAATCACAGGAAAATATCATTACAGTCAGATACAATCACATGAAACTGTCATTAAAGTTGGATACAACATCAGGAAATTGTCATTATAGTCAGATACAACAACAGGAAACTATCATTAAAAACAAATACAATCACAGGAAACAGTTATAAAAGTCAGATACAGGAACGGGAAACTATCGTTACAATCACAGGAAAATATCATTAGAGTCAATACAATCACATGAAATTGTCATGAAAGTAAGATACAACAACAGGAAATTATCAATAAAATTGAGTACAACAACAGGAAATTGTCATTAAAGTCAGATACAACAACAGGAAACTATCATTAAAGTTAGATATTATCATAAGAAACAGTCATTAAAGTCAGATACAACAAGATGAAATAATTATTAAAATCAGATACAAGAACAGGAAATTGTCGTTATAGTCAGATACAAGAACAGGAAATTGTCATTATAGTCAGATACAATAACAGGAAACAGTCACTAAAGTCAGATACAGGAACGGGAAACTGTCATTACAATCACAGGAAAATATATTACAGTCAGATACAATCACATGAAACTGCCATTAAAGTCAGATACAACAACAGGAAACTATCATTAAAGTCAGATACAATCACAGGAAACAGTAATAAAAGTCAGATACAGGAACGGGAAACTATCGTTACAATAAGATTCAAACACATGAAATTTGCATAAAAGTAAGATAAAACAACAGGAAATTATCAATAAAATTAGGTACAACATCAGGAAACTGTCATTACAGTGAGATACAATCACATGAAAATTTCAATAAAGTCAGATACAATAACAGGAAATTGTCATCATAGCCAGATACAACAATAGGAAACTATCATTAATGTCAGATATTGTCACATGACACAGTAATAAAAGTCAGATACAGGAACGGGAAACTATCGTTAAATCACAGGAAACTATCATTACAGTCAGATTCAATCACATGAAGCCGTCAATAAAGTCAGATACAACAACAGGAAACTATCATTAGAGTCAGATACAACAACAGGAAACTTTCATTAATGTCAGTTACAACAACAGGAAACTGTCATTAAAGTCAGATACAACTACAGCAAACTGTCATAGCAGTCAGATACAACCTCAGAAAATTGTGAATAAAGTCAAATATAATCACAGGAAACTGTCATTACGGTCAAATAAAACAAAAGGAAACTCATTCAAGTAATATACAATCACAGTCAGAGACAGCCAAAGGAAACTATCATTAAAGTCTGACTGAACAACAAGAAGTCATATACAATCACAGGAAAATATCAATACAGTCAGATAAAATCACATGAAACTGTCATTAACGTCAGATACAACAACAGGAATCTGTCAATAAAATTAGGTACAAAAACAGGAAATTTTCAATAAAATCTGGTACAACAACAGGAAATTGCCATTATAGTCAGATCCAAGAACAGGAAACAGTCATTAAAATCAGATACAGGAACGGAAAACTGTCATTACAATCACAGGAAAATATCATTAGAGTCAATACAATCACATGAAATTATCAATAAAGTCAGATACAACAACAGGAAATTATCAATAAAATTGAGTACAACAACAGGAAATTGTCATTAAAGTCAGATGCAAGAACAGGAAATTATCATTAAAGTCAGATACAACAAGATGAAATAATTATTAAAGTCAGATACAACAACAGGAAATTGTCGTTAGAGTCAGATAAAACAACATGAAATTGTCATTATAGTCAGATACAATAACAGGAAACAGTCATTAAAGTCAGATACAGGAACGGGAAACTGTCATTACAATCACAGGAAAATATCGTTACAGTCAGATACAATCACATGAAACTGCCATTAAAGTCAGATACAACAACAGGAAACTATCATTAAAGTCAGATACAATCACAGGAAACAGTAATAAAAGTCAGATACAGGAACGGGAAGCTATCGTTACAATAAGATTCAAACACATGAAACTGGCATTAAAGTCAGATAAAACAACAGGAAATTATCAATAAAATTAGGTACAACATCAGGAAACTGTCATTACAGTCAGATACAATCACATGAAATTTTCAATAAAGTCAAATACAACAACAGGAAATTGTTATTATAGCCAGATACAACAACAGGAAAGTATCATTTAAGTCAGACATTGTCACATGAAACAGTAATAAAAGTAAGATACAGGAACGGGAAACTATCGTTAAATCACAGGAAACTATCATTACAGTCAGATTCAATCACATGAAGCCGTCAATAAAGTCAGATACAACAACAGAAAACTATCATAAATGTCAGTTACAACAACAGCAAACTGTCATTTAAGTCAGATACAACCACAGAAAATTGTGAATAAAGTCAAATATAATCAGTTAACTGCAATTTCAGTCAGATACAAAAACAGGAAACTCATAAAAGTCATATACATGAAAGTCAGATTCATCAACAGGAAACTGTCATTACAGTCAAATAAAACGACAGGAAACTCATCAATTAAGAACAGATAAATCTGCAGCATGGTCAGATACAGAAAATGTCCTACAGTCAGATACAGCCACAGGAAAGTGTCATTATAGTCAGATACAATAATACGAAACTGTCATTACGGTCAGATGAATTCACAAGAAAAATATCATTAAAGTCACATTCAACCACAGGAAACTGTAATAAAATCAGATACATCAACAGGAAACTGTCATTAGATTCAGATACATACACGAGAAACTGTCATTACAGTCATATAAAGCCACAGCAAACTTTCATTACAGTCAGATTCAACCACAGTAAATTCTGATTAAAGTCTGATACAATCACAGGAACCTGTCATTAAACCCAGATACACTTACAGGAAACGGTCATTAAACCCACATAAAAACACAGCAAACTATCATTACAGTCAAATATAAACATCGGAAACTTTCATTAGAGTCATTTATAACCACTGAAAACTATTTTTAAATTCAGAAATAACCACAGGAAGCTGTCATTAATGTCAGGTACAATAACAGGAAACTGCTAATGAATTCGGATACAATCACGGGAAACTGTCAATAAAGTCATATACAACAACAAGAAACCGTTATAAGTGTAAAATACAATCAAAGTAAGCTATCAATGAAGTCAAATACAAGGTAAGAAATTGTCATTAACATCAGATACAGCCACAGGAACCATAACAGTCAGAGTCAACAGTAAGAAACTGTCATTACAGTCAAATAAAACAACAGGAAACTCATTCAAGTCAGATACAATCATATGAAATTGTCAATAAAGTCAGATACAACAACATGAAATTATCAATAAAATTAAGTACAACAACAGGAAATTGTCGTTATAGTCAGATACAACATCAGGAAACTATCATTAAAGTTAGATATTATCACAAGAACCAGTCATTATAGTAAGATACAAGAACAAGAAACTTTCATTAAAGTCAGATACAACAAGAGGAAATTGTTATTAAAGTCAGATACAACAACAGATAAGTGTCGTTATTGTCAGATACAACAACAGGAAATTGTCATTAAAAACAGATACAATCACCAGAAAGGGTAATTAAAGTCAGATACAACCACAGGAAATTATGATTATAGTCAGATACAGGAACGGGAAACTGTCATTACAATCACAGGAAAATATCATTACAGTCAGGTTCAATCACATGAAAATGTCATTAATGTCAGATACAACAACAGGAAATTGTCATTACAGTCAGATACAATAACAGGAAACAGTCATTAAAGTCAGATACAGAAACGGGAAGCTGTCATTATAATCACAGGAAAATATCATTACAGTCAGATACAATCACATGAAACTGTCATTAACGTTGGATTCAACATCAGGAAATTGTCATTATAGTCAGATACAGCAACAGGAAACTATCATTAATAACAAATACAATCACAGGAAACAGTTATAAAAGTCAGATACAGGAACGGGAAACTATCGTTACAATCTGATGCAAACACATGAAACTGGCATTAAAGTCAGATACAACAACAGAAAATTATCAATAAAATTAGGTACAACAACAGGAAATTGTCATTACAGTCAAATACAATAACATGAAATTGTCAATAAAGTCAGATACAACAACAAGAAAGTGTCATTATAGCCAGATACAACAACAGGAAACTATAATTAATGTCAGATACTGTCACATGAAACAGTAATAATATCAGATACAGGAACGGGAAACTATCGTTAAATCACAGGAAACTATCATTACATTCTGATTCAGTCACATGAAGCCGTCAATAAAGTCAGATAGAACAACAGGAAACTATCATTAGAGTCAGATACAACAAGAGAAAACTATCTTTAATGTCAGTTACAACCACAGCAAACTGTCATTGCAGTCAGATACAACCTCAGAAAATTGTGAATAAAGTCAAATATAATCACAGGAAACTGTCATTACAGTCAAATAAAACAAAAAGAAACTCATTCAAGTATATACAATCACAGTCAGAGACAGCCAAAGGACACTATCATTAAAGTCTGACTGAACTACAAGAAGTCATATACAATCACAGGTTAATATCATTACAGTCAGATAAAATCACATGAAACTGTCATTAAAGTCAGATACAACAACAGGAATCTGTCAATAAAATTAGGTACAACAACAGGAAATTTTCAATAAAATCTGGTACAACAACAGGAAATTGTCATTATAGTCAGATACAACAACAGGAAACTATCATTAAAGTTAGATATTATCAAAAGAAACAGTAATTAAAGTCAGATACAACAGGAAATCGTCATTAAAGTCAGATACAAGAACAGGAAACAGTCACTAAAGTCAGATACAGGAACGGGAAACTGTCATTACAATCACAGGAAAATATCATTAGAGTCAATACAATCACATGAAATTGTCATTAAAGTAAGATACAACAGCAGGAAATTATCAATAAAATTGAATACAACAACAGGAAATTGTCATTAAAGTCAGATACAACAACAGGAAACTATCATTAAAGTTAGATACAACAACAGGAAACTGTCATTAAAGTCAGATACAACTACAGCAAACTGTCATAGCAGTCAGATACAACCTCAGAAAATTGTGAATAAAGTCAAATATTATCATAAGAAACAGTCATTAAAGTCAGATACAACAAGATGAAATAATTCTTAAAATCAGATACAAGAACAGGAAATTGTCGTTATAGTCAGATACAAGAACAGGAAATTGTCATTATAGTCAGATACAATAACAGGAAACAGTCACTAAAGTCAGATACAGGAACGGGAAACTGTCATTACAATCACAGGAAAATATATTACAACAACAGGAAACTATCATTAGAGTCAGATACAACAACAGGAAACTTTCATTAATGTCAGTTACAACAACAGGAAACTGTCATTAAAGTCAGATACAACTACAGCAAACTGTCATAGCAGTCAGATACAACCTCAGAAAATTGTGAATAAAGTCAAATATAATCACAGGAAACTGTCATTACAGTCAAATAAAACAAAAGGAAACTCATTCAAGTAATATACAATCACAGTCAGAGACAGCCAAAGGAAACTATCATTAAAGTCTGACTGAACAACAAGAAGTCATATACAATCACAGGAAAATATCATTACAGTCAGATAAAATCACATTAAACTGTCATTAACGTCAGATACAACAACAGGAATCTGTCAATAAAATTAGGTACAAAAACAGGAAATTTTCAATAAAATCTGGTACAACAACAGGAAATTGCCATTATAGTCAGATCCAAGAACAGGAAACAGTCATTAAAATCAGATACAGGAACAGAAAACTGTCATTACAATCACAGGAAAATATCATTAGAGTCAATACAATCACATGAAATTATCAATAAAGTCAGATACAACAACAGGAAATTATCAATAAAATTGAGTACAACAACAGGAAATTGTCATTATAGTCAGATACAACAACAGGAAACTATCATTAAAGTTAGATATTATCATAAGAAACAGTCATTATAGTAAGATACAAGAACAGGAAATTTTCATTAAAGTCAGATACAACAAGAGGAAATTGTTATTAAAGTCAGATACAACAACAGATAAGTGTCGTTATTGTCAGATACAACAACAGGAAATTGTCATTAAAAACAGATACAATCACCAGAAAGGGTAATTAAAGTCAGATACAACCACAGGATATTGTGATTATAGTCAGATACAGGAACGGGAAACTGTCATTACAATCACAGGAAAATATCATTACAGTCAGGTTCAATCACAGGAAACTGTCATTAATGTCAGATACAACAACAGGAAATTGTCATTACAGTCAGATACAATAACAGGAAACAGTCATTAAAGTCAGATACAGGAACGGGAAGCTGTCATTATAATCACAGGAAAATATCATTACAGTCAGATACAATCACATGAAACTGTCATTAACGTTGGATACAACAACAGGAAACTATCATTAATGTCAGATACTGTCACATAAAACAGTAATAATATCAGATAACCGAACGGGAAACTATCGTTAAATCACAGGAAACTATCATTACATTCTGATTCAATCACATAAAGCCGTCAATAAAGTCAGATACAACAACAGGAAACTATCATTAGAGTCAGATACAACAACAGAAAACTATCTTTAATGTCAGTTCTAACAACAGAAAACTGTCATTTAAGTCAGATACAACCACAGCAAACTGTCATTGCAGTCAGATACAACCTCAGAAAATTGTGAATAAAGTCAAATATAATCTCAGGAAACTGTCATTACAGTCAAATAAAACAAAAAGAAACTCATTCAAGTAATATACAATCACAGTCAGAGACAGCCAAAGGACACTATCATTAAACTCTGACTGAACTACAAGAAGTCATATACAATCACAGGTAAATATCATTACAGTCAGATAAAATCACATGAAACTGTCATAAAAGTCAGATACAACAACAGGAATCTGTCAATAAAATTAGGTACAACAACAGGAAATTTTCAATAAAATCTGGTACAACAACAGGAAATTGTCATTATAGTCAGATACAACAACAGGAAACTATCATTAAAGTTAGATATTATCAAAAGAAACAGTCATTAAAGTCAGATACAACAGGAAATCGCATTAAAGTCAGATACAAGAACAGGAAACAGTCACTAAAGTCAGATACAGGAACGGGAAACTGTCATTACAATCACAGGAAAATATCATTAGAGTCAATACAATCACATGAAATTGTCATGAAAGTAAGATACAACAACAGGAAATTATCAATAAAATTGAGTACAACAACAGGAAATTGTCATTAAAGTCAGATACAACAACAGGAAACTATCATTAAAGTTAGATATTATCATAAGAAACAGTCATTAAAGTCAGATACAACAAGATGAAATAATTATTAAAATCAGATACAAGAACAGGAAATTGTCGTTATAGTCAGATACAAGAACAGGAAATTGTCATTATAGTCAGATACAATAACAGGAAACAGTCACTAAAGTCAGATACAGGAACGGGAATCTGTCATTACAATCACAGGAAAATATATTACAGTCAGATACAATCATATGAAACTGCCATTAAAGTCAGATACAACAACAGGAAACTATCATTAAAGTCAGATACAATCACAGGAAACAGTAATAAAAGTCAGATACAGGAACGGGAAACTATCGTTACAATAAGATTCAAACACATGAAATTGGCATAAAAGTAAGATAAAACAACAGGAAATTATCAATAAAATTAGGTACAACATCAGGAAACTGTCATTACAGTGAGATACAATCACATGAAAATTTCAATAAAGTCAGATACAATAACAGGAAATTGTCATCATAGCCAGATACAACAATAGGAAACTATCATTAATGTCAGATGCTGTCACATGACACAGTAATAAAAGTCAGATACAGGAACGGGAAACTATCGTTAAATCACAGGAAACTATCATTACAGTCAGATTCAATCACATGAAGCCGTCAATAAAGTCAGATACAACAACAGGAAACTATCATTAGAGTCAGATACAACAACAGGAAACTTTCATTAATGTCAGTTACAACAACAGGAAACTGTCATTAAAGTCAGATACAACTACAGCAAACTGTCATAGCAGTCAGATACAACCTCAGAAAATTGTGAATAAAGTCAAATATAATCACAGGAAACTGTCATTACGGTCAAATAAAACAAAAGGAAACTCATTCAAGTAATATACAATCACAGTCAGAGACAGCCAAAGGAAACTATCATTAAAGTCTGACTGAACAACAAGAAGTCATATACAATCACAGGAAAATATCAATACAGTCAGATAAAATCACATGAAACTGTCATTAACGTCAGATACAACAACAGGAATCTGTCAATAAAATTAGGTACAAAAACAGGAAATTTTCAATAAAATCTGGTACAACAACAGGAAATTGCCATTATAGTCAGATCCAAGAACAGGAAACAGTCATTAAAATCAGATACAGGAACGGAAAACTGTCATTACAATCACAGGAAAATATCATTAGAGTCAATACAATCACATGAAATTATCAATAAAGTCAGATACAACAACAGGAAATTATCAATAAAATTGAGTACAACAACAGGAAATTGTCATTAAAGTCAGATGCAAGAACAGGAAATTATCATTAAAGTCAGATACAACAAGATGAAATAATTATTAAAGTCAGATACAACAACAGGAAATTGTCGTTAGAGTCAGATAAAACAACATGAAATTGTCATTATAGTCAGATACAATAACAGGAAACAGTCATTAAAGTCAGATACAGGAACGGGAAACTGTCATTACAATCACAGGAAAATATCGTTACAGTCAGATACAATCACATGAAACTGCCATTAAAGTCAGATACAACAACAGGAAACTATCATTAAAGTCAGATACAATCACAGGAAACAGTAATAAAAGTCAGATACAGGAACGGGAAGCTATCGTTACAATAAGATTCAAACACATGAAACTGGCATTAAAGTCAGATAAAACAACAGGAAATTATCAATAAAATTAGGTACAACATCAGGAAACTGTCATTACAGTCAGATACAATCACATGAAATTTTCAATAAAGTCAAATACAACAACAGGCAATTGTTATTATAGCCAGATACAACAACAGGAAAGTATCATTTAAGTCAGACATTGTCACATGAAACAGTAATAAAAGTAAGATACAGGAACGGGAAACTATCGTTAAATCACAGGAAACTATCATTACAGTCAGATTCAATCACATGAAGCCGTCAATAAAGTCAGATACAACAACAGAAAACTATCATAAATGTCAGTTACAACAACAGCAAACTGTCATTTAAGTCAGATACAACCACAGAAAATTGTGAATAAAGTCAAATATAATCAGTTAACTGCAATTTCAGTCAGATACAAAAACAGGAAACTCATAAAAGTCATATACATGAAAGTCAGATTCATCAACAGGAAACTGTCATTACAGTCAAATAAAACGACAGGAAACTCATCAATTAAGAACAGATAAATCTGCAGCATGGTCAGATACAGAAAATGTCCTACAGTCAGATACAGCCACAGGAAAGTGTCATTATAGTCAGATACAATAATACGAAACTGTCATTACGGTCAGATGAATTCACAAGAAAAATATCATTAAAGTCACATTCAACCACAGGAAACTGTAATAAAATCAGATACATCAACAGGAAACTGTCATTAAATTCAGATACATACACGAGAAACTGTCATTACAGTCATATAAAGCCACAGCAAACTTTCATTACAGTCAGATTCAACCACAGTAAATTCTGATTAAAGTCTGATACAATCACAGGAACCTGTCATTAAACCCAGATACACTTACAGGAAACGGTCATTAAACCCACATAAAAACACAGCAAACTATCATTACAGTCAAATATAAACATCGGAAACTTTCATTAGAGTCATTTATAACCACTGAAAACTATTTTTAAATTCAGAAATAACCACAGGAAGCTGTCATTAATGTCAGGTACAATAACAGGAAACTGCTAATGAATTCGGATACAATCACGGGAAACTGTCAATAAAGTCATATACAACAACAAGAAACCGTTATAAGTGTAAAATACAATCAAAGTAAGCTATCAATGAAGTCAAATACAAAGTAAGAAATTGTCATTAACATCAGATACAGCCACAGGAACCATAACAGTCAGAGTCAACAGTAAGAAACTGTCATTACAGTCAAATAAAACAACAGGAAACTCATTCAAGTCAGATACAATCATATGAAATTGTCAATAAAGTCAGATACAACAACATGAAATTATCAATAAAATTAAGTACAACAACAGGAAATTGTCGTTATAGTCAGATACAACATCAGGAAACTATCATTAAAGTTAGATATTATCACAAGAACCAGTCATTATAGTAAGATACAAGAACAAGAAACTTTCATTAAAGTCAGATACAACAAGAGGAAATTGTTATTAAAGTCAGATACAACAACAGATAAGTGTCGTTATTGTCAGATACAACAACAGGAAATTGTCATTAAAAACAGATACAATCACCAGAAAGGGTAATTAAAGTCAGATACAACCACAGGAAATTATGATTATAGTCAGATACAGGAACGGGAAACTGTCATTACAATCACAGGAAAATATCATTACAGTCAGGTTCAATCACATGAAACTGTCATTAATGTCAGATAAAACAACAGGAAATTGTCATTACAGTCAGATACAATAACAGGAAACAGTCATTAAAGTCAGATACAGAAACGGGAAGCTGTCATTATAATCACAGGAAAATATCATTACAGTCAGATACAATCACATGAAACTGTCATTAACGTTGGATTCAACATCAGGAAATTGTCATTATAGTCAGATACAACAACAGGAAACTATCATTAATAACAAATACAATCACAGGAAACAGTTATAAAAGTCAGATACAGGAACGGGAAACTATCGTTACAATCTGATGCAAACACATGAAACTGGCATTAAAGTCAGATACAACAACAGAAAATTATCAATAAAATTAGGTACAACAACAGGAAATTGTCATTACAGTCAAATACAATAACATGAAATTGTCAATAAAGTCAGATACAACAACAAGAAAGTGTCATTATAGCCAGATACAACAACAGGAAACTATAATTAATGTCAGATACTGTCACATGAAACAGTAATAATATCAGATACAGGAACGGGAAACTATCGTTAAATCACAGGAAACTATCATTACATTCTGATTCAATCACATGAAGCCGTCAATAAAGTCAGATAGAACAACAGGAAACTATCATTAGAGTCAGATACAACAACAGAAAACTATCTTTAATGTCAGTTACAACCACAGCAAACTGTCATTGCAGTCAGACACAACCTCAGAAAATTGTGAATAAAGTCAAATATAATCACAGGAAACTGTCATTACAGTCAAATAAAACAAAAAGAAACTCATTCAAGTATATACAATCACAGTCAGAGACAGCCAAAGGACACTATCATTAAAGTCTGACTGAACTACAAGAAGTCATATACAATCACAGGTTAATATCATTACAGTCAGATAAAATCACATGAAACTGTCATTAAAGTCAGATACAACAACAGGAATCTGTCAATAAAATTAGGTACAACAACAGGAAATTTTCAATAAAATCTGGTACAACAACAGGAAATTGTCATTATAGTCAGATACAACAACAGAAAACTATCATTAAAGTTAGATATTATCAAAAGAAACAGTAATTAAAGTCAGATACAACAGGAAATCGTCATTAAAGTCAGATACAAGAACAGGAAACAGTCACTAAAGTCAGATACAGGAACGGGAAACTGTCATTACAATCACAGGAAAATATCATTAGAGTCAATACAATCACATGAAATTGTCATTAAAGTAAGATACAACAGCAGGAAATTATCAATAAAATTGAATACAACAACAGGAAATTGTCATTAAAGTTAGATACAACAACAGGAAACTGTCATTAAAGTCAGATACAACTACAGCAAACTGTCATAGCAGTCAGATACAACCTCAGAAAATTGTGAATAAAGTCAAATATTATCATAAGAAACAGTCATTAAAGTCAGATACAACAAGATGAAATAATTCTTAAAATCAGATACAAGAACAGGAAATTGTCGTTATAGTCAGATACAAGAACAGGAAATTGTCATTATAGTCAGATACAATAACAGGAAACAGTCACTAAAGTCAGATACAGGAACGGGAAACTGTCATTACAATCACAGGAAAATATATTACAACAACAGGAAACTATCATCAGAGTCAGATACAACAACAGGAAACTTTCATTAATGTCAGTTACAACAACAGGAAACTGTCATTAAAGTCAGATACAACTACAGCAAACTGTCATAGCAGTCAGATACAACCTCAGAAAATTGTGAATAAAGTCAAATATAATCACAGGAAACTGTCATTACAGTCAAATAAAACAAAAGGAAACTCATTCAAGTAATATACAATCACAGTCAGAGACAGCCAAAGGAAACTATCATTAAAGTCTGACTGAACAACAAGAAGTCATATACAATCACAGGAAAATATCATTACAGTCAGATAAAATCACATTAAACTGTCATTAACGTCAGATACAACAACAGGAATCTGTCAATAAAATTAGGTACAAAAACAGGAAATTTTCAATAAAATCTGGTACAACAACAGGAAATTGCCATTATAGTCAGATCCAAGAACAGGAAACAGTCATTAAAATCAGATACAGGAACAGAAAACTGTCATTACAATCACAGGAAAATATCATTAGAGTCAATACAATCACATGAAATTATCAATAAAGTCAGATACAACAACAGGAAATTATCAATAAAATTGAGTACAACAACAGGATATTGTCATTATAGTCAGATACAACAACAGGAAACTATCATTAAAGTTAGATATTATCATAAGAAACAGTCAATAAAGTCAGATACAGCAACAGGAAATTGTCATTAAAGTCAGATGCAAGAACAGGAAATTATCATTAAAGTCAGATACAACAAGATGAAATAATAATTAAAGTCAGATACAACAACAGGAAATTGTCGTTAGAGTCAGATACAACAACATGAAATTGTCATTATAGTCAGATACAATAACAGGAAACAGTCATTAAAGTCAGATACAGGAACGGGAAACTGTCATTACAATCACAGGAAAATATCGTTACAGTCAGATACAATCACATGAAACTGCCATTAAAGTCAGATACAACAACAGGAAACTATCATTAAAGTCAGATACAATCACAGGAAACAGTAATAAAAGTCAGATACAGGAACGGGAAACTATCGTTACAATAAGATTCAAACACATGAAACTGGCATTAAAGTCAGATAAAACAACAGGAAATTATCAATAAAATTAGGTACAACATCAGGAAACTGTCATTACAGTCAGATACAATCACATGAAATTTTCAATAAAGTCAAATACAACAACAGGAAATTGTTATTATAGCCAGATACAACAACAGGAAAGTATCATTTAAGTCAGACATTGTCACATGAAACAGTAATAAAAGTAAGATACAGGAACGGGAAACTATCGTTAAATCACAGGAAACTATCATTACAGTCAGATTCAATCACATGAAGCCGTCAATAAAGTCAGATACAACAACAGAAAACTATCATAAATGTCAGTTACAACAACAGCAAACTGTCATTTAAGTCAGATACAACCACAGAAAATTGTGAATAAAGTCAAATATAATCAGTTAACTGCAATTACAGTCAGATACAAAAACAGGAAACTCATAAAAGTCATATACATGAAAGTCAGATTCAACAACAGGAAACTGTCATTACAGTCAAATAAAACGACAGGAAACTCATCAATTAAGAACAGATAAATTTGCAGCATGGTCAGATACAGAAAATGTCCTACAGTCAGATACAGCCACAGGAAAGTGTCATTATAGTCAGATACAATAATAGGAAACTGATATTACGGTCAGATAAATTCACAAGAAAAATATCACATTCAACCACAGGAAACTGTAATAAAATCAGATACATCAACAGAAAACTGTCTTTAAATTCAGATACATACACGAGAAACTGTCATTACAGTCATATAAAGCCACAGCAAACTTTCATTACAGTCAGATTCAACCACAGTAAATTCTGATTAAAGTCTGATACAATCACAGGAAACTGTCATTAAACCCAGATACACTTACAGGAAACGGTCATTAAACCCACATAAAAACACAGCAAACTATCATTACAGTCAAATATTAACATCGGAAACTTTCATTAAAGTCATTTATAACCACTGAAAACTATTTTTAAATTCAGAAATAACCACAGGAAGCTGTCATTAATGTCAGATACAATCACAGGAAACTGCTAATGAAGTCAGATACAATCACGGGAAACTGTCAATAAAGTCATATACAACAACAAGAAACCGTTATAAGTGTAAAATACAATCAAAGTAAGCTATCAATGAAGTCAAATACAAGGTAAGAAATTGTCATTAACGTCAGATACAGCCACAGGAACCATAACAGTCAGAGTCAACAGTAAGAAACTGTCATTACAGTCAAATAAAACAACAGGAAACTCATTCAAGTCAGATACAATCATATGAAATATCATTAAAGTTAGATACAGCAACAGGACACTAATCTGACAGAAACGTTTGAAACCATTATTGAATTCACAATCAAAGTAAACAGTCAATAAAGTCAAATACATGCTTAGAAACTGTTATTAATTAAGGTTAGAAACATTCAGATTCAACAACAGGAAACTGTCATTACAGTCAGATACAACCACAGGAAACTGTCATCACAGTCAGATACAACCACAGGAAACTGTCATCACAGTCAGATAAAACAAGAAGTAATAGTCATCACAGTCAGATAAAACAACAGGAAACTGTCAATAAAAGCGGATACAACAGAAAACTGTCATAACAGTCAGATACAACCACAGGAAACTGTCATCACAGTCAGATACAGCAAGAAGTAATAGTCATCACAGTGTGATAAAACAACAGGAAACTGTCAATAAAATCGGATACAACAGGAAACTGTCATAACAGTCACATACTACAACAGGAAAATGTAATTTAAGTCAGTAACAACCACAGGAAACTGTCATTGAAGTTAGATACAAGCACAGAAAACTGTCATAATATTCAAATACACCCACAAGACACTATCATTAAAGTATGATACAACTTATGAGAAAAGATCGACTAACTTCAGCCAACATCTGAAATACGCATTTTCGCAGTCGGAACAAATCGGCCTTTATCGAAAATAAATATAACGACATTTCCCACTAATTTAGATAGTAGATTATTTTAACAAAATGTTCGTGTGTTTATAATTAGTTTCCTTTTTTCCCAATTCTTTTACAAGCTTTCTTTCCTTCAAACAAACGATCTATCAAATATAGTCTCAAGTAAAGATTCCAGTCAACATTTCAATAAAAAGTATATAACACCTTTCCTAGCTCCTAAAACTATAAATATGGCTTCTTGTATAGTATCTTGCCTATGAAGTCATGTGATAGGAAAAAATAATGGTTATTTACGATTTGATTTTCAGAAAAACATGTTAGAAAACCAAAGACATCCGATAATGCAAAAAAAGGTAAGTGCTAGCGCCTTGTTCTGATCTTCAAACGGTTCCAAACAAGTCCGTAAAAAAGAAAAAAAATATAATTATATATTTGCTTTATGAAGGACGCGTATCCAGACAAAGATCAAAGATGAATCATGTAAAAAAAAAGGCATTTTCTTCAGAATTGGAATAAAACGGTTAGACAATAATGCTATTTATAATATCTTTTTTTCAGTTTCATTACTCTTAGTGTCCTTGTTTATTGAACAAGATGTATAATATATATGGGCTGTATAGGAAAGCTACAGCTACATCAGTTGAAAAGAACGTATATATAATAAAATTTTGAGTAATACATGTCGACGAAAGGATCAACTGTTTTGATTGTTTCTAAAATTTGTATTAAACTACATATGATATTGTTTTACCGATTAAATCGATCAATCAATCAACAAAAAGGCATATACTATAACACTCATATTTCGACAAAAGGCCAACCGCTTGTACGAGTATGCTTAGATATTAATAGGGATGTTCGAGTGACGAAAAAGTGACATCACACTGCGCATGCGCATGAAAATTGGTTTAGCAAAAGGTGGTTCTCTTATATAGCAATGTCCACTTCTATTCACGTTCATAATATTTATCGGTACTGTTATAATATAATGACAGATATAATGAAGTTAAGATTACTTCAAAATTGTTATAATATTAATCGATCGTTTTAATTGCTTGTGATATTTTTTTAGTTCAATTTTTCTCTGTTTATTATAATCACCGGTATGTATAAATAGCATTTAGTCTCTCTGTGGGTTGATTTAATTTTTAAAGTCGTGAATGTGAATATCTTATATCATTCATCAATTTATCAAGTCCAACCGATACAGTATATCTCGTATACACACATAGCTCCGAACCTTATTATGCAAATTATATGCATACAATCGGAAGAATCTCGAGTCAAGATTTTACCTTGCACACGACGGAAAAGAAAATCCGTTCCTATTCTAATTTTATAGTAGTCTCGTCTAAAAATTTTCTCTCGTGTACTTCCGTTCGAAATTTGAACACGTAGAAATCTTCTTTCATGCAAGTAAACCAACTGTTGAAGAAAACAGACACATGGCTCATCTTAAGGTATGTTTTTAAATTGATTTATGTATCACGTGGAACACATATGACGGGATTTTAAATTCTTCTTCTTCTCAGAAATACTCGACCAGGGAGTGCTCCATGTTTTGGCGTAAATGAGTTTTATGATTATTTACAGGTGTAAGCGAATATCTCACAAATATTTGTTCTTTAAAGCCATTTCTGTCTTTCATTACATCTTCGTGAACTTCTAAATTGAAGTACACATCATGAATTTGAATAAATTTGATGTCGGTCTTAGTTATAATCAGTATCAAATATCAGTTCTGTAGCCTAGTGCTGTAGTGTTGGTGAAAAAGTATTTGAATGGTTTTAAAATTATTTAAAGAGGGTGAATTTCAAATCAATTGAATATTTTATTTATTCTTTACAGTTACATAACCATAACTGCCAGACAAAAGAAGGAATATACTCTGAGAAAAGTCTTCATGCGCATGTGTGCATCAGATCCAATGAAAGAAAGTGCATCAGAATAGTGGAATGCTTATAGTGCCACTAGTACCGTACTTGTAAAGTTGAAGAAATACTGTGGAATATGATATTGCAATTGTACTACCGTATATGATGTTGGCCACCATCTCACCATGGTGTGAAAATAATTCACTTCTGAAAGGAGATTGAAGAAGATTGTTCAAGTGCATATTTCTACACGAAAAAAAAATCAATGTGTACATCGACAACATATTCCTTGTGAAACTGTGATCCAGTATGAAATGAGAATTTGTGTTATAATGTAAAGGAATTCATCATCAATAGAAGAATAGTAAGATCGACAGATGAAAATTTATCACAGCCTCTTGCAGTGATCTAGCACTGAAGGGTAAGTTGTACATATACATGTATACTAATATACATGTTATAATAATTTTGTAAATCTAATAATAGAAGGACAAATAATATTGTATTTATTTCATATTTTACATGTGTATCCCTTGTGATTCACCTTAAATGGATAATACTTTTTAATGGTAAGTTACATGCTTTCATATTCCATGTGCACATGTATTGTTTGAAACAAGACCTTCTCATGCATACCAAAATTTGTGTCCTTATGACCTTGACCTTGGAAAATGACCTACTTTTATAAAATCTTACACCATGGCCAAAACTTTTGAATGATGAGTGATATATAGACATGTGCTTTTCTTGTGACAATTTCCATGGATGCCAAATTGTTGTCTTTGTGACCTTGAACTTAGAGATTGACCTACTTCACTATCATATTTCTAAAGTAATATTATGTTTTTAAGTGATCATGGTGATAGGGCTTTCATATTTCTTATATGTATTCCTTGTGATAAGGTCTTCCTACGAATACCAAAATTTTGACCTTGTGACCTTGACCTTGGATATTGATCAATTTTTGAATAACTTTAACCATGTTAACCTTGCCCTTGGTCATAACATGAAGTGATAGGACTATCATATTTTACATGTGTATCCCTTGTGGTAAGGCCTTCACATGAATACCTGAATTTTTACCTTGAGTCGATGACCTTGGAGTATGAAATACTTTTTTACATTATATCTGACAAGGGCATTCATGTTCCACAAAAAACATGGGTTTAATTTTTCTTAGTCCCAAGCCTTGACAAAAAGTAGGGCTCTTACATGACAAATATGGATAATGACCATATCCCTGTCTACAGTACAAAATCGATAATTCAGAAAATCAGAAACCGAAGGCATACAAAATCAGGATAAAACAGGAACCAAAGCAAACAAAAACAAAAACCTCCATCATATGAAAAGAAGCGAACTCCCGATATGAGAGTGAGACCAGGTGCCCAGGAAGACTAAGCATCTCCTGCTTGCATGCAACACCCGTCGCTTCAATTCGGTAGAACTGTCACATCCGGTTACTTCCATTTTGGAAGATATAGAGTACAATCTTTGGCTGGATGGTTCAAATGGTCTATGACAGAATATCATCTACCATTCTGGATAGTGGGACATCATAGTGTATGACGAGTTCCCCATATCGACCGTAGAACTTCCTCAGTGACGATGTTAGTCGGTCACAAACATATCCCTGACTGAGAAGCTTATCTGAAAGACGCCTAGCTCTCAGAACAAAATCCGTATATTTGGTACTTGCTCTGGCATAGCGTATCAACTGAGATATGAACACGCCATAAGCAGGCGATGAAGGGATGTTGCTACTCAGAAAAGGAAAGTTCGTAATGCTGAAATTGAAGTCGTCACGTTTGTCATAGAGTGAGGTGCTCATGTGACCATCAGTGTCGTAGGACAACATCATGTCCAAATAGGATGCTGAATTATTTGTCTCTGTAGTTTCTTTGACTTCAAGCTCCGAAGGATAGATGCTGCTCAGGTAATCCGCGAATTTTGGATTATTGATGGACAACACATCGTCTATGTATCTGTAAGTGAAGTTGAAGTCAGAAGCTAAGTTTCTTTTCCCTTCAGAGACCAAAAATTGAATGAATTCAGCTTCGTACGAGTAAAGGAAAATGTCGGCAAGGAGTGGGGCACAATTGGTCCCCATTGGAATTCCGACAATTTGCTGGAATACCTTTCCTCCAAACATCACAAAAATGTTGTCGATCAGAAAGTTTAACATCTGAATAATGTCTGTTTCAGTGTACTTATTTTCAGAATCTGACTTTTCTTTTACAAAGTAGGTTTTGTCATAGTTAACAACAATAAATTTGTATTTGCGATTACCGTTCTTACTTGTAAACGCATTACTTATAATTTTTGCGAGTCTTTCTTTCAATTTAGAATGTGGAATTGTAGTGTAAAGTGTCGAAAAATCAAAGGCTTTGATCGAATGGACTCTACTAAAATGAGTGGATTTCAGATGTTCTAAAAGTTCATTCGAATTCTTTAAAATCCACATCTGGTTGATACCACTGCGAGAATATACCATTCCTGACTCTTATGTGTCAGGAATGACAAAGGTAACTGAATGGCGCCATTACCTTTCCGCTCACCGAGAGAGGCTATGCCAAACAATAAACCCGTTGCATTTAAGCGTCAACAAATTTTGGATGTCAGCCTGGGAAGAGGCCGCGTAAAAGACGATCATTTCGTTGAGTTCATGCAGAAGGTTATTGCCTCTGGAGCAGCAGAAGTCGCGCCGGACTTGCCGCATGGGAAAGAAGTATGGTATCTCCCAATATTTGGGGTGTACCATCCGAAGAAACCAGACGAAATCCGAGGTGTCTTTGACTCATCTGCAATTTAACAAGGTGTTTCGTTAAACAAGGTGCTAATGTCAGGACCGAACCTAACTAACAGCCTTGTCCGAATACTCATATTTTTTCGGGACAACGAGTACGCTATATCAGGGGACACGCATAACAAATTTTCAATCTAAAATTGCAAAAAAAAATATGCCGAAAAGACCTATCGATGTTTTTATATATTCTAATCTAGCTCATTCTCTACTTTTACGTGTAAGAAAGGCTTTAAAGATCTCCATAACATAATGGAGAAAGTGGAAATGAAGCAAGCCGTGTTTTGCCTTTTGAATGAGTGCGCATAATTTAATAATAAGTTGCAAAATGGCTATAGAAATTGCAAATTTCCCCCAAGATACATAATAATCAGTAGAAATACAATACGAAACATGGCAACAATATTTTCGATCTCCCTTTTCACCCTCCTTGGTCAATATTCTAGATTAGAATTATTTTAGTTCAGAAAATGCATACTTTCGAATTAGAACGTCAATGCCGTCTTTGAGGCTGAAAATCTCGAAAACTTCGTGGAATAATTACATGAAAATTATATCAAAGATTGATCAAATCTTACATTTCATGTAGACAAATTTTCAGGCCTTGTCTTCTCGCAAAGTTTTTCTTGTCGTAACGCCGCGATGTACCTTAAATAGACATGCTGCCGCAGTATTTGCCCCCGTGGCTATATTATTCGCAACCCTCAATTTACTATCAATAACAGCGAATGTTTTATCGGGGAAGGTGTACACCTATCAAAACAAGGCAACGAACACTTCCTTAAAAACGTATCCAACGCTTCAGCACAAATACTCCTCCTCCTCTTTGTACAGGGCCGCGGTGGCGAGTAAATTATATTGAATGGTTTTTCCCAACATTTTTGTGGGCGTGATCTTCGATCATGTGGCGTTAAAACCATTGAATGCATTATACACGTCGTATACCATAATGTAAATATTATACATTTGAACAATTGCTTCTACACCGGCGATGCTGCGAACTCATTTTATGCTTTTTATGAACTACCAGTGGTTCCAGCTCGCAAGGCTTTCACCGGCGATGCTGTGAACACAACGTGGTTCTGTTGAACTTCGTGCTTTCTACAGTGGTTTGTCCATCGGCATTCCACAGAACTGTATATACGTAGTTATTTTGACTTTTGTCGCACAACGTGCGAATTTAATTGATTTTTGGTAATTCGATATCGGTAATGTTTTGTGTTAAATAATTTTGACTTGTGTAATTTCAACATCTTATAACTGTTTTGTATCCACCGCGGCCATACATATCCAATAAATTGAAGAAATGTTATGAATACTTTTTATTATATGATTACAATTAGCACTGTAAGAACACCAAACTTCGATCATCTGGGTGTGGTTATCACGGCAAGTTCCAAAATAATGTACATGTATATTTATTGTACTTATGCATTGTTGTATGCCTATAAGTTTATGCGTTTGGCTAATAAACATAACATTACAAAACACTTTATAATAACTCCTTAAATTCTCAGCACTAAGGGACAAACTGGTAGTCTTTGTTATTCCATCGATAAGTCTGTAATCTTACATTGAACACTATTAAGTAAAAGACATATCATCAAGGCTATTCTAAAGTAATAACATCTATATTTAATGACAATTTGTACATTTATGTTAATCGGGTCAATACAAAACATGTATTTTAATAATTCTATTTACTACTTATTTCTTTTATTTCAGAAGCATCAAAGCCGTAAATACGGAGTTCAGTTTTTCAGGAGATCTATTATATCCATAGCACAAGCAAATTACCTATGGATTTTCTCCTGAGGCACAGGAGTAGTTGATCAAACAGAGGAGAAAGTACGAGTCAGTATCCTCAATGGATCTAGTGCTGTCGTTACGGACAGCTCCGATCAGAATATTGTGGATTCAGAGGTAGAGCGATTAACAGCATTGTTGACGGTACGTACATGGACCAGCTTGGTCGGCTCTGCCTCTCAATGCGCATTTTCTCCTTCGTCCTTGAGCAAATTCTTGGGAGGAATTTCAAGATTGAAATTCCCAAAAGATAGAAATTAGTGTGGTTGAGTGTGTCATTAAGCTCCTTGACCACATAATGAAACAAAATGATATTGTTTTGAATGTAACTATGTTTCAATATTATTTTTACATATTTAAGTTTAAAGTATATTTTCTGATATTGTTTTGAAATTTTTAATTTTATTATAAGTAGTTGATTACTCTATCTCAATTATTATTTTATTTTGCAGGCCATGTTTCCAACCTCATATGAATCAATGAATGATGCGTCTGGATTAAACGAAACATCTTTCTCTCTAGATAAGAAGACCATGTATCGCTTGATGGCCGAGCCTGGATGTCTGCATCCTTAGTTCAGCTTACTAGATAAAGACATCGAGTTGAGGTCATCACATGATTTTTAGCTTAAGAGGTGGTTAAGGTTGCTTGGGTTCGGGACATTAGATAAAGTCAAAGAGGGCAAAACAAATCGGAATATCATATTCTTTACCTGATCAAATTGATGTTGAAAAGTTAAAGCCTTATGGGATAGACATGGCATTTTACCGCCATAGTTCGCATGGCCTATTCCCGACTTGTTTTTCGTTTGGATTCTGCAATTTCCTCATTGTTGCATGCGCAAAACTAAAATGTATCTGCTGATGATACTGTAGAATTCATGAACACAAGTGAAGATCAGGATCTACAATGTGAAAACAACATTGATTTTCAATTCGAAAGTAGACGCGAAGATCATCTGGAGATGCTGAACCATAATCGAGATCGTCAGAACTGTCGTCCGCTTCAAACACTTCAGATGAAAATCAATCACGGCTTTTACATCAACCTCAGATAGGAGTACCCTTTATTGGAATAACCTAGTTCTATCTATCTATTAAAATATCCAAATGTTGAACTAAAGGTACCGAATCCCGTTCAAGATATCCTTAAAATCATCAAATCCATTGCTTTAAAAATACACTCAACCCAGATTTAATATTAAATCTAAGTAATATAAGGCTATATTCTATTTTATACTTTGAGTATTTTATACTTAGATTATCGTCAGGATCTTCTTTAACTCATTTGATATTCGCACTCTGACTGACTGTGACGACGGGACTCCATGACAGGCCCTGTCAAAACCTCTTTAGAGAAGACAGGGCCCCGACCACCTGTCCTCTCTGAATGTCAGTCGGACTCCTCGGTTGATTACATACATGGGCTCGCTACAGCCGGCAGAGCACGGACTGTATTACGCATGCCCTCTTTTAATATCCATTTACATATTCATCTGTGTTTCTGGGGCCTCTACGTTTCGCGGTCTTGTTTGTGTGAGGTCATCTTACAGTAAGGAGGTTGTTTTACACCACAAAGTCGGCACCGGTTGCCCATTGGTCTCGTCGGTTAATGTGTAGTCTTTTGTGTTTGATGTTTAAATGTCGTGTGTCTCTTTTCCGTCTCGTGCTGTACTCGTCTTTTGTGTTTTTGCATCGGGTGTTTTGCTGTTGATGCTGTTACGGGGTCTTGTTGGAGATCTCCTCCCTTCTTTTACTGGCAATAAATCTATGATCAATCCTCATTGAAAAAGAACCACCGCCACAAAAAAAAAGAGAAATATAAATAAACACAACAAAAAAAAAAAAAGAAAAACAAAAACACGGCTCTTATTGTGGAAGCCTCCTCGTGGCTAGAAATGGCAACGTTTCAATGGACGGCTTACATCCACTAATTTTTCGTCTGTAATAATGTCTCCCATATGCCTTTAGGTATATAGTTTACGTCAGTTTTAGGTATTCATTTCGCATTGTTTACAGACGGTTAAACGTGGAAATCCATTAGCTTCCCGGATCCCCGGCCTTTTAGACACCCTTTCCCCCTGGTGAAAAAAGCTGGATCCGCGCATGAAATAAATTTTATTGAAAACGTAAAATGTATTAAAAATGGCCTAGATAGAGGGAAAAAGGAGCCATAAAAAGGTTTAGTTGAAAATATGCAGTAACGACTGCAATATTGTCGATTTTTTGAAAAGTTCCTCGCGAAAAGGTTTGAAATTAAGTGTTTCCCTCGAGGGGTTTGACAGTGAGTGTTTTGAATATTTTCCCTGACATGGACGCTATAGCACTTTCTATAAAGATAAAACCTTAGACGGTGTAATGTATGCATTTTATATATTGTTTTTATTTTCGTGCATGAACATAGACGGAGTATGCATCCCCTGTTGACTAACCGCACCGGCTAGTAAACAGGGGATGCTTACGCCTCCCGGGCACTTAGTCCCACCTCTGGCTTGTAGGGGGTTCGTCATGCTTAATTAGGTGCTCTATTGTGAGTGCTGTTGAGCTTATCGTCAAACTTAGACGGTGTAATGTATGCATTTTATATATTGTTTTTATTTTCGTGCATGAACATAGACGGAGTATGCATCCCCTGTTGACTAACCGCACCGGCTAGTAAACAGGGGATGCTTACGCCTCCCGGGCACTTAGTCCCACCTCTGGCTTGTAGGGGGTTCGTCATGCTTAATTAGGTGCTCTATTGTGAGTGCTGTTGAGCTTATCGTCAGGTTCTTCTTCAACTCATTTGTGTCACACTTATGACCTTTGCCGTGTGGAGCTCGTAAAGTTTCCCGCGAGGGTTTTGACTGCAAGTGTTTCCCGCGAGGGGTTTGACTGTAAGTGTTTTGAATCTTTTTCCTGACATGGTCGCTATATCACTTTCTATATAAATATAACCTCGAAGAACGTACAATTGTGGTGTAAAACAACCTCCTCACTGTAAGATGACCTCACACAAACAAGACCGTAAAACGTAGAGGTCATGTCATATTTTACAAATATGTTAGATTTATCTCTACATGGTCTATCACCATGTAAAGTCCAAGCACTTTTCTCTCAGAGGAATATAATGTAACATACTCCTAAAAAAGCTGAAGTACAAAGTCGGACGGAGGGGTTACTGACGGACAGATAGACACGGAATTTGCCATTTCATAGACCTGATTTTGCTTGGCAACTTGATAATAATATATAAACAACTAAAGAAATAGGTCTGTAAAAAAACTCAAACTTGTTCTATATAACTTTGAGATATATCATCATACCAAAAATAAGTTCAATGTATCCAACAGCGAAAAAAAAGTCCAGAAAATTGAGACAGACGGACGGACAAACAGAAGGAGAGGAAACTAAAATTCCCCTTAGACGTTGCCAGTAGGTGACAAAAAAGATATAGTGTTGCTAAATCCAAAAATAAACACCTTGTATTACGATGTAATAGAGTTATACTACAAGATACCAAAGCAAACAGGGGCATAGCTACGTAATAAATATTTGTTTAATTTTTCGTCCCATATAACGATGAGAATTTTTCACACCCATAACACAAAAGGAAAAATCTGACACACAGACGGACAACGGACAAAGTTATCCGCAAGTGTTGCTATAATTTGCAGGAAACACAACAAATTCACACAAAAAAAAATAATGTTACATGTCCATCTTACTTGTTGTACACCAAATAAGTTATGCAAAATATGCTGGTATAAAAGAGAAACCCGCCAGAAAAATTCCCATTTCCAAGATATTCGTAATACTAGATACCTCGTATTTAATGGAGGAGAGGGGGAGAGGCAACTTGTTAAAATATTGCCGAGAAGGTATTTATCACAAATATGATATTGATTCCCAAAAGTAAGCGACAATTCCTGACATGTATAACTCTTATTTAGTTATATAAAATTGAAAAGTTGAGTGGGACAATATGGCTGAAGGCGACATTGTTGCGTGTTCGAGCAACGAAATTAGGATACAGGTAGGGACCCTCCTACAGATGGTATAGCCTTGCCAAGAATAATTTTGTGAAAAAGCATTAATTTCCGCGTAATTTACGACACTTCTAAATTGATATTGATTTAGAAACCTAGGGCAAAATTTGTTCATATTATCAGAAAATGGACCAGAGTCTCCCAATCATATTTTTAGCACACCTGAGCGAAGCTCAAGTGAGCTATTGTCAAAGCGCACCGTCCGGCGTCCGTCCGTCCGGCGTCGTCCGTCGTTAACGTTTCACATTTTCGACTTCCTCTCCAGAACGGCTGAACAGATTTTGATGAAACTTGGTAGTTATGAAGTACTAATGATCCCCTACAAGTGTTGTTGTTTTTCGTCCTGATCCCTCAACAGGTGGCGCCACCAGAGGCAAAAGTAGGTCCCAGAGGGTACCCTCCTTTGACAAACTTCTTCTTCAGAACAGAAGCATGTATCGACAAACCGAAAGCATCTGAATGATCTAGAGAGATGTCTTAAGAAGTGTTGTTATTTGTGGTTCCACTCCGAAGTCAAATTTTTGACGCGTTTTTGATGTCTTTTCGGACTTCGTCAGAAATGCTCATTTTTGCACTATTTCTTTCAGTTACTCCATAAATGTATGATTTTATGCATTCATTTAATGCATTTTTATCTTTTTCAGTTACTTAATGTTTTGATATGTATTTTATGCTCAAATTTTATTTTTATGAATTTTTTATAAATTATTTTCTTATGTAAATAGGGAAGGGGGGGGGGGTGATCTTGATACATTTTCTGCTTCTTTTCCAGTACCGCTTGGCAGATTTTCATGAAACTTGGAAGGTATGAAGTACTAATGGTCCCCTACAAGTGTTGTTGTTTTTCGTCCAGATCTCTCAATAGGTGGCGCCGCCAGAGGCAAAAGTAGGTCCCAGAGGGTACCCTCCTTTGACAAACTTCTTCTTCAGAACCGAAGCATGTTTCGACAAACCGAAAGCATCTGAATTATCTAGAGAGCTGTCTTAAGAAGTGTTGTTATTTTTTGTTGCAGTCCGAAGTCAAAATTTTGACGCGTTTTTGACGTCTTTTCGGACTTTGTCAGAAATGCTTATTTTTGCACTATTTCTTTCAGTAACTCCATAAATGTATGAATTTATGCGCTCATTTAATGCACTTTTATCAATTTTAAGCTCCTTAATGATTTGATATGTACTCAAATTTGTTTTAAATGAATTTTTATGAATTTTTTTATGTTAAAAAGGGGGGGGGGGGGTTGAGGTTTTGATACATTTTCTGTTTCTTCTCCAGAACGGATGAATAGATTTTGATGAAACTTGGTTTATAGCATTTGGATAATCTGTATAGATGTCTAAAGAAGAGTTTCCTCTTCAACATCAATTCTTTGATGATTTTTTGACAGTTTTATGGAGTTAGTTAAAAATGCTTATATTTGTAATTTTTCTTTAAATAATTTGATAGATGCACTAAATCACTAAAAAATTTTTTTTCATATTAAAATTACTGCAGTTTCTCCTCTTTTTTTTCCTAAATTCAATGACTTTCAAAAAAAAAGCGGGATTGGTAGATATTTTTCACTATTGGTTGAGTTGGCGGACATTGTTGACTGAATAGTAAAATATATTTGAATATCATTAAGTACGATTGTTTTGGTGAGTTTAAACTTTCAGAAAGGAAAAGGAAAACTATAAAACAAAGTTCATAGTTAGATTCGCTATTAATTCATTGAATGAAAAGAGTAGTGTATCGAATTTCCTCTGATCGAAGAAACAGTAACTGACCAGCGATCGCCCGACCCTTCATGATAATAATTTTGAGAAATTGTTGTCAGCTTATATTGCTGTACTGGCACTGTACCAGTTCCCAACTTATTTTAAGGATTTTCTGCCAATAAAATTTGTATTTCGTTGAAACTCGGCATAGTGAATGGTTTATTTAATACTAGTTACAGTGCAAGGAAGAAGCTATTTTCTTATTCGGTTGTTCTTTCCTTCTTCGTTGCAGCCGATTCCTGCATATTTTCTGTCTGAGATTGACCGATTTCAGTCACGTTTACCCCAGGTCTTTCGGCATAAATTCCTCGCGAATCGTTGAAATCGATATGCCTACCTTAAATTGTATCTTCTCTCGGTCGATTACTTCTTTCCTTTACCCCTGACATGCTGTAGAATTGACGTTATCGTCATTTGAAATTGGCTCCTGAAAGGCTGTTTGTTCCGCCATTGTCAAATTTGCATGTGTTAGAGTGACGTCGGACCAATCACAGCCGAGCGCCAGGAATAACCATATATATAGTCAGTTTCGCTTTTCTATTTTTATCAAATACAGTGAAGAACAAATTGAAAGGTCGAAACTGACTATAGATAAAGTTTATTTTGGTGCTCGACTGTGATCGGTCCGACATCATTCTACACATGCACATTTGACACAAGTATGGCTGAACAAACAGCGTTTCAGATGGCGATAATGTCTATTCTACAGCATTTAAGGGATAAAGGAAAGAAGCACTCGACAGAGAGAAGATACAATTTAAGGTAGGCATATCAATTTCAACGATTCGCGAGGAATTTATGCCTAAACACCTGGGGTAAACGTGACTGAAAATCGGTCAATCTCAGACAGAAGATATGCAGGAATCGGCTGCAACGAAGAAGGAAAGAACAACCGAATAAGAAAATAGCTTCTTCCTTGCACTGTAACTAATTTAATACCAACTGCTTCGTTGAATTGTTGATGAATTTCTCTGTAAATTTAGATTATTTTTATCATTTGCTGATTCAAAGAAGGTTTGAAATTCATCGAGTTGTGCATGGCTACTGTACCAGTTTCCGGCTAAAATGCTCTTGTTTCTCTAAGCTGAAATATTTTCCTATGAAACTTTCCCAACACGGAATATGATCATTCTTCAATGTTTTGATTAGTTATTCATTAAAAAAATAATATGACATTTAGGCATTGCCTCGTGAGCGAACGCAAAGTCCTTTTTTGCTGAGTGAATGAAAAAACAATAAGTAATACAGGTATCAATATGGCATATTGTTTTGGCCCTTTATCTGTTTATTCCATTTTCACATGTTTCCGAGACTGCCAATTTGTGTTTGGTGTGTTTTGTATGTTTGATTTTGTCAGTTTCGAGAACGATTTAAGGACCTGTAACGATAAGGCGTAAAATCTGCCCAAAAATAATTAAATTTCAAAGTGCTTCATTTCTTTAATCAAGTTGGTGAAATATTTCCTAAGATAAAACCCCTCCAAATTCTTGTGAAAATTTTTCATAAAATTGCTCTAATAGAGAGATATTTTAGTATAAAGGTGTTTATTTTGTACAGAAATCAATGAAAATCGGAAAAGTTTTCATAAAATATCGTTGCCCCCCTTGAAACACAACATAGTCGATTTGAAAATTTCAGAACCTAGAAATGTCCTTTCCTATGATTTTTTTTTCATGATTCTTACTTATTGGATAGTACTGAACGATTCTAGCTTGGTTGCCACTCTGGCAACCTTGGGCAACTCTTTTTATCGGCGGAAATTCAAAATGGCCGCCAAATGCCTTCCACCAATAGATGGAATTAAATTCTTTCTTTAAATATTAAGTGTGGCACATCAAATCAGGGGTTTTAAGGGTCAACAAATCCATTTCCGATGTCATTTTTACAATTTGAGTTCATTCAGGACTAAAAATTCAAGATGATCGTGTAACACATTTTATTTGTAGTTGCAATGGTCCTAGAATATATTTACTTTGCTGTTTTGGTTGTTATCAGCTGACACATGCTTCTGGGACAACTCTGCTTATCGGGGGAAATTCAAAATGGCCACCAGATAGTATCCAACTACTGTGTAAGATGTAATAATTACTTGATATATCAAGTGAAGCACGTCTTATCAGTGGTTTTAAGGGTCAAGAAATCCATATCTGGTGTCATTGTGTTTATTTGTTCACTAAAGGCCAACCTCACTTTAATATTCACATTTCGTTACGAATAACTGTGGTGCATCCTATTTGTGATCCCAAAGGTGGTATAACCAATGTCTTTCATTTTGTCGATATGAGTTTACACATGCTCTTTTTATATAGATTGCACATTCTCAAACCGTAAAAGTGAGGATTTTTTAAATATTTATATCAAGATAACAGTTAATTGCAAATATTGTATGCTCTAAGAAAGGGTGATAAGAGTCGACCTGAAGAAATAATCTATATACATTTGTAATAGGGCTATGAGTTGTCAAAATGTCATGTCAAATACGTAAGTGATTGTCCTATTTGAAAGTCTGCAAAAGGAATTCATAGGAGCAAAGTTCAATCAGGATTGCTGCATGATCTCTATTCTTGACATAGATCATTTTCCCTGTCACTGTTCTCTTGACTTATGCTCTTGTTTTGTTCTAGATTCATTTCAAGCTGGTCCCACTGACTACGTCTTACTTTCAACCAAATACTCTCTGTGTTGTAAGAAAACATTTGGAATGAAACCCTGTTTAAGATACGATATAGAAACAACCTTCAAACTATACGGAATACTGATATTCAAGACAATTGCTTTCAAGATTTCACACACTTGAGTTGTACATGCCAAAAACATACGTAGTACCATTTCATCTTTCCACAGTTGAACACTCCTTTCTCAGATTCAATTTAGAATCACTATAGAGAAAAACGGAGGGAACCTCCAACCAGAAGTAAAGATGATCCTTAGATGTAATTTTAGCAGAAGAAATTTTGAAAGGCCTGATCATTTACAAATTTAACCGGCCTTAAGAAGAAAAAGGAGGGTTCTAACCCTGTTACTATTGAGAAGCCTTCTCTACATAGAAGAATACATTCTATGCACCAGTCATGCATTGTTAGGACAATAAATGATAAATTGTTTTGCCACATTTGAAGACATTCTTTTACAAAGTTCCATGTTAAGTATAGATAGGATAAAGATGCAAGGTTCAGAATTTCATTGCAAAATGGTACATGTCATCGTTAACGTTATACATAAATATAGTAGATAGCTCAACTCAAAATAAATTACACCTATTGTTGTAAAGGAAACACCAAAGACTTTCTATTGCATTCTTGCCGATTGGATAAAAGCTAATACAGACCAAGAAAGAAATGGCCAAAAGAGCCAAAACAGCCAAGTTACCTCGAGTTTACTTGCTTACTCTTGAATACCATGCGTCAAACAAACTGGTCTTATATCAACATGATCAATAGAGAACTTTATTTTTTTTCTTTTGAGTGCCATTTTAATCAAATAAATGACATGTTTATCTTTACATTACATTTTGACGAATCTTAGTTTGTTAAAGTTGAAGCCATCCAATCTTATATGCCACTCTTACTTATTTTTCATGATATAGTAAATCTTATAAAATACTAGCTTGTGATATTTCTTATTAGAAAAATACAATATTCATACATTGTTTTATTATGTTAACTTATTGTTTCTTTTGTATTATTCATAGTTCTCAACTATAAGGTGGAAACCTTGAAATAAGCATGTGTGAGCTCAAGTCATAGCAAGATCCATGCGAGGGAAAAGTACGACCCTCAAATTACTAATTTGATGAGTTGTCCTTCCTTTTTTTTAAGAAAATAATTTAAAATAAATGTTCTTGCATTGAAGCCGAAATTTGGCTGCCATTTGGAGTTTTCAGTCTTAAATAAACCCATATCAACATAATGACACAAGATATGGATTTTGTGGCCCTTGAAACCACTTAATAGATGTACCACACTTGATATATTAAGTAATTATTACATTTTACTCAGTGATAGGGGACTATTTGGAGGCCATTTTGAATTTTCCCCGATGAAAAAGGTTATCCTACAAGTATATGTGAACTGGAAACAACCAAAACAGCAAAATAAATGTTTTGAAGGATCATTGCAACTACAGATAAGATGTGTAACACGAACATTTTACTGAAATCTACACATCGTACCATAAAAAGGTTGAAATTTGGCGGCCATCTTGAACTTTTAGTCCTGAATGAACTCAAATTGTAAAAATGACATCGGAAATGGACCCTCAAAATCCCTGATTTGATGTGCCACACTTATTATTTAAAGAAAGAATTTAATTTCACCTATTGATGGAAGGCAATTGGCGGCCATTTTGAATTTCCTCCGATAAGCAGAGTTGTCCCAGATGTACATGTCAGCTGCTTACAACAAAAAGAGCAAAATAAATGTTTTCTAGGACCATTGCAACTACACATAAAATGTGTTACACGAATGCTTTATTGAAATATTCACATTGTACCATAATGAGGTTGAAATATGGCGGCCATCTTGAATATTTAGTCCTGAATGAACTCAAATTGTAAAAGTGACATCGGAAATGGATTTGTTGACCCTCAAAACCCCTGATTTGATGTGCCACACTTATTATTTAAAGAAAGAATTTAATTTCATCTATTGGTGGAAGGCATTTGGCGGCCATTTTGAATTTCCGCCTATAAAAAGAGTTGCCCAAGGTTGCCAGAGTGGCAACCAAGCTAGAATCATTCAGTACCATCCCATAGATAAGAATCATCAAAACAAGTTCATAGGAAAGGACATTTCTAGGTCGGCCATATGTTATATAAGGCTGTCAAATCGACTAACACTTCTTCTACCTAAGATGTATTTTCATAATACACATTTTCTGTAAAAGCCAAGTTGTGTTTCAAAGGGGGGAACAATAGTCAATTTACGAAAATGTGATTGGGCAGGTGGGGGTGAAGGAAAGATTTGAAATTGACAGAGAATTAGTAATTGGCATTTGATTCGCTTTCAGCAAATAATTAACTTTTTTATCAATGGTATCGAATTGATCAATTTTCAAAAAAGAATATCCGTTCTTGTTTACTTTTTCACTAATAAACTCCTTTATTTTACTTTCGGGCATCGATAACTCAACAGCCCCTCGCAATAAAAGTTAACAATTAGCGTTGACGACTGAAGCACCGGTCAATAATGGAAAAATGCTCAAAACTTCCTCTGTAACATTCAGTAAGTATTTAGAAAATGTATTTATGGTAAATGTAAAAGAAATATGATTTTATATACTGCAAAAAGCTGATTCAAACTATTTTTATAACGGCGGCATTTTTAGTTGTACAATATAAGTGAGAATGAGTGTTCGATTATGTACCTCTGGCCACGTGTTTACGGTTTGATAAATCCGGAATATAATATTTGGAGAAAATCTGGTTTTTGCAATACGTACCTTACTGAAACTTCCCATAGCAGTTAATTTTGTAATTTCAATCAACAAAAGCGACCGATTGTTAGAAAATTTTCGATATTTCACTCGTATTATTCATATCATAAAAGAGACCCCACCCTCACTTCTACGTGAAAATATAGGTTACTTATCATAATTATGTCAACAAAACTTCTATATTTGATTAAAGACACTTGAAATGAAATAATTTCACGTACAGGACACATTTTAAATAATTCTGGTTGAGATGGTATCGCAAGTAAAATTTGGGCAGATTACGGCTCTTAACGTTACAGGTCCTTTGTGTAACTTGATATTCACTCCGATCATTTTTTCCCTGAATTTTGTTTAGTTAGTAATGATTCACTTTAATTAGTCCCGGTGAAATCGAAGAGGCTGTATACATAGATTTTGTCCATTTTCCATGTGTCTGTCAGTCCGGTCAGACTAACTTTCATGGGGCGTCTTTGCAGATCAAGATGATTTTTGCTATAACCTGTAGAAATAAGTTTTCCTCTAATCAGTTGCTTTTCATAGGGTATCAAGTAAATGAAATCATACCATCAACGAAACAGTAGAGTTCATGACAAAAGACACGGTAAAATAATACGATAAATCATGGGCGGATCCAGGATTTTTTTTTTCCAAAAGGGGGGGGGTCCTAAAGTTCAATGTTCATTGGTACCAATTTTTTTTGAAAAACAAACAAACAAAAACACACACACACACAGAAGAATTGAAATCTTGAATTTCTTCTACATTGTCTATGATTTAGGGGTTACCATGCGTGTGTTTTACAAAAACTGACAGGGTATCGGCGAATCCCCTGTCAGAAATTGAGTTTTACCGCAAGGCGTTAGCCGAGTGGTAAAACGGATATTTCTGACAGGGGATTCACCGATACCCTGTCAGTTTTTGTTAAACACTAGCATGGTAACCCTATTCTAATGCTTTGGTCAGTAAGGAGCTAGAAAACGTCTGCTTTTAACGACGTCGCCATAGCAACGCACGACGTCATAGCAAAAACTGCAGTGAAATGTGAATCCCCTTGCAGTTTTTTCAGCGCTCAACTAATCAAAATGCGCGTTACAAACGGAGTGCATTAGAATAATGGTTTTAAATTGAATTCAAGTTGATTATATTTGAAGCAGACGACTTGTGACGAGTAACAAGCCAGCGAAAATTTTTCAGAGTTGAAATAAAAACATCAGACAGTAATACCATTTGTATCCTCCATTCTGTATTTTTATGTAATTTAACTTTCTTATTGACAAAGGTGTACTGTAATGTATAGGGGTTACACAGGTAAGCTGCACTCTTTTGAAATTGAAATGTATGTAATGAAATATGGCGAGCGTAAGCGAGGCCGCGAAAATTCTGAAATGCACACCAAAAAATAATTAAAATGAAGATTTTCAATACAAATTCATGTTATTTTTCAAATATTATGACAATAATAGGGGAATCAGGACTCAATCTTATGAAATACTTATATTTACAATCTTTATTCAACTTTGCTTGGAAAATTCCATTGAGGGGGGGGGGGTTGGAAGGGTCATGAACTCCCAACCCCCCTCTGGATCTGCACTTGATTAATAAGATTTCAAAACTCCTTGAGAGATGGATAGAAAAGAATATCCGGCCATGTATATGGGTCAAATCAAGACGGAGCACACAGGATAAGATTTAGAAGTTGGGAGGTAGATAAATGGGAGAAGTAGGTTCCTGGGAAAAGACTGCAGGCGAAATTTTAGATGCTCCTTGTCCTTTAAGGGACCTTGATACATGCCCTCCAATCTCAGGGCTTGAAATTCAGAGAAATTCCTTACGAGCAATACAGGCTCCTAGTTCTGGAATTCAAGGAGCTCGTAACAAAATCAAGTAGCCCGTAAATATGTAAGTTTTTTTCTATTGTTTTCATTAGTTAATTGACGAAAACCAATCATTTGTGACAGACCATCTTTGACAGCAGTTTAAACACAATTTTGAAGTAAATCATTTGGGTCCAAATATGCCCCTCCCCCCTCCCCCACTTTCCATAGTCTGACATTGCAGTTACTGCATTATTCATGGAAATCTCTAGCAAAGAATGCTGACAATGTTTTTCTTTACATTGCCTACAATATATTAGGCAAAAAAGGCATCAAGAAATCCTTACAAGTCTTTTGTTAAATGTCAATTGTATTAGGAAGCCTTCTACTCGATAATAAAACGATGGTCCATGCAATGTGCAATGTTGTGTGTAGTGATGTGACGATAGTCGCTGACTATCGATAGTCGATCGGTGAAACCCTTTCCATTATCGATAGTAAAGTCGCTATGTGTAAACATTAGAAGTGACTTGGAGCGAATTGTTATATGTGAGAAACGTTCGTCATAAGACAAAATTTTTGTATTCTAAATTCATATTGACAATGTGAAAAAAGTTCATTAAAGTGTTTGTTTTGCTGTTAAATTGTATTATTATGCATTTATAGTGTATGCATTTGTATGAAACAACCATATCATGTTTCAACAGCCAACATATGAATGCTATTCCATTGGTTTTGAACATGACTGTTTAAGCTTCGACTGTTCCAACAGGGGCTGACAAATCCCACTGCCCGACGCCCCGGGCAACTAGTTTTAGCGGTCGGGCAGGCAAAATCAAAAATTGTGCATGTCTGTGGGCAAGTAGGAACGGCCTGTCGGTAAAAAGGGGAACTGTGAATAAATTCCAAGTATATGGAGGACAAATTGAATATTCTCCTATCAAAGTTGTTTTTACAGTACTGCAACCCACTTGTTTGACAATTCTATCCTATCCTATCCACCATCCTACATCCTACATCCACCTCCTATCCACTCTATCCTATCCTATCCTATCCTATCCCATCCTACCCTATCCTATCCTATCCTATCCTATCCACCTTATTCCAATTTATTTCTATCCAATCCTATCCTACATCCTATCCTATCCTACATCCTATCCTATCCTATCCTATCCTACATCCTATCCTACATCCTATCCTATCCTATCCTATCCACCTTTATCTACTTCTCATCACCTTTAGCGATATTATGATTAAAACTTAATGACTTGATACAAAGTCATGCATAAGTAGTAAATTATCTGTTATTATTGCTGTTTTTGGGTTTTATAAAATGAAAATTATTTAGATGATTGAATACCAGTTTTGTATTTGCTGTGAAAGAAACAAAAATATAACATCAAAACCTCCAAGTTTGTTTTTTTTATTGAAATAAAATTTATATTACCCATTAAGTCAAGTGAAATTTTTCAATGGAAATTTTCGAATTTAATCAAATAAGTATGTTTGTCTCCTAATAACTTAAAAATTAAGAAAAAAAAATATTAGATTGAAGAACGAGATGGATAGGATGTAGGATAGGATAGGATGTAGGATAGGATGTAGGATAGGATAGGATGTAGGATAGGATGGGATAGAAATGGTTAGGATTGAGGTGGATAGGATTGAGGTGGATAGGATAGGATAGGATAGGATGGGATAGGATAGGATGGGATAGGATAGGATAGGATAGGATAAGATTCTATCCACTTTCTATCCTACATCCTGCATCCTACATCCTACACTATCCACTTTTTTGTCAAACAAGTGGGTTGCAGGACTGTATATTCTCAAAAATCGCTGTAGACTATGTACAATTTATATGAGTCGTATTTATTGCAACTTCATCAAGTTCATGACAGCGCTTTTCATACCGTATCAGAGTTACTTTTTTGCTTCAAAGATCATTTTTAAGGTAACAGTGAATCAGGTTGTGCATATATTTATGTCTTGTCAATAAAATTAAAAGCTATCGTACCCGTTGGAGATGTATAATTAGTAGTGCTACGACCACGTATGATGGACAATGAAACGGTGTGAGGCCAATTCATGTATGTCTTGTCAACTTAAGTTCAAGTTTGTATATTTTTCTTAACTGGTCTCTCTTCTGTATACAAAGAGCGCACGTATAGTTATATGCCAAATTATATTAAAAAAAATCATGTAAATATCTCTTCTGCTATTTTTACCATCTATGTCCTCTGTATACGGGAACTACCAGCCCGAAGAACTCCTTATACCCATTAACTTTAATGAAATATGGTACCTATGAAACATTTCCTTTTTCGGTCTCTTCTCTGTAAACAATAAGTGTATGTGCAATTAAAATTATGACAAATGATATCATCATTCCATACATGTATAAATATTATACAGCCTTATGACGCTCAAGACACAAGTCCTAAATGAGCGCAGACAGCCGACCAATATCCACCAAATCAAATAGGTTAAGAAAAAGCCTACGTATCTTTTTAGATAATGATTTAGGCAATTCAGGGATATATCGCAGGGCCTGATAGGTAAATCGAAGTACATTTGTGTATGGTTTTCTTTTTTAAACTTTTTGTCTAAAGCGAGGTAGGGCAAGTATGTTTTGTGGTAGGGCAAGTGATTTTCTTGGTCCAACCTGTCCTTGGGCAAGTACCTGAAAAATCTATTTGTCAGCCCCTGTCCGATAATTAATCGATAGTAAGCCTGCGATAGTGACCTGATAATCGATAGTGAATTTTTTTCAATTGCTCATCACTAGTTGTGTGTTTGTTGATTAATTTGATCCAGGATCCGTATATTCAAGCCTACGGAAAAAACACAAACACATGAATTCATTATTTATTCAAAGTAAAATTATTTTTTTGCAAGCGAGATATTCTATTTCTTATCTTGATAAAAAAAAAACCGGCATTTTTTTTTTGGTCTGATATTTCAAGATAGTGAGGTCGGGTAATATTTGAATAATTAAAGACGGATGAAAATTAAAAATTAAATGAAATCTCATATAAATACAACGTAGTTCTGTTTCCGATTTTCCATCATGCTGTACAAATGTAACTATATGACACCTGCCGGTCAACGCAATCTAGCGATTATACATGTTTACAAACTTTTTATGCCCCGGAATCAAAGATTTGGGGGCATATAGTTTTTGGCCTGTCCGTCTGTTTGTCTGTCTGTCTGTCTGTTTGTCCCAGGTAAAAACTTTAACATTGGGCATAACTTTTGAATGGTAAGTGATAAAGGCTTTCATATTTCACATGTGTATTCCTTGTGACAAGACCTTTCCATTGCTATCAACATTTTTGACCTTGTGATCTTGACCTTGACCTTTGACCTACTTTTCACAAAACTTTAACATTGGGCATAACTTTTGAATGGATAGCGATAGGGCTTTCATATATCACATGTGTATTCCTTGTGACAAGACCTTTCCATTGATATCAAAATATTTGACCTCGTGAGCTTGACTTTGACCTTTGACCTACTTTTCAAAAACTTTAAAATTGAGCATAACTTTTGAATGGTAAGTGGTAGGGCTTTCATATATCACATGTGTATTCCTTGTGACAAGACCTTTCCATTGATATCAAAATATTTGACCACGTGAGCTTGACCTTGACCTTTGACCTACTTTTCAAAAACTTTAAAATTGAGCATAACTTTTGAATGGTAAGTGGTAGGGCCTTCATATTTCACATGTGTAATTCTTGTGACAAGACCTTTCCATTGATACCAAAATTTTTGACCTTGTGATCTTGACCTTGACCTTTGACATACTTTACTAAACTTTAACATTGGGCATAACTTTTGAATGGTATGTGATAGGGCTTTCATATATCACATGTGTATTCCTTGTGACAAGACCTTTCAACTGATACCAATATCTTTGACCTCGTGACCTTGACCTTTGACCTACTTTTCAAAAACTTTAAAATTTGGCATAAATTTTGAATGGTAAGTGATAGGGCTTTCATATTTCACATGTTTAATCCTTGTGACAAGACCTTTCAGTTGATACCAAAATCTTTGACCTCGTGACCTTGACCTTTAACTTACTTAACAGAAAATGGTGCTTATACTTACAAAGTTGCCTCCGGGGGCATTCGTGTTTCACAAACACAGGTTTTATTCATGTTATATTATGGGCATCTTTTATAGATCACAATGCTTGCCATAAATGCATTATTTTTAAACGTCAAGGAACTTCTTTCCCACTGCTTTGATGGGATCAGTTGGGGACATGTATTGCTTCTGCATTACTCATTTTGATTGTTATTGTCGTTTCAGATCATTGTCGGAGATGCCTAGGAAAAAGTTTTGGAGGAGAGGAGCAACTCAAAAGAAGGGGGATAGCCTTCCCTCCAACAAGGGCTTGACGATTGACAATGACCAGGTTAAACCTCCTGTAAAAAAGGTCATGGACGACCAGGTTAAACCTCCTGTAAAAAAGGTCATTGGTGACCAGGTTAAACCTCCTGCTAAAAAAAAGGTCATATATCAGAATATTGCTAGAAAATCTGCTGGAAATTTTGCTAGAAAATCTGTTGAAAACTTTGCTAGAAAATCTGTTGAAAACTTTGCTAGAAAATTGGATGGAAACCTTATTAGAAAATCTGTTGAAACTAGTGATATTACATTGCCTTGTCAACATCAAACTCAAAATGATGAATCCTTGATTGATATGCACACATCTGATTGTCACAATGGTATACAAACATATGTTCAAAAGAAGAATGATGGTAAAAAGAAACTTGATGGTATTGCACATTCACCGATAAGCACTACATTAGCCTCACACAATCAAAGTGACAACAGATATTCTTTATTCTCCAGAGGAAGCCAATCTTTGATAAATGATACTGTATTTGCATCTCATAATCAAGCAGATTTGCGATACTCTATGTTTTCAAGAGGAAATCAGTGCACTTGCATGTCTTTATCTGTAGTTGTTGCTATGCAAGAAAATGATCAGTTATCAACTTCATTTCTTGATCAGGTACTGTATGAAGGAGATAATTTGTATAAAAAAGTTGTAATGGACTTGAAAAGAGAGGGAAGATATGTAAATTCTCTGCTATCTTTCAATGAACTTCCTTCAGCTTTAGAATACAGAGACAAATATTATTCAGTCAATCATTATTCCTCTATATATGGTGTATCAATTGTGGATACATGAAGGAATCATATTTGGTCTTGCAAAGTCACAACACTTATCATGTATGGAGCTCTGTGTTCTGCAATTATGTTTATAGATGAAAAGTACTTATTTTTTTATTCTCATTCACATGGAGATGATGGTCTGAATGCACCAGATGGAAAATCGATGCTGAAAGTGTTTTCTTCCATTGACAATTTAATTGCATTTTTGTATTCATTTTACACCAGCTGTAATATAGACTTGCAATCTCAGTTTGAAATATTGCCTGTCGTTGTTAATCTAATTCAGCATGATTTCTTACAAGAAAAGATGAGTTATCAAAATGGTCAAGCAGAGTCTCATGGTTCAAAATCAAATGAAAAAAACTGTCTGTCAAGAAACAAAAATAGTGAACAGTATATAGATATAGAAGGACAAAGAAATTTGCATGTTGACCGAAAATTGAAGGCAAACATAAGATATCGAGAAAAAGAACTATTGGGTAAAAGAAAGGTGATTGATGATGATACATTTTATGACAAAGACATTGTTGACAAAAGGAAAAACTACATGAGAGATTATATGCAAAAAAGGCGCAAATGTTCTAAATTCAAACTTCAAGAAGCAAGAGCTAAGAAAGAGGCTAGATGTGAAAATGAGTATCGACAAAATGAAAGAAAGAGAGAATTATCTGCAAAAAGAAAGTGCAGAAAAGATCAACAGTATAAAAAGAAAGAATTAACTGAGAAGAGAATAAAAAGAGAAGATGAACAGTATAAACAGAATGAATTATCTGCAAAGAGGATGAAAAGGGCAGATATGCAGTGCCGAAACGATGAAAGAAAAAGAGAGTTAACTGCGAAGAGAATTAAAAGAGAAGATGACCAGTATAAACAGAATGAATTATCTGCAAAGAGGATGAAAAGGGCAGATATGCAGTGCCGAAACAATGAAAGAAAAAGAGAGTTAAGTGCGAAGAGAATAAAAAGAGAAGATGAACAGTATAAACAGAATGAATTATCTGCAAAGAGGATGAAAAGGGCAGATATGCAGTGCCGAAACGATGAAAGAAAAAGAGATTTAACTGCGAAGAGAATTAAAAGAGAAGATGAACAGTATAAACAGAATGAATTATCTGCAAAGAGGATGAAAAGGGCAGATATGCAGTACCGAAATGATGAAAGAAAAAGAGAGTTAATTGCGAAGAGAATAAAAAGGGCAGATATGCAGAACCGAAATTATGAAAGAAAGAGAGAATTGGCCTCGAAAAAAATTATGAGAAAAAACAGGATCTTTAGACTGAAGGAGAGATTAATTGAGCTTCAAAGTAAGAGAAATGCCAGAAGAAATAAGTTATTTTTAGAAGCTGAAAGATTGAAAAAGAGAGAACTTAGAAAATCAAAGGCTGACAAGATCTGTTTACGTGAAAGGGAGTCAGATAAGAATAGAAAAATAAATAATCGAAGCATCAAGTCATACAAGAAAAAGGAGAAGGACATTGAGAACATTAAGAAATATGGATCAAATATGGAATGTATTAGAATTTTTCATGCATGTACAAGTAGTGGTCCCGTTTATGTTTGCTCTGTATGCCATCAGACATGGTTCTATGATAGTGTTCATAAAGTTGTTAATATAATATAGGTTGACTTCAAACCTGGGATTCTTACTGGACTTAAGTCTGCAGAGGACAAGGAATGGATTTGTAGAACTTGCCTCTCAAATGTAAAGAATGATAAAGTTCCTAAAGTATCAGTTCTAAATGGAATGAAATGGCCTGATCAACCTCCTGAATTAAAATTACATCCTATGGAAGAAAGAGTCATTGCTCTTAGAATCCCTTTTATGCAAATGAGAGAATTGCCTAGAGGAGGTCAATTTTGTGTCAAAGGCAATGTGATTAATGTACCTGTTGATATACAACCAATTATAAAAACTCTCCCTAGACAAGTAGATGAAACATGCACTACACCTGTGAAACTGAAAAAGAAAATGACATACAAGAAGGTTGACTTTACGGAAAATATTAGACCAGCTGTTGTTTTGTCTGCTCTTCATTGGCTAATGTCAACAAGTGAATTATACAAAGATTCAGGTGTTAATATTGATAACAGTTGGGAGAACACTATCACAAGAGATTGTCGAGAGATAGTTTAAGAGTTTCTAAGTGGAAATTCAACAATTAATAATGATAGAAATGGCTATCATGAGAACACTAAAAACTCAAGTGAAGAAGTGAATGATCAGTTGATAGTAAATGATAAAGATGCCGAAGATGAAACAGGCTACGAATCTGATCATTTTAGTGAAATTGATAGCAATGAAAATGTCACGGGCAATGCAGACACCTTGTTAGAGGATGAAGCTTTGAATACGGACAAGTCCTATACATTTGCTCCAGGTGAAGGTCAACACCCTTTAAGTTTGTTCACTGATAAAGATGCAGAGTTTCTCTCATTTCCAACAATTATTGTGGACAAAGACGGCTTGAAAATAAAGAGAGATTGGTACCTGTGCATTATAGTGATATTGCTAAGTGGGAACTTAGAAGTGTTGATCGTAGAGCAGCACGATCTGTTCGTAATATTTTTTTTAAATTGAAGAAAATTCAATTAAAACAAATAAGCGACAAAGTTCAATTGGCAGTAAGAAGAATTAAAACAAAGGGGAAAAAAATAACCGCTGCTGAAGCCAGAGATCAGTCAACACTTGATAATATTGTGCGGTTAGATGAAGGATATTATATTTTTAGACAACTTCGCAACTCTCCCGCTTACTTAGCAACCAAAAAGAAAGATGTGTTTGCTATGATTAGACAAATTGGGCTGCCAACATGGTTCATGTCTCTTTCTTCAGCAGACACACGATGGCCATTTTTATTAAAAGCTCTTGCTAAACTCGATGGAAAAATTCTATCAGATTCAGACATAAAGAATTTGTCCTGGCAAGAAAAAAGCAGTTTAGTACAAAAGGATCCTGTCACTTGTTCTCGGATCTTTAATGATAGAGTACAGCAGTTTATTAAAGTATTCCTGAAAAGCCCCCATGAACCTATTGGTGTTGTAACTGATTACTTTTACCGTGTTGAATTTCAACAAAGGGGTTCTCCGCATATACATATGCTTGTATGGATAGCTGATGCGCCAAAGTATAAGAAAGACCATAATGAGTCAATAGAACATTTTGTTGACCAATACATTACATGTTCAAATGAAAAAGAAGAGTTGTCTGGTTTAATTGATCTGCAAACACACAAGCATTCCAAGACCTGTAGAAAGAAGGGCAAAGCTGTATGAAGGTTTGGGTTTCCGCTTCCTCCATTACGTAAGGCTATGCTGTTAGAACCACTAGAGACAGATATTGACAAGCACAAAAAGAAATATGATGAAATCCAAAATAAGATCAATTCATTCAAAGATGGCATGAACTTTTCATTTGATCAGTTTTTGTATGAAATTGTAGGAATGTCAGAAGACGAATACATCAAGTGTATTAGAAGCTCTATCAACGGCCCTAAAGTGTTTCTGAAAAGAATGCCCTCAGAAATCAGAGTCAATATGTACAATGAACATGTACTCATGGCATGGCATGCTAATATTGATTTACAATATGTGTTGGATCCGTATGCATGTGCCATGTACATTGTATCTTACATTAGTAAATCTCAAAGAGGAATGAGCGCTTTGATGGACAGAGCATGCAAAGAAGCAAGACAAGGGAACATGGATATAAAAGAACACGTTCGTCATATCGGTAACCATTTTTTGAATAGTGTAGAAGTCAGTGCACAGGAAGCATCATATTTAGTATAACAAATGCCTCTAACGAAGGGTTCAAGAGATGTGATATCCATTAATACGTCTCCACCAGAAGAAAGAGTCTTTCTTTTAAAGCAATTGTCTGATCTTGAAGAGCTTAGTCCCAACTCCACCGATATCCATTACCAAAATATAATTGCAAGATATTCCAAAAGACCTAGACAACTGAGAACTGAGTGCCTTGCAGACTATGCATCACAGCTTGAAGTGAAATATCCAAAAGACAAAAATAAAATTGACGAAGAAGAGATAAATGATGATGACATTGAAGTAGATGAAGATGATGACTTGGAATTTTCCGAGGATGATACTCTTGTCACTCTTAAAAGTGGGATAATAATAAGGAGACGTATACATGACTTGATTTTGCGATATGTACGATACAGCGTTAAGACGGATCCAGAAAACCATTATCGAGAAAAACTGCTTCTGTTCATACCTTGGAGAGATGAAAATGTAGATTTATTAAATGGACATTCTACATATCAGGAACATTATAAACAAGTTCATTTCTTGGTTGATCAAAAGTTGAAAATGTATGAAAAGAATTTTGACGAGATTGAACGAGCTATTCAACAAGCGGAGGAAGAATTCGAACAACACGATGAATTAGCTCCAAATGCACAACAAACAAATGCAGAAGATGAAGCTGAAGGCCCACATGAATCCGAACAATATGTACATTTTAACCCTGAAAGGCCCCTCGAGCACAGACAATATGATCTAGGTACTGATATTGGTGCTTCAACTTCTGTTCCATGCATTGAATGCCATAGCGACAGAGTGTCTGATGAACAATATTTAAAACTGATCAGGAGCTTGAATATCAAACAAAGAGAATTCTTCACTCATGTCCTCCATTGGATCAAGACTAAAGATGAGCCAATTTATGCATTTTTATCAGGAGGTGCTGGTGTTGGAAAATCAGTATTGATCAAAGCTATCTACCAAGCTTTACACAGACAGCTACACTCAGCAGATGGAGAAGATCCAAGTGACATCAGAATATTACTTTGTGCATTTACCGGAAAAGCAGCATATAACATCAATGGCATTACAATTGCCTCTGCGTTCCACAAGAAGTATAACCAGACAAACCAGTCAATGAGCTCCGATGAACTGAATACTTTCCGAATGAAGTACAGAAATCTATCTGTTGTGATAATTGATGAAATTTCAATGGTTGGTGGCAAGATGTTAAGCTTCATTGACTGTAGATTGAAACAGTTAACTGGAACAAATAAACCATTTAGTGGAATAAGCATAATTGCTGTTGGAGACCTGTATCAGTTGCAACCTGTAGGGGATTCATGGATATTTAATGACTTGTCTATTGGACCTCAAGTTCTAGCAACAAATTTATGGAAAGAACATTTCTCTTTGTTTGAATTAACGGAAATCATGAGACAAAAAGATGACACAGATTTTGCCAACCTTCTGAACAGGTTACGAGCGAATGATTTAACTGCAAAAGACAAAAACGAAATTAATAAACATATTATCAGCCCTACACAGGAAAATTACACAAATAATGCACCGCATTTGTTTATTGAAAACAAGTTTGTAGACAGCTTCAACAGAGAGTTTATGCAAAATTTAAGTACAACTAAAGTTGAAGTTGCCAGACATGATTCTGTAATAGCAGATGTTCCAAAATCAAACAAAGAAAGACTTCTCAAAAGCCTTCCAAATGATTCGAGCAAAACTGCAAATTTAGCACGTTCGCTAATTGTTGCAACTAATATGATTTATGACATTGCCATTAATCTTGATGTAAATGATGGGATAGCAAACGGTTCTAGCTGTATTGTTAAATTCATAGAAAACCGAATTACTCAAACAACAAGACCAAGCATTGTTTGGGTTCTGTTTAACGACCTTTCTATTGGATCCAACACAAGACAGAAGTATAAACATTTGTACCACAGAGAAATTGACCCATCATGGACACCCATTTTTGAAGTTAATCGCAATTTTCTCTACAATTATAAATCTTTTCAGAGAACACAATTTCCACTTAAACCAGCTGCAGCAAAAACTGTTCACAAATCGCAAGGATGTACAGTAGACAAGCTGGTCATTGATTTATCGCAAACAAGAACAAGGAAAACTCCTCATATACATTATGTAGCAATGAGTAGAGTAAGAAAATTTGAAAATCTTCAAATTTTAAATTTTAATAGTGATGCACTTACAGCTGATGAACGAGTCAAAGACGAAATGAAAAGACTTCGAGAAGAGGCACCCATGAAATTATGTTACACTCCTTTATATAAAGTAGATCCATGCAGATTTAAAATAGCTTTTAACAATGCGAGATCGCTTCACAGGCATTTCCATGATATTTCTCTAGATCCAAATATCTCTGCCGCAGACATTATTGGTATTACAGAGTCAAGGTTATGCTCTTTAGATCATAATGAAACATATTCACTCGAAGGTTTTGAAATGATCAGATGTGATCAGAACATTCAGGCAACGAACAGAAGACCAAGTCATGGACTTGTGTTATATTTGAGATATGGCTTACTGACTAGAGAAATATTCAAGTACAGTTCTGACAATTTGGAATTTTTGATATGTGAGACATCTCATTCAGTAGCTGGATTCTTTCAACTAGTGCTTGTGTACAAATCTCCGGTATGTGTATTTTCAGAATTAAAAAACTCTTTCCTAAACCACCTCTTACCAAAGATCGCCTTATTCAATCTTTGCTTATTTTTGGTGATTTCAATTTCGATATTTCATCTGGTCACAGAGACTTTTTGAACTTCATGTCTGAAAACTTTCATTGCAATTAGTATGTAAACAAAAAGACCACCAATACGAATTCGACTCTTGACTTAGTTTTCGCAAATACACCTCATGTTTTCACGGAAGCAATTGAGTCGTTCTGGTCAGATCATAAAGTAATGACTGCAATTATCTGAATACTCATTTTAAAATACTTAAGTGGACATGGGGCACCGATAGATTTTTTTTTTAAGGGAAAATCTTGTCAACGCCCCTCCCTGACTTTTTAATCCCCGCATACAATGCGTAAAAGCAAGGGGGAATTTGTACCGAAAAGACTGGATACAACTCCCCTAGAGGAGTTGTTTTCAGTGTACAAGCTCTCTTGTCTTTAGGGGACGACCATTTCATTATGAACGGGAGGGGGGAGGGGCTGGCACCTTTTTGGAGTCTGACCTATTTGAAAATAAATTATCTAGCCCTCTTGGTTGCAGAATATAAATCTTTTTACCTAGTACCTAGATGTCCTCCAATGTTGAGTTAATAATACCAAATCAATAGGATCGCGTCGTAAGTTGTTTCTAAACATAAATAATCTTCGAACTCGCTTTCCTCGCCATTGAATGATATTTTCATCTTATATCATTTACGCATATACATGTACTTTTAAATCATTATAACGTACTAAATTTAAGGGGACTCCCTACAGGTTCAGTTTTAGGATATATTTCATTTTAATTTTCATCATAAGCAACAAAATTCTATTTAATGTACAACTTCATCAACCTAAGACAATGTCTCCATACGAAAAAAAAACCCCAAAACAAAACAAAATGTGACTGAGAAGCAGAGAGGGATCGAACCAACGTCTGTTTGAACAAAAGTTTTGCAGTCCAAAGCTTTAACCACTACGGCACGGAAAAACTAGAATATCGTGTATTTTATTGATGCTTCTATTGATGACAACTCAATGAATTAGACTACATGTATTCTATTGAAATATTTAATGCAGGAAGGTGAGAAAAATGTGCGTATCGTCAGTCTCGTTAATCATACATGTTGTACTTTAACTTGTCACAATGGATAGTAGATTAAACATATTTTTAGGCAAAAAAATCATTTCATACATGATTATACCATTAAACTATCTTGGAAGAGGGACATATCATAGTGGACTTATATTGTATTGCATTGTAACCACTCAGATAAATCAATGTATTATACCAAAACATAATATAAAGCAATAAACACCTCTAAGGCTTAAAAATGCACATGTGTACAGATAAGTTGTCTCATTAAGTTCAAAATCAACTTTCGTTGAAGATAGATAAAGGAAAGTCTTAGAATATATTACCAAGTGTTTGATTCATCAGAATAAGGCTTATATTTTTGGTCATTTTGTTTGTTTGTTTGTTTGTTTGTTTTTTTAGATTAAATCTATAATCTAACCTTGAAATATTAGAAAATGAATAATCTTGCGGCTCTAGACTAGAAATCAATCATCTGACACAGAATGATTCGCCCCCCCCCCCCCGAAATGGTCGTCCTTCAAACATTCCTCAATGTCTTCCCAATCGTTGTGCAAAGGGGTTTAAAAAAATTCTTCCGTTGCTTGCACTTGTTCTTTTGGGTACGAACTCTCCATAGTATGTATTCATTAAATAATTTAAACTTCTTATATCTACATTGACTAGTTTGGGATCAGTAGTCTTAACATAGATCAAATTGCAAATAATATTACAACTTGTAAGATAAAGAGGTACCCGTCCCCTATAGCTATGCTGAAAAAAAATTTCCATATACATGGGGAAAAATAATTCAATTGGAATTTTCTACTATTATTCCTTTTTATTTTGTTTATATATCCTTAATTTGATATTAAATTAAAAATCCAAGTCAAGAGATTGACAATGTACGGATGGCCATCAGTCTGTTTAAATGCTTGACCTGAACCTTATACTCTTTCATACAGATATAACATGCTTTTATTTTCTGTAACTGCTGTGTTGATGTAATACTTTTGAGTTATTAAACAAATTGTGGTTCGATGTAAATATTTGTAAATGTTTTTTTTTAAGAAATTAAGGTCAGAAAATTGTTGAAATTAATCATGTTTAATTTTACCAGACACAAATTTAAAACAACTTGCTATGTAAAGAAACGTCTCTTTCTGTTCTTATGTCTCTCCATGCCTTATCACTGTTAATCTTTATCTGATACATTTGTAATTAATTTACTTCATTATTCATGGAAATTCAGTATATCATATGTAAAAGTAAATAAAAACTTAAATATTGTAAATCAGGAATTTAATTTCCTGAAAATGTTGGTTTTGTGTGAGAAGAACTACTTCAAACTCTCTTTTGTATGATTATTTTGAATATGGAAAATTATCTTAATTATTTGAATGTTTAAGTTTCAGTAAAAATTGTTGTTTTTTTCTTTCAATATAAAGCAATTTATCATTGACCATTGTTTGCCATGATTCATCCTTTTTTGAAATGTCAATACACTGAAATATTTCTTTAATTAAAATGTCCATTGTTAATGTAAGAAAGATCTTGAAAACGAAAAAAAAGTTGCCATTTTGGTTACGAGTTGTCTTGTTACGAGTTGTCTGGGTGACGAAGTGTCCTGATACCGAAACGAGCACCTCGTCACACCCACTTAGGGGGCGCTGCGAAAATGAAACATAATTTCGCGGGAAATCGACTCGAATATAGACATCTGCACTATAAAAGTCCGAAAACCAATCAGTTCCGAATGTCGGTGTAGGATCACATAGAGTTCCGAATAAACGCGGGAAACATAGCGTACCTTGACTGTCAGAGCGACAAGATGGCGAAAAGAAAGCTGTTCGACGACGACGTAATGACAGGCTACCTGTTACAAATATCAAAAGTAGAAACATCTGCTAGTGGAAAAACAAAGTATTTCTCGGCCCCTCTACAAAATGACAAAAATGAAGCACGCAGGCTTGTGTGTTTTCATCCTGAAAAACACGAGCTATTCGTAAGAGCCAAAGAAATTGACAGGCCTGTGCGTCTACATAAAGCCAAACTTACGCCTGGAAGAGATGGGGTGGAAGTGAGGTTTCAGAGAGAGAGAGTTCTCTTGAGATTTTACAAGCCACAATTTCTTTTCCAAAACTTCAAACACTTGGAGAATCATCAAGGCACGATGGCGGACCTAACCAACACTTGTGCGAATTAAAAACGGAAAACATGAGGGTAAATATCCATGTCCTATTCCAATATTATATTTTTATAACCGGGTGACCCCCTAATTGGAGATTTGGGGGCAAATAGTTATTGGTTTGTCTGTCCGCAAGATGCAATATGACATGAGAATTGTACCTATACTTCGAGGCCAAAATATCAAACGCCAAGGTCACGAGGTCATATCTCTAGAATGGTTGTAACACAACATCTCCATTAATTAAACTCCCAGACTTCATATGTAGATACAGTATGACCAAGGGATGATACCTATACTTTTTTGTGGTATGAAGGTCAAGGTCAGAGGTAAAATTGTTGATGATAGCTTTAAACAGTGGTTGTAACACGATTTTTCGCTTAATTTTACTGGTACTGCTGCAGTATTTTATACAAAGATACAGTATTGTGCAAGGTCAAAGGCTTTAAAGGTCAAATTCCTTTAAATTTCAATCTTTTGATCAAAACTTCCTTTATCGAAAATTCCTGCAGCGGGGCCCTCCCTGACAGAGTCCGTTTTCTAGTTATTTCTGGCTACATATCAGTGGGGCCCTTTTTGACTTGGTCAATGTTCTATTTTTTTATAAATAGAACACAGAAACGTCATTAAACATACATTATTTGCACATATTTACCTTCTTTTATTCTTTCCCGAGGGCAAGCTACTGTCTCTTCAGAAACAACATTTTCAATAAAATGCATGTAGTTTGATCGATCTTGTTAATAAGTTGTAACTGGTAATGTAAACATTGTTTCTAACAGCAAGCATTCTCTCTCCACGATGATATACCATTCAGATTCTTAACATCTGCTTTAACATACTGGTATATTCTTTTGTAGTGTGCAAGCTTAACATTATACAATTCCATTTTAATTCCGTATTTAACGTATAAACACTCACCTGAATAAATTACTATACCAAAAGCTTGGCAATGTCATTGGAAAGTACGTTGAGAAAATGAGCAATCGTGTAGCATACATACATGTATTAATTAAAACTACTGAATGCCAAAGCCATCAATTTTGCTAGTATCATCTTCTCGTAAATTACATGCATATGAGATTGTCTTTGACCACCCCTCTGTACTTCCTTATCAGCTAGACATCCAAACTTTATGCACATACAAGTATACATAACATTATTTGAATATTATTTTATTTTATTGCATCTACCAGTGAATTGATTCCCTCTTTTAGTACTTTATTTTCGGGCAAACCAAAACCAGATTTCTTAAATGGTTGCCTGTCGGACAACCTCGATTTCTCATGAATTTCAAACCCTGTTAATGTTAATCATGATATAAGTATTCTTTATCTTCATCTTTTAGGTTACAGTGAAGGTGAAAATAGTTGGTTTCCTCACAAATAAAAAGGAAACACCAAAAAAATATGGATTAAAATATACCAGAGAAGCTGCAGTTGCTGACCCAACAAAGTCCATGAGGATTACATTTTGGGGAGACACCTCAGAATTGGTTCAAACCGGTAAATCATACCTGATATCACATGTCTCAACCAGAATGTTTAATGGTGAACTGACGTTAAACACAACAATGTCAACCAAAATTTCTCAAATAGAAGACGTAGAGGACCCAAAAGAAGACCTCACTTTCATTGAAGAAAAGGAAGAAATAATCTCAATAAGCCAAATCAAGATAACACAAAATTACAAATGTTGCAATACCTCGTGCAATAAGACCATCCCAGACATTGACTTTCAGAATTCATTCATACGTTGCCAAGCTTGCCAAATGAAACAAAGCATAAAGAAAATGAAAAGAGCAACAACCGCATTTCTCAATGTAACTCTGGAAAATTCTACAACAACAAAATTTGTAATCTTTGAAGAAGCATTGCAAAAATTCCTTGATTTGGAAAAAAATGCACAATTACTAGAAAATCCAGACCAATTGGAAGATCACCTCTTGGAGATTGAACAATTCAAAGTGTCCCATCAAAGCCACAGTGATGTACTCTCTAAAATCAACAGAATTGCGGTCTCTAATCAGTCAGAGTGATACTGAAATTTCACGAACTTGCATAAATAATATGTGTTATAGACTGCATACTGCTGTTTACACATTCTTCGTTTAATCTTTAATTTTCATTATTACGTAGAGAAGTAACCTTTTTCGCATTTTTTTCCTATACATGTAATATAGGCATTTTTCAAAATATGAAATTATCACTGTATAAATCATAATTTTGTAAATTACAGAGGCTAAGACAGAAATGAGAGTTACTCAGTATACATTTATACATATACAGGTACATTTGAGCTGCTGTTCTATCATATTAAAGTTACTTCCCTTAGGCCAAAAAAAAAAAGATTAGTCCTGTTTCCTGCCTCCTTGCCAAAAAATACTGGGTAGGTAGGTCGGGGAAAAAATTATTTTACCAAAAAAAATTATTTTGCATTTTGACCAATTCTGCTGTAAATGCAACCATATATACAATTCCACAGACATATGTAGTCTGCAGTCTTCTTTGATTGTACAATGTGACTCATCTGCATCACGACTAACAGTTAAATAACACTCCAAAACAGAATTATACAAGACATAGCAACATAACACTGTCAACTTGGGTCATTTATTAACATCTGAAATAGTTAATTTTTCCCATATGTTCAGGCATGATAAAAACTTTAGGATCGGGTGGAAAAAAGTAGGGTCGGTCTGGAGGCAGGAAACAGGACTATTTCTATTTTAGGCCTTAGATCAACAAGAGTATCAGTGAAACTGATGTATGTCAGTTTAATCCACAAAATTGTTAAAGAGTACTCTTCCTTTGCTTTTTGGCCGGATTGTGGAGCAAAACCGGTCTATGAAATAGTGAAGTCTGTCTGTTAGTCAGTCAGTTTATCAACCTGTCTGCATCAACATTTTGGTTCAGCTGTTGCGTTTAAGTCTGGAAGAAAGTTGTTTGTGGTAGCAACTACGGTACTAATTTTTCTTAAAGATGCAGTGTCCCTGAAAATAGTTTGTTATTGAAAATGTAAATTTTACTCCAAACGGTCTAGATAGAGGGAAAAATGAGCCAGAAAAAATTGTGTTTGAAAATATCCAGTAACCACTCTAATATTGTCGATTTTGTAATAATTATATCTCCGTATACCTCTATAGTAAAAACTCAATACATTGTAGGTGGCGCTAGTTGAATGAATTAGAACTGCGCACCCCAAATTCAAAATGACGTTTTTAAAGCTCTATAACTGCGAAAGTGTGCGTTAGATTGGCCTGAAAATTTTAATTTGTACAAATGAGAATGTATACTTTCATATAAAAAGAAAGATTTTGCATTACAAAATTTTGTAAAATTAATTCATTTTCAGGGACACCGTCCCTTTAATGATAGACCATGATGAATCTAATTCAATAATTTTTATGCCCCCGTATCGATAGATCGGGGCATATTGTTTTCATCCTGTCTGTCTGTCTGTCTGTTGTCAACTTTAACCTCGGCCATAACTTTTGAACCTTAAGAGATAGGAACTTCATATTTGGCATGCATACTCAACTACCTTCAAGATAGAAATTATCTGTTTACATTTAAGTCTTTTGTCGGAATACCATTTATCAAGTCACATTGCTTCGCAATCTGGCCATACCATCTTTAGCGGTTTCGTGTAACACAAAACCCATGTCATTGATAAAACTATTGGTTGTATAATTTAGTATCTTGATACTAATCACATTACAAGGGGAGGAATGTCAACAGAATGTCTGTTATGTCCTGATAGTATGGACAATGAAGATACATACTTTTAACATGCTTTAATTATGTTCATAGTTTGGGATTTGTTATATATATATATATGTATAACTTACAACTATGATGATTACAGTTTGTATATTTAGTTCCCTTTTTAGCTCTACTGGTCAAAGACCAGTCGAGCTTATGCGATACCATATTGTCCGGCGTCTGTCCGTCCGTCTGTCTGTAAACATCGCAACTCCTCTGAAACCATAAATGATAGAAACCTAATTCTTTTTGTATTTAGTTTGGTCTATGGTCTTGTTGTGCACCTGATATTTTGTTTGAGCCCCTGACCCCCAGGTTCTTCAAAAAATGTCCTATATAAAGTCTATGTAATCTTGTGAATACCAATTCTCAGAAAGTATAGTTGATTGAGAGTTACTTCTATCTGCATTATAATCAGTCTCTGGTCATGTTGAGTACCTGGTATTTTGTTTGAGTCCCTGACCCCTAGGGTCTTCAAAAATGGGTGTGGTCATTTTTCCTATATAAAGTCTATGTAATCTTGTGAACACCAATTCTAGGAAAGTATAATTGATTTAGAGTTACTTCTTTTTTCATTTTAATCAGTCTCTGGTTATGTTGAGTAAATGATATTTTGTTTGAGCCCCTGACCCCCAGGGTCTTCAAAAATGGGTGCGGTCATTTTTCCTCTTTAAAGTCTATGTAGTCTTGTGAACACCAATTCTCAGAAAGTATAATTGATTGAGAGTTGCTTCTTTTTGCATAATAACCAGTCTCTGGTCATGGTGAGTACCTGATATTTCGTTTGAGCCCCTGACCCCCATGGACTTCAAAAATGGGTGTGGTCATTTTTCATATGTATAGTCTATGTAATCTTGTGAACACCAATTCTCAGAATGTATGATTTATTGAGAGTTACTTCTTTTTGCATAATAACCAGTCTCTGGTCATGTTGAGTAGTTGATATTTCGTTTGAGCCCCTGACTCCCAGGGTTTTCAAAAATGGGTGTGGTCATTTTCCTATATATAGTCTATGTAATCTTGTGAACACCAATTCTCAGAAAGTATAATTGATTTAGAGTTACTTCTTTTTACATTATAATCAGTCTCTGGTCATGTTGAGTACCTGATATTTTGTTTGAGCCCCTGACTCCCAGGGTCTTAAAAAATGGTTGTGGTCATTTTCCCTATATAAAGTCTATGTAATCCTGTGATCACCAATTCTCAGAAAGTTTAATCTATTGAGAGTTACTTCTTTTTGCATTATAATCAGTCTCTGGTTATGTTGAGTACCTGATACTTTGTTTGATCCCAAGACCCCGAGGGTATTCAAAATGGGTGTGGTCATTTTCTACTTTATATCTCTATATAATCTTGTGAACACTATTTCCCAGAAAGTATAATTGATAGAGAGTTAATTCTTTTTGCATTGGAATCATTCTCTTGTGGTGTTGAGTACCTGATATTCTGTTTGAGCCCCTGACCCCCAGGGTATTCGAAAATGGGTGTGGTCATTTCCTCCTATATACTCTATGTAATCTTGTGAACACAAATTCTCAGAAAGATTGATTGATAGAAGGATTCTTCTTTTGTCAGTCAAAAAAATTCTGTGGATTAGTTGTGTATAGGAGATACTTTTTAAGCCCCTGACTCCAGTGTCTTTGAAATTGGGTGTGGTCATTTTCTCATATATAAGTCTATGTAATCTTGTGAGCACCAGGTCTCGGAAATTATAACTGATGGAGAGTTAATTCTTTTTGCATTACATGTATTATGCATCTGTAATGTAGATGTACATGTGATATTTTGTGTAAGCCTCTCACCCCAGGGTCTTGGACAATCATTGTCACTGTTGCTAATTTATTAAGGTGTGAATTTACTAAAACGACCAGTAGAGCTTCAGTCTCATCAGAGACTTATTTTTTCATATAAATCATAATATATCATAGTCAGAGTTTGCATTCTTGTATTATTTTATATTGCATGTAATTTGCATCATCATACATTGTACATGTATTCAATTGACAAGTGCTAAACACAATCTTGAAATTACACAATATGTTAACCAAATTCCAAAGGCATTTCATTGTATCAATAGCAATAGGATTGTCAAACTTTATATAACCTTTGTGTCTACATATACAAACTTATAGTTAAAAGTTCTAATTTGTGATTTCATCTTGTTGTTGATGGTATGTTTTTTAGCTCTCCTGGTCGACACCAGTCGAGCTATTTGATACCCTGATGTCTGTCCATCTGTCTGTAAACAATCACATCTCCTCCAAAACTATCCATGACAGACAGTTTGTTATGGCCCCATGTTGTTCACCCTAGGGCCTAGTTGTGTATGTGTGATTTTGGTGCTCCACAAAAGGGTGTGTCCATAGAAAATTTTTAATGGTTTCACCTTGTTCCCCTTAAGATGTAGATGTGCATGTATAATTTAGGTGATGATCCTCCCTCAGGAGGCCCAGAAATGGGTGTGGTCAGTTTTCCTTATATAAGCCTTTGTAAATATTGTTATTGCATCTCCTGCAAGACTATCAGTGTTGAGAAATCTTTTAATGGTCCCATCCTGTTCCCATTAGGATGTAGATCTGCAATAGTAATTTTCGTGATGATCCTCCCTCAAGGGGCTCAGAAATGGTCGTGGTCAGTTTTCCTTATATAATTCTCTGTAAATCTCGTTCCCGCATCTCCTCCAAAACTATCATTGACAGAAACCTTTGAATTAGTCCCCTATCGGCTTCGCTGAAGGGAACTCATATTTTGAAGTCCGTCTGTCTGTTTGTCCCGGTTAAGTTTTCTGGACTTATTTCTGCCATTTTACAATGTATCAAAATGATATTCGGTACATGACTGTACATTTGTAAATTACAGATCAAGTTTGAGTTTCATAACTTTCGACAGAGTTATGGCCCTTGGACTCAGAAATATTCACTCAAATATCAGTTTTACAAACTTTTGTCAGTCATTCTCCCATGCATTCAAATGATTTTCTGTACAACGGTGTATATTGGTAAGTTACAGATCAAATTCGAAATTCATAAAATTTGACCCACTTTCAACAGAGTTATGGCCCTTGGACTTGCAGATTTTCACTCAAATGTTAGTTTCCCAGACTTTTTAGTTGTGCCCCTTGAACTTAAAAAATTTCTTGAATTCTCAGTTTCCGCTCATTATCTTGATAAAGGCTTGATGGATCCAAATGATATTTGGTTTACAGTTGTATTATTGGGAGATACAGGTCAAGTTCGAATATGGGTCCTGTCCAATTATTATTGGAGGAGTTATTGCCCTTGAACTTAGGGAATCTCTTGAAAATGACAATTTCCGCTCATTATCTTGATGAAGGTTTGATGAATCCAAATGATATTTGGTATACAGATATATCATGTGGGGATGCAAGTCAAATTCAAATATATATGGGTGCTTTCTGATTATTATTGGAGGAGTTATTGTCCTCGAACTTAGAAAATTTCCTGAATATGACAGTTTCCACTCATTATCGTGATGAAAATTTGATGGATCCAAATGATATTAGGTATACAGATGCATTATGGGGAGATGCACGTCAAGTTCAAATATGGGTGCTATCCAATTATTATTGGAGGACTTATTGCCCTTGAACTTAGGAAATCTCTTGAAAATGGCAGTTTCCACTCGTTATCTTGATGAAGGTTGGATGGATCCAAATGATATTTGGTATACAGATATATCATGGGGTAATCCATGTCAAATTCGAATATGGGTGCTCTCTGATTATTATTTGAGGAGTTATTGCCCTTGAACTTTCAAAATTTCCTGAAAATGACAGTTTCTGCTCATTATCGTGATGAAAATTTGATGGATCCAAATGATATTTGGTATACAGATGTATTATGGGGAGATGCAGGTCAAGTTCGAATATGGGTCCTGTCTGATTATTATTGTAGGAGTTATTGCCCTTGAACTTAAAAGATTTTTGGAAAATTACACTTTCTGCTCATTATCTTGAAGGCTTGATGGATCCAAATGATATTTGGTATACAGATGAAGATATGCAATTCTTTTTAGAATATGGGTGCTATCTTATTATTATTAGAGGATTTACGGTATTGCCCTTGAACTTGGGAAAATTCTTCAAAATGAGAGTTTTCTACATGCTTTAACACAACTTGCACACAAGGACATAAGCGGTACGGATGAATTGTAAGAGAAGGAGATTAGTGTGCTTGTGTGAAAGTTGACTTAAACATATTGAGTTGTAACTTTTTGAATGACTTTATTTTTATAAACTTCATACCAAGTTCTAATCTTGTCATTTCATTTGGTACATCACTTTGTTTTCCTCAGTTGCAGATCAAATATGCAAGTTGTTCTTTCTGGTCAAGTAATGTGATAAAATAACCTTCACAAATTTTTCATGACAGGCATATTTTGTACCGTTTGCAGTATTCTAAAGCGGGGGACATTAAATCTCATTCATCTGTCCGTCCGTCCGTCCGTCTGTCTGTCACAAAATCTTTAACCTTGGCTATAACTTTTTAACCAGAAGAGATACAGTTCTCATATTTCACATGTGAGTTCCTTGTGACAAGACCTTTACACTGACACAAAATTTTTTTACCTCGTGACCGTGACCTAGATATTTGACCTACATAAAGGACTCATATTTTTCTGAGTCAAACACCCCAAGCGGGGGACCACGATTCTCTGAATCTGCTTGTTTTCTTATTGAATTGGAAGAGGTGGGGGAGGGTATTTTCAACTTCTTCTTCAGAACCGCTGGGGCATTTTAAAGAAACTTGGTAGGTGTGATATGCTAATGGTTCCCTACAAGTAATGTTGTTTTTCATCAAGAAAGCGTCAACAAGTGTCGCCACCCGGGGCAAAGTAGGTCACAGGGTTCTTTGACAAACTACTTCTTCAGAGTCCAAGCATATATCAACAAACCGAAGGCATCAGAATGATCTAGAGGGATCTCTTAAGAAGTATTCCTGTTTTTAGTTCCACTCTGAAGTCAATTTTTTATGTCTTTTCGGACTTTGTCAGAAATGGACATTTTCATACTATTTCCTGAACTAACACATTGAAAGCATGTCTTTGAGACCTAATTTGCTGTTATATTAATCACACTTGATGCCATTAATATAATGCTTTCATATAGATTCTGTGCCAAAATATTTTTTTGGATTTTTTTTTACATGACTTTAAGGATGGACCACACTAACAATCACCATTACAATGTGCATGTATTCAGTCATTCAGCAAAAGTGACATGGTTCTCAGGGGAGCGATATAGGCCCACTTGGGCCTCTTGTTGTTAATAGAGCAGTTGCATTTAGTTTACTTTACCACCACTTTTACCTCACCTCTACGCTTCAGTGGTCACTGTGGTTAGGGGTTACATAATATTGTTCTCGAGTATTGACTACTACAATTAACTTTTAAAGCTGACCTACCCTGACGTTTTACGGGTACATTTCATATCTTAGACATAAAACTTACGGGTACATTTTATGTAAATTTCTCCTTTTCAGACGAAGAAAAGTTAATCATTGTAATTTTTGCTGCATAAATAAATGATCTTTCCGTCTGCATGTCCGTCCGTCTGATGATTATACTTTCACATTTAAATGGTAAAAAAGTGACAGATCAGCTTTAAAAGGTAACTGTAGTTGGATCGCCTCAGGACAGGATTGTGTATTGAACAATGTAAAGCCATGGCTGTGAATTATTCTGTTTAACGTGTGCGGAGTTGTACCTTTCGAGACAAAATACCAGATAAAAAGCATACACTCACAATTAATTCGAGATTGCCAAAGGTATCCTGTCTAACTGAAAAAAAGGTTCCACTAAGGCTTTATTACTTGAAATGAAAAACGGCTCAAATGGATCTATTTAAACCCCCCGACTTAGCTATAATAGCTCACATTCCCGTCTCCCCTAACTTGTGCAGTGGAAATGTGCCTTAAATAAAATTTCAGAATAATACATGTCATTGACAACAATACAAAAGAAGGGAGGAGATCTCCAACAAGACCCCGTTGCAGCATCAACAGTAAAACACCAAAAAACCCGATGCAAAAACACAAAAGACGAGTACAGCACGAGACGGAAAAGAGACACACGACATGTAAACATCAAACACAAAAGACTACACATAAACCGACGAGACCAATGGACAACCGGTGCCGACTTTGGACGGCCATTTGTCACGCAAGTAGCAAATGGTGTGGTTATCCTGGATTACGTGCGCACAAAAAATTGTATGTTTGTGTGTTTTAGCCTAACTGGAGGGTGTCTTTCTTTGAAACATCAGGATGGAAAACGAATTTTAAATACCACGGCCCAATCCCTAACCACGGTGACCACTGAAGCGTAGAGGTGAGGTAAAAGTAGTGATAAAGTAAGAAGTAAAATAAAAGCAACTGCTCTAATATTGATGAAAAATAGACAGTAAAATGTAAATGGATATAATAAGTTAACCTATAATATTACACCGAATTAGGGGACAAACAATCAATTCTTATGAGAAAGTGTACTAAAAAATCATGTTCATGTTAATTGACTGTCCAAAATTAATGTATTTCATTACGTTTAGGTGCATTACTATTTTTTGCAGTGTTTTTTTAACTCCACAAACTGTAAGCAAATATATACCTGAGGCGGAGCAAATAACACCAGTAAAAGAAAACAAGGTGCCGGATATATATACAGTACCTGCAACGCAAACTAATGTTTCGGCTCCAACTGTACAGAAGATTTCAATTGCACATTTTTTAAGCAGTCTAAACAAAATCGGTAAGTTGCATTTGAATCGATTTTTTAACAAGAAGTCTTTCTATCACATTATGAAATATCATTTCAACATATTTAAATTTTTAATTCTTTGTACTGTAGGATACCTTTGGATACTCTTGACTTAACGCTGAAGCCACGTTTGGATCAGCAGAAACAAAATACGTAAGTTTTATATGGATCTGATACTACTGATTTATCATTGTTATTAATGTATTACCATCATAATTATTACAAAATTAACTTATATCATTTCAGGACTTACACAGCTACAGCCACAGCTAAAGCTACAACTACTACCAACAGAGATCTGCAGGAAACAGTGAAGAGACAACCCTTGATATCAATAGATACTAAGTACCAGGGAAATGTATATAGTGAAAAGTAAAAGACATTTATATTTCATAATGTTCGTTAATATCATGTGGTTTATCAAAAACAAAAAGTGAATTGTAAAATAAAAGACTTTTCTAATTGCTTCCAGGAAACCGGAGACAGGTTTTCCAACCAAGAGAGTAATGTACCTCAGAGTCTAAGGAAACGTTTGTAAGTTAGATGAATTGGAAATTTGCTATTTCTTTATTTTCTAATATTTATTTGTAAGTTGAAAGTGTATATAAAGATATCTTATAAATATTTGGAAAAAAGCAATTACATTTTTTTATCCTGTTTTATTTCCTTATTCTTTTTTTTACAATTTTTTTTGTAATAAAAAAAATCATGACCTGTATCAAATTTATACATGAAGGCCTGAAGGAGTACCAGCAAAGAAGATAAGAAAGCTTGAGGAGAGGTTAACAAAGAAGAGTTCAGATTTAAATGAAGAAAAGGTATTGTTATTTTAAATATATTAATTAGATTGGGTTAAACCAACATACATGCCCAAAAATAAATAATAATGATAAAAACAAATTTAGTTCCGATATATATAAGACGTACAATTCTTCTATTGTTTTTTTTTCCTTTCAGGAAACAAAAGAATGCTACCATAGATTAATAAGAAGCGCTATTGATGAATTAGAAAATATGCGTAATACGATAGAATGAAAGAAAAACATCGTGAAAATGATGTTAGAAAAGCTGTTGATAGGCTATATTTTTTGGATACACATGGAATGACAATATCCATTCGCTATGAAGAGGATTACTAAGTGATGTGTGCTTTTTTCTTAACTAAATATAAATGTTGTATATGGATGTAAAGGATTTTAAGTAAGGGAGTGACAAAAGGAGAAAATATATACAAAACACGGAATCATGTTGATATTTTATAGTGTATTCCGGATTACGACGAATTGTGAACACCATTGTACTTACTTATATACAAACACATGGATCATTAAACAATCATGTAAAAGTAGTGATTCTAGAGGATTTTTTAAAACAAATTTTAAACACTGTAGCAATGAAAGTGATACTGTTTCCTTGACAAAGGAATAAGATTCTTTTTGGAAATTTATAAGAACAACTTATCTTAAAATAAGTTTTCATTGGGAAATTTTACACAAAAAAGTGTTAGTGAGAGAATATGCGATATTGTTTCTACAATGAAATGAATAACGTTTTTATTTTACTTATTATAAGTATACAATTCTATCTTTAATAATCATTATCGATCAAGGTCATCCAACAGACGTGGATTATAGTAAATCTAGGTCAAGGTCAGTCTAACTAGGCCTAGGACTAAATAGGTGGAAGTGTAGCCTATCTAGGTCAAGGTCATATCAAGGACTATCTAGGGCCATTCCAAGGGCAGTCTATCTAGGTCAAGGTCCTATCAAGGACAGTCTATCTAAGACCATGCCAAGGACAATCTATCTAGGTCAAGGTCACGAGAAGTGGGGTTATAGTAGTATATACACTACTATGGAATCAACTAAAATGAGTGGATTTCAGGTGTTCTAAAAGTTAAGAGAGATTAGAAAACTTCTTGTTGCATTTTAAGCACAAATACATCTTATCTGCATGAAGCGAGTTCATGTGTTACTTTAAATCATCGTCGATAAAGGTGTAGCAAAATTTACAATTTCCACTGTCCAAACAATTGTGGGTCGACAAACAACGCTGACATTTGAAATGAGTTAAAGAAGATCCTGACGATAATCTCAACAGCACTCACAATAGAGCACAAAATTAAACATCGACGGACCCCTAGCAAGCTAGAGGCGGGATCAGGTGCCCGGGAGGAGTAAGCATCCCCTGTTGGCTAGCCGCACCCGCCGTCGATGTTAATGAAGCATGGAAATGAAAATATATAAAAATCATGCACTATCTGACGTTATGTCTATATAGAAAGTGCTATGGCGACAATGTCAGGGAAGTATATTCAAAACACTTACTGTCAAACCCCTCGCGGGGAACTTTTTTACGAGCTCCACACGGCAAAGGGCATAAGTGTGACACAAATGAGTTAAAGAAGATCCTGACGATAATCTCAACAGCACTCACTTGAAATGCACACAGTTGATATGTCTATTTAAATTGGAAAGGAAGCAAACGTTTTCCCACACAAATTTGTCAAACAATAAGTCGTGTTTATTGAATTATGATCATTTTGTTCAACAAACGTTTATCGATTTATCATCCTTTTTTTGAATTTCAGATTGAGGTAGACAGAAAAAAAACCCCCAACAATACCATACAACAGCAGCAACAACTACAAATTCTTAAAGGAATACTGCATACATATATATACTGTTCAAAAATGGAAACTAAGTGAAATTCGAATAACCGTCGCTTAATAACCATATCAAAACGGTACTATATATTCTGCTCGAATAAATGGAAACTAAGTGAAATTCGTATAACCGTCACTGAATAACCATATTAAAGGAGTACTATATACACTGCTCAAAATAATTTAGGGAGCAACGTTTCTACTTTCATATCACACACCTTTGCAGCTGCTTATTCTATGTGATGAACATAAATGTATTAAGACATATTTTATAGACATTTCTTTATTACCAATGTCTGTATTGAACAGATTAACCTTATACACATGATAAAACTTGATGATGTAGCGTTGCTTATTCCGAAAGATATTACATTCTATGTATTGTATTGCAATGGAAAAATCGCTCCTTTGATTTTTTAGCATTGTATATTGCTCGAATAAATGGAAACCGAGAGAAATTCGAATAACCGTCGCTCAATAACCATATTAAAGGAGTACTATTTATAGTGCTCGAATAAATGGAAATTAAGTGAAATTCGAATAACCATACCGAGATTCTTGTGGTTGAGATAACAGGAACTAAATTGGAATTTTATTAGCAAAACGAAATTAATGAAGTGATCAAGGTAACAGAAATTTCTAATGGATTCTCAATAGGATTAAATGAATGGATATACATAAAGTAGGTGGATTTTGAAAGGATTATTAGGTAAACAGAAATTTGGCATTTAAAATGAATATGAGAGAGAGAGAGCTACCTAGTGCTGTTGGAAATCCCCTCCTTTGTTTGGTATAAGGAGAATTAAGATTCAACCATATTCTTCTTAAAAAAACATACCAGCTTACTGTTAATTATTTAGCAGAATTATTACACATAAGCAACACATTTTATCAAACCTACGCCTCAGTTGTATGCTTGAATAAACGTTTTCTATTGAATAGAAGCCGACAAGAATATCTGGGTCACATACGATCTCTAATGGATTAATGTCTTCGATTCTGATGATTAAACTCATTTACACGGTAGATATGACTGAAAGACGGTATTTACGGACCTACTTTATGTATTTTGGTACGTTTCATCTAGGTTTTGTGTAAAATCGTAAAAAGCACGTATAAAGCGTTGAGGGGAGGGGGTAATAAATAATAATAATACAAATCACTCAAATAACAGAAATATCATTCGAGTTAAAGCTATTTCAATATGCTAACTGACCACTCCAAAGTAAATCCAAATGGTGCCACTTCATAAGAAGGTTAATATTGAATAAGATAGGAAACTGTGATGCAAAAATGACATCAATCATCAAACTTCCAACTGCATTATCTCTGTACTTGATCAAACGATTTTGATATTTTTTTCTGCGAAATGTTTCTATTACACAGAGTAATGTAAAAATCTAATAATATATGGAACTTATTAATTAATGAATTTTAAGGGAAAATCCCCAACTGTGCTATGCAAATTCCAGGGGACCCCCCTCTAGATCCGCAGTTGTTTCTTCTCTGTCTAGATACATGTTTCAGAAAGCAATACCAAACAATGAGGTTAAATATTATTATCTCATATAAATAGAAAGTATTCAATAGGTTGTTGACTTCTCCCCATTCTAATGGAAAGGTTATGATTCTCACCACAGGAATTGTATTCCATTCTTCTTTTTAACCGTAAAATCGGCAGATGGACATCGTCAATCTTTAGTCCGGAATTGCTTTGCAATCCGGCCAACAATGATACTCAACGGGGCACTTCACATGACATGGCCCCAAATTCTACATGATAAACATTAAACACACAGGGTAAACGGATTTTACGAACCGGGCAGGATTTTACGAATCGGGCAAGGACTTTACGAATCGGGCAGATAAAGTAGCAGATATGCGAAGTTGAAACTGTTGGGGAGATAGTATTAAAGGGCAAAAGTAAGCAATTGAGGCAATACCTACCAAGATTAATGATCTATCAATATTTCTATTATCAGTTGAAGTATCCATGGCTTGATATTATCGCACATCTTCGATTTTTAACCAGAATTTCTTTTTTTTTTCGCTAATCTTTTATCACAAAAATGCGATTTTATTTTGAATCAAAATGATGCCTCGTGATTTCTACGGTTCACAATCTAGAAAAAATATTTATAGATATATTTCGAACTGATGGATTGTTCTGTTTATCAGCATCATGCAGATAATTAATTTGCAAGTGTGATGGGGTACAATGAAAAGGATTTTACGAACCCGGGCATTGGATTTTACGAACACTGGCACTTGTCAAACATTGGATTTTACGAACTCAATTGATTCGATACATAATGGTTCCTATGCATTTTAATTTATAAATTAAAACTTAACAAATAACTTTATTTACTCTCTTTGAATCTTAGACAAACTATATAATGTATAATATGTATATTATGTTTCATACCTATATAGAAATATACAATTTGGTACAGAACGCTGACATTCCATCGCGGACGAATTTCAGTACCCAGTAAAAGTATTACTTGAATGTAAAGCCTATTCTGAAATATCACTCCGTAAGTTGCATGTATAATAACTTAGTAGCCACTTTTATGCATCAAGGAAACACTAGAATACGTTCGTATTTTTAATGGTAACGGTCAAATTTAAATTCGGGGAGGAGTTGCTCCTTGTTAGAAAATTTTATCTTTATTCTTTTCACTGAAGAGTTGAATTTTGTATACTGTGAATTTATATAGTATTATATCTTACGCATCATTGTTCAGTTCTAAATATTATATACATGTATATGCACAACGAATGTAACTGCATTTCGTATGTTAACACTCGTGACGTCACAATGCATAAGTTTTAAATGATGCTATTGAATTTAAAGACGTTTAACATCTAAAGGAACATGCGCATTACATGTACGATAAATGTACTTGCTGTGTGTTGCATACCCGTAACAAAACATAAATTAAGACATTTATTCTTTATATGAAATACTATGTGAAAATACTAACTTTAAGCTCACCTGAGCGAAGCTCAAGTGAGCTATTGTCATAACGCCCCGTCCGTGTCCGACCGTCCGTCTGTCGTAACATTCAACATTTTCATCATCATCATCATCGCAGACATCAGGGTATATTTTCAATTCTAACATGACTTGAGATTTTTCTCCCTACTAAATGAACTATAGAACTCGCCTGGTGTAAAATATCCATTTTCATAAGACTCTGGAGAAATTCGTAAAAAAGAGAAATCTTATAAATTTTCCCCTCGTAGAGTTACGTGTTGACAGATTTAATATCTAAGTCATCAATCTTTTAAAGCAGAAGTGTCTGGCTAGACCGAAACCCTCTTGGTCGTTTTGTTGAAGGATCTTGAAGAGGATTAATTCAAAATTCGAGAATATTTCGAAAGTAACTGATGATAATAAGAACTTAAGTTATGCTGTCAGGTTGGATCTAAATTGGAAATTGAATTTTTATTTTCAACATTGAACACCCCCGCCCTCCCCCCCCCCCACACACACACGAGATTCAGAATGTCATTTTAACCAAGTGTGTATCAATTATATAACTTTCGTACAAGTCAGTCAACATCAGTTAAGTTGCGCCAATACGCAAAAACTGTGTCACAATACATTTTAGAAAGAAACATTGAATCATTTACAGATTTTTTTGCTTTTACATTTTACGTGCATTAGTTGCTATTCCTCCATATGCCTCATGATTACCTTTGAACTCGATATGTGTGGATTTTTCTATCATATAGGGGTTGTATTTGACAAAAAATACACGTCACAAACTGAGTTATATGATAAAATGGGTAATCTGTCACGCGAAAATGTATTATATTCAAAATATTTCGCACATATCTTAATAAAAGTAATATCAGTATTCTAAAAAATAGAGATCATTTCATACGCTCTGTAGTATTTTACTCTGAATTATACTAAACTCGATTGTCACAAGCTTTACGGTGAATTACGTTACAAAATCTTTAAAGATCTAGGATGAGTTAAAATTAGAATTATATAATATCATAACAATACTTTTCTAACTTATAATAGACCAAACTTTAATATATTAAAATATTTCTTCCAGAGGGAAGGGATGGTAACAAATAAAACACAAACACTCAAATATAGAAATGTGTATTTGAGTGTTTGTGTTTTATTTGCAAACTTAAATAGTTTTTCATTGAATGTTTTACATTCGTTTCATTTTCAGAAAAAAATCCTTTTATTTCTTATTTTCTGAAAGATTAACTGATTTTGTGAATTACGTTACGCTGCTTTTACTGTGATAAGAACCGCAGAGTGCATTTCTATGGTCATGTCGTATCGGGTGCTTATGTCTTTATATAAAGACAATCACAATTTGATTAAAGTTCCCTTACGTTCGGAGAGACAGATAATAAACACAGATAAAAAACATGACCGTGAATTATGTAACGGTGAATATTGATAGCCAAGAACATTATACATTTACGGGGGATTTTTAAATCTTGGAGTGTTAACTTGATTCTGTGATTAATAGAGAGTAAATAATGTTGTTAGTGCAGAAAAACACATTTTTTGGTATTAGATGTTGAATTGTATTTACTAAATGAGTTAAAGAAGATCCTGACGATAATCTCAACAGCACTCACAATAGAGCGCAAAATTAAAAATCATTTAAAAGTCAATTTCAGCGTCTGTATACAATTAAACGTTCTATATTCAAGAAGATATTATCATTTACCTTTGATAGATTATTCACTAAAAAAATTTACGATCTGATGAAGGTATTGGATATTTTTTTCTTTTATTTTTCAATTCCAATTAAGAAAACGCACATAACAAGAATAGCAACACTACTCTAATATGAAAAAAGTTAGTCATTTTCCACCTAAAACTGAAAGTTAGGATGAAATCAAAATCTTGGTTACGATGAAACAGTTCTTATTTTATAGAATATGAAATTAGACAACATTATACAAAGATAAGATAAGATACGATAAGAGAGAGAGAGAGAGAGAGAGCCTTACCTTTACGTCTTTATCTTGCCGTTTGTAAATGCTTATGTGAAGCGTACAATACGAACTGTTCGAATAGCATTTGAAGTGTCGAATCTATCTTTTGAGTAAGGGATGGGGGGGCGTGTATTGGCAAGGGATGCGGTGCTTGTTTATAGCAATACTTACTAAAAATTCAAGAAATGTTCGTAACTCTTGAGCGCCTAGTTACTAACTTCTTATACACTAAATCGCGATGTTTAGTTTCTTTTGTATGTAGTATGTAGAAATGCTATTAGAAAGGAGTGAAAAAGATTTTAAGCTCTTATTTGATAATGAATGTTACGAAAATTTCTAAAATTGTTCGTAAGTATTTTTGTAAAACAGGCTCCAGGGGGTGACTTAAGTCCCAAGCGGGTCAAAAGTGAAGCTATGGTATGATGTCAAGTTGTAAGAGGGGGGGGTTGACTACATTTCAGCCTTTTTAGGACCCAAGGCTCTCAAAGTTGGGTTTTTAATTGATTAAAAAATGGAAATTGATGCCTTTAACAATTATATAGTTAATCATTTATTGATATTTACTCTTAATGTAGATGGAAAATTATAATATTACCAGTGATTTGAAAATATTTGGGGGCGGGAGGATGGAAGGGGCGAAAGCCCCTTACGCCAACCTCTCCACTGACATGGCCTTCACAAGAACTATTCCCGGTATTTCGTACATATTCATAAAAAACATCTATTTGATATTCTCACAGTTTATAAGTCCTTGATATTCTCGAAAATAAAAATTGGAAAAGGCGTTGTCGGGAAAAGGAAATAATATATTCCGAAAAAAGGCAATAAACAAAAAGCCATCGGCGGGATAAATTCGTTATTCAATGTAGACTCGTCAAGTTTCATCATCGACCATCTTGAAATATATACATGCATTTCTGTAAAGTGTCCTATGACATATTAAAATTAAAATTTGAAAGTCGTCATTAATGCATGTTTAAACTTTTAATTTAAATATGTCATAGGACAATAGCTTGCATTTTTATGATCTGTTTCTGGTGGTTTGAAGACCATTTTATTTCACCAATGTAACAGATATAATTCACGACAAACTATAATACTGCCTTTTTAAACAAAATTATCTATTATCTTTATTTATTTATTTATTTTTTTGGTATTTTTGTATTATATACAGTTAAACAATACATAGACAATACATCAGACATCAACACTCATACACCATTCACACGTCTTGCATACTTTTATATTAATCTAATAGTATGGAGAGTTTTCCCCATTTCTCTGAAAACATTTCATTTTCATATTTTTCTTAAAGATATACTTTTCAATTTTAAGATAAGATATTATATCAATTTTTTTGCACCTTCTAGAGAGGGATGGCATTTTAGATTAGAGTTTTTTTTTTTTGTCTAAAAATGTACTTTTTCACTAGATTAGTTATGATGTTGATATTGCAATTATTATCATTTACTATCCCAAACATTAATATGCTTTTTACATCTAAGTTTTTATCTATGTAGCAGATATCATATAGCCAAATGTTAAGATCAAGCCAAAGTTGTTGTGAATGAGAGCAAAAACAAAATTTACATGTATGTGAAATGGTTTCAGGAAATGTGTTACAAAAGAAGCACATGTATGATAGTATCGCTTATTCCAATCTTAAATAAAAGAGTATTCGTTCCTTATATGCGATGTGATATTATATTTATACTATATAAAGTATTAAAGTAAATTATATTGTCATTTTTAAAAAAAAAGATTATCATGATCATCAGACTCTCAAATTCAAATTTTCGCTTTTCTGTTTTGAAAGATTTCCTGTTGATCTCTTCTTTTCCTATGCGCATTAAGTTATACGTGTAAGTCATGTGTAGAATGCTATTTTCCCTTTCACTACAGTAAAAATGGGAAATTATGTGTTTTGTAAAGCGTGTTCGTAAAATCCAGTGCCCGCGTTCGTAAAATCCATTTTCCTTACTTGCCCGCATTCGTAAAATCCATTTTCGAATACCCCTGTCCTGTAGAACGCCGTTTAACTCGTGAATACGTCGTTGCCCATGATATATTTTTACGATTCAGATTTACAGATGTCCCGTCTTGAAATTCCATGTATAATATGAATTGCAAAAGAACCCTGCTCGGAAATATTTCATGTTTATGTGAAAATGTAGAAGGAAAAATATTTCATCTCGTCATTACGCAAAAATTTCAAAATGTAAAAAGAAACGCAAAAGACACATTATAAAGAAATATGTGTACTCGAAGAATCTAGTCTTCGCATTGATACAAGCTGTGTAAGAAAAGAGATATACTAGTACTTTTGACGGCACCCCTTATTCGTCAAGAACGAATTTGCCCGATTCGTAAAATCCTGCTAGGTTCGTAAAATCCGTTTACCCGGTGTGATGACAAACTCCATAATTCTTACAACTAAATACATGTACCAAGGTATCACATGATATACTCCTTAGTTCTTACAACTAACTACATGTACTGAGGTATCACATGACAAACTCCATACTTCTTACAACTAAATACATGTACCAAGGTATCACATGATATACTCCATAATTCTTACAACTAACTACATGTACTGAGGTATCACATGACACTCTCCATAATTCCTACAACTACAAACTGAGGTACCACATTACACACCATAATTCCTACAACTACAAACTGAGGTACCACACGACAGACCATAATTCCTAAACTACAAACTGAGGTACCACATGACACACCATAATTCTTACAACTACAAACTGAGGTACCACATGACACACCATAATTCCTACAACTACATACTGAGGAATCACATGACACACTCCATAATTCTTACAACTAGATAAATGCACCGAGGTATCACATGATATACTCAATAATTCTTACAACTAAATACCGAGGTACCATATTACACACTCCATAATTCTTACAACTAAATACTGAGGTATCACATGACATACTCCACTATTCTTAGGACTAAATACCGAGGTATCTATTGACATACTCCATTTTTCTTATAACTAAATACAAAAGTATCACATGACACACTCAACCGTTCTTACAACTACATACAGAGGTATCACAGGACAAATTCCAATATTGTCAAAACTATATACTAGAGTATTAAATGGCACTCCCCATCATTCTAAAAACTAGACTGTTCAACAAAAGGTATGATGCCTGTCACATGTTTGACCCTATATATGTAAACTTAACTGCTCTAAAGGGATGAAATATACCCCTGCGGCTAATTTCTTGACAGATTTATTTATGGAGAGATATGCAATTGTTTGCATTGAATACTCTCATACAGAATTCAAGGTCAAAGCCACTATGTCAAATGAATGGTAATGAAAATGTAGTAAAAAATATGTACAATGCGTATATGAAAGATTTATCCCTTAAAAACATACATAGAACAATCAAAGATTCATTCATAATCACTCAAGTAAAAATAATGCAACATAGGCCCAAAGCCAAGGTCAAAGTGACTAGGTCAAAAGTCAAGGTACCAAAATGTAGTACTTCTTATGGTGATTGTATGTATAGATTATAAAATGACTACCACTGATAGTATGAAAGATGTCTGCTGTCAAACCTCTTAATCTAAAATGCAGCATAGGCCCAAAAACAAGGTCACTAGGTCAAACGTCATGGACGAAATGTAATACTCCTCATGTTGAATGTACGTATACATTATAAAAGGCCTACCACAAATAGTTTGAAAGCTATCTGCTTTTAAGACTTCTTAACCAGATGGCCAGAAAAACTAATGGACAGAGTGATTCCTATATATGCCCAAACTTTCTTTGTTTGTGGTGTAAATATGAAAGCCAAAATACTATGTTAGTATTGACGTTCATTTTAGAGGATCGAATACCAAAGTTAGAATCATATGTATTTGAAAATCAATAGCATTCAAAAGTTATGGCAGTTTAAAATTTTTTCCTAAAACAAGCTTTTGATCACCGAGCAATATATGACTCCTACCGGCATAACTTTTAATTCTAGTAACTAAATTGATTAAAGGTCATAACACATCAAGGTTTTGACTACAACGTCTATTGTGACCTTGATTCAAGGTCTTGATACACCCTTAGGTCCCAAAGAACATTTCTCTGAAATATTGAAATGCATAAACAGGGGGAGGAGATATGCCTAGGACAAGATTTTGACCATGGAGTCTATTAAGACCATGAACTTTGACCTATGACCTTGGTTCAAGATCATGACATGCCCTTCGGTTCCAAACAACATTTCTGTGAAATATAAGTGAAATCCACCAATAGGGGGAAAGTTATGCCCCAGACAAGATTTTGACCATGGTGTCTATTGCGACGTTTACCTTTGACCTATGACCTTGGTTTAAAATCATAACAAATCCAAAGGTCCCAAAGAACATTTCTGTGAAATATTACTGAAATCCATCAAAAAGAGTGAAGAATTATTCCCCAGACAAGGTTTTGAACATGATGTCTATCATGACCTTGACCTTTGAAATATAATCTTGGTTCAAGGTTATGACACACCCTTAGGTCCAAAAGAACATTTCTCTGAAATATTATTTAAATCCATCAAAAGGGGTTGGATTTATGCCCCGGACAAGGTTTTGACCATGGTGTCTATTGTGACCTCGACCTTTGACTCACCATTATGTCCCAAAGAACATTTCTGTGAAATATTATAGAAATGCATCGACAGATGAAGGGAGTTACTGTAAATTGCTTTATTTTTGTCAGTATCAATTTTCGTCAATTTGTTAAAAAAGGCCATTTCGATCGTACCATTATGTTATCACAGATTAGTTTGGAATTCGATCATGTCTTTTTGGAATCTTAAAACAAAAACGTTGTTGTTAAGTTTATCTTTTTGGTTCGCAGCATTGGCAAAGTGTTTTTGAAAATTGAAATATATACTAGATTGTTTTGCGAGGAATTCTTTAAAAATAGAAACATGGTGTCATCCAGTGTTTGATTTAGAAGAATCTATTTGGATTTACGCTTTTGAAGATTCGTTCATGGTACCTTGGGAGTTGAAGAAAGAGAGTCGTTGTCGCATTCCTGGAGATTGTGATTTGTAGACGTATCGTGTGATTAGTCCTCGAGGAGATACGGAATTGGAGGATATGAAGTTTCGGGGAATACTTCTATTTTTCCGTAGAGGAGCATCACAGCCCGTTTTTCTCACGTCAGTGGGATAGATGGGAAGTCCATAGAGGTTGCATTGGATTATGACGGATGTGCAGAGACTGGATGAAGCAATGGGAGGCTTTCCAGGCACCGATACATTGGCTTGGCCACTGCAGGAGATTTCACAATAGAGTCGACGTCGGTTTTGCGATTCTCGTAACTCAAGATGACGGTGTGGAGGATTTTTGAAGCGTTATATTCGTTGTTTTGGAGTTTATTTGGAGACATACGATTAATTTGAAAATATCTCTAAATCTGAATTTGGGAAATTTAAAAGTCATTGCCAGTGTCTGCAGCAAAATATTGAAATTTGGAATTTACTATTTCGTTCTTTGGATGCATGATTAAGTGTTTTGGATTTAGTCATTTTTGGAATTTTAACAACGCTAATGGCCATACCGATATATTCCTATCTTGGTTTTATCGGGTAAGCGGGTCCATGACCAGTCTCTTGGACATGAGGGGCTGATCAGACCTGGCCTTAGACCCCAAACATGCACATCCGTTTGCGGGTAGGTCGGCAAAAAAAGGAACGACTATACTGTTGATCATATAATCTGGCGCCTGTCTTGTTCACCAGGTTTGGGTCGCCACACCTTTTGGCTTGACCCGGCCGTTGACCTCGTTTTCTGTGTTACCAGCGAGGTCGCCATTCCATTTGTGTTTCGGACTTTACAAAATCTGGACAATGTTTCGTGGAACCTCAACAGAAAAAAACTGAACATAACGAAGTGTATTTAAGTGCAACAAACTGTAATGTTTTTTTTTTCTCTTATGGAATTTAAAGTTTTTATTTTGCATTTAAAGTGGACAATTGAAAGTGAGAGCGTATACCGTACAAACTTTGATCTTGTGTTAACTATTTATGATCATTATGCATAACTCTACTCGTTTAATATTCCTATTCTATTTTAGTCTGATATTTCATTTGTGAACAACCAGGAGTTTGTTCCTTGGTGGGAGATAGTGTAACGATTTTTTGGGGGTCAAAATGCTAAATTTTGATTATTTGTAATGAATTGAAATTCTATTCTAAATAATAGTTTTTATGATAATTATTATATATTGTCAAGAGAATGCGGCTACTCCGACATGTTTTATTGTTATTATTTTGGGGATTAAGAGATTAAGTACTTAGATAAGTGTTAGGCGTGGCAGTCGAGCCCACTGCTTCTGTTTTCATAAGTTCTATTCTTAGTAAAAATGGACACATTTATCGGATTAATGGGACAGGGGAGAGTGACGAGTTAACCCTCTTCACGCCCGTGCAGGTCGCTCTCTATTTGGTATTTCCGGGGAGGGTTTTCAGGAACTGGAAAATTATTGACAAGCAAAAAGGGGGATATCTTTCGAATCAAGGCGTGATCATCGGAATCAAGGGCGTAGCTTCTTCCAAATTTAGGGCCAGTATAAAAAGGGGGATCACGTCAAATCTCGGACTACTTTTTTCGCCTTAACTTCTAGACTTACTTAACTTCTTTTAGCACTTCTTACTTTTAGACGGATTTTTTTAGCGTACTCTTTTACGTACATTTTATTTCGGAATCGTAGTGATTTGGTAGATTTGTATAGTGTAAGTACGTGGAGTAACCGCATCTCTATTGTGGAATCGAGAATTAGAATAAATTGTAGAAACTAAGTACCTTATCGTCTAGTTACGTATCTTCCGTAATATATAATTAATTACGGTTTCGTCACATTGGTGCACAGCGGTGGGATATGAACTTACACACGCGCCTTTGTACTTTACTTTTGGAATAACTATTTTTAAAAACTCATTTCATTAGATATATGGACTTACACACGCGCCTTTCGTGTTCAAAATCGAATTTTATTTTCTGAAATTGTGGATTTTATTGATATGGAATTATACAATCGCCTTTGTCGTTCAACGTTGGATTTTATATTATAGAAATTTGGATTGTACGAAAATGGTAAAAATGTTGAACTTTGTGTTTTTGTTATCCTCTCTTTCCTTGATTGGATCTTCAGTTCCTGGTCACGTGAACGATTTAATTACGGATTGCCCAACTGCAAATGATGCTCAAAGAAGTGATTTAAGGTATCCATGTGATAATGGAAAGGATTTTGATACACTGTTTTGTAATGGGACAATGGATTTAAAATTACGAAAAAATGGAATTACAGAAAGTCTTGTTGCGACCGGAGATACTTAACTCATACCATACCTATGTTGCAATTTTGAAGTGCAATTAATCAGAAATGTGTATGACAAATATGGATAATGACCATATCCCTGTCTACAGTACAAAATCGATAATTCAGAAAATCAGAAACCGAAGGCATACAAAATCAGGATAAAAAAGGAACCAAAGCAAACAAAAACAAAAGTCTCCACCATATGAAAAGAAGCGAACTCCCGATATGAGAGTGATATATTTTTCTTTGGAGATTTGTGTGTTTGACGGTAGTGTAGAAATGGGACTTCGATCGTACCATTATGTTATCACAGATTAGTTTGGAATTTTGGAATTCGATCATGTCTTTTTGGAATCTTAAAACAAAAACGTTGTTGTTAAGTTTATCTTTTTGGTTCGCAGCATTGGCAAAGTGTTTTTGAAAATTGAAATACATACTAGATTGTTTTGCGAGGAATTCTTTAAAAATAGAAACATGGTGTCATCCAGTGTTTGATTTAGAAGAATCTATTTGGATTTACGCTTTTGAAGATTCGTTCATGGTACCTTGGGAGTTGAAGAAAGAGAGTCGTTGTCGCATTCCTGGAGATTGTGATTTGTAGACGTATCGTGTGATTCGTCCTCGAGGAGATACGGAATTGGAGGATATGAAGTTTCGGGGAATACTTCTATTTTTCCGTAGAGGAGCATCACAGCCCGTTTTTCTCACGTCAGCGGGATAGATGGGAAGTTCATAGAGGTTGAATTGGATTATGACGGATGTGCAGAGACTGGATGAAGCAATGGGAGGCTTTCCAGGCACCGATACATTGGCTGGGCCACTGCAGGAGATTTCATAATAGGATCGACGTCGGTTTTGCGATTCTCGTAACTCAAGATGACGGTGTGGAGGATTTTTGAAGCGTTATATTCGTTGTTTTGGAGTTTATTTGGAGACATACGATTAATTTGAAAATATCTCTAAATCTGAATTTGGGAAATTTAAAAGTCATTGCCAGTGTCTGCAGCAAAATATTGAAATTTGGAATTTACTATTTCGTTCTTTGGATGCATGATTAAGTGTTTTGGATTTAGTCATTTTTGGAATTTTAACAACGCTAATGGCCATACCGATATATTCCTATCTTGGTTTTATCGGGTAAGCGGGTCCATGACCAGTCTCTTGGACATGAGGGGCTGATCAGACCTGGCCTTAGACCCCAAACATGCACATCCGTTTGAGGGTAGGTCGGCAAAAAAGGAACGACTATACTGTTGATCAAGATAATCTGGCGCCTGTCTTGTTCACCAGGTTTGGGTCGCCACACCTTTTGGCTTGACCCGGCCGTTGACCTCGTTTTCTGTGTTACCAGCGAGGTCGCCATTCCATTTGTGTTTCGGACTTTACAAAATCTGGACAATGTTTCGTGGAACCTCAACAGAAAAAAACTGAACATAACGAAGTGTATTTAAGTGCAACAAACTGTAATGTTTTTTTTTCTCTTATGGAATTTAAAGTTTTTATTTTGCATTTAAAGTGGACAATTGAAAGTGAGAGCGTATACCGTACACACTTTGATCTTGTGATAACTATTTATGATCATTATGCATAACTCTACTCGTTTAATATTCCTATTTTATTTTAGTCTGATATTTCATTTGTGAACAACCAGGAGTTTGTTCCTTGGTGGGAGATAGTGTAACGATTTTTTGGGGGTCAAAATGCTAAATTTTGATTATTTGTAATGAATTGAAATTCTATTCTAAATAATAGTTTTTATGATAATTATTATATATTGTCAAGAGAATGCGGCTACTCCGACATGTTTTATTGTTATTATTTTGGGGATTAAGAGATTAAGTACTTAGATAAGTGTTAGGCGTGGCTTCTGTTTTCATAAGTTCTATTCTTAGTAAAAATGGACACATTTATCGGGTTAATGGGACAGGGGAGAGTGACGAGTTAACCCTCTTAACGCCCGTGCAGGTCGCTCTCTATTTGGTATTTCCGGGGAGGGTTTTCAGGAACTGGAAAATTATTGACAAGCAAAAAGGGGGATATCTTTCGAATCAAGGCGTGATCATCGGAATCAAGGGCGTAGCTTCTTCCAAATTTAGGGCCAGTATAAAAAGGGGGATCACGTCAAATCTCGGACTACTTTTTTCGCCTTAACTTCTAGACTTACTTAACTTCTTTTAGCACTTCTTACTTTTAGACGGATCTTTTTAGCGTACTCTTTTACGTACATTTTATTTCGGAATCGTAGTGATTTGGTAGATTTGTATAGTGTAAGTACGTGGAGTAACCGCATCTCTATTGTGGAATCGAGAATTAGAATAAATTGTAGAAACTAAGTACCTTATCGTCTAGTTACGTATCTTCCGTAATATATAATTAATTACGGTTTCGTCACATTGGTGCACAGCGGTGGGATATGAACTTACACACGCGCCTTTGTACTTTACTTTTGGATTAACTATTTTTAAAAACTCATTTCATTAGATATATGGACTTACACACGCGCCTTTCGTGTTCAAAATCGAATTTTATTTTCTGAAATTGTGGATTTTATTGATATGGAATTATACAATCGCCTTTGTCGTTCAACGTTGGATTTTATATTATAGAAATTTGGATTGTACGAAAATGGTAAAAATGTTGAACTTTGTGTTTTTGTTATCCTCTCTTTCCTTGATTGGATCTTCAGTTCCTGGTCACGTGAACGATTTAATTACGGATTGCCCAACTGCAAATGATGCTCAAAGAAGTGATTTAAGGTATCCATGTGATTATGGAAAGGATTTTGATACACTGTTTTGTAATGGGACAATGGATTTAAAATTACGAAAAAATGGAATTACAGAAAGTCTTGTTGCGACCGGAGATACTTAACTCATACCATACCTATGTTGCAATTTTGAAGTGCAATTAATCAGAAATGTGTATGACAAATATGGATAATGACCATATCCCTGTCAACAGTACAAAATCGATAATTCAGAAAATCAGAAACCGAAGGCATACAAAATCAGGATAAAAAAGGAACCAAAGCAAACAAAAACAAAAGTCTCCACCATATGAAAAGAAGCGAACTCCCGATATGAGAGTGATATATTTTTCTTTGGAGATTTGTGTGTTTGACGGTAGTGTAGAAATGGGACTTCGATCGTACCATTATGTTATCACAGATTAGTTTGGAATTTTGGAATTCGATCATGTCTTTTTGGAATCTTAAAACAAAAACGTTGTTGTTAAGTTTATCTTTTTGGTTCGCAGCATTGGCAAAGTGTTTTTGAAAATTGAAATACATACTAGATAGTTTTGCGAGGAATTCTTTAAAAATAGAAACATGGTGTCATCCAGTGTTTGATTTAGAAGAATCTATTTGGATTTACGCTTTTGAAGATTCGTTCATGGTACCTTGGGAGTTGAAGAAAGAGAGTCGTTGTCGCATTCCTGGAGATTGTGATTTGTAGACGTATCGTGTGATTCGTCCTCGAGGAGATACGGAATTGGAGGATATGAAGTTTCGGGAAATACTTCTATTTTTCCGTAGAGGAGCATCACAGCCCGTTTTTCTCACGTCAGCGGGATAGATGGGAAGTTCATAGAGGTTGAATTGGATTATGACGGATGTGCAGAGACTGGATGAAGCAATGGGAGGCTTTCCAGGCACCGATACATTGGCTGGGCCACTGCAGGAGATTTCATAATAGGATCGACGTCGGTTTTGCGATTCTCGTAACTCAAGATGACGGTGTGGAGGATTTTTGAAGCGTTATATTCGTTGTTTTGGAGTTTATTTGGAGACATACGATTAATTTGAAAATATCTCTAAATCTGAATTTGGGAAATTTAAAAGTCATTGCCAGTGTCTGCAGCAAAATATTGAAATTTGGAATTTACTATTTCGTTCTTTGGATGCATGATTAAGTGTTTTGGATTTAGTCATTTTTGGAATTTTAACAACGCTAATGGCCATACCGATATATTCCTATCTTGGTTTTATCGGGTAAGCGGGTCCATGACCAGTCTCTTGGACATGAGGGACTGATCAGACCTGGCCTTAGACCCCAAACATGCACATCCGTTTGAGGGTAGGTCGGCAAAAAAGGAACGACTATACTGTTGATCAAGATAATCTGGCGCCTGTCTTGTTCACCAGGTTTGGGTCGCCACACCTTTTGGCTTGACCCGGCCGTTGACCTCGTTTTCTGTGTTACCAGCGAGGTCGCCATTCCATTTGTGTTTCGGACTTTACAAAATCTGGACAATGTTTCGTGGAACCTCAACAGAAAAAAACTGAACATAACGAAGTGTATTTAAGTGCAACAAACTGTAATGTTTTTTTTCTCTTATGGAATTTGAAGTTTTTATTCTGCATTTAAAGTGGACAATTGAAAGTGAGAGCGTATACCGTACAAACTTTAATCTTGTGATAACTATTTATGATCATTATGCATAACTCTACTCGTTTAATATTCCTATTTTATTTTAGTCTGATATTTCATTTGTGAACAACCAGGAGTTTGTTCCTTGGTGGGAGATAGTGTAACGATTTTTTGGGGGTCAAAATGCTAAATTTTGATTATTTGTAATGAATTGAAATTCTATTCTAAATAATAGTTTTTATGATAATTATTATATATTGTCAAGAGAATGCGGCTACTCCGACATGTTTTATTGTTATTATTTTGGGGATTAAGAGATTAAGTACTTAGATAAGTGTTAGGCGTGGCAGTCGAGCTCACTGCTTCTGTTTGGATAAGTTCTATTCTTAGTAAAAATGGACACATTTATCGGGTTAATGGGACAGGGGAGAGTGACGAGTTAATCCTCTTAACGCCCGTGCAGGTCGCTCTCTATTTTGTATTTCCGGGGAGGGTTTTCAGGAACTGGAAAATTATTGACAAGCAAAAAGGGGGATATCTTTCGAATCAAGGCGTGATCATCGGAATCAAGGGCGTAGCTTCTTCCAAATTTAGGGCCAGTATAAAAAGGGGGATCACGTCAAATTTCGGACTACTTTTTTCGCCTTAACTTCTAGACTTACTTAACTTCTTTTAGCACTTCTTACTTTTAGACGGATCTTTTTAGCCTACTCTTTTACGTACATTTTATTTCGGAATCGTAGTTATTTGGTAGATTTACCTGTTTACCTGTTCTTAAATGATGCTATTCAATATGAAGACGTTTACATTTATACCACTTGGTGAGTGTCACTGCTGGTGGACCAGGAGTCCCCGAGGGCACATGTAGCCAAGTTCGATCAATTTCGGTTGATCGTTTCTTCAACGCATTCTAAAATATCTGTTATCAAAATTTCTTGAAATTTCTAAAACGTGGGTCCTGTAGCATCATATCCCACCCATTCTGCTACGTCTTTCGGTACGCTTTTTCGACATAGTAACTTTTACACTTTTTGGCTTATTACATTGTTTAGATTTGAGGATCACTGACGAGGGTTAAGTACCCGAAACGTGCATGTCTGGTCCATGTTGCCAATTTACCTGTTCTTAAATGATGCTATTCAATATGAAGACGTTTACGTTGTATAGTGTAAGTACGTGGAGTAACCGCATCTCTATTGTGGAATCGAGAATTAGAATAAATTGTAGAAACTTACAACTCTATCGTCTAGGTTAGTGTCTTCCGTAATTATATATCAATTACGGACCTCCGTTTAAAAATTCGTCACAATACTTCATCATATTCCAACAGAAGTATAAATATTCGTCAGTTAGTATTTCTTCAAGAAAGGCACTCATGAAAATGACAAAAATTGGTACATGACGAATAAAAACCAGTTTACAGTATGCCCCGGACAAGGTTATACCATGGTGTGTATTGTGACCTTGACCATTGACGTATGACCTTTGTTCAAGGTCATGACACACCCTTAGGTATCAAAGAACATTTCTGTGAAAAATTATTAAAATCCATCAACAGGGGGAAGAATTATGCTCTTGACAAGGAAAGTGTGACAGACGGACGGACGGACAGACAGACGGACAGGTAGAAACTTCAAGTCCCCTCAGTTTTGTCGGTAGAGGACTAATTAAGGCCATATCCTAAGGTCAAAGTCAAAAGGCTGGTACTTACAGAAGGGCTAATTACATGCGAAATATAAAAGCCCTATCACTTACCATTCAAAAGTGACCAAAGTTTAATTTCCATAAGAGTAAACACAATGCAAAGCTCAATATTTTTGAATCAATAGAAGGGCCTTATCACAAGGAAAGCATATGTGAAATATGAAAGCAATACCGACTTCCATTTAAAAGTTATGACCAAGGTTTAAGTGTTTTACAGTAAGTGTTTTGAATATACTTCCCTGAAATTGTCGCCATAGCACTTTCTATATAGACATAACGTCAGTCAGTGCATGAATTTTATATATTTTCATTTCCATGCTTCATTAACATCGACGGCGGGTGCGGCTAGCCAACAGGGGATGCTTACTCCTCCCGGGCACCTGATCCCACCTCTAGCTTGCTAGGGGTCCGTCGATGTTTAATTTTCTGCTCTATTGTGAGTGCTGTTGAGATTATCGTCAGGATCTTCTTTAACTCATTATAAAAGTTAACAAAATGCCAAGACCAAGGTCAAAATGTTTGTATCACTTGAAGGGTCTTATCACAGGGAAAACATACGTGTGAAATCTGAAAGCAATATCAACAACCATTTAAAGGCTATGGCTTATGCTAAAATTCTTATAGACAAACAGACAAAAGAACAAACAGACAAACGGACAGGAATCTTTGACTACAGGTCATCAAAGGAAAGGGGACTTTTAAGGTTCCTTTGAAAGATCCCTATATCTCACTACTGACTGAGGTATAAGTGAAAATTCCTTCATTCTCACAACTATTAACTGAGGTAAAACAAATGACACATCTCTTTATTCTCACATCTATATGTACTTGAGTACATATATCAACTGACACATCCTTTCATCCTCACAAGTACATACTGAGGTATAAACTGACACATCACTTCATTATCACAACTACATACTTGAGTACTGACACATCCTTTCATTCTCACAAGTACATACTGAGGTATAGACTGACACATCACTTCATTCTCACAACTAAATACTTGAGTACATGTATCAACTGACACATCCAATCATTCTCACAAGTACATACTAAGGTTTATACAATGTACTGACACATCACTTCATTTTCACAAGTACACACTGAGGTATAAACTGACACACCACTTCAGTCTCACAATTACTTACTTGAGTTCATGTATCAACTGACACATTCCTTCATTCTCACAAGTACAAACTGAGGTATAAACTGACACACCACTTCAGTCTCACAATTACTTACTTGAGTTCATGTATCAACTGACACATTCCTTCATTCTCACAAGTACACACTGAGGTATAAACTGACACACCACTTCAGTCTCACAATTACTTACTTGAGTGCATGTATCAACTGCCACATCCCTTCATTCTCACGAGTACATACTGATGTATAAACTGACATATCACTTCATTCTCACAATTACACTAAGTATATGTATCAACTGACTCATCACTTCGTTCTCACAATTACTTACTTGAGTACATGTATGAACTGACAATTTTTTTCAATCTCACAAGTACATACTGAGGTATAAACTGACACATCACTTCATTCTCACAATTACTTACTTGAGTACATGAATCAACTGACAATTTTTTTTCAATCTCACAAGTACATACTGAGGTATAAACTGACACATCACTTCATTCTCACAATTACTTACTTGAGTACATGTATCAGCTGACACATACTTTCATTCTTACAAATACTTACTGGAGTACATGTATCAACTGACACATCCTTTCATTCATACAAGAACACACTGAGGTATAAAGTTATTAATGACAAATATGGATAATGACCATATCCCTGTCTACAGTACAAAATCGATAATTCAGAAAATCAGAAACCGAAGGCATACAAAATCAGGATAAAACAGGAACCAAAGCAAACAAAAACAAAAACCTCCACCATATGAAAAGAAGCGAACTCCCGATATGAGAGTGAGACCAGGTGCCCAGGAAGAGTAAGCATCTCCTGCTTGCATGCAACACCCGTCGCTTCAATTCGGTAGAACTGTCACATCCGGTTATACTTCCATTTTGGAAGATATAGAGTACAATCTTTGGTTGGATGGTTCAAATAGTCTATGACAGAATATCATCCACCGTTCTGGATAGTGGGACATCATAGTGTATGACGAGTTCCCCATATCGACCATAGAACTTCCTCAGTGACGATGTTAGTCGGTCACAAACATATCCCTGACTGAGAAGCTTATCTGAAAGACGCCTAGCTCTCAGAACAAAATCCGTATATTTGGTACTTGCTCTGGCATAGCGTATCAACTGAGATATGAACACGCCATAAGCAGGCGATGAAGGGATGTTGCTACTCAGAAAAGGAAAGTTCGTAATGCTGAAATTGAAGTCGTCACGTTTGTCATAGAGTGAGGTGTTCATGTGACCATCAGTGTCGTAGGACAACATTATGTCCAAATAGGATGCAGAATTATTTGTCTCTGTAGTTGCTTTGACTTCAAGCTCCGAAGGATAGATATTGCTCAGGTAATCCGCGAATTTTGGATTATTGATGGACAACACATCGTCTATGTATCTGTAAGTGAAGTTAAAGTCAGAAGCCAAGTATCTTTTCCCTTCAGAGACCAACGATTGAATGAATTCAGCTTCGTACGAGTAAAGGAAAATGTCGGCAAGGAGTGGGGCACAATTGGTCCCCATTGGAATTCCGACAATTTGCTGGAAGACCTTTCCTCCAAACACCACAAAAATGTTGTCGATCAGAAAGTTTAACATCTGAATAATGTCTGTTTCAGTGTACTTATTTTCAGAATCGGACTTTTCTTTTACAAAGTAGGTTTTGTCATAGTTAACAACAATAAATTTGTATTTGCGATTACCGTTTTTACTTGTAAACGCATTACTTGTAATTTTTGCGAGTCTTTCTTTCAATTTAGAATGTGGAATTGTAGTGTAAAGTGTCGAAAAATCAAAGGCTTTGATCGAATGGACTCTACTAAAATGAGTGGATTTCAGATGTTCTATAAGTTCCTTCGAATTCTTTAAAATCCACATCTGGTTGATACCACTGCGAGAATATACTGTCGAACAATATTTTTGTAGCCCAGATTTGATTTCGGATAAAACTTTGGTGAGTAAGATCGATACAGATTTGGTAGAACATTTTGAGGAACCAGCGATGAAACGTTGTTTGTACGGATTCTTATGCATTTTAGGTATGCAGTATAAGTATGGTAAATCTAAATCTAAATTGGCAGTGTCGAAGTCAAAGGAAGCAAGAGCTGATTTGTGGTTATCTATTATTTCAGAGGCAGAAAGGTTTGTTGGGGTGTAAGTGGGATTTCCAGGTGTCGAATTTAAACCCAACTCTTTAACTAGACTGTCGAAATAGTACTTTTTGCAAGTAAATGTGTAATTATTTGAGGCTTTGTCCGCTGGTGTGATGACATAATGTCATCACACCTGAACTGACATCACATCACATCAAAACTGACACACCACTTCAGTCTCACAATTACTTACTTGAGTTCATGTATCAACTGACACATTCCTTCATTCTCACAAGTACACACTGAGGTATAAACTGACACACCACTTCAGTCTCACAATTACTTACTTGAGTGCATGTATCAACTGCCACATCCCTTCATTCTCACGAGTACATACTGATGTATAAACTGACATATCACTTCATTCTCACAATTACACTAAGTATATGTATCAACTGACTCATCACTTCGTTCTCACAATTACTTACTTGAGTACATGTATGAACTGACAATTTTTTTCAATCTCACAAGTACATACTGAGGTATAAACTGACACATCACTTCATTCTCACAATTACTTACTTGAGTACATGAATCAACTGACAATTTTTTTTCAATCTCACAAGTACATACTGAGGTATAAACTGACACATCACTTCATTCTCACAATTACTTACTTGAGTACATGTATCAGCTGACACATACTTTCATTCTTACAAATACTTACTTGAGTACATGTATCAACTGACACATCCTTTCATTCATACAAGAACACACTGAGGTATAAAGTTATTAATGACAAATATGGATAATGACCATATCCCTGTCTACAGTACAAAATCGATAATTCAGAAAATCAGAAACCGAAGGCATACAAAATCAGGATAAAACAGGAACCAAAGCAAACAAAAACAAAAACCTCCACCATATGAAAAGAAGCGAACTCCCGATATGAGAGTGAGACCAGGTGCCCAGGAAGAGTAAGCATCTCCTGCTTGCATGCAACACCCGTCGCTTCAATTCGGTAGAACTGTCACATCCGGTTATACTTCCATTTTGGAAGATATAGAGTACAATCTTTGGTTGGATGGTTCAAATAGTCTATGACAGAATATCATCCACCGTTCTGGATAGTGGGACATCATAGTGTATGACGAGTTCCCCATATCGACCATAGAACTTCCTCAGTGACGATGTTAGTCGGTCACAAACATATCCCTGACTGAGAAGCTTATCTGAAAGACGCCTAGCTCTCAGAACAAAATCCGTATATTTGGTACTTGCTCTGGCATAGCGTATCAACTGAGATATGAACACGCCATAAGCAGGCGATGAAGGGATGTTGCTACTCAGAAAAGGAAAGTTCGTAATGCTGAAATTGAAGTCGTCACGTTTGTCATAGAGTGAGGTGTTCATGTGACCATCAGTGTCGTAGGACAACATTATGTCCAAATAGGATGCAGAATTATTTGTCTCTGTAGTTGCTTTGACTTCAAGCTCCGAAGGATAGATATTGCTCAGGTAATCCGCGAATTTTGGATTATTGATGGACAACACATCGTCTATGTATCTGTAAGTGAAGTTAAAGTCAGAAGCCAAGTATCTTTTCCCTTCAGAGACCAACGATTGAATGAATTCAGCTTCGTACGAGTAAAGGAAAATGTCGGCAAGGAGTGGGGCACAATTGGTCCCCATTGGAATTCCGACAATTTGCTGGAAGACCTTTCCTCCAAACACCACAAAAATGTTGTCGATCAGAAAGTTTAACATCTGAATAATGTCTGTTTCAGTGTACTTATTTTCAGAATCGGACTTTTCTTTTACAAAGTAGGTTTTGTCATAGTTAACAACAATAAATTTGTATTTGCGATTACCGTTCTTACTTGTAAACGCATTACTTGTAATTTTTGCGAGTCTTTCTTTCAATTTAGAATGTGGAATTGTAGTGTAAAGTGTCGAAAAATCAAAGGCTTTGATCGAATGGACTCTACTAAAATGAGTGGATTTCAGATGTTCTATAAGTTCCTTCGAATTCTTTAAAATCCACATCTGGTTGATACCACTGCGAGAATATACTGTCGAACAATATTTTTGTAGCCCAGATTTGATTTCGGATAAAACTTTGGTGAGTAAGATCGATACAGATTTGGTAGAACATTTTGAGGAACCAGCGATGAAACGTTGTTTGTACGGATTCTTATGCATTTTAGGTATGCAGTATAAGTATGGTAAATCTAAATCTAAATTGGCAGTGTCGAAGTCAAAGGAAGCAAGAGCTGATTTGTGGTTATCTATTATTTCAGAGGCAGAAAGGTTTGTTGGGGTGTAAGTGGGATTTCCAGGTGTCGAATTTAAACCCAACTCTTTAACTAGACTGTCGAAATAGTACTTTTTGCAAGTAAATGTGTAATTATTTGAGGCTTTGTCCGCTGGTGTGATGACATAATGTCATCACACCTGAACTGACATCACATCACATCAAAACTGACACACCACTTCAGTCTCACAATTACTTACTTGAGTTCATGTATCAACTGACACATTCCTTCATTCTCACAAGTACACACTGAGGTATAAACTGACACACCACTTCAGTCTCACAATTACTTACTTGAGTGCATGTATCAACTGCCACATCCCTTCATTCTCACGAGTACATACTGATGTATAAACTGACATATCACTTCATTCTCACAATTACACTAAGTATATGTATTAACTGACTCATCACTTCGTTCTCACAATTACTTACTTGAGTACATGTATGAACTGACAATTTTTTTCAATCTCACAAGTACATACTGAGGTATAAACTGACACATCACTTCATTCTCACAATTACTTACTTGAGTACATGAATCAACTGACAATTTTTTTTTCAATCTCACAAGTTCATACTGAGGTATAAACTGACACATCACTTCATTCTCACAATTACTTACTTGAGTACATGTATCAGCTGACACATACTTTCATTCTTACAAATACTTACTTGAGTACATGTATCAACTGACACATCCTTTCATTCATACAAGAACACACTGAGGTATAAAGTTATTAATGACAAATATGGATAATGACCATATCCCTGTCTACAGTACAAAATCGATAATTCAGAAAATCAGAAACCGAAGGCATACAAAATCAGGATAAAACAGGAACCAAAGCAAACAAAAACAAAAACCTCCACCATATGAAAAGAAGCGAACTCCCGATATGAGAGTGAGACCAGGTGCCCAGGAAGAGTAAGCATCTCCTGCTTGCATGCAAATGAGTTAAAGAAGATCCTGACGATAATCTCAACAGCACTCACAATAGAGCACCAAATGGAACATCGACGGACCCCCAGCAAGCCAGAGGTGGGACCAGGTGCCCGGGAGGAGTAAGCATCCCCTGTTGGCTAGCCGCACCCGCCGTCGAAGTTCATGCAAGAAAATGAAAACTACGTCTGAAACACATGCACTGTCTGGGGTAAGTCTATATAGAAAGTGTTATGGCGACCATGTCAGGGAAAAATATTCAAAACACTTACTGTCAAACCCCTCGCGGGGAACTTTTTTACGAGCTCCACACGGCAAAGGGCATAAGTGTGACACAAATGAGTTAAAGAAGATCCTGACGATAATCTCAACAGCACTCACAATAGAGCACCAAATGGAACATCGACGGACCCCCAGCAAGCCAGAGGTGGGACCAGGTGCCCGGGAGGAGTAAGCATCCCCTGTTGGCTAGCCGCACCCGCCGTCGAAGTTCATGCAAGAAAATGAAAACTACGTCTGAAACACATGCACTGTCTGGGGTAAGTCTATATAGAAAGTGTTATGGCGACCATGTCAGGGAAAAATATTCAAAACACTTACTGTCAAACCCCTCGCGGGGAACTTTTTTACGAGCTCCACACGGCAAAGGGCATAAGTGTGACACAAATGAGTTAAAGAAGATCCTGACGATAATCTCAACAGCACTCACAATAGAGCACCAAATGGAACATCGACGGACCCCCAGCAAGCCAGAGGTGGGACCAGGTGCCCGGGAGGAGTAAGCATCCCCTGTTGGCTAGCCGCACCCGCCGTCGAAGTTCATGCAAGAAAATGAAAACTACGTCTGAAACACATGCACTGTCTGGGGTAAGTCTATATAGAAAGTGTTATGGCGACCATGTCAGGGAAAAATATTCAAAACACTTACTGTCAAACCCCTCGCGGGGAACTTTTTTACGAGCTCCACACGGCAAAGGGCATAAGTGTGACACAAATGAGTTAAAGAAGATCCTGACGATAATCTCAACAGCACTCACAATAGAGCACCAAATGGAACATCGACGGACCCCCAGCAAGCCAGAGGTGGGACCAGGTGCCCGGGAGGAGTAAGCATCCCCTGTTGGCTAGCCGCACCCGCCGTCGAAGTTCATGCAAGAAAATGAAAACTACGTCTGAAACACATGCACTGTCTGGGGTAAGTCTATATAGAAAGTGTTATGGCGACCATGTCAGGGAAAACCCTGACAACCCTGCAACACCCGTCGCTTCAATTCGGTAGAACTGTCACATCCGGTTATACTTCCATTTTGGAAGATATAGAGTACAATCTTTGGTTGGATGGTTCAAATGGTCTATGACAGAATATCATCCACCATTCTGGATAGTGGGACATCATAGTGTATGACGAGTTCCCCATATCGACCATAGAACTTCCTCAGTGACGATGTTAGTCGGTCACAAACATATCCCTGACTGAGAAGCTTATCTGAAAGACGCCTAGCTCTCAGAACAAAATCCGTATATTTGGTACTTGCTCTGGCATAGCGTATCAACTGAGATATGAACACGCCATAAGCAGGCGATGAAGGGATGTTGCTACTCAGAAAAGGAAAGTTCGTAATGCTGAAATTGAAGTCGTCACGTTTGTCATAGAGTGAGGTGTTCATGTGACCATCAGTGTCGTAGGACAATATTATGTCCAAATAGGATGCAGAATTATTTGTCCCTGTTGGCTAGCCGCACCCGCCGTCGAAGTTCATGCAAGAAAATGAAAACTACGTCTGAAACACATGCACTGTCTGGGGTAAGTCTATATAGAAAGTGTTATGGCGACCATGTCAGGGAAAACCCTGACAACCCTGCAACACCCGTCGCTTCAATTCGGTAGAACTGTCACATCCGGTTATACTTCCATTTTGGAAGATATAGAGTACAATCTTTGGTTGGATGGTTCAAATGGTCTATGACAGAATATCATCCACCATTCTGGATAGTGGGACATCATAGTGTATGACGAGTTCCCCATATCGACCATAGAACTTCCTCAGTGACGATGTTAGTCGGTCACAAACATATCCCTGACTGAGAAGCTTATCTGAAAGACGCCTAGCTCTCAGAACAAAATCCGTATATTTGGTACTTGCTCTGGCATAGCGTATCAACTGAGATATGAACACGCCATAAGCAGGCGATGAAGGGATGTTGCTACTCAGAAAAGGAAAGTTCGTAATGCTGAAATTGAAGTCGTCACGTTTGTCATAGAGTGAGGTGTTCATGTGACCATCAGTGTCGTAGGACAATATTATGTCCAAATAGGATGCAGAATTATTTGTCTCTGTAGTTTCTTTGACTTCAAGCTCCGAAGGATAGATACTGCTCAGGTAATCCGCGAATTTTGGATTATTGATGGACAACACATCGTCTATGTATCTGTAAGTGAAGTTAAAGTCAGAAGCCAAGTATCTTTTCCCTTCAGAGACCAACGATTGAATGAATTCAGCTTCGTACGAGTAAAGGAAAATGTCGGCAAGGAGTGGGGCACAATTGGTCCCCATTGGAATTCCGACAATTTGCTGGAAGACCTTTCCTCCAAACACCACAAAAATGTTGTCGATCAGAAAGTTTAACATCTGAATAATGTCTGTTTCAGTGTACTTATTTTCAGAATCGGACTTTTCTTTTACAAAGTAGGTTTTGTCATAGTTAACAACAATAAATTTGTATTTGCGATTACCGTTCTTACTTGTAAACGCATTACTTGTAATTTTTGCGAGTCTTTCTTTCAATTTAGAATGTGGAATTGTAGTGTAAAGTGTCGAAAAATCAAAGGCTTTGATCGAATGGACTCTACTAAAATGAGTGGATTTCAGATGTTCTATAAGTTCCTTCGAATTCTTTAAAATCCACATCTGGTTGATACCACTGCGAGAATATACTGTCGAACAATATTTTTGTAGCCCAGATTTGATTTCGGATAAAACTTTGGTGAGTAAGATCGATACAGATTTGGTAGAACATTTTGAGGAACCAGCGATGAAACGTTGTTTGTACGGATTCTTATGCATTTTAGGTATGCAGTATAAGTATGGTAAATCTAAATCTAAATTGGCAGTGTCGAAGTCAAAGGAAGCAAGAGCTGATTTGTGGTTATCTATTATTTCAGAGGCAGAAAGGTTTGTTGGGGTGTAAGTGGGATTTCCAGGTGTCGAATTTAAACCCAACTCTTTAACTAGACTGTCGAAATAGTACTTTTTGCAAGTAAATGTGTAATTATTTGAGGCTTTGTCCGCTGGTGTGATGACATAATGTCATCACACCTGAACTGACATCACATCACATCAAAACTGACACACCACTTCAGTCTCACAATTACTTACTTGAGTTCATGTATCAACTGACACATTCCTTCATTCTCACAAGTACACACTGAGGTATAAACTGACACACCACTTCAGTCTCACAATTACTTACTTGAGTGCATGTATCAACTGCCACATCCCTTCATTCTCACGAGTACATACTGATGTATAAACTGACATATCACTTCATTCTCACAATTACACTAAGTATATGTATCAACTGACTCATCACTTCGTTCTCACAATTACTTACTTGAGTACATGTATGAACTGACAATTTTTTTCAATCTCACAAGTACATACTGAGGTATAAACTGACACATCACTTCATTCTCACAATTACTTACTTGAGTACATGAATCAACTGACAATTTTTTTTTTCAATCTCACAAGTACATACTGAGGTATAAACTGACACATCACTTCATTCTCACAATTACTTACTTGAGTACATGTATCAGCTGACACATACTTTCATTCTTACAAATACTTACTTGAGTACATGTATCAACTGACACATCCTTTCATTCATACAAGAACACACTGAGGTATAAAGTTATTAATGACAAATATGGATAATGACCATATCCCTGTCTACAGTACAAAATCGATAATTCAGAAAATCAGAAACCGAAGGCATACAAAATCAGGATAAAACAGGAACCAAAGCAAACAAAAACAAAAACCTCCACCATATGAAAAGAAGCGAACTCCCGATATGAGAGTGAGACCAGGTGCCCAGGAAGAGTAAGCATCTCCTGCTTGCATGCAACACCCGTCGCTTCAATTCGGTAGAACTGTCACATCCGGTTATACTTCCATTTTGGAAGATATAGAGTACAATCTTTGGTTGGATGGTTCAAATGGTCTATGACAGAATATCATCCACCATTCTGGATAGTGGGACATCATAGTGTATGACGAGTTCCCCATATCGACCATAGAACTTCCTCAGTGACGATGTTAGTCGGTCACAAACATATCCCTGACTGAGAAGCTTATCTGAAAGACGCCTAGCTCTCAGAACAAAATCCGTATATTTGGTACTTGCTCTGGCATAGCGTATCAACTGAGATATGAACACGCCATAAGCAGGCGATGAAGGGATGTTGCTACTCAGAAAAGGAAAGTTCGTAATGCTGAAATTGAAGTCGTCACGTTTGTCATAGAGTGAGGTGTTCATGTGACCATCAGTGTCGTAGGACAACATTATGTCCAAATAGGATGCAGAATTATTTGTCTCTGTAGTTTCTTTGACTTCAAGCTCCGAAGGATAGATACTGCTCAGGTAATCCGCGAATTTTGGATTATTGATGGACAACACATCGTCTATGTATCTGTAAGTGAAGTTAAAGTCAGAAGCCAAGTATCTTTTCCCTTCAGAGACCAACGATTGAATGAATTCAGCTTCGTACGAGTAAAGGAAAATGTCGGCAAGGAGTGGGGCACAATTGGTCCCCATTGGAATTCCGACAATTTGCTGGAAGACCTTTCCTCCAAACACCACAAAAATGTTGTCGATCAGAAAGTTTAACATCTGAATAATGTCTGTTTCAGTGTACTTATTTTCAGAATCGGACTTTTCTTTTACAAAGTAGGTTTTGTCATAGTTAACAACAATAAATTTGTATTTGCGATTACCGTTCTTACTTGTAAACGCATTACTTGTAATTTTTGCGAGTCTTTCTTTCAATTTAGAATGTGGAATTGTAGTGTAAAGTGTCGAAAAATCAAAGGCTTTGATCGAATGGACTCTACTAAAATGAGTGGATTTCAGATGTTCTATAAGTTCCTTCGAATTCTTTAAAATCCACATCTGGTTGATACCACTGCGAGAATATACTGTCGAACAATATTTTTGTAGCCCAGATTTGATTTCGGATAAAACTTTGGTGAGTAAGATCGATACAGATTTGGTAGAACATTTTGAGGAACCAGCGATGAAACGTTGTTTGTACGGATTCTTATGCATTTTAGGTATGCAGTATAAGTATGGTAAATCTAAATCTAAATTGGCAGTGTCGAAGTCAAAGGAAGCAAGAGCTGATTTGTGGTTATCTATTATTTCAGAGGCAGAAAGGTTTGTTGGGGTGTAAGTGGGATTTCCAGGTGTCGAATTTAAACCCAACTCTTTAACTAGACTGTCGAAATAGTACTTTTTGCAAGTAAATGTGTAATTATTTGAGGCTTTGTCCGCTGGTGTGATGACATAATGTCATCACACCTGAACTGACATCACATCACATCAAAACTGACACACCACTTCAGTCTCACAATTACTTACTTGAGTTCATGTATCAACTGACACATTCCTTCATTCTCACAAGTACACACTGAGGTATAAACTGACACACCACTTCAGTCTCACAATTACTTACTTGAGTGCATGTATCAACTGCCACATCCCTTCATTCTCACGAGTACATACTGATGTATAAACTGACATATCACTTCATTCTCACAATTACACTAAGTATATGTATCAACTGACTCATCACTTCGTTCTCACAATTACTTACTTGAGTACATGTATGAACTGACAATTTTTTTCAATCTCACAAGTACATACTGAGGTATAAACTGACACATCACTTCATTCTCACAATTACTTACTTGAGTACATGAATCAACTGACAATTTTTTTTTCAATCTCACAAGTACATACTGAGGTATAAACTGACACATCACTTCATTCTCACAATTACTTACTTGAGTACATGTATCAGCTGACACATACTTTCATTCTTACAAATACTTACTTGAGTACATGTATCAACTGACACATCCTTTCATTCATACAAGAACACACTGAGGTATAAAGTTATTAATGACAAATATGGATAATGACCATATCCCTGTCTACAGTACAAAATCGATAATTCAGAAAATCAGAAACCGAAGGCATACAAAATCAGGATAAAACAGGAACCAAAGCAAACAAAAACAAAAACCTCCACCATATGAAAAGAAGCGAACTCCCGATATGAGAGTGAGACCAGGTGCCCAGGAAGAGTAAGCATCTCCTGCTTGCATGCAACACCCGTCGCTTCAATTCGGTAGAACTGTCACATCCGGTTATACTTCCATTTTGGAAGATATAGAGTACAATCTTTGGTTGGATGGTTCAAATGGTCTATGACAGAATATCATCCACCATTCTGGATAGTGGGACATCATAGTGTATGACGAGTTCCCCATATCGACCATAGAACTTCCTCAGTGACGATGTTAGTCGGTCACAAACATATCCCTGACTGAGAAGCTTATCTGAAAGACGCCTAGCTCTCAGAACAAAATCCGTATATTTGGTACTTGCTCTGGCATAGCGTATCAACTGAGATATGAACACGCCATAAGCAGGCGATGAAGGGATGTTGCTACTCAGAAAAGGAAAGTTCGTAATGCTGAAATTGAAGTCGTCACGTTTGTCATAGAGTGAGGTGTTCATGTGACCATCAGTGTCGTAGGACAACATTATGTCCAAATAGGATGCAGAATTATTTGTCTCTGTAGTTTCTTTGACTTCAAGCTCCGAAGGATAGATACTGCTCAGGTAATCCGCGAATTTTGGATTATTGATGGACAACACATCGTCTATGTATCTGTAAGTGAAGTTAAAGTCAGAAGCCAAGTATCTTTTCCCTTCAGAGACCAACGATTGAATGAATTCAGCTTCGTACGAGTAAAGGAAAATGTCGGCAAGGAGTGGGGCACAATTGGTCCCCATTGGAATTCCGACAATTTGCTGGAAGACCTTTCCTCCAAACACCACAAAAATGTTGTCGATCAGAAAGTTTAACATCTGAATAATGTCTGTTTCAGTGTACTTATTTTCAGAATCGGACTTTTCTTTTACAAAGTAGGTTTTGTCATAGTTAACAACAATAAATTTGTATTTGCGATTACCGTTCTTACTTGTAAACGCATTACTTGTAATTTTTGCGAGTCTTTCTTTCAATTTAGAATGTGGAATTGTAGTGTAAAGTGTCGAAAAATCAAAGGCTTTGATCGAATGGACTCTACTAAAATGAGTGGATTTCAGATGTTCTATAAGTTCCTTCGAATTCTTTAAAATCCACATCTGGTTGATACCACTGCGAGAATATACTGTCGAACAATATTTTTGTAGCCCAGATTTGATTTCGGATAAAACTTTGGTGAGTAAGATCGATACAGATTTGGTAGAACATTTTGAGGAACCAGCGATGAAACGTTGTTTGTACGGATTCTTATGCATTTTAGGTATGCAGTATAAGTATGGTAAATCTAAATCTAAATTGGCAGTGTCGAAGTCAAAGGAAGCAAGAGCTGATTTGTGGTTATCTATTATTTCAGAGGCAGAAAGGTTTGTTGGGGTGTAAGTGGGATTTCCAGGTGTCGAATTTAAACCCAACTCTTTAACTAGACTGTCGAAATAGTACTTTTTGCAAGTAAATGTGTAATTATTTGAGGCTTTGTCCGCTGGTGTGATGACATAATGTCATCACACCTGAACTGACATCACATCACATCAAAACTGACACACCACTTCAGTCTCACAATTACTTACTTGAGTTCATGTATCAACTGACACATTCCTTCATTCTCACAAGTACACACTGAGGTATAAACTGACACACCACTTCAGTCTCACAATTACTTACTTGAGTGCATGTATCAACTGCCACATCCCTTCATTCTCACGAGTACATACTGATGTATAAACTGACATATCACTTCATTCTCACAATTACACTAAGTATATGTATCAACTGACTCATCACTTCGTTCTCACAATTACTTACTTGAGTACATGTATGAACTGACAATTTTTTTCAATCTCACAAGTACATACTGAGGTATAAACTGACACATCACTTCATTCTCACAATTACTTACTTGAGTACATGAATCAACTGACAATTTTTTTTTCAATCTCACAAGTACATACTGAGGTATAAACTGACACATCACTTCATTCTCACAATTACTTACTTGAGTACATGTATCAGCTGACACATACTTTCATTCTTACAAATACTTACTTGAGTACATGTATCAACTGACACATCCTTTCATTCATACAAGAACACACTGAGGTATAAAGTTATTAATGACAAATATGGATAATGACCATATCCCTGTCTACAGTACAAAATCGATAATTCAGAAAATCAGAAACCGAAGGCATACAAAATCAGGATAAAACAGGAACCAAAGCAAACAAAAACAAAAACCTCCACCATATGAAAAGAAGCGAACTCCCGATATGAGAGTGAGACCAGGTGCCCAGGAAGAGTAAGCATCTCCTGCTTGCATGCAACACCCGTCGCTTCAATTCGGTAGAACTGTCACATCCGGTTATACTTCCATTTTGGAAGATATAGAGTACAATCTTTGGTTGGATGGTTCAAATGGTCTATGACAGAATATCATCCACCATTCTGGATAGTGGGACATCATAGTGTATGACGAGTTCCCCATATCGACCATAGAACTTCCTCAGTGACGATGTTAGTCGGTCACAAACATATCCCTGACTGAGAAGCTTATCTGAAAGACGCCTAGCTCTCAGAACAAAATCCGTATATTTGGTACTTGCTCTGGCATAGCGTATCAACTGAGATATGAACACGCCATAAGCAGGCGATGAAGGGATGTTGCTACTCAGAAAAGGAAAGTTCGTAATGCTGAAATTGAAGTCGTCACGTTTGTCATAGAGTGAGGTGTTCATGTGACCATCAGTGTCGTAGGACAACATTATGTCCAAATAGGATGCAGAATTATTTGTCTCTGTAGTTTCTTTGACTTCAAGCTCCGAAGGATAGATACTGCTCAGGTAATCCGCGAATTTTGGATTATTGATGGACAACACATCGTCTATGTATCTGTAAGTGAAGTTAAAGTCAGAAGCCAAGTATCTTTTCCCTTCAGAGACCAACGATTGAATGAATTCAGCTTCGTACGAGTAAAGGAAAATGTCGGCAAGGAGTGGGGCACAATTGGTCCCCATTGGAATTCCGACAATTTGCTGGAAGACCTTTCCTCCAAACACCACAAAAATGTTGTCGATCAGAAAGTTTAACATCTGAATAATGTCTGTTTCAGTGTACTTATTTTCAGAATCGGACTTTTCTTTTACAAAGTAGGTTTTGTCATAGTTAACAACAATAAATTTGTATTTGCGATTACCGTTCTTACTTGTAAACGCATTACTTGTAATTTTTGCGAGTCTTTCTTTCAATTTAGAATGTGGAATTGTAGTGTAAAGTGTCGAAAAATCAAAGGCTTTGATCGAATGGACTCTACTAAAATGAGTGGATTTCAGATGTTCTATAAGTTCCTTCGAATTCTTTAAAATCCACATCTGGTTGATACCACTGCGAGAATATACTGTCGAACAATATTTTTGTAGCCCAGATTTGATTTCGGATAAAACTTTGGTGAGTAAGATCGATACAGATTTGGTAGAACATTTTGAGGAACCAGCGATGAAACGTTGTTTGTACGGATTCTTATGCATTTTAGGTATGCAGTATAAGTATGGTAAATCTAAATCTAAATTGGCAGTGTCGAAGTCAAAGGAAGCAAGAGCTGATTTGTGGTTATCTATTATTTCAGAGGCAGAAAGGTTTGTTGGGGTGTAAGTGGGATTTCCAGGTGTCGAATTTAAACCCAACTCTTTAACTAGACTGTCGAAATAGTACTTTTTGCAAGTAAATGTGTAATTATTTGAGGCTTTGTCCGCTGGTGTGATGACATAATGTCATCACACCTGAACTGACATCACATCACATCAAAACTGACACACCACTTCAGTCTCACAATTACTTACTTGAGTTCATGTATCAACTGACACATTCCTTCATTCTCACAAGTACACACTGAGGTATAAACTGACACACCACTTCAGTCTCACAATTACTTACTTGAGTGCATGTATCAACTGCCACATCCCTTCATTCTCACGAGTACATACTGATGTATAAACTGACATATCACTTCATTCTCACAATTACACTAAGTATATGTATCAACTGACTCATCACTTCGTTCTCACAATTACTTACTTGAGTACATGTATGAACTGACAATTTTTTTCAATCTCACAAGTACATACTGAGGTATAAACTGACACATCACTTCATTCTCACAATTACTTACTTGAGTACATGAATCAACTGACAATTTTTTTTCAATCTCACAAGTACATACTGAGGTATAAACTGACACATCACTTCATTCTCACAATTACTTACTTGAGTACATGTATCAGCTGACACATACTTTCATTCTTACAAATACTTACTTGAGTACATGTATCAACTGACACATCCTTTCATTCATACAAGAACACACTGAGGTATAAAGTTATTAATGACAAATATGGATAATGACCATATCCCTGTCTACAGTACAAAATCGATAATTCAGAAAATCAGAAACCGAAGGCATACAAAATCAGGATAAAACAGGAACCAAAGCAAACAAAAACAAAAACCTCCACCATATGAAAAGAAGCGAACTCCCGATATGAGAGTGAGACCAGGTACCCAGGAAGAGTAAGCATCTCCTGCTTGCATGCAACACCCGTCGCTTCAATTCGGTAGAACTGTCACATCCGGTTATACTTCCATTTTGGAAGATATAGAGTACAATCTTTGGTTGGATGGTTCAAATGGTCTATGACAGAATATCATCCACCATTCTGGATAGTGGGACATCATAGTGTATGACGAGTTCCCCATATCGACCATAGAACTTCCTCAGTGACGATGTTAGTCGGTCACAAACATATCCCTGACTGAGAAGCTTATCTGAAAGACGCCTAGCTCTCAGAACAAAATCCGTATATTTGGTACTTGCTCTGGCATAGCGTATCAACTGAGATATGAACACGCCATAAGCAGGCGATGAAGGGATGTTGCTACTCAGAAAAGGAAAGTTCGTAATGCTGAAATTGAAGTCGTCACGTTTGTCATAGAGTGAGGTGTTCATGTGACCATCAGTGTCGTAGGACAACATTATGTCCAAATAGGATGCAGAATTATTTGTCTCTGTAGTTGCTTTGACTTCAAGCTCCGAAGGATAGATATTGCTCAGGTAATCCGCGAATTTTGGATTATTGATGGACAACACATCGTCTATGTATCTGTAAGTGAAGTTAAAGTCAGAAGCCAAGTATCTTTTCCCTTCAGAGACCAACGATTGAATGAATTCAGCTTCGTACGAGTAAAGGAAAATGTCGGCAAGGAGTGGGGCACAATTGGTCCCCATTGGAATTCCGACAATTTGCTGGAAGACCTTTCCTCCAAACACCACAAAAATGTTGTCGATCAGAAAGTTTAACATCTGAATAATGTCTGTTTCAGTGTACTTATTTTCAGAATCGGACTTTTCTTTTACAAAGTAGGTTTTGTCATAGTTAACAACAATAAATTTGTATTTGCGATTACCGTTCTTACTTGTAAACGCATTACTTGTAATTTTTGCGAGTCTTTCTTTCAATTTAGAATGTGGAATTGTAGTGTAAAGTGTCGAAAAATCAAAGGCTTTGATCGAATGGACTCTACTAAAATGAGTGGATTTCAGATGTTCTATAATTTCCTTCGAATTCTTTAAAATCCACATCTGGTTGATACCACTGCGAGAATATACTGTCGAACAATATTTTTGTAGCCCAGATTTGATTTCGGATAAAACTTTGGTGAGTAAGATCGATACAGATTTGGTAGAACATTTTGAGGAACCAGCGATGAAACGTTGTTTGTACGGATTCTTATGCATTTTAGGTATGCAGTATAAGTATGGTAAATCTAAATCTAAATTGGCAGTGTCGAAGTCAAAGGAAGCAAGAGCTGATTTGTGGTTATCTATTATTTCAGAGGCAGAAAGGTTTGTTGGGGTGTAAGTGGGATTTCCAGGTGTCGAATTTAAACCCAACTCTTTAACTAGACTGTCGAAATAGTACTTTTTGCAAGTAAATGTGTAATTATTTGAGGCTTTGTCCGCTGGTGTGATGACATAATGTCATCACACCTGAACTGACATCACATCACATCAAAACTGACACACCACTTCAGTCTCACAATTACTTACTTGAGTTCATGTATCAACTGACACATTCCTTCATTCTCACAAGTACACACTGAGGTATAAACTGACACACCACTTCAGTCTCACAATTACTTACTTGAGTGCATGTATCAACTGCCACATCCCTTCATTCTCACGAGTACATACTGATGTATAAACTGACATATCACTTCATTCTCACAATTACACTAAGTATATGTATCAACTGACTCATCACTTCGTTCTCACAATTACTTACTTGAGTACATGTATGAACTGACAATTTTTTTCAATCTCACAAGTACATACTGAGGTATAAACTGACACATCACTTCATTCTCACAATTACTTACTTGAGTACATGAATCAACTGACAATTTTTTTTTTCAATCTCACAAGTACATACTGAGGTATAAACTGACACATCACTTCATTCTCACAATTACTTACTTGAGTACATGTATCAGCTGACACATACTTTCATTCTTACAAATACTTACTTGAGTACATGTATCAACTGACACATCCTTTCATTCATACAAGAACACACTGAGGTATAAAGTTATTAATGACAAATATGGATAATGACCATATCCCTGTCTACAGTACAAAATCGATAATTCAGAAAATCAGAAACCGAAGGCATACAAAATCAGGATAAAACAGGAACCAAAGCAAACAAAAACAAAAACCTCCACCATATGAAAAGAAGCGAACTCCCGATATGAGAGTGAGACCAGGTGCCCAGGAAGAGTAAGCATCTCCTGCTTGCATGCAACACCCGTCGCTTCAATTCGGTAGAACTGTCACATCCGGTTATACTTCCATTTTGGAAGATATAGAGTACAATCTTTGGTTGGATGGTTCAAATGGTCTATGACAGAATATCATCCACCATTCTGGATAGTGGGACATCATAGTGTATGACGAGTTCCCCATATCGACCATAGAACTTCCTCAGTGACGATGTTAGTCGGTCACAAACATATCCCTGACTGAGAAGCTTATCTGAAAGACGCCTAGCTCTCAGAACAAAATCCGTATATTTGGTACTTGCTCTGGCATAGCGTATCAACTGAGATATGAACACGCCATAAGCAGGCGATGAAGGGATGTTGCTACTCAGAAAAGGAAAGTTCGTAATGCTGAAATTGAAGTCGTCACGTTTGTCATAGAGTGAGGTGTTCATGTGACCATCAGTGTCGTAGGACAACATTATGTCCAAATAGGATGCAGAATTATTTGTCTCTGTAGTTTCTTTGACTTCAAGCTCCGAAGGATAGATACTGCTCAGGTAATCCGCGAATTTTGGATTATTGATGGACAACACATCGTCTATGTATCTGTAAGTGAAGTTAAAGTCAGAAGCCAAGTATCTTTTCCTTTCAGAGACCAACGATTGAATGAATTCAGCTTCGTACGAGTAAAGGAAAATGTCGGCAAGGAGTGGGGCACAATTGGTCCCCATTGGAATTCCGACAATTTGCTGGAAGACCTTTCCTCCAAACACCACAAAAATGTTGTCGATCAGAAAGTTTAACATCTGAATAATGTCTGTTTCAGTGTACTTATTTTCAGAATCGGACTTTTCTTTTACAAAGTAGGTTTTGTCATAGTTAACAACAATAAATTTGTATTTGCGATTACCGTTCTTACTTGTAAACGCATTACTTGTAATTTTTGCGAGTCTTTCTTTCAATTTAGAATGTGGAATTGTAGTGTAAAGTGTCGAAAAATCAAAGGCTTTGATCGAATGGACTCTACTAAAATGAGTGGATTTCAGATGTTCTATAAGTTCCTTCGAATTCTTTAAAATCCACATCTGGTTGATACCACTGCGAGAATATACTGTCGAACAATATTTTTGTAGCCCAGATTTGATTTCGGATAAAACTTTGGTGAGTAAGATCGATACAGATTTGGTAGAACATTTTGAGGAACCAGCGATGAAACGTTGTTTGTACGGATTCTTATGCATTTTAGGTATGCAGTATAAGTATGGTAAATCTAAATCTAAATTGGCAGTGTCGAAGTCAAAGGAAGCAAGAGCTGATTTGTGGTTATCTATTATTTCAGAGGCAGAAAGGTTTGTTGGGGTGTAAGTGGGATTTCCAGGTGTCGAATTTAAACCCAACTCTTTAACTAGACTGTCGAAATAGTACTTTTTGCAAGTAAATGTGTAATTACTTGAGGCTTTGTCCGCTGGTGTGATGACATAATGTCATCACACCTGAACTGACATCACATCACATCAAAACTGACACACCACTTCAGTCTCACAATTACTTACTTGAGTTCATGTATCAACTGACACATTCCTTCATTCTCACAAGTACACACTGAGGTATAAACTGACACACCACTTCAGTCTCACAATTACTTACTTGAGTGCATGTATCAACTGCCACATCCCTTCATTCTCACGAGTACATACTGATGTATAAACTGACATATCACTTCATTCTCACAATTACACTAAGTATATGTATCAACTGACTCATCACTTCGTTCTCACAATTACTTACTTGAGTACATGTATGAACTGACAATTTTTTTCAATCTCACAAGTACATACTGAGGTATAAACTGACACATCACTTCATTCTCACAATTACTTACTTGAGTACATGAATCAACTGACAATTTTTTTTTCAATCTCACAAGTACATACTGAGGTATAAACTGACACATCACTTCATTCTCACAATTACTTACTTGAGTACATGTATCAGCTGACACATACTTTCATTCTTACAAATACTTACTTGAGTACATGTATCAACTGACACATCCTTTCATTCATACAAGAACACACTGAGGTATAAAGTTATTAATGACAAATATGGATAATGACCATATCCCTGTCTACAGTACAAAATCGATAATTCAGAAAATCAGAAACCGAAGGCATACAAAATCAGGATAAAACAGGAACCAAAGCAAACAAAAACAAAAACCTCCACCATATGAAAAGAAGCGAACTCCCGATATGAGAGTGAGACCAGGTGCCCAGGAAGAGTAAGCATCTCCTGCTTGCATGCAACACCCGTCGCTTCAATTCGGTAGAACTGTCACATCCGGTTATACTTCCATTTTGGAAGATATAGAGTACAATCTTTGGTTGGATGGTTCAAATGGTCTATGACAGAATATCATCCACCATTCTGGATAGTGGGACATCATAGTGTATGACGAGTTCCCCATATCGACCATAGAACTTCCTCAGTGACGATGTTAGTCGGTCACAAACATATCCCTGACTGAGAAGCTTATCTGAAAGACGCCTAGCTCTCAGAACAAAATCCGTATATTTGGTACTTGCTCTGGCATAGCGTATCAACTGAGATATGAACACGCCATAAGCAGGCGATGAAGGGATGTTGCTACTCAGAAAAGGAAAGTTCGTAATGCTGAAATTGAAGTCGTCACGTTTGTCATAGAGTGAGGTGTTCATGTGACCATCAGTGTCGTAGGACAACATTATGTCCAAATAGGATGCAGAATTATTTGTCTCTGTAGTTTCTTTGACTTCAAGCTCCGAAGGATAGATACTGCTCAGGTAATCCGCGAATTTTGGATTATTGATGGACAACACATCGTCTATGTATCTGTAAGTGAAGTTAAAGTCAGAAGCCAAGTATCTTTTCCCTTCAGAGACCAACGATTGAATGAATTCAGCTTCGTACGAGTAAAGGAAAATGTCGGCAAGGAGTGGGGCACAATTGGTCCCCATTGGAATTCCGACAATTTGCTGGAAGACCTTTCCTCCAAACACCACAAAAATGTTGTCGATCAGAAAGTTTAACATCTGAATAATGTCTGTTTCAGTGTACTTATTTTCAGAATCGGACTTTTCTTTTACAAAGTAGGTTTTGTCATAGTTAACAACAATAAATTTGTATTTGCGATTACCGTTCTTACTTGTAAACGCATTACTTGTAATTTTTGCGAGTCTTTCTTTCAATTTAGAATGTGGAATTGTAGTGTAAAGTGTCGAAAAATCAAAGGCTTTGATCGAATGGACTCTACTAAAATGAGTGGATTTCAGATGTTCTATAAGTTCCTTCGAATTCTTTAAAATCCACATCTGGTTGATACCACTGCGAGAATATACTGTCGAACAATATTTTTGTAGCCCAGATTTGATTTCGGATAAAACTTTGGTGAGTAAGATCGATACAGATTTGGTAGAACATTTTGAGGAACCAGCGATGAAACGTTGTTTGTACGGATTCTTATGCATTTTAGGTATGCAGTATAAGTATGGTAAATCTAAATCTAAATTGGCAGTGTCGAAGTCAAAGGAAGCAAGAGCTGATTTGTGGTTATCTATTATTTCAGAGGCAGAAAGGTTTGTTGGGGTGTAAGTGGGATTTCCAGGTGTCGAATTTAAACCCAACTCTTTAACTAGACTGTCGAAATAGTACTTTTTGCAAGTAAATGTGTAATTATTTGAGGCTTTGTCCGCTGGTGTGATGACATAATGTCATCACACCTGAACTGACATCACATCACATCAAAACTGACACACCACTTCAGTCTCACAATTACTTACTTGAGTTCATGTATCAACTGACACATTCCTTCATTCTCACAAGTACACACTGAGGTATAAACTGACACACCACTTCAGTCTCACAATTACTTACTTGAGTGCATGTATCAACTGCCACATCCCTTCATTCTCACGAGTACATACTGATGTATAAACTGACATATCACTTCATTCTCACAATTACACTAAGTATATGTATCAACTGACTCATCACTTCGTTCTCACAATTACTTACTTGAGTACATGTATGAACTGACAATTTTTTTCAATCTCACAAGTACATACTGAGGTATAAACTGACACATCACTTCATTCTCACAATTACTTACTTGAGTACATGAATCAACTGACAATTTTTTTTTCAATCTCACAAGTACATACTGAGGTATAAACTGACACATCACTTCATTCTCACAATTACTTACTTGAGTACATGTATCAGCTGACACATACTTTCATTCTTACAAATACTTACTTGAGTACATGTATCAACTGACACATCCTTTCATTCATACAAGAACACACTGAGGTATAAAGTTATTAATGACAAATATGGATAATGACCATATCCCTGTCTACAGTACAAAATCGATAATTCAGAAAATCAGAAACCGAAGGCATACAAAATCAGGATAAAACAGGAACCAAAGCAAACAAAAACAAAAACCTCCACCATATGAAAAGAAGCGAACTCCCGATATGAGAGTGAGACCAGGTGCCCAGGAAGAGTAAGCATCTCCTGCTTGCATGCAACACCCGTCGCTTCAATTCGGTAGAACTGTCACATCCGGTTATACTTCCATTTTGGAAGATATAGAGTACAATCTTTGGTTGGATGGTTCAAATGGTCTATGACAGAATATCATCCACCATTCTGGATAGTGGGACATCATAGTGTATGACGAGTTCCCCATATCGACCATAGAACTTCCTCAGTGACGATGTTAGTCGGTCACAAACATATCCCTGACTGAGAAGCTTATCTGAAAGACGCCTAGCTCTCAGAACAAAATCCGTATATTTGGTACTTGCTCTGGCATAGCGTATCAACTGAGATATGAACACGCCATAAGCAGGCGATGAAGGGATGTTGCTACTCAGAAAAGGAAAGTTCGTAATGCTGAAATTGAAGTCGTCACGTTTGTCATAGAGTGAGGTGTTCATGTGACCATCAGTGTCGTAGGACAACATTATGTCCAAATAGGATGCAGAATTATTTGTCTCTGTAGTTTCTTTGACTTCAAGCTCCGAAGGATAGATACTGCTCAGGTAATCCGCGAATTTTGGATTATTGATGGACAACACATCGTCTATGTATCTGTAAGTGAAGTTAAAGTCAGAAGCCAAGTATCTTTTCCCTTCAGAGACCAACGATTGAATGAATTCAGCTTCGTACGAGTAAAGGAAAATGTCGGCAAGGAGTGGGGAACAATTGGTCCCCATTGGAATTCCGACAATTTGCTGGAAGACCTTTCCTCCAAACACCACAAAAATGTTGTCGATCAGAAAGTTTAACATCTGAATAATGTCTGTTTCAGTGTACTTATTTTCAGAATCGGACTTTTCTTTTACAAAGTAGGTTTTGTCATAGTTAACAACAATAAATTTGTATTTGCGATTACCGTTCTTACTTGTAAACGCATTACTTGTAATTTTTGCGAGTCTTTCTTTCAATTTAGAATGTGGAATTGTAGTGTAAAGTGTCGAAAAATCAAAGGCTTTGATCGAATGGACTCTACTAAAATGAGTGGATTTCAGATGTTCTATAAGTTCCTTCGAATTCTTTAAAATCCACATCTGGTTGATACCACTGCGAGAATATACTGTCGAACAATATTTTTGTAGCCCAGATTTGATTTCGGATAAAACTTTGGTGAGTAAGATCGATACAGATTTGGTAGAACATTTTGAGGAACCAGCGATGAAACGTTGTTTGTACGGATTCTTATGCATTTTAGGTATGCAGTATAAGTATGGTAAATCTAAATCTAAATTGGCAGTGTCGAAGTCAAAGGAAGCAAGAGCTGATTTGTGGTTATCTATTATTTCAGAGGCAGAAAGGTTTGTTGGGGTGTAAGTGGGATTTCCAGGTGTCGAATTTAAACCCAACTCTTTAACTAGACTGTCGAAATAGTACTTTTTGCAAGTAAATGTGTAATTATTTGAGGCTTTGTCCGCTGGTGTGATGACATAATGTCATCACACCTGAACTGACATCACATCACATCAAAACTGACACACCACTTCAGTCTCACAATTACTTACTTGAGTTCATGTATCAACTGACACATTCCTTCATTCTCACAAGTACACACTGAGGTATAAACTGACACACCACTTCAGTCTCACAATTACTTACTTGAGTGCATGTATCAACTGCCACATCCCTTCATTCTCACGAGTACATACTGATGTATAAACTGACATATCACTTCATTCTCACAATTACACTAAGTATATGTATCAACTGACTCATCACTTCGTTCTCACAATTACTTACTTGAGTACATGTATGAAGTGACAATTTTTTTCAATCTCACAAGTACATACTGAGGTATAAACTGACACATCACTTCATTCTCACAATTACTTACTTGAGTACATGAATCAACTGACAATTTTTTTTCAATCTCACAAGTACATACTGAGGTATAAACTGACACATCACTTCATTCTCACAATTACTTACTTGAGTACATGTATCAGCTGACACATACTTTCATTCTTACAAATACTTACTTGAGTACATGTATCAACTGACACATCCTTTCATTCATACAAGAACACACTGAGGTATAAAGTTATTAATGACAAATATGGATAATGACCATATCCCTGTCTACAGTACAAAATCGATAATTCAGAAAATCAGAAACCGAAGGCATACAAAATCAGGATAAAACAGGAACCAAAGCAAACAAAAACAAAAACCTCCACCATATGAAAAGAAGCGAACTCCCGATATGAGAGTGAGACCAGGTACCCAGGAAGAGTAAGCATCTCCTGCTTGCATGCAACACCCGTCGCTTCAATTCGGTAGAACTGTCACATCCGGTTATACTTCCATTTTGGAAGATATAGAGTACAATCTTTGGTTGGATGGTTCAAATGGTCTATGACAGAATATCATCCACCATTCTGGATAGTGGGACATCATAGTGTATGACGAGTTCCCCATATCGACCATAGAACTTCCTCAGTGACGATGTTAGTCGGTCACAAACATATCCCTGATTGAGAAGCTTATCTGAAAGACGCCTAGCTCTCAGAACAAAATCCGTATATTTGGTACTTGCTCTGGCATAGCGTATCAACTGAGATATGAACACGCCATAAGCAGGCGATGAAGGGATGTTGCTACTCAGAAAAGGAAAGTTCGTAATGCTGAAATTGAAGTCGTCACGTTTGTCATAGAGTGAGGTGTTCATGTGACCATCAGTGTCGTAGGACAACATTATGTCCAAATAGGATGCAGAATTATTTGTCTCTGTAGTTTCTTTGACTTCAAGCTCCGAAGGATAGATACTGCTCAGGTAATCCGCGAATTTTGGATTATTGATGGACAACACATCGTCTATGTATCTGTAAGTGAAGTTAAAGTCAGAAGCCAAGTATCTTTTCCCTTCAGAGACCAACGATTGAATGAATTCAGCTTCGTACGAGTAAAGGAAAATGTCGGCAAGGAGTGGGGCACAATTGGTCCCCATTGGAATTCCGACAATTTGCTGGAAGACCTTTCCTCCAAACACCACAAAAATGTTGTCGATCAGAAAGTTTAACATCTGAATAATGTCTGTTTCAGTGTACTTATTTTCAGAATCGGACTTTTCTTTTACAAAGTAGGTTTTGTCATAGTTAACAACAATAAATTTGTATTTGCGATTACCGTTCTTACTTGTAAACGCATTACTTGTAATTTTTGCGAGTCTTTCTTTCAATTTAGAATGTGGAATTGTAGTGTAAAGTGTCGAAAAATCAAAGGCTTTGATCGAATGGACTCTACTAAAATGAGTGGATTTCAGATGTTCTATAAGTTCCTTCGAATTCTTTAAAATCCACATCTGGTTGATACCACTGCGAGAATATACTGTCGAACAATATTTTTGTAGCCCAGATTTGATTTCGGATAAAACTTTGGTGAGTAAGATCGATACAGATTTGGTAGAACATTTTGAGGAACCAGCGATGAAACGTTGTTTGTACGGATTCTTATGCATTTTAGGTATGCAGTATAAGTATGGTAAATCTAAATCTAAATTGGCAGTGTCGAAGTCAAAGGAAGCAAGAGCTGATTTGTGGTTATCTATTATTTCAGAGGCAGAAAGGTTTGTTGGGGTGTAAGTGGGATTTCCAGGTGTCGAATTTAAACCCAACTCTTTAACTAGACTGTCGAAATAGTACTTTTTGCAAGTAAATGTGTAATTATTTGAGGCTTTGTCCGCTGGTGTGATGACATAATGTCATCACACCTGAACTGACATCACATCACATCAAAACTGACACACCACTTCAGTCTCACAATTACTTACTTGAGTTCATGTATCAACTGACACATTCCTTCATTCTCACAAGTACACACTGAGGTATAAACTGACACACCACTTCAGTCTCACAATTACTTACTTGAGTGCATGTATCAACTGCCACATCCCTTCATTCTCACGAGTACATACTGATGTATAAACTGACATATCACTTCATTCTCACAATTACACTAAGTATATGTATCAACTGACTCATCACTTCGTTCTCACAATTACTTACTTGAGTACATGTATGAAGTGACAATTTTTTTCAATCTCACAAGTACATACTGAGGTATAAACTGACACATCACTTCATTCTCACAATTACTTACTTGAGTACATGAATCAACTGACAATTTTTTTTCAATCTCACAAGTACATACTGAGGTATAAACTGACACATCACTTCATTCTCACAATTACTTACTTGAGTACATGTATCAGCTGACACATACTTTCATTCTTACAAATACTTACTTGAGTACATGTATCAACTGACACATCCTTTCATTCATACAAGAACACACTGAGGTATAAAGTTATTAATGACAAATATGGATAATGACCATATCCCTGTCTACAGTACAAAATCGATAATTCAGAAAATCAGAAACCGAAGGCATACAAAATCAGGATAAAACAGGAACCAAAGCAAACAAAAACAAAAACCTCCACCATATGAAAAGAAGCGAACTCCCGATATGAGAGTGAGACCAGGTACCCAGGAAGAGTAAGCATCTCCTGCTTGCATGCAACACCCGTCGCTTCAATTCGGTAGAACTGTCACATCCGGTTATACTTCCATTTTGGAAGATATAGAGTACAATCTTTGGTTGGATGGTTCAAATGGTCTATGACAGAATATCATCCACCATTCTGGATAGTGGGACATCATAGTGTATGACGAGTTCCCCATATCGACCATAGAACTTCCTCAGTGACGATGTTAGTCGGTCACAAACATATCCCTGACTGAGAAGCTTATCTGAAAGACGCCTAGCTCTCAGAACAAAATCCGTATATTTGGTACTTGCTCTGGCATAGCGTATCAACTGAGATATGAACACGCCATAAGCAGGCGATGAAGGGATGTTGCTACTCAGAAAAGGAAAGTTCGTAATGCTGAAATTGAAGTCGTCACGTTTGTCATAGAGTGAGGTGTTCATGTGACCATCAGTGTCGTAGGACAACATTATGTCCAAATAGGATGCAGAATTATTTGTCTCTGTAGTTTCTTTGACTTCAAGCTCCGAAGGATAGATACTGCTCAGGTAATCCGCGAATTTTGGATTATTGATGGACAACACATCGTCTATGTATCTGTAAGTGAAGTTAAAGTCAGAAGCCAAGTATCTTTTCCCTTCAGAGACCAACGATTGAATGAATTCAGCTTCGTACGAGTAAAGGAAAATGTCGGCAAGGAGTGGGGCACAATTGGTCCCCATTGGAATTCCGACAATTTGCTGGAAGACCTTTCCTCCAAACACCACAAAAATGTTGTCGATCAGAAAGTTTAACATCTGAATAATGTCTGTTTCAGTGTACTTATTTTCAGAATCGGACTTTTCTTTTACAAAGTAGGTTTTGTCATAGTTAACAACAATAAATTTGTATTTGCGATAACCGTTCTTACTTGTAAACGCATTACTTGTAATTTTTGCGAGTCTTTCTTTCAATTTAGAATGTGGAATTGTAGTGTAAAGTGTCGAAAAATCAAAGGCTTTGATCGAATGGACTCTACTAAAATGAGTGGATTTCAGATGTTCTATAAGTTCCTTCGAATTCTTTAAAATCCACATCTGGTTGATACCACTGCGAGAATATACTGTCGAACAATATTTTTGTAGCCCAGATTTGATTTCGGATAAAACTTTGGTGAGTAAGATCGATACAGATTTGGTAGAATATTTTGAGGAACCAGCGATGAAACGTTGTTTGTACGGATTCTTATGCATTTTAGGTATGCAGTATAAGTATGGTAAATCTAAATCTAAATTGGCAGTGTCGAAGTCAAAGGAAGCAAGAGCTGATTTGTGGTTATCTATTATTTCAGAGGCAGAAAGGTTTGTTGGGGTGTAAGTGGGATTTCCAGGTGTCGAATTTAAACCCAACTCTTTAACTAGACTGTCGAAATAGTACTTTTTGCAAGTAAATGTGTAATTATTTGAGGCTTTGTCCGCTGGTGTGATTATGTCATCACACCTGAACTGACATCACATCACATCAAAACTGACACACCACTTCAGTCTCACAATTACTTACTTGAGTTCATGTATCAACTGACACATTCCTTCATTCTCACAAGTACACACTGAGGTATAAACTGACACACCACTTCAGTCTCACAATTACTTACTTGAGTGCATGTATCAACTGCCACATCCCTTCATTCTCACGAGTACATACTGATGTATAAACTGACATATCACTTCATTCTCACAATTACACTAAGTATATGTATCAACTGACTCATCACTTCGTTCTCACAATTACTTACTTGAGTACATGTATGAACTGACAATTTTTTTCAATCTCACAAGTACATACTGAGGTATAAACTGACACATCACTTCATTCTCACAATTACTTACTTGAGTACATGAATCAACTGACAATTTTTTTTTCAATCTCACAAGTACATACTGAGGTATAAACTGACACATCACTTCATTCTCACAATTACTTACTTGAGTACATGTATCAGCTGACACATACTTTCATTCTTACAAATACTTACTTGAGTACATGTATCAACTGACACATCCTTTCATTCATACAAGAACACACTGAGGTATAAAGTTATTAATGACAAATATGGATAATGACCATATCCCTGTCTACAGTACAAAATCGATAATTCAGAAAATCAGAAACCGAAGGCATACAAAATCAGGATAAAACAGGAACCAAAGCAAACAAAAACAAAAACCTCCACCATATGAAAAGAAGCGAACTCCCGATATGAGAGTGAGACCAGGTGCCCAGGAAGAGTAAGCATCTCCTGCTTGCATGCAACACCCGTCGCTTCAATTCGGTAGAACTGTCACATCCGGTTATACTTCCATTTTGGAAGATATAGAGTACAATCTTTGGTTGGATGGTTCAAATGGTCTATGACAGAATATCATCCACCATTCTGGATAGTGGGACATCATAGTGTATGACGAGTTCCCCATATCGACCATAGAACTTCCTCAGTGACGATGTTAGTCGGTCACAAACATATCCCTGACTGAGAAGCTTATCTGAAAGACGCCTAGCTCTCAGAACAAAATCCGTATATTTGGTACTTGCTCTGGCATAGCGTATCAACTGAGATATGAACACGCCATAAGCAGGCGATGAAGGGATGTTGCTACTCAGAAAAGGAAAGTTCGTAATGCTGAAATTGAAGTCGTCACGTTTGTCATAGAGTGAGGTGTTCATGTGACCATCAGTGTCGTAGGACAACATTATGTCCAAATAGGATGCAGAATTATTTGTCTCTGTAGTTTCTTTGACTTCAAGCTCCGAAGGATAGATACTGCTCAGGTAATCCGCGAATTTTGGATTATTGATGGACAACACATCGTCTATGTATCTGTAAGTGAAGTTAAAGTCAGAAGCCAAGTATCTTTTCCCTTCAGAGACCAACGATTGAATGAATTCAGCTTCGTACGAGTAAAGGAAAATGTCGGCAAGGAGTGGGGCACAATTGGTCCCCATTGGAATTCCGACAATTTGCTGGAAGACCTTTCCTCCAAACACCACGAAAATGTTGTCGATCAGAAAGTTTAACATCTGAATAATGTCTGTTTCAGTGTACTTATTTTCAGAATCGGACTTTTCTTTTACAAAGTAGGTTTTGTCATAGTTAATAGCTATTCTCTGTAAGCATTTGCACTTTTATGAAGGACGCATGGCACGGCATGTCTCAGATTTTGATAAAATTTGTACATAAGGTTGGGTCTCACCCAAAAGTAAAAATTTGTTAAAAATTTTCTTAATATCACATCCGGTTGCCATGGAAACGGACTTTGAATATTGAAAAAATGCATTTTTGGGCGTTTTTGAAGTCACATACACAATTTATGCAGCATAATCTAAAACAAACACTAATGAATTATCAGTACCCTATCATTGCTCTTTCAAGTTAAGTAATAATAGTGTTGGGTTTATGGTCTTATCTATATGTTTCCATAGCAACAACACAGGTACCCTATCAAAATAGTATTTTTGGCATTTTTTTCAAACTTCAACGATAAATTACTTACATTTTTGAGTTTTTATGCAAATAAAACATAAGCATTTACATTGGGAAAAAGTTTCTGTTTGTTGCTATGGCAACATGACTTCAAATCGCAAAAATGAAAGCAATTTTGGACAATATTTAGAGTCCTTATTTTACTAGATCATTCAATTTCAATTCAAAGTGATGACATTTAATTAATGTATTCAAGTAGATCTTTCATTACACGAAAGAATTTTTTTTTTAAATATTCAGGAAATAGCCCGTTGCTATGGGGACGACTGTGTAAAATTGCACATAGGCCCACTTTGAGTCCTTGGATACGGGCATCGAAAGTTAAGTAATCTGAAATTTTTTAAATCTAAAATAAAGTTTAGACTTTGCTTTATCGTATATGTAAAAAAGGTTGTATAAACCTGTTTCGTTTTTTGAGGAAAAGGCTTCGAAAAACAACAAAAAATGCTTATTTTTATTATGTATGGCCAAATTACTATAGCAACCATTAATTATTTGAAACTTTTTTATTATATTTTGATAGAGGCTTACTTGATCTTTATTGTTATTTAATTTCAACTTCCTGGGATTAATAATAATTGTTTTATGAAAATAATAAAAAATGGTTGCCATGGTAACAAATGTTCCCCATAGCTTTTTCACGGTCTTTGAAAGAGCTCTTTGTGTTGGATATTTCCCAACAATTTTTATCTGTTCATCATGATGCAAAATTTTTTTAAGTGACTCTGAAGTTGCAAAATAAGTAATATTAAAGACCATAGTTACCGTTGCCAAGGTAACTTATGTACATAGCAACAAGTGGATTTATCTTGAATTTGCTCATTTTATAAAATAAATACTATTTCCTTATCATATACCCATCAAGAGAGAAGAAAAATTGGAAAATACAAACAGCATTTTGAAATCAATATATCAAAATTAGCTTATTATGTTGTCATGGTAACCAGCCTTTTTTACGATATCAGACACTACTAAGGAGCTTATTTAAAATTTTATGTCCTAATCTTTAGGGAACATAAAAAATCTTCCATTGATGTCACATATAGACCAAATTATAGAGCCTCAAATTAGCTCAATTTTGCCAATTTTTCAACTTTAAAGGCCGTTGCCATGGTAACCAGATGACCTAGAATTATTTTTTTTGTCAAATTTTCCTTTTTTCATTGGTCCCTACTTATGTGTGAAATTTCATGAAAATCGGAGACCATGCGTGCCGAAATTGTTTAAATGGTTACAGAGAATTGCTATTAACAACAATAAATTTGTATTTGCGATTACCGTTCTTACTTGTAAACGCATTACTTGTAATTTTTGCGAGTCTTTCTTTCAATTTAGAATGTGGAATTGTAGTGTAAAGTGTCGAAAAATCAAAGGCTTTGATCGAATGGACTCTACTAAAATGAGTGGATTTCAGATGTTCTATAAGTTCCTTCGAATTCTTTAAAATCCACATCTGGTTGATACCACTGCGAGAATATACTGTCGAACAATATTTTTGTAGCCCAGATTTGATTTCGGATAAAACTTTGGTGAGTAAGATCGATACAGATTTGGTAGAACATTTTGAGGAACCAGCGATGAAACGTTGTTTGTACGGATTCTTATGCATTTTAGGTATGCAGTATAAGTATGGTAAATCTAAATCTAAATTGGCAGTGTCGAAGTCAAAGGAAGCAAGAGCTGATTTGTGGTTATCTATTATTTCAGAGGCAGAAAGGTTTGTTGGGGTGTAAGTGGGATTTCCAGGTGTCGAATTTAAACCCAACTCTTTAACTAGACTGTCGAAATAGTACTTTTTGCAAGTAAATGTGTAATTATTTGAGGCTTTGTCCGCTGGTGTGATGACATAATGTCATCACAC